>OY979702.1:60878447-62078447 GCA_963855925.1 Inga laurina | reverse complement strand
ATAGGGAAATAAAGCAACCTGAAGACGACGAATTGTCATTTTTCTTCTTCCCCATAGCTTTCACAGCAAATGGTTGATACCCTTTAAAACAATCCTTGCGCTTCAAAATTTTGATCTCAAAAATCCTCCCATCTTCAACTCTGGAGGAAATTCCCGTCCTTCCCAAAGTCCGGCCAGAAGCGGGTCTCTCGTAAAACGAGTTTCTGACCAAAAGAGGGCTCCGAGTAATGTTCTTGACATGAACAGCAGACAGATCCATACCACAACCCACCTAATTGAGCCTTTCGCTGAAAAGAAGATGATTCCAGAAGATTTTCTTCTGGACTTCGAAGTATGCGGATGATTTTTTTCAATCTAAGCTTCTAAAAAAAACAACAAAGAAAATGAAGGAAAAGAAGCTGAGAAGGAAATAAACAAACAAAGAAAGGAGTGGCGAAACAGAGGAAGATCAGGAAAGGAAGAGAGAAATGATGGCAGTGAAAGTGACGTTTTAGAAATGGGGAAGAGAATGTGCGCGCAAGGATATGCTTTTTATTTAACCGATTTTTTGTGTAAGAACGACAAGTGTGCTGCGTCGGCGCATGTTAGCATGACATAGAGTTCTGGCGTAGATATGCGCCGGTGGCTCAGCTGTGGCTCATTATTGACAAATAAGTTTACGGCTAACATTAGCCGCGTCAGCTTGGCCTTCTCACTCATGGGGACCCCCGTGGAATTACTGTAATTTTATCCAATGAAAAAAAAAGTTAGAGGAGAAAAAATATTAAGAGGAAAAATTCTCAAAAATATAAACAAAATTTTTCATTATTTTAAAAGGTTTTCATTCTTAATACTTTCTCCTTCATATTTTTCCTTCATTTTTCTCAATAACCAAGTATAACCTAAAGGCTAAAAGTGTTGTCCATGTTAATTGGGGTTTGGGGGTAAGTTTATTTCAATGGATTTTATTGGGGGTTCTCCAAACACCCCATGAAGGCTGGTATAAGAATTACTGAATTAGTAGATGAATTTTCTCTCTACCAGGTCTAAAGATTATAATTTTTTTCCTAAATTCTTTTTATTCATTATACATATTAAGAGTATTTTATCAAATAAGTAATATCCAATGCAAATGATTAAAGTAGTATTTAAACTAAAGCACATTTTTTATAAATATTTAATTTGACTAAGTTTTTTTTTTTAATTTTTACAAATTAGTTATTTAACTCCCACCTATACTTAAGATTATAAAAAACATATTTTATACATACATATACTTACACACACACGCACGCATATATATATATATATATATCATTTTTAACAATTTTCAAGAGGAACTAATATAGAATTGGTCTAACGGTATAAGGCCTCGCTAAATCTTTTTATGTTTGAGTTCGAGTCATGGAGGAGACCCGTGTTGGGAGAGGCACATGAGGAAAATTGTGCTCCCTTTTGTCTTATTTTGCATGGATAGTCTTGGGACAAAACTTTGGTTTATCTTCTTTTTTTTTGGTAGAATTTATGTCATATTCCCTAATTCCCCAATCGATAATTACAAGCTATTTCTCTCCAAGCATAAAGATCACTAAAGTAAGTTTTGTCTCTCCCAACAAAATTTTTTCTATACACACGGTTTAGTTTAAATCTAGGACATCATATTTAAGGGAAGAAGCCAACTCTCAAGCTTTGTTGTGAGGTCTATTTTTCTATACGTCTACGGTTTCAAAATTTTGTTAGAACATCAATAACAATCAAAAGGTTTTAATTGAAAGCATCACCGAAATAACCCAGAAAACCCATGGAACGTACGTTACTATAGCAGATCATGTTCAAAGGTTCTTCCATAAAATATCTGCTTTGAAAGTAACAAATAGTATTCCATCCGTTTCTTATACAAAAGTATACGAGACTTTCCGGGAAAAAAAGAGTCTTGTATTTAAAATAGAGGTAGTATTTTCTTGGCAAAGCAGAAACCAACATAACAAATTATTTAGAACTTCGGTGTGAGAATATACACAACACAACGACACTAAATTAATTAAAACATACATCAACATAAGCTACAAACAAATTCTTCAATATTGAATGGGTCTATATGAAGATTATTTCAACCTAATTTCTTAGACTTCTTTACCAAACTCAACAAAACTCCAATTGTTAGACTTGAAGCTACAAAACCCAGAGATGTCACTGTAGAAACATGTATATATCCAAAATAGTCCATCAGAATCATCTTGCACCCAAAAAATCCAAGAACAACAGCAACAGAGGGCTGCAAATACTTCAAATCAGACATACCCTTAGAAATCACAGAGTAAAGTGACCTCAAACTCATTATAGCAAACAGATTAGAACTATAAACTATGAATGGATCTCGTGTTACCCCAAAAACTGCAGATACTGAATCAACTGCAAAAGCAATGTCACTCACTTCAATCACTGCTACACTGAGAAGCAGAGGTGTTGCTTTCCAAACATCATTTTGATTCGTTATAAATCGATTCCCATCATAAAATGTTGTTACTGGAATAAGTCTCTTGCATGTCTTCACAACCAAGTTATCAGATAAGTCAGATTTTTTATTATCATCTTCTTCTTCTTCGTCGTCACAGTGAAAAAGCTTGAATGATGAGTACAGCAATATTGAAGCTAGTCCAAGATTGAGTACCTCAAACTTTTGAAGTGTGGCTGATCCTAGAAGTATAAATGTGAGACGAAAAATGATTGCGCCGGCGATACCATAGGAAAGAACACGATTCTGATGCTTTTTTGGGACTTTGAAGTATTTGAATATTAGAATGAAGACACAGAGATTATCTGCTGATAGAAGCTGTTCTAATATATAGCCAGTGAAGAACTCAGATGCTTTGTCTATACCTTCTTTGAAGCCTACGCCAATACCAAATGTTATGGTGGCGCTTACCCAAAATGTGAAGCGTCTAACGGAGGACAAGTAATTAACTTCATTATCTGAAGAGGGAGATACATATGTTTTGATGTTCACGATGTTGTCTTCTTCATATGGATGATGATCATTGATTTTCTTATTGTCATCGTCGTCAGTACCTTTGGAGCATGAAAAGGGAACACAATAGGGACGAGGACAAAGATAAGAGTGAATCGCCCGCCATTTAACGGCCGGAACTTGCCGTGAAACACCAGAGGTAGGAAGATGCGAGCAAGTATGAGCTATAAAGCTACGTGAACCTGCAACAGAAGCAGAGACCTGGTCTCCGATGGAGATGAGACCTGCAGAAAGACAAGAACGAACTAGAAACTTGGATCTGTACTTTGATGACGACATGAGGGAGGAGCATGGTGACCGACGGAGACGACTGAGAACATGAGTGACAAGGGCAGGAGACATGGAGACAACTGAGAGAGGATGCTTGAGGTTGAGGAGAAGAAAAGCAAAACAAAACAAGGTGTTTGTTAAACTCTGTAATAAACACAGTAAAAACACAATCCTAATAACTAATTAATGGATCCAAATCAATATATATAATTGGGAGGGATTTGGCTAATCTAAATAATTAGTAAACTTCATCAGAATAATCATGTAGTTACATTGACATAACCGAAGATGAATTTGAGATGATTATAAATATCGAAGAAATTTAAAAGTAAAGAATGTGTACCTATGCCCGGCCCCGGCCCCGGCCCCGTTTTTGTATCTTTTGATGCTAATGGTCCCAACACTATAATTCATTAACCGTTTCGTTTCCCTGGAAAGATTTTGTTTTGGTTGAATATTATACAGTTACAAAATGAAAATATCTTATATAGTTTAATTTAAAATAACTTCAGCAATTACCTATACTTTGTAATCTTTTTTCCTTTAATGTCAATTTATTTGTTTTCAGTCTATTGCCTCAAGGAAGGTTGTAAGATTGCTCCAAGCAACCTAATGGAAATTTCGTTGCATACAGTAAAGTAACACCTTCTCAAACGTCTGTGGTGATGAAAGGAAACAAGGAACCACAAAAGAAACTTTTAAAGCTCTTAAGTAGGCAGTGAGTGAGACATCTCTACCTTAAAGAAAAAGTGAGAAACATTGCAGAATCACAGAAATATCCCCACCTTAAAACAAATGAAATTCATTAATCAGCACAAATTTTCCTTTCAGAGTTCCAAATTTCCAGTATAAATCTGACCTTTGCCATCCTTTTCTCACACAGTGCAAAGGCAGGGTTCTGTTGTTCATGGTTTGATTCTTTTACTAGGCAAACTCCAGTCACATTGCTGACAGCTCTCTAATCTGAACCAGTCATCCTGCTGCTATGATCCAAGCCAAACTAAAGGTTAATGCGCAAATCATTAACCTTCATATATAACAGAATCACTCTCCTCTGATGTACAACATGGCTTCTCAAACATATAGATTACCTATAAATCTGAATCAAATAAATAGGGAATCATTTTGGGGGCAAAGAACCATTAGCCCAAAGCTAGCAATAACTTTTATATGTCTGCCGAAGATAGTGTTGAGTTTGAGTCGTCTGTTGTTTCTTGCGCCAACTGGCTGTTGAGGACTTCTAAAATATCATTTGGGGGGCATTTGTCTGCAGGATTCTTTGCAGATGTTTGGCAGAAGCATTCAGGCCAAGAATTTGTATAGAAGGACTCTGGCGGAACACGCTTGTGAGGTTCACCAAAACTAGTTTTGAGCATGACTCTCCTTACAGCTTCCTCAAAGCCTGCTGTGCGCCCGGCCTCCCTATGGATGAATATTGGAGCAAGAGCTTTTCTATCAGGCCTTATTGTGGTCCGGAAGCCATAGTAGAGGCGATGTCCGAGGAGGTTGTTTGCAAAGTTGCTTGGGCCATCATATGTTGGCATGAAAATGTCAGAAAGAAGACAGACCATGTAATCCACTGCAGAACCAGCCAATCCTCTGGTGTTCTCAGCAAGCTCCTCAGAGGGTTCCATAGAACTATGATTCTCAAGCTGTGGGAACAAATTTCGGAATGGCTTCATGAATCGATCCCCACCAAATAGTTCCCCAGCTGCAAGATATATCCTGGTAGAATTGTCAAAACCCAGAGCACGCAAAATAAGACCAACCTGCATTATTAAGTCCAATTAATAACAAACTTCAAGTTTGGAAGAAAGTAGTCACTAGCCTGCCTGTATGTACAGATTAATCCCTTTTACCCACAGAAACAACCTTTTCCACTTGGACAAACAACAAGAAACAAGTTAAAACTTAAAAGAACAATAAGAAGCAAAAAATACTGGTAAATACTTGTTTACCTCCTCAGGAATCAATGGGCATTTCCCAATTGCCCGCCTTTCACTATAGACAAGTTTTTTAGGTGCAAAGTTTTCTTCTCGATACTTTCTCAAAAACTTTTGCTCAGCCGGAGTAAATATGTCAAAGCATCTACAAATCAAATTAGCACACAACATGAGTAATCCAAGAAAAGAAGAATTCTCATATTGTTTCCAAAACAAGCTCATTTGTCTATTCTAGGATCAAATTAGGGAGAATAATTTTCTCCCCTCTTAAGTAGATTTCTTTTAAGCAATAGGGAAGGAATGATGTGAAATTCGGAAGAATTTATTATAGGCATATGAGACTTTATTTTGATTTTTTTAATGTTTTTAGTAATTTTTATGTTTTTACTAATTTATTTTCTGATTTCATTTTGTTTTTTCATTATACATCCTTTTACTTTAAGTTGCCATGTTTTGGGCTTCCTGGAAATAGTCCTAGGTAGGTTATTCTCTTTTGTCGAACATCATTGATTTGAAATTTAGAATAGTTGTTTTCCGTTGTCCTCTCTTCCCTTTCTCCCTCTTTCTCCAACCCCTTCCTCATTTCTTTGGTGTTCTACATCAGCATCAAACCCCACAAAATCAGCAACCAACAAACATAAATAGAATGGTAATAACAGGAACAGTAAAATAAAGAATTAAATAGGGGCTTCTAACACTTACCCAGCAAATGCCAGCATATCCATCTCAAACCTAAGATGTATGGACATAAAGTGGCCTTGTGACCGTAGCTTATCAACTATTGATTGACTCAGTTTCATGATATGTGGCTTGAATCTTAACGCGTGATAGTTAACTCTACATCTCAATCGCTGGTACTCAGGCTTGTCAATTTCCTCAGCTAAGCGATGTGAAAAGGGAGTAAGATAGATGGCGCCATGTTGCTTCATTTTTGCTAAAGCAACACCAGTATACCACCTTATAGGAGCATCTCTAGGAGGCCGAAGCTGAATTAAAATAATAACTAGAAGTGTTATCCTAGAAATTGAAATAATTTGCACCAACTGATCAACAATGAAATCAGTATGTTCTACCTGAAATGCCTTTATTTTCTTCTTTTTGCCATTTTTGTAAATATCTGGAATGCTTTCAACAATTTTAACATCAAACCTCAGTGCCTTGATGAAGTGATCGACATCATAGATCCCATAAAAACCACTGCATGCAATAAGGAAACTAGTTTTGTTATTAACTCTACATAACACTGGCAAAAACAAAAAAAACAAAAAAAAAAAAAAAAAACTCTACATAACAACAAACAGCATATCAAACTAGAATAAGAATCTTTGGTTCAACTAAAATTACAGGCTCACAGACCGATGTAAATAATCTGGCAACTAATTAAAATGAACCAATGGTTGCCTGCTGTAAAGGGGCTCCATTCGATGATAATATAAAAAAGGGTCAAGGGGGCTAAAATAACTTTCAACTTTTATAAAAAATGCAACAGCAATCATAATATATTTTTTGGAGCAAAAGTAACTATAAACTTCCAAAATTAGAGCAAAACCGTTAAACCTAACTAACTTCCATATATTATAAAGAGGAAAATTAATCTTTTGGCCTTTAAAGTTTTGACTCACTTATAAATCAGTCTTTGGAATTTTATGTGGTACAACTCAGTTCATGAACTTTTGACTCACTTGTAACTCAGTTCCTGATATTTCTGAGTCATCCTATGTGGCAAAAAATGTTAAAAACACTGTTAAAAATTGTTCAGGTGGATTTTACATAAATTTAAAAAAAGAAATAAATAGCGTCCCCATCCCTGTTGACTCAAATCCTCCTCCACCTCTTTTCTAGAAATCTCGCTAGGCATCCGCTGCGTCCATGATAGATCCTTTAGAAGCTCATTTCAGGCATAAGGTGGGATCGATTTTCTTATATTAAAGGGTCTTAAAAATTATGAACATCATGTAAAGCATTTGTAGTTCCATTTGTCATTAAAAGGAGAGATTGTGTGCCACGGATGTTGTGAAGTGGGAATGCTTTGACTTTTTCTAATCCCATCCTCTTCCAAGCAGTATTCACCACTTATCATTCAAAAGTCAAGAATTCTCTTTTTCCAAAATGACTTGTTCTTGCATACTTGGGTGCTTTATTAGAATTAACAGCATCATAAGGGGCTTCAACCTTTTCTTCATTCTGAGTCATTCTCTGCCCTCTGATACTTCAAAAGGATATGTCATGGAACCACAGATGCCCAGCGAGGATTATGGAAAACATAGGCGGAGGGCGATACGAGTTGGTGAAGACGGGGACACTGTTTCTTATTTTTTTTAATTTATGTACAATCCACCTATGCAACTTTTAATAGTATTTTAACATTTTTTTGCCATATCGGATGACTAAGAAGTATCAAGAACTGAGTTGCAAGTGAGTAAAAATTTAGGGACTGAGTTATAAGTGAGTTAAAACTTTAAGGGCCAGAAGATTAATTTTGCCCATTGTAATATGTGGAAGTTAGTTGGGTTTAACGGTTTTACCCCAATTCTGAAAGTTTATGGTTACTTTTGATCCAAAAAATAGTTTAAGATTACTGTTGCACTTTTGATAAAAGTTGAAGGTTATTTTAGCACCTTAGCCCTATAAAAAACAGCACAAGCAGAATGAAATTCTAAAAAACAAAATATAAACAAATTAATATAAGAATATTAAAAACTCAGTAGTTAACTTCACTACTTCAATAAGGTTTAGATGAATAACCTAAAAGAGGCAATTAACTTGCCTAATCAAGCCAAGGGTACAACAAAAATACAAGTGTAACAACAACAATAAGCCTTATTCCACTAGATCAAAAATACAAGAGCAACAGAAAGAAAGAAAGAAAGAAAAAGAAAATTTAGAAAAATCACAAAGATAAAAGAGCCAACTAATCTATATTTGAAATATTTTAAAAGCTGGTAGGGGACAACAATAGCAATAACCATAAGGAAAACATAAATTAGTCAAAGTGTGCGTGTTAGTCAGCAATTTGACATGCTTTATTCATGCCCCAAATTACCTCTCAGTCAACCTTAACTGTCATAAGCTAAATATCCCAATCTAACCAAACAATTCAATGCTTAATTTCATCCCCCAATGTTCATGTTATGAGCCATTTGGTTATTGCAAGGGATACCCAGCATCTAGTTGCCTTATTTAGAGAGTCAACTCTCCTCCATTTACAGCCACCTAAGTTTTCTGCCCATCCCAATTGATTCCCAATCATTCTATTTCTACACATTTCTAGATTTCCTATATCAATTTGTCTCCAAGTTATCGAACTTTTGTAGCAAGTATTTCTAACAAAAAGATTCCTAGTGCTGGTAATGAAGAAACTGGAATGGAGGAAAGCCACTGAAGATGAGATGAATGCTAAGGAAAATTGAACATGGGAGCATGCTACCAAAGGGGAAGAAGCTTGCTGGCAGCTAGTGGTTATTCAGCATTAAGTACAATCTGGATGGCAGTATCAGCCATCATACAGAAAGATTGGTAGTTAAAGGGTTCACTCAAGCCCAATTAGTTGATTCTCATGTTCATGAGATGTGCACTTGTTGCAGTTTTTAGCCTTATACCTTCTCTAATTAGCAACTAATCTTAATTGCCCGTCTATTGACTTGATGTGAAGAATGCATTTTCAAATAGAAGTTTGAAGGAAGAAGTATATATGCAGGTGCCGTCAAGCTTTGAAGACAATACATAAAGTTTGTAAACTCAAAAAACAACTTTAGTTGAAGCAATTCCCGCTGGTGTTGATAGCATATGTTGATGGCCTGGTGTGTACATTGGTTGGATAGGAAGTTCTATGGGTATTTGCATTTATAGGATTTTGTGTCAAAAATTGTAAGGAATTTTCGGTTTAGACAAACTAGACCTGCAAATAAAGAATCTCCCACAGTATTGGAGTATCACTATCATATCATAGTTTCCTTCTCGCTCTCCTCTCTTTCTCACTATTTTTTCTCTATTTCTTCCCTTTACAGGTTACATGACAGACACAAAAACCAGCAGGGGAAAATCCAGATGAAGCTACCCCAACGATTTTAAAAATGATGCTCAGAAGCAATTCCTAAAACGGATGCATATAAATGGTTCTTAGATCATCATCAGACCAGAAATGGAAAATTCTCAGTGGATGATGACTGGTACTGATGGTTATCTCCTCTGGTGTTTCAAGGATAAGTAGTCCAGATATTATTTGCCATGATATATATGAACAACATAACATATATTCTAAATGTCAACAGAAAAGTGAAAAATATTATCTACCCTCTCTCAATGAAAATAAATAATATGGATTAACATGCAATACCAGTTTGTTCATCTCATCAACATCACAAAACCAATATATATTTCAACAAAAAATATAACTGATCCCATTTTCCCTGTAAAGAACAATCTAAATCAAGAATTTGATAAATTATATGGATGCTGTTCAAGGATAAGGATCGGAATATTATGCAGTCACCTGTCATCGTGCCAATAAGAATTTGTATCCAAGTCAGGTAGTACTAATGTAGCATTCATGATTCGTGCAGCAAGAACAGCATTAGAGATCTACAGGATTGAAATACAATACATTAATGATACATACATAATACAGAATAACATAGGGCATTCTAGCAACATCACCAGTTTCAACTTGCTCCAAAATAAGTATTTACTATAACTTTCTTACCAATGATATAAGAGCTTAGCAGTGAAAAGCAAATATTTTTCTTCTTCACTTTATGCCTTAATATATAAATATATACCCTCAGAAACAAAATCTAATGCAGATTCACAGAGTGGGAAAAAAGTTACTAACCGCACTACGCTGCTGATTTAGGCCACCATTACACCGAACACGCAAATAACCATTGCTTTCACTGGGAGGAGCTGCCAAAACATAAAGTCAAGATAGATACAGCATCAGAAAATTCTAAGACTTCCACATTCAAACATAAATCCTATATCAAAAGGAAATAATAAAAAAGAAGAGTAAATTACATTTTTCATCCTTAAAAGAATACAAAATTCTCATTCGAGTCCTCTCAAGTTTAAGCCTCTCAATTTTATCAGTCAATAATTTCCCCCAATCAACTTGGTCCTTCTTTTTGTTTGACTGACATGAACTTGAGCTGCTGACTTGACCTAACAGGATGTTTAAGTGATCATAGAGAAGTGGCAATGCCAAGTTTAGGAAAATTACAAGAATTTAAAGGAATTGGTTACTGTATATTTCAAAGGCCATAGAAGCATTAACTTGGTCATGTATAACGAATGAATAGTACAAAACTACAAATTTATTGCCAGAAAATTATTGAGAGACGAATTAAGAGGCCTACAATTTGGAGGACCAAATCGAAAAGTTTGTAATCCTTCGAGAACAAAAAAATATATAATTTACCCTTGAAAGATAAGGGAAATACGAGGCCAGTGAGATCGTGGAGCTGATGATGGCCGCCAACCACCAGAATCAGCATTACTCCAAAGTTCTTCTATTCGGATCTGTTCAAACACAAAAGAGAATGAGTAACTAAGTACCGAATTGGTGGAACATGCACTCTCAGTAAAAACTTGGAAAAATATGTCCCTTTCTGAACCACAGTTTTATATCATAAAAATAAATTTGTTTACTGCTGAGTGCTCTGTTAAAGGTCACAGTTAAACCATGATGACACTTGATCCTTTGGTTCTATTTTCATGACACAACCAATTTTCTCCTTGACCCATCAGCTAAAACATGGATATTAAAAATACTTACCTCATTACTATAATCCAATGATTCTTTGAAATTTCAATCATTGTATAAAATTGCCAAGAGTTTAATTTTTTTTAATGAAACAGTAAATTAGATTGGCCCAAAAAATAGTAAATCAGACAAACAAATGACATCACAGTACAGAAAAAACTAAAATAAAGTTAATATGACTTGACTCTGTTACTCAAAGAATAGGAAACGATATAAAGAATCAGAATTTTGTCAATAATTTTCCAGAGTTTTTTAATATGTCGTTATAAAATTCTTATTCAAAGTTGCTGAACCCGAACCTAGTTTGGTTATGCTGCAAAGCATTGTTGGGCATATGATGGTCTTTTGAAAGGGGCATCCAATCATTTGAAACAGCCAACTCTAAGTCTATTAGACTTGTCCTACTTATTTATCATCCTTTTGAATGATTAATTCTCAGCACCATCACAAACCACAGTTAGAGACGCCATACCTCCTATGATAGAAACTAGTGGCACACAATCCTTTCTACTACTTTTGCAAAGTCCTATCAGTCAAACTCCAGAGGTTCAAACATATCACCCATTTAATTCAGAAATGTAGACTGCAAAGCCTCTAACAATCCCTTGTATTTCCAACATGAAGCTAATTCTTAGACACCAGGAGCCAAGAGAATATACCCGAAGTGCTTCATATTGGAAGAAACTTGTAGCATCCATTTCCTAACTAAGATCCAAAATGTAAAGTTCTCTGAAGTTGTAATATACCTTAGATTGATGAAGCAGTAAAAGAATCCGAATTTTTTTTTATTACGCAACACCTTTCTTTTCATTTTCTTTCTTTTTACTTTAATGTAATGATAAGAAAACATTGGTTCACAACACAGTTTCCACTAACCTCCGAGCGGTAGTTGGATTGACCACTATTGGTGCTTGTTGAGGAAAACAAGAATGAAATTGTACAGATCAAAACTACAAGAACAGCAATTGATAGTTTCACAATCATCCCCTTTAACCCTCCCCCAGCTCCTTGCCTCCCATGCTGCCGATGAAAACCAGCTCTGCAAAGAATAACAAAGCAAGCATTGCTTCAAGAACAATAACCCCTAAAATGATAAACAATCAAATCAAGCGTTAATCTTTATCTCCCCCTACCTTCTCATAGTTAAAATTCAGAAGTTTAGTTTTGAAAATTATAGCTTCCTCCTTCAACCGTGACGATTCTCCAGCACCACCCGTCAGTGACTGATGCGCCAAGTAAACACCAACAATAGCTGCAACAAAAGGCATAACCAACCATCCGTCAAAGTGCGTAAAACACTAATATACTATGTCATGCTACACATTGGCATATACGAAGAAGAAGCTGAAAACCCATCGAGCTACAATTAATTTGCAAATTGTGAAGCCTAGATCAGAAATGAGAAGACACGCACCATGAGAAGGAAGAGGAACACTGTGCTATGAAAGACGAAGGCTGATGCAGATCACAAACAAGTACTTAGGCGGAGTCTAAAGATTACGAAGATGGAAGCAAGAGTCAGACTGTGACGAAAGTAATCAGATTCTATTACAACAGTACGCGGTGCTAGTTAGTTATTTACCAATCTGATCAGATCTCGCCGTGTGGGTCGGGTACTCGGATCGACGTGATCCTCCCCACAACTCAAATCTCTAGGCGGGTCAGGATGAAACTTGGGGATGTTTTAATTTAATGACATTTTTTTTTATCACCAGCAATAAAATCCTTTGTCTAGCTCCCACAGTTTACATCAATTTTAAATTTTTAATTGGTCCCTATAGGCTCCTGAACGGCTACCAATTTGTGGTTTTTTTGGTTTGCCAAAGTAATTATATATATGGGTTAAGGTGCAAATCTATTAATGAAGTATTGTTTGAGGAGCGTCCACCACAAATATTTTTTAAAGGGGGCAAAAATATCAATGAAGTTTTAAAAAGTGGCATCCACCATAGTTTTTGTTAAATTCGTACTAACGCCGTTAGGAATTTTCTTCTCTTATGATTTAACGCCGTTAATACAAATTTAACAGAAATGATGATGAATGCACTTTTAAAAACTTAACTTATGAGGAAAAAAGCACTGGGTGCGATATAGGTCTAATCGCCAAAGATTCAAAGTCGAAAAGCACTCGCGTGGAGTTTAGACTACTAGATCATAAAATATAAGTGGGCAGTGGCACAATAGATGTTAGTGTCAGGTATAAGGTATTTTAAGAACATGGAATCTCTTACACACTAGGAAGCTTTTTTATTGCACGTTTTAAGAAATATTTATTTCTTGTTCGTCAATTTACTCAATGAATTAAATGATGATTTAATTCCTTATTTAATTATAGAGATTCCTTGTTTCTTAATCAAATAGTTCCGCCTATCGAGGGCAAACCTGCTCGGAATACAACATCTCCTACTCACACTTGAAGGATCTTTCATCATGTGATAATCATATCTTTCTTGTTTCATACTTAGTGTCTGTCATAACCGCGTAGGCATGATATCCTTGCTTTGGATGCTTATGTGTTAGAAGTGCCTTGTGCATGACTAACACACAAAAACACCCTTGATTTACCTACATTACTCATGGTATATCTTATCTGTGCATGTTTGGATTCACGGTGAAGAAGAAGCTTTTTTTGTAGATGGACTTTTAGAAAAGTCAGATAACAAAAAAAGTCAGATTGTAAATATGATTTGTGTTTGGATTGGCGGTAGTAGAAGTGACTTTTTTTCTAACATTAAACCTACTTGGATTAGTGTTTGAAAAGCCCGTTTAGATAAGAAATGACTAAAAAAATGTATGGATCTTATTATATACCACACACACACACACACATATATATTATATATTAGTTGTATATATTGTGATAATTGAAGTAAAAAAATATTAAAAAATTTTGATAAAATAAAAAAAGTGAAATTATTATTAAAAAAAGAAAAATACAATTGCAGCTGCCATGGATTTAATATCTTCTCCAAGCTCCTTCATGCTTCCAGCGTCCGTGATTGAATGATTGGGAAATTGAAAAGAATTGATGAATTCACTTCGCTCCCTCATTGTGCATGCAATTTTGGAAAGATGCATGAGTTGAAGTGTTAAATGGGTTTGTGGAGGTGGGCCCGTGGATATATTAGAAGAAGGGAATTGATGATGATGCATCTACAGTGGACGTCTCTTAGTGAACCAATTTCAGAGTTGGGTGCAGAAGCTATCTTTTGCAGCTTCTAAAAAAAGGAGCTTCTACAAGTGAAGTCCATCACTTTCAAAAGCTTCCCCAAACACCTCCAACTTCCCCAACTGGGCTTTTGAGGCTCTACTGAGCTTTTTTTGCTGAGAAACATGCTCCCAAACTGATCACACTTTTATGCACATATTGTCTTCTTATATACTCAACATTCACACTTACGTGTTATATGAATAACTTTAAGGGACTGGCCACAAGCACTAGTATAAATGTGTATTTCAAGGTGAATATTTCTCTTAACTGATCATCAATCAGGTCTAACTTGGTTGCTTTTCTAGTACTTGACACATTAGATTGAATGACTCATAAGCATAAGCTAAAAAGTCACCAAATCAATCCTTAAGTCTTAAAGGCATTATGAAATGATCTTCTCCTTCTATGACTCACATTGCAATGGAACTTGAATCCTTTCATGTACATCCTTTATTGCGGTTCTTTGTGAGTACATATAGTATGATTGCATGCTAGGCGTTCGTCTTGATTTTATAAGAGCGTGTGCTGATTTTGACTTGTCAACACCTACAAACTTACGTTTCAAGCACACACAATACCTGAACAAGAGCTCTCTAGCACAACCATTCTTAGGTTTCAATTCATTCTTGTGTATAGATAGATCTCATCTCAAAGTCATTAAGGCGGCACATGTGTGGCGATACTTTTCAACTATTCTGTTGTTCTCGTTAGGTGGTTGGTGATCATGCGGTGTCTCTTATATATATTCCACATAAATATTGAAGGCGATTGCTTGGTCAGAGAGCCGACTCTAAACTGAGTATTGTATATTTTGTGGGCGCACGCTTATATGTGCGTGTATTTTCACAAAATACTGGTTTATTTTTCTATACTTTGTTGGAGTGTAAGTAAAAGAGGCCTTCTAAATTATGATTTTTGATTTTCGTGTAACTTTTGAAAAAGTTATAGTTTTATCGAAAATAGAATTTTTCAGGAAAATCATGAATTGTAATTAATGGGATCATAATTGTGAGAAATGATATAAAGCATTTTGATTAGTTGTGATATTAGGCTCCAAATGTCTAAGACCCAATTATCATACTATTAACTGATATGTGATTTTGAATAAGATGTTTAATACTTTTTAACCATGATAGGCTAACATCTTTTTCTAACAATTGTTATTCTTTAAGTGTAAGGTCAAAATTTTTCTACTATGGTAAACCTTTGTACTTGGTTTCTTTTATTCCCTTCTTATCACAGTAGTACTTAATGAATTAATTAAATGTTTAGAAATAGTTAATTATACTGTATATAACTTGAATGTTAAAAAGGTGGCTAGTCATTTTGCGATGAAGCTGATATTCAATATCCTTTTTTTTTTTTCATTTCGAACAAAAAATGAATGCAAGCACTTTATTGCAGATGCGAGATTCTAACTCTTGGCCAACAAATTTTTCACAAACCCTTAAATCTTCTTCCAGCTTTACACGACGCCCATGGTTTCGCCAATAGAGGTGACTCTGGATATGATAAAAATGATGAAGCTAATTCAGAGAGAGAGAGAGAAGGTTGAAGCAGGAAGCCAAGAGAAGGAGAAGAGACTCTTTTTTTAAAAAAAAATAAATAAATAATCTCATTGGCATTTTTGTCCTTTCATTAAATTTTATTATACCAAATTTATACCCTCTTTGATAATAAATCTTTCACGCAAAGAAAGACTTTCACATCACCCTTTCAATCAGTCATTTATTTATTTATTTTTTATAAATGAAGAGCTTGAAATCATTTTTGCAAAGAACGATGCTGACTTTCACATTCTCTCTCCCTCAGTTCACATATTTTTCTTTTTTCTCACTTCTACCCCTCCCTCTCCCTTTGCCTTTCCCTCTCCGCTCTTTTAGAAAAAAGTAATCCATGTGGTGTGAAGTAAAAGGTCGGAATCTGATCCCCAACAAAAAAAAAAAAAGTAAAGATAGGAAGACACGAAAATTTAAAAATACCAAAGATAAGAAAAAACCCAGTACAAAAATATTTTTTAAAATATAATCAAATAAGTTACCCACTTAATAATTTAAAACTTATAGCTAATATTCTAAATTATAAATTTTTTTTTTGATAGACTATAAATTTATTTTTTGAAAAATACTTTGGGATAATGAGTGCAACTAAAAAAATATTTTATAATGTTATATGCATAAAAAATTGCTTAAAAAATACTTTAGAATATTGAATGCTATTGAAAAAAATACCTTATGATGCCAAAGGATGCACAAATTAGTTTAAGACGATACAAAGTGCTAATGGGAAAATACTTTAATATACTGAATGTAACATAACCCAATAAAAATACTTTGTCAAACCATGATTTATTACCGAACATATATAGGCTAATATTTCCTTTACAAATACTACCCCCGTCCACAATATAGGATATTACTAAAAGAATAGTTTGGTCTGAAATATAAGTTACTTGTAAGATAATTAGTGCTCATTTTTCAATATTATCCTAATAATTAGTACTCATTTCCAATTTTACCTACTCATTAAATTTTTAAACATATTTTTCAGTAAGGGTAAAAGTGAAAAAATTTTCAATTTATGACATATTTAATACTCCATCCGGTCTTAAATATAAGATATAGTTGACTTTTTTTTGAAAAAATCAAGGAAACTAATTAAATTACTTTAAAGTATGTACATTTTTTTCCCTCAAAACTAATTTGTTTGACTTATAAACTGATATATATAAGCTAATGATATACTTATATGATATGATTAAGTAACTTATTTACTTCCTTAATTTCTCAAAAAAAAAAAGTCAACTATGTCTTATATTTAGGATAGGAGGTGTCAACACCCGTTTCCATTTTGATATGCGCAGGGCAATAATGAACAAGTTCCATAGGCAAACAGAAAAGTACAATTATACTGATAATAAGTATTTTTTTATAGACAATCATTAATAGAGCAGAAATCGATAATAATGATAAATATGTACAGAATGTCCCAAAACTATTTCACATACAAACTATATACAACTACTGTATTCATCTTAGGAAACGTGCCCGTTAGTTTCCCTTCTCTGCATCCTTGGTTTTCGAGCCATTAGCACCTTCTGAGACATTTGGATTAGAAAAAGGGATGAGATTTCAAGGAATCTCAGTAGAAACATACGATCAACACATAAAATATGAAAATTAAATATGCAATGTACCGTATCAAGTAAAATGAAAACTCATATCATCTGTGTATATACACAAAATTCAGGGCCAACTAACCCGTTGAAACCCCTACATGTACCTCACCTAAGTCTTTGACTACAGCTAGGTAAGACTAGTGTACCTCAGCTAGGTCCTAAACCACAACTAGGTAATATGCCTCCAGCACGTGTTCAGATTACAAAATACAATAACACGCATTATACAAATAGTCACATAGTATATGAGAGATAGTAGTCCCTACCTTAACCTCTTTTCTGTCTTAAAGGGTCCGCCTCATAAAACGTGTCAATTATAGGCGTCCAACTTGATCCTAAAACATCAAATATACCAGAAATAAGTTATAACCTATCCAAGTATCATTTTAGACACTTCCATAGTGTTTCTTATGGTTATATTAGCCTATAATGAAAATTTACCAAAATGCCCCCAGGACCCCGGCCCGGCCTCGCCGTACCCGGCCCGATAGCACGTTTTCCCAAATTTTTGACTAGGGCTATCCTAACATATTTTCATTCAAAGAATCCATTTCCGGACTCAAAATTACCAAATTCAATGTCAAATTATGAAATTGCCCTTGGCAGCCCTACTTTTAGGGTTTTAGGAATGTTTCCGTAATTATGTTTTCTTGGCCTTTTCTGAAAAAGTGCCCAACTGTAACTCCACCTAATTTTCCCTCCTAAATCCAATAGAACCATCAAATCATTGAAAATCCAACTCTAAGGCCCTCAAACATCCCTGGCCAAAATTATGGTGTTCTCCAAGAAAAATCGGGGTTTTACAATTTCGGCTCCGTAAACGTGTTCCTTTCTACTCCTAACCACTTTATTAACCATATAATTGAGTTGTAACAACCATTTGAACTAAAATTGGGCAGCATAACCCTTAGGCACATACTTTTCCAAAATTTAAAACCAATGGCAATCCGACGAAATTTCACCGATTAAATTGCCCGTAGCAGCCAGAATAGTTAATATACGAAGGTTTGAAAGTTACCTCGAGTTCCCAGAACCTTTTCCCTAAAGATGGCTGAAACCCTAACCCTTGGACAACAAATTTTTGAGCCTCCAAACCTTAAAGAACAAAAAGGAGTAGCTTAGGGTCGGAGTTATACCCGTTAGGAGTTGAACCGTCAGAGAAATCGACTTACCTTATGAAATTTCTTCCCTTTCTCTCTCTAAACTCTCTCAACGTTCTCTCACTTATTTCAGGTCTATTGTAGTACAAAAATGGGCTGAAGAGAATGATGATATATTTATTTATCATATATTTTGAATTATTTTATTCATTTGTTTTATTTTCCAAAATTTCAAAAAACGAACTTATGTACATAAATCCTTATGTATATATAACCATGCTCATTAAGCCTAATCAATATTTCCTTATTTATGCCACATGTAGGAGACACCTAGGGGTCGCTCCCTATGGTCTCAATTGGCTTCACAACTTGTCCAGGTTACGTATACACGTAAAGTCTCAATTTTAGTCAAAATTGCATTTTTGCTCAAATTTTCCATAAATTCATATTAAATTGACCAAAATCTTTCAAATATATTTTTTCTCTTTATTTTTATTAATTAATTGAAATTAAATTCAATTAATTATAAAATAATTAATTTTGTGATAATTTAGCAAAATTACGATTTTGTCATTACCTTTCTAATCCAATTTCTGCTCTTATTTTTCTTTAGCCAATTTCTATCTATTTTTAGACCAAATATTTTCTCTAACATTTCTTCTTTTTTGGACCTTAATATTGGGCTTTTTAAATTACCCAAATTAATTCCTTAATTATTTTTGCCCAATTTCTCATGAAATTGAACATTTATAAATTCATAAATTCCAAATTCATGAATATTCATCATTTTATTGAATTTCTCAAATATTTACGATACTTTTGGTGAATATAAATTTTGGGATGTTACAGGAGGGAATAAGTTAACTGTTACTTATTGTTCCTCGTGAATTAATTAAAATGTCTTATATTATGGTTCGGAGAGAGTATTGAATAAAACATGAAATAATTTTTTTAAAAAAAAATTCAAGTAACAAACTTTATCTAAATCTTATGGATCAAATTTTAAAAAAAATATATAATCTAGAAGTTTGGCTATAAATGTAAAATCATGAAGTACGTAACTTATTTTATTGTTCTTAGAATTTTTTTCTCATTTTTATATCTGAATTTTTTAATTATCCTTAATTTTTTAAATCATGGTATGTTCCTATCTTCAGTTAACATCTCATCAAAAATTTTTTTAAGGGCAGGGAGAGCAGAAGGTAAAAGAAGAGAGGAGTAGAAGTGAGAAAGGAGAAAAATATATGAAATGAGGGAGAGAAAAGATGAAAGTCAATAAAGGAAAAATTTCAAGCTTTTCATTAAAAAAAATAAATTTCAAATTTAAAGGGTGATGTATGGAGAGAAAGGTGAGAAATAAGGTAAAACCGTTGTTCGCAAAAATGATTTCTTCATAATTTTAAAGTTATTGTTTGCTTGGACGATTAAATATAGCATTTTGATAAATATTTTTCACTCTATAGAATTTGAGCAATTTATTTTACTATTTGTAGTATTTATATAAAATCAATGAATCTCCCAGCCACATGTGGTTTTAGAATACTAGCAGACCAAAACAGAAAACACAATTACTAACTTTAGTCACATTATACTTGTTCAATTAGATTGCTTCAAGATTAACCTTTGACCATTTAAAGCTCAAATTTACCACTAATTTTAGATTATTTATCAAGTTAATCACTCGTTGTAGAATTAAATTGAGTTTATTACCAATGTGCATAATGATAAAATGAATTTACCTCTTTTCTATGAAAAATGCCAGCAGCAAGCGCAGCAATTGCATTTGTTTTGGCAAACAATTAAGATAGGTGATCAACAACGCCAGCACCACTGCTTGCAATCACAGGGCTACTTACAGCATCTGAAATAAACTTAACTAAATCTATATTAAACCTTTCCCCTGACCTGAAATTTCAATAATGGAAAAATAGAAAGTTAGAAAAGATGCAGGAAACGAACGTGATATTCAAGCAGTGATGTTGATGTAAAATCCTGCCTCAAACTGGTCTAAGCAGCCAGATATTTTTATAACATCTTTTCTCAGAAAGACTGAAGCAAGCATGATCCTTACTTGAAAAAATTTGAGAAACGGGACAAAAACATAAGAAACAATTATCTCTTTTCATTTGTCATCTCAAAATGACACATAAATTGGCACTAAATTGGAAATAAGATTACCACTGCACTATTATATTACTATTAGTACATTTGATTGATGAACAAGTAACTCATGACACATAAATTGCCACTAAACTGCGATTCTTCACTTTGAGCTATGCTATTTAGGTTCACTTCACTACTACATAATATAGATTCTGCTACCCTAAAATATGTCCCTTTTTAAAATAGGGACGTCTAAAATATGAGCGATGGCATTTTTATAATTATTTGTGTGAATTGGGTAGATTTAGGCGTCCCAAATTGAATTTGGGATGTCTAAAGTAAAAATAAAAAATTATTTTTTTTAACACTTTAAATGTCCCAAATTCCAGTTGGGATGTCTAAAGTGGGACTTTAGACATCTCAAATTCAATTTGGGACGTCTAAAGTAAAAATTTTTTTTTTTTTTTTTTTACACTTTAGAGGTCCTAAATTCAATTTGAAACGTCTAAAATGACGTCTAAAGTAAAAAAAAAAAAGCACCACCGTTTTTTTGGTTGCATGCTCTCACTGTTTTTTCAGCCTTCGTACACAGAACCTAAGAATTGGGGGAAGAAGACGATGGAACTTTTTGTTTTTTTTTAAAATCCAGGTGGCATCTTAATTATGAGAAATTCTTGCATGCACCCAGTGCACCACCTCACTTATACACTGACCAATAAAATCACGATACCTCATGCATTTTTATCCTATGTGGCAGCCTCGTTGTCACCCCTCACTAACTCTGTTATTTTAATTATTTTCTTAGAAACAGTATTTCTCCAGCACCAAGTTCTTCAACTGCTTTTGCAAGCTCATAAGCCCCAATTGGTCGGCCTTCTCGTCCCCCATTCACCTTAAAATGGGGGAAAGACACCTTAGAAAGCAAGCAGTAAAATGGTTTCATCCTAAACAAAAAATCATTGAAGAGAAAGATTGAGATAATGTTTCTCCTTTTATAAGCAAGATCAATCGAATAAAGTTATTGGCAAACTTTACGCAAATTAAGTTTATCTTCTGATAAGAAAACACTTTAATGGCAACATTTCTGGTAGCATTCTAATCACAGAAATCCCTTGAATATCATTTAAACTCTTGTTGAACTCTAAAATCTACACAACTAAGAAAAATAAATTGTGACAGCTATGCTTTTACTTTATATCAAGCTATCTAACAGCAATGATGAGGAAGATGATAACAATGATGCTAACCATACTTTAAATTTCAAGCAAGAAACACTTCAAGGTGACAATTCTTGTAACATTTCCAATCATGGACACAAAAGATGCCCTTAGGATCATTTTGACTTTGGTCAAACTATACAATCTGCATAATTAAAAACTGCCATGATAGGTTGCAATACCCTTATTACAGTACATCATGCATTCCTAATTCACTAGTATAGAAGTAACTAAAAATAGGTCTCTTAAAGTCTCTCATGGTCATTCAACTTTTTACTGGGTGAGAACAACGATCAAATGGGAAAATGTTCAACAGAGGAAGACAATTAGTCAAGAATGTCATACAGAAAAATGTGTTTAGTAATAAGTAAAGAGACGAGGAAATACGGCT
Organism: Inga laurina; assembly: GCA_963855925.1. Lineage (NCBI taxonomy): Eukaryota > Viridiplantae > Streptophyta > Magnoliopsida > Fabales > Fabaceae > Inga > Inga laurina. Next base: position 62,056,269 of record OY979702.1, on the reverse strand, counting down.
TACTGTACACTGGTACCAAGCATATTCTTCTCCATTTGGATTCCCTAATTTTATGGAGTAAACTTTTAAACCTATAATTTTAATACGGTTAGTGACTCTAATGGAAAATGATGACCAAACAACTTAAGTGATGGTTGCAATACTTAAATTTTATTTTTAAATATAATTTTAATTTTTTGATTAATTTTAATTTTAATTTATGTTTATTAATTTAATATTTTTAAAATTTATTTAAATATAACCATACTGAATTATTTAAAATTTTTTAAATTGAGGAAAAGAGTATATAATTATATTATGAGAGAAAATGAAAAAATTATTATATTTTACTTTAAAAATTAAAAAAAAACATACATGTCTTAGTTCCATTAGGTAAAAAAACTATCATAAATGAGTCTTTCACTATGTGAAATTGTTTTTAAAATTATTATTAATGATATTTTAAATTTAAGCATCATTTGTTGACTCTATAATTATCGTTTAATTTGGATGAATAAACATTTTTTTAGTGACATTAATCATATTAAAATTATAATACTAAAAGAACACTTTATAAAGTTAAAAAACTAAGATAAAACCTTATGTAAAATTAAAAAACTAAAAATATACTTTAACATATATATATATATATATATATATGTACTTTAACCGGTAAAGAAAGAAATTCTTTTTTTTTGCCTATCCATATGTTTCTCGTTTTTTTACCATTCTTTTCTATTTATACGCTACGTTATGATGTTAAATAAATTACGATAAAATATATTTATTTATCAATTCTTTTTAAATTAATTAGTTTGATTTCTAAACTGATATATAAACTAATATATAAATAATTTATTTAATTTTTTAAATCTCATTAAAAAAAGTCAATTGACTTTTATATTAAAGATATGATAGTTTCATTTAATTTTTCTTGTGAAGGTATAATTCTATAAATTCATTTTACCAATGAATGTATAGTTTTATCCATCATTTAATTAAATGAGTGTTTGGGAAATATTTAAATCACAGTTTCAGAAACCCTTTTTTATAAACTGAGATAAAATTTTTCTTACATGCTTACCTCATAAATAAATCGTAAAAACTATTTAGAAGCTTTCCAAACACGTACTCCCATGCGGATTTTATTTTTAAAGTATATAAAACAAATTAAAGTAAAGTATTTTAAATGATTTTTTAAAAGGATTATACTTACATCAAATTCTTTACATCAAGTTCTTTAATTATACATGATCATGTGTCCTATTTTTCATATTTAGATTTATAGTTAATTAATAATAATTTAAAAATAAAAAACATGATTATATATGTAATTAGATAACTTGACGAAGGAAATATAAGGAATTTAAATAGAATATTTTCCTTTTTAAATTTATGACGAGGCCGTATAACTTTTGCCAATGATATCCTCTTATCCATCGGAGATCTTCGCGCTTTTCCCATCACAGCACTCCCCTGAGATCACATACTCGCTACTCAGTAAGCCATGTTATCTGCAACCCCTGATTCTCTCACTTTCCTCCATTCCCTTCACACAACCCTTTACCCTTTCGCCAGAAACCTGTCTTTCAACTCACTGAGCACCATTCGCAGGACTCGTCCATGTAAAGCGAGCCTCATCACCAACTCTGAGTGGTTCGAAGTGGGACGACTCATTGGGAGCTATGGCTTCATGAACGTCACCAGGTTTCGTATCTCAACTCTGAGTAGTCTCATTGATTTCGTTTTCCTTAATCGCAAATGCATCTTGCGAAATGTCGGTCTGAATAGACCACTGGGTGGTTGAGGATTTTCATTGGGTGATTTCTATAAGTGCTTCTCCTAAGGATTTGATAATTGAATTGGTTGTACATTTTTATGTTTAATGCAAAATTCGATTTTTTAGTTAATCAGTGTATTTAACATATTTATCTTTGAACTGTTGATTAACGGTGATAAATAGGACCGAGCATTATGCTAGATTTTCTAATATCCGAAATTGAGTCCCTGTGGTATATTAGAAAAGGATAATGAAAGGAATTAAGAAATAGTTCTCAGATTATTTTCCATGTTACTTGCTTCTATGAATTGGTAAAGGAAATGATAAAGCTCCAAAAATCTGCATCTCTTCTTTTGTGGTGAACCAAATTGATGCTCGTTGTCTTATTTTGTTTATTGATTTTTTTAATGCTCGTTGCCTATTTGCCGTGCTTTTAATTTTTCCTTGTTTGTTAAATTATGGTCAAATTGACTATCTGGTTCATTTAAATCTTGCATATAATAATTTGACAGTGGAGATTTATTCTTCCTTTTTACTTTGCCCAGCTATCCAGCCTTTCCCTCAGGCGCAATTACTGAATTTTCACCTGGAAATTTGGGAGAACTGAAAGTCCAAGATATCCGTGAAGGCAACGTGAAGATTAAGTAATCGGCATAGGATTCAATTAAATGATCTGGACCATAGATAACTAAATGCCAACATATGTTGTCCTGAATACTGATAATACTCGTGGCAGCTCTTTTGCAGACTTTATGAAGGGAGAGTTTCTGAGGGCCTTCTTAGAGGAACCACAGTTGTTTTTAAGGTAGTATTATGACTGTTTTAGCTGTTCAAATCAAATCTTCACATTAATATATCGTATTGAATATAGAAACTTTTGACTATAAGGTTTATCCTGGACAACGAGCTGGAGGAGTTGAGGCTGACATGATGGCTGTTAATGAATTGAATGCCCACTCATTTCTTCAAGTAATATCAAAGGATATGCATATTACTATTCAGATTATTTAATTATTTGATCATCATCCTAATATTTCTTGATTACATTCTTTTCCTTCCAGGACAGTTCAAAACGTACGAGTCAGCATCTTTTGACACTTGTAGGAGGGTTTGAAACAATAACCGGGGAGCAGGTTTGTCATGTGATATTCAAATAACTTCTGTGGATTTATTTTTCGTGGCTCTAATTTTGTTACTTACATATAAGAAATTTACTTGGCTTAGTGGCTTGCTTTTCGTGATGATGGGAAATATAGTGCGGCAGACTATGCGAAAGTTGCAAGTGAAAAAGTATCAAAAAACCGTTCTTTAGGAGAGATGTCTTCTTGGAATCGCTTTGAACAAGAAGAAAAAATGAAGAGAAGGAGAAATTTTATTATAAAGTTGCTTCAGGGTGTTTTGAGGGGTCTAGCTTTCATGCATGGCCATGACAGATTGCACCAAAGTCTGGGACCTTCTTCTGTGGTTCTCAAGTAAGAAATTAATTTCAAAGTATTCCGGTTCAAAATCTTCCCACTATTACAGCTTATTCTCACTCCACATGTCCACTATTAATGTGTTTGTGACATGATGATAGCACAATTTCTGAAAGAGAGTCCCGTTATTTGATTCCAAGGCTTCGAGATCTAGCTTTTTCTGTTGATATAAGGTGAGTTAATGGTTTCTGAAGCCCTTTTTTACAGTAATTAACATGTTTTCTACTTATTGACCAACCTTAGACGCATAATGAGATCAACAAATGTTGTTATTTAGTTTTTCTTTTCTTGTTTGATGTGTATTTATGTTAACATTAAATTTCTTATACGTATTCGATCAGTTTGCACCAAATAGTGTGATACTAAGATTTGTGTCAAAATCGGTGCATTATTTACAATACATTAACATTTTGTATTCGTCTCTAGTATCCAGATTCTGAACACTTACATTATGACCTGTGCACTCCTAACTGTCATGATAGGCTGCATGATTTGCAAATCTAAATAGGCAGCAATTATGGCATTGTAATATGCCAATGCCACCCTAAAGCTGGCCTATATATGTTGAACAAACCATCTTTGAAGTCAAGTCTTCAAATAGGATTTTTAAAGCTTGTTCTCTAAGTTTTTTTTGGCCCTTTGATAATTAGACTTCTAGCTTCATCAGGCTGTGATTCATTTTATTTATTTATATATTTATTGTTGTGGTTTTGGGGAATTTATTGTCAAAGGGTTTCAAATCATTTAAGCCCAAGCCTAGCTTGGATTGACCCTTAAATTAATTTTGTCACATGTTCGCGCTCTCTCCATAGAAAACTTTTGCTTCACCTCAATTTATTCTTTACCAGGAAAACAGTTGAACATCTGAATTTTCATCAATCACCTCATTATGATCGCTCCTTATATCCATTTCTCTGCATGATCACTCTTTGACTAATCAACCTTATCTTGATTCTAGCAAGAAATACAATAATTTATCATGTTTTGATTCTAACAATCAACATAGTTTTACATTTAAATAAATTATTCTAGGTATTCAAAGCTAGAAGATGATCATACATCTCTAGCAAATGGGCTTTGGAGACGAGCATCAGCTGCCGGTGCGGTGACACGTCTGGAGAAAAGAGCTTTTGGTATAGCTGACGACATGTAAATTATCAGAACTTGGCTAGATGTAGATGTTCCTTCACATCATTCATAGGTTTTTATGTTTTGAACTCTGATGCAGATATGAAGCAGGACTTCTTTTTGCATACTTGGCTTTTGTTCCATTTTGTGAAGGTGGTATAATGGATAGCATTTCCTTGCAAGTAAGATATGATGGGAATTTGATTTATTCTTTCTGTATCCGCTGTAAAAATATTCTCACAAGTTAGCATCCATAGTACACTAAAATTTTTCTTAACCGTGAAATTCAGAGGCTTCTGGAGAACACTTTTCAACTTGATGTCGGGGCAACACGAGAGTAAGATACCTTTTAGTTCATATTTTGATACCAATTATGCTGATACTAGATATTTGTTATTTTATGATTTCAATTTTCTTTTGGTTGTGATATCTTACTATATTATATGCTTTTGGAGGTTTATTCTCTATGGTGACCTCATTTTTTCTATACATACAAATCAAATAATGTTGGATCCATGCAAGATAATGTTTGAATACTTTAGAGCTAAGGAATACAGTTTTGTTAATTGTCAGAATAATGCGTTTAGGTTTCTTCTTTCTAATTGGTAAACCTATGCTGTCTTTTTCTTTTTCTTGGGTTTCCTTCTTGGGGTTAAACTGACTTGTTGAAGGTAGAGCAGAGTACAAAAGCATAGAATCCCCTTAATTATGCTGATTTAATTCAAAATTACCATCCGGGTGAAAGCCTTAATCTTAGTGGGAGCTTTATTGTTCCCAAAGTAGTTCCAAGCTTCATTAGTTTGTTCTCTGAGACTGCCAAAACTTTTGGTATATAGTGCTTAAAGAAAGCAGGAACAGTCAGAGTGGTTTTGTTTAATCCATCAGGTACATGTAGATTTTTGTGATACACCAATCAAAACATGTAGGTTTACTGATACAAGATTAAGAATTTCATTTTATCATGTGTGCCTTTTGCATTGCATTGGCTTGCATTCACTGTTCTAATGCAGGAGGAAGGCACACACAACTATGTTGTGTGGTGGCATTTGGAGGTAATTTCTCTTGATGCCCCTTGTATGGCATTATCAGAAGTCATTTTTAAAGGAAATGGAAGGGGAGAAGGAAAGTGATAGTTTTAATTTTCCTTTCTAAAGTTTTGATTTGCAGTTATTTACCTTTTCTGCCTCCTTTGGCAGGTACTGTCTAGCAGATAGCCGATTAGAAGATGCTGTTGAGTTCCTGGATCTGGGTAATGGTGCTGGTTGGGAGTTACTTCAGGTATATTAAAATGATTAGTTCCGTTGATGACATAATTTTTTATGTTATATGAGTATTATTTTATGTGCAAGTTAAGTCCTTCTTATAACCTGAGAACTAGATTCAAAGTTGGCATGTTTCTCACTGTGTTACAGGCAATGCTTGATCCTGATTTCCGGAAACGACCAATTGCAGAAGCTGTTCTCAATCATCGGTTCATGAATGGTTCAGTTCTTTGATTTTTAATATCAAAGCAAAGATGGGTATTTGAGGAACATATGTGAAAAATCTGGCCCATGTCTTGTCATTCATGTGCCTCCCTAAATGCTACCTCCGGTCCTAAATATAAGACATAGTTGATATTTTTGTAAAGATTAATGAAGCTAAATAAATTACTTGAGAGTATTTATATTTGTCGTTTTTTCTTTAAACTAATCCGTGTGCTTGTAAATTAACATATAATCTAATAATACACAATATATATTATGATTAAGTAATTTATTTAATTTTCTTAATTTCTCTAAAAAGAAAAGAAAAGTCAACTATGCTTATATCATAGACAGGAGAGGGAGTAGCATTTTCACTTGTAAAAGATATTGAGGTCAGTTTATAAATATATATCCACACGTATTCGTGTTTATATTTAAAGTGTGACTCCACGCTATTTTTGTAAATGAAATGTCATATTGATTATAAATTATAATTTTCGGATCAAACACTAAGAAAATTCAAACAAATAAATTATGAGGACCTGATTTAAAATTGATGTAAATCATAAAGACATGTAGATTAATTTTCCCTTATAATAATTATGCGCTGACAAATCTCTCTCCATTGAAATGATAAACATTAAAGTCAAGAATTATATTAGAAACGACATAAATAAATCTCTCTGTAATTTGACCGTAGTTAGAGAGAAGCCATCAAGGGAATTTTCAGCAAGACATGTTTATTTCAATAAGGAGGCACACTTAAGGATTAAAGTCGTTAAGATAACAAACTCTCCCATCTTCTTTTCAACTAACCTTACAACTTTTGGTGAAGTTTTTTTTACTTAAATTGGTCTCTCTTACTCTTACTAACTACTCTCTTGTGGTAAATATAATAATAAATGGTTACAGTTTTACAAAAGGGAACAAATTAACTAGCTAGGTTGATAAACTATGACCAATCTCTTTCATATCAATCCAATGTCTAGAAGCAACTAATTAGTATTCCCTCCCATATCCTAAATCAAAGTTAAAAACTAAATAACTAATTTGTAAAAATTAAGAAAATTGGTGAGTTAGTTATTTGTTAAAAAATGTGTGTTTGGTATCTATAAAATACTCTATTTAATTATTTATATTGAAATTATCTCTTGAAAACTCCTTTTATATACACAATCAATAAGAACAATATTTCGTTTAGTATTTGGAGTTGTCATTGAATTTTTCTCATCTTTTGAGTTCTTGTGATATTTCTCTATTTAATCTATTATGAAAACAAATCTATAAAATTAGTTTGAGAAAAAAATTATAAATTTAGAAAACAAATTGGATAAAAGTGTTACTTTTAAAATCAAAATAAACCTCATATAACTCATGCACACACATTTAGAACTGGAGAGAATGTAATAAAAGTTTAAAAGTGTCAAGTAAACGTGAACTTCATTTCATCATTTGCATATTGAACATTGAAAGTAATTTAATCCAATTCAAGGAAACCAAAAGCTCAACAGGTAAAGAACTCAGTTATGAAAAGTAATTGATGTTTAATTTCACCACATATTTCAGGAATGAGTTTGTCGTATTAATTGCGTTTAGATATTTTAAATTTTAATTTTAAATATGAGTAAAAAAAATAGGTCTTGGAATAAGATTTAGACCATAGAATTTCATTGTTAATTAGTACCCCAGATTAAATTCTGAAGGGAAAACCACTTGATCGATTATTAAAATAAGTAAGAATTTAAGTGAGTGTTTGGAATAACTTATTTCTGAGAAATAAACACTTATTACATAAGTCGAAATAAAGCTTCTCTCACATACTTACCCATTATACTGTGAATCATGAATTATAAATACTTATTATCTAAAAATAAGATATTCTAAACAAACATTAAACAACGTCGTAATTAAGGAACCTGTAAATGAGGATAACGAGGCAAGGCTTGGAGAGAAGAAAGGTGAAAAATGTCCAAAGGTCTCTTTAACTCTCACGTTGACAATTGAATCCGTGGCGTCACTATTGATTGAGAAACAAGTTACGTAATATCGTCCGTTACGTAATACTCGTCCTTGATATAGAATCGAACCGTGGAATTAATTTTGATCTTAAATATAAGATTTATTTTTTAAATTTATTAATATTTTTTTAATTTATAACTATTGATGCTTCCATGACCACAATCAAGTAAAAGAGAAATTAAGGAAATTAAAGAAGATAATTAAGGTATTTTAAAAAAACATATAATATGAATTACCTCAACTAACTTTCTTAATTTAATTAAATTAGATAGATCTTATATTAATGACGTGAGGGAGTAATATAATTAGAGGGGAAATTAAAGTTGCAATTCTTTCCTTATCTTATTATACTACTTCCAGCCCCTAATATAAGAGTTAATTAATTAATTTTGATATATTAAGGAAATTATTCATGTTCGTCATTTGTAATAATTATTAATTGGTTTCCTAAAAAACCATCTTTCATAATGATTATCATTAAATAGAAACTCCTTAATATATGTAATCAATAGGGCCCTTTCAAAAAAATTATAAATTGGAGACAAAGTAAATTGAAGTTTTATATTTAGGACTAAATTCAATCACCAACTAGCTTTTAAATTAAGGATTGAAATGTGGTATATACCTTATAGAATATTTAAAGAGTGAACTGCCCTTAAAAAACGGTTTAGCTGATCACGAGTTGGGTTTTATTAGGATCTAAGTTTAAATCTGAGTCTGTACGAGTATTTTACTATTGAATAATTTTTAAGTATTTTGCTGTATAAACTTTGTTTTGAGTTGCTTGTTATATAGTTTTTCTTACTCACCTCGCACATAATTCTTTTAATTGAAAATAAATAAAAAAATATTTAAGATTCAGTATCATCAAATTACAGTTGAGCATTATTGTTAAGTTCAAATGAAAGTAATTATTTAATGTGATTTTTTCTCTATTCTCCGATGCGTGGCACTTTTTTAAAAAAATTGCGAAAACTGTATGAAATCTCTTTTTCATTTCCAAATCTTTTATAGATTTCTAAATAAAAATATATAAAAAAATCAGGCTGCCAGGAAAAGCAAAGTTCAAACCTTTAGGATGACTGAAAGACTGTGAAGTGTGAACATGAATTGTTCTAGGCATCTGCTAATTAAACTTTTCTCAATTCAAAAAGTAGTTTATTTTTAATTCTTTGCTGTTAATGATTTGAGTAGTTAGCAAAAAGTCATAAAGTTTCAAACGGTTCGTACAAGTGATTTAAAATAAGAGAATTTTTTTGTTAGGAGAACTATTTTTAACATTATATTTCTTGGAATTGTGAAACACTAAAGTGTATATATATATATATATATTTTAAAAAAAAAATTAATCAAGGGTCTCTTTTTAAAGTTTAAATTGCAAATCGTTTTTGTTTTTCCCAATAAATATATTTTTTAGAATTTGAACTTGTTTTTTTCTTTTTCACAGGGTGATCGAGACTACTTACTACCTTAATCAATAATTTATTAATAAATATATATATAATTAACAACATAAAGGGTTAAGAGATGGGTGAGCCTGTGCGCACAACAATAGGTCATCGAAGACAAACATGATTGAAATATGATGATTTCCTCTATCCTTGCTTGAGTTAAATGCGGACCTTTCAAGTAGTCTCTCCTTCATCCTCCGAAATCCTTCTACTGAGTATTACTGCTTTATATTTTCGTTGTCCTATCTTTATATTTTCTTTGTCCTATCACCTCGCACTACTATAGATTTGTCTATATTTAACATTTTTTACTGATATTTAATGGTTTTTAACTATTAAATGTCCTAGCCTTGAATATTTATATATAACGGTTTTTAACCATTAAATATTATGCCCCATATTTTACGGTTTTTCAAATACAACAGTTATGTATAGAGCACTATATTTAATGGTTGTAAGACAATGAATGTTAAATATAAAAATGTACATTTAACGGTTTTTTAATAACAACTGTAATATATTATGTACAAAACTTAACGGCTAAAATAACGAACAGTAAAATATTGGTCACCAGAAGAAGGGGTTTATTTGACAGTTATTTGAAAAAATTGTTATATATGTATAATATTTGATGGTTATTAGTGAACAACCCTTAAGTATGTGTAACAATTTTTTAAAAAAAATTTAGGGCTCACTTTCGATAAGCCCCCATCTACATATTATATACATATAAAAATGATTACAGATCTAACAAAAACCATTTAAACATATCCATTCTATGCAATCATCAAAAATTACATATACAAAATTATATATTACAGAAACCAAAAGCTAATCCAAATTACCAACCACCAAAAGCAAATCAGTTAGAGCAAAAAGAGAAAATAAAACAAAAACCAAAAGCAGGAGCCAAAACAATCATAGCCAACTCTATAGCATCCATAAACAATTAAAAATATTACTCTATAGCTAACTTATGCTCCCAGCCTTTCACAATAAATTGTCATAGCCAACTCTTTTATGACTTCTTCAATTTGTCCAGGTGAATATTATTCAGAATAACTATCCTCAAAGTACTGCACTTAAAAACAAAGTATAGTTAATGAATATCTATGACTTTACTTTTAATTTAACTTAAACACACATACATGCATATATATATATATATACACATGCCTTAGTATCAATTAGAGGTGTTCAACAAATTCCCATCCCGGTTTTCCCGTTCTGATCCCGAGTAAATCGGGACGGGATTTTCTCGTCCCAAAACTTTCAGGATGGGAAAAATTCGGGATTAGAATCTAGATCAGGAATGGCATTTCGACGGGACGGGAAATTTTTGGGATTGGGATCAGGAAGCAATTTGGTTCTCAAAGACTTTTCGGGATTGGGAATGGGATTTCCCGATTCCGAACACCCCTAGTATCAATTGAGCCGGGATTATGGGTGATCATGTCATTCATGAACTTCATGACATAGTACCCATAATAAGAGCTCCAATCTGGTTGCCGTGAACACTATAAACAAATAAATGAAATGTATTAGTCTAACAAAAACAATCAACTCTAACATAAAATGGTAAGTATTGGTGAATTATCACTACTATCTTCCATTTGTAAGTTGATGCAATGCCTTTGGTTTTTAACAAGGGATAGGTGAGGCCTTCGTCCGTAACATAATAGTAAACAACTCTAATAAGGTATAGGGTTAAATGTCACTTTTGCCCCGAAAGTATTCGCTTGGGGCCAATTTTGCTCCGGAAGTTTTTCGAGGGCCAATTTTGCCCTGGAAGTTTCAAATTTGGAACAATTTTTTCTTTGTGTTAGTTGACCGTTAGTCGGGGTAAATTTGCTCCAAATTTGAAAATTCTGGGGCAAAATTGCACCTTAACCTAATGACCGTTAGTCGGGCACATTAGATACCACACTACGTGCTATGCTCTTCCAGCTGCTGCACCCTACCTCCAGCTTGGCCAGAGTGGGCAGATTATTAAACAGAAAAGAGAACTCTTCTCGAGGCCCCTGTCGACGTCTTCAGACTCACTAACATTACTGTCAGATGCCACGTCCCAGTTCAGGAATCTTGACCCGATTCCTTTTTGAAGTACGCATGTTGAACGCTATCAGACGGGTTTCTCCCGTCTCTTAGGATCGACTAACTCATGTGCAAGTACTGTTCACATGGAACATTTCCCCTCTTTGGCTTTCAAAGTTCTCACTTGAATATTTGCTACTACCACCAATATTTGCATTGACAGCTGCTCCACCCAAGCTCTCGCCCCAGGTTTTACAGCGACCGCTGCTCCTTCCTTCTCATCAGGGTCTTGCACTTACCCTGACGGCCAAGTATAGGTAGCACACTTTAGCGCTCGGGCGGAGCGGCTGTCCATGCAGATCTTGGAGGTAGTAGTAAATATTCAAGTGAGAACTTTGAAGGCCAAATAGGGGAAATGTTCCATGTGAACGGTACTTGCACATGAGTTAGTTGATCCTAAGAGATGGGGGAAGGTCGTCTAATAGCGTACAGCACGCGTACTTTGAAAGGGAATCGGGTCAAAATCCCTGAACTGGGGCATGGCAGTTGACAGTAACGTTAGTGAGTCTGGAGACATCGGCAGGGACCTCGGGAAGAGTTCTCCTTTCTGTTTAATAGCCTGCCCACCTTGGCTTAGCCGGAGGTAGGGTCCAGCGACTGGAAGAGCACAACATGTCGAGTGGTGTTCGCTGCGCCCAACTAACGGTCATTGGGTTAAGGTGCAATTTTGCCCCGAAAGTTTCAAATTTGAAGTAAATTTGCCCCAACTAATTGTCAACTAAATTCAAATAGCCCCACTATAGAACTCTACAATTTTGTCTTTTATATGAAACCACTAAATATTGTCTTTTATACTTAACGGTTGTTTTAAAAAACCTTTATATATTTCTTTCTCATAATTTTGTCTATTTATATTTAACAGTTTCATGAAAAATGTTAAATATGGAGTGTGAAATATACGCGATTCTGCAATAGTACTGTCTTGTTACAAGAAGAATTGTTGAATTTTGGAAAGTGTTGCATCTCAATTTACTGTGGGGTTGCATAATATGTCTTTATAGGGACTATGTCCTCATACACCATTCGAATCAATTTACATACTACTGGAGCCACCACCAACAAAGTAAATATTTTCTCCGTACACGAATTACGTAGCACCCAAGTCTTCCTCTTCCTCTATTGGTCTATTTGCTGGTGTAATAAAAAATAAAATTCAGATCAGATTATAACTCTATCGGATTGTTCAAGGTATTGCTTATTTCCTTTAATGAATCATAATATCTTCGGTTTGTGATTAATTATATATGTTTCGTGTGAGTAGATTAATCACTCCGTTATTCAAAAGGTACGCCTATTTCCTTCGTATGTACAAAAGTTGATGCAACTATCGAGAAATCAAGGAGGAATATAATTGGTACGTTTTTCCTTTTTCTTTTTCTTTTTTTTTTTGCCCATAAATTGGTAGGTTTTTCTTAAAAAGTACTTTTGAAATGTAATAATCAAAACATGCTATTTGATGGACTCATCATTAAATTAGTTTAACTTGTTAAATTAAAGTCAAGCATATGAGTTGAATTAAATTAATTTTTAAGTCGAAGAGCCACCATGCATAGAAGTTCTGAACCCATTATTACATTGATTTTGTAGTAGTGGAGTGACTTGATGGTTCACTTTAATTTCAGAGTAACTTCCATTTTAGAATTTTCCATGTCGTAAGAGTAGTTTTGCAACGAAGACTATCAATTCATTTTGTCGCCTTGCATTATTAATATACGTTATGTTTCAGTTTTTCCAATATTTGCACTATTGCTTTCAATTGTTTTCCACAAGATCGTGGCTGATAATTATTCGATCATTTTGACCAAGACTTTAATTTTATCCTACATATATATAGTAATCGTATTATAATAACATTGAAACTTGTTATCCACGCTGACATTTGAAATGGTAATAGTGCAAAGTAATGTAATTGATTGACTTTAATACGGATAATTTTAATTGAATTGAATAAAAAGAGGGCATTGAATAAATGGTAAGGTGTAAAAATACACATGTGATTTTTCTCAAAGTGCACCCAACACTAAATGTTTTTTTTAGGTGTAACAATGACTATGTGATTATAAAATATATACAAAACTATCCTTTTGACCGTTAGTTTGACTTTTTGACCCTGAAAGTGATGACGTGTACGATGACATAGATGCCGGAATGACATTCTGAAAAAAAAAACTTATTGACTGGTGAAGCTTTACAATTAATATTACCCACATTTTACTATTCCAATACCACCTCCGCTGAAGTATACTCAAATTTGAATGCAAAGTGCTTAACTCACTCAGGAGAGCTGCTGGTCTAAAAAACATTCTGATTGCTCAATTTTTTCCTCAACCCTAGATTCCCAATATTATTAAATCAAAATCATTATAATACATATATTATATTACTAATTTTTATTAAATTATATGATTTATTATAAAAATTTGATTTTCAATAAGTTTTTTTTTTCTCAAAATGTTACTCCAGCTTCCATGTCATCGTACATGTCATCACTTTCAGGATAAAAAAGTTAAACTAACAGTCAAAAGGTAGTTTTGCATATATTTTGTAACCACATAGTTACTGTTATATCTAAAAAAAGCATTTACTGTTGAGCGCACTTTAAAGAAAATCACATGTGTATTTTTACACCTTAACCCTTAAATAAACAATTTTTTACTTGAGAAAATTATTCGTTTTTGTAAAAAATCCTTATTTTTATTATATATTTTCATACTTTATTTAAGAATTTTGTCATATATATTAAGTTTAAAATGTCTTTCTATGATAAATGGAGATTAAAAGTAAATATATTAAATTATAATTAAAAAGGGCAGAATTGTCAAAATGGTTATAATTACTCTTAATCATTTATTTTTAAGAATAATTGGTATTAGTTTGATTGTTTTTTATTGTATGTACTTAAAAAATTGGATTAAAACTTAAAACGGCAGTTTGGAGTTTGAACTTCAGAAATGATAGTCCTACGAACTTCAAAAAATGACACAACGGTCTCTACGGAAATGCAGCATTCTATTCCAGAGAGTTCGGTCAGTTTCATCGAGCTTGAGCGAGAATTCCAGTTGAGAGCAAGCACAAACACACATACCATCACCATCCATCATCTTCATCACTACGCCTCACAATCATCTCACCTCCATCTTCACTTTCGTGCTCCATCGCCGGTAGGGGTGGGAATAATCCAGGCTCCTCTCAGGCAGCTTATGGCCTGACCTAGTTAAGATCTGGCTTGTTTAACAAGCAAGTTAGGTTCAGGTCTATTTAAAAACCTAAATGTATAAATAGGTTAGGCTTATTTGATCAAGGCCTGGCCTATTTAGATGCTAACAAGCATAATTATGTTTATATTATATATATATATGTATGTATTATGCTTATATCTTTTTTTCTTATATTTTAATTCAAAAATACAATTAAGTGAATCACTATAATGCCCAGAGGTTTAATTTTTATTAGTCCTTCCTAAAACATTCAGCCTTATCTATTGAAACCTAGTTGTCATACTTCTCTTCCCATTCTCCATGGCAACCCCAATCGCCTTCCTCCATTCCTCCATTCCTCCATTCTTCACTAGTGGATTTCTGCATAGACACAAATTGAACTTGCCCAGCTGAAAATGTTGATCAGTAAGGAGATTTGATCCCCATTTGGACTTACCTCTCGAACTTGCACAGCCAGATTTTGTTTTTCATATTAATTGTTGAGAAGCACATATCTTTACATGATGTTCATGTCTTTTTAATTTGGTTATGTTGTATTATTGTGTTTTTTTATACAATATTATTAGTGTGTTAGTTGGCAATTAAGTTTTATTTAAATAATATTGTAGGATTTAAATAAGCTTCAATCCCTTCAATCCTTATTTAACGTACTTAAAGTCCATTTAAGGCCTTCAAAATATATTTTCTCAACTCTATTTAAAGGCCTACATTTTAAATGGGTCTTATAAAAAGGCTTCAAGCCTTCTTAAGTCTTTCAAAGGTTCGGGCTTGAGCCTAAAAAAAAATTTATATACAGGCTTAGGTCTAGACTTGGGCTCAAGCCTATTTGATTAAAGCTTGATCTATTTCCAACCCTAGTCGCCGGTGACTTCCACTCTCATCTCCATAGTTGTCGGCGACCAGCAGTTGGAGGAGAGAATGAAATTGAAGAGTATAGAGACAAAGAATCAGAAAAGGAGCAGAGGCCTTCACCATCGGACACCCACCATCGTCTATCATCACCATCACCTTTGATTTCCTCCTTTGTCACCACCAAAGGTTACACTTTCACCGTCGTCTCTCTTTCCACCAGCCTTGTCAGGATCTTCATTCCCTCATCCTCAAGAACCAACAGCTTTCCTCTCTCTTTCCATTGATTCAGCCCTTTGCTCATATTCCCATGGATTACTGGTGCTCTGAACAAGTTGTTGCTACTATTAGCATCATGAGTGGCTGAATTTCTCAACTCTTGAATATGGAAGGTACAACATGAGTTCTAAGTGTTATAAAGGGGAGTCCTAGTTTTAGTTTATTAGTTTGACTATTATATTTATAATTTTCTTGGTTTTAGGAATTGTAATTTGTAGTTGAGACTATGATTTTTGGTTTAATTTTTGTTTAAACTAATTTGTGATTTGAATTAGTTGATGTTGAATATTTTGGCCATCAATATATATGGTTACATATATGTTTAATTCTAATTTCATTGATTCTCTATTATCTTGGATGGTTTTATTTGGATATTGAGTTATTTTTGGAATTGCATTAAACCAAATGCATTAATTAATTCATAATCACACACTAAGAGGGCTTAATCTCAATAGTAGGGATTCCTCTCTTTTGATATAAACTCATCCGTTGATGAGGTTTGATATTTAAGAAAACTTAGTGATTTCACAAATTGTATACAAAGTGGTTTTTAGTAATATGTTACGAAGTGATTATTTTCTAGGTTTAGGAATAATCATTAATTAATGCATTAGATTCAATAGTATTTAAGGTTCGGTATTTTGAAAGACTTTGATTGTAATTACTAGCGTTTTGTATTGAGTTTCGGTTAGAGAGATTATGGATGCATTGCCTGTTGTGAAAGTGTCTAATATAATCAACCTAATTCAAACTAGCCCAAAGAATCTTTTAGACATTTTTTACCAAGCTAACAAAGTGAACTCCCATATTCATTTATTGAACCATGATTGCCAAGCTGTTTTTAAGAGATTCACTTCATTTATTCCCATATTCATTCCATCATATCTAAAAATACCAAGAAATATAGTAGTTTAGGTCATTTATCATTCTTACATTTTAGTTTATAGATTAAAATACAAATTCCCTATTTTTCTTATTTAATTGCATGTTTAATGGCATTTAGCTTAGCTTAGGATTCCAAATAAAAATTCCTCAAAGTAAAACAAGAGTTATGTTATATTGCTTTGCTTGAATTTAGAGCCCATTTGATTCAACCCCATTATATGCTTGCAATGGTAATCATGATTGCATTATTAAGAGAAGAGTGTTTGATTACTTTTTAGCATGGTAATAGGGTTTATCATAGTAATAATAATTACCAAAAAATTGGTAATCTTCATTCATACCTCCTTCCTATGAATCCTTATTATCATCCTATTATACGGTTAAAAAAGTTCAATTTACCTTTTAGTTTCTTATATCTTTATTTCACTTATTTCATTTCACTTGCCACATTACGCTACAACTGCCACCTCCTGCTCCTCCTCCAGCACTGTCAACTCCACTCGCTATCGCCACCAGTACCTCCTCCTCCTCCGCCGCCGCCGCCGCCGCCGCCACCCTCCCCCCGCCGCCGCCACTACCTCCGCCTCCACCCGCCCATAGCCGCCGCCACCACCTCCTCCTCTACCACCACCCCCTCCACCCCCATCGTTGCCACTGCCACTACCTCCTCATCCTCCATCCCCGCCGCCGCCAACTCTTAACTATTTTTTCTATAAAAATTCTATTAGGGGTAAAATAAACTTTGTGTAATATATTAATTTTAAATAATTGTTAAAATATTAACTAATTGCACATTGCTTAAAAATCAAATCAAACATTACCGCTGTAATTAATATTGCATTGTATTACTATTGCATCTCATTGTATTGCACTGCAGGGTGTAATGGAATCGAACCAAAAGGGCCCTTAATTGTTGATGTAATGGAATCGAACCAAACGGACCCTTAATTGTTGATTGTAGACCCAGAGGTGTTACAAAAAAAAGTTTTCATCAAATGGTGTTGTTGCCAAGGATCAAACCCGGGTTGCCCGTGTGACAGGCGAGAATACTGACAACTACACCGCAACTACATAGCTTCATATAAAAATATAGTTAAAAAATAAAATTTTTAATTAAAAAAAAGATACAAGTCTATAAGCCCTCTTACACGCACATTATTATTGCACATAGCTTAATATTTATGTTAACAAATTATATCGCTTTATATATAAATATCAGAACGAGGTCTACCCACTTCGTTTCGCAACATTTAATTTATGGCAGTTTGCTAAAGTTAGAAGTATTATGATTGGTTAAGCCAATATTCTTGTAACCCACTAACATGAAAGTTTTTTTTTAGGGGACAAGTAGTAAATAAAAAATTAAAATATATGGAATCGTACGTGTTTACTTGCAGTTTTTGGTGCGCATCTACATTGAAGAATTATACCGTGAAAAAAACATTAAATATGGGCATCATGTTTCACATGGATTTTGAAGAATTAATATTCCTTAAAATTAATGATTTATGAAAATTATAACTTGTTATTAATTAAGATCCTATACTGAAAGTCGAATTGAAGAACCAGTTGAGATAGTGGTCAATATAGTTGAACTAAAATCAACAAAATCAATATTAAATAATATAATATAATTAAAATATACAAAAAAAATTTATATATATAACTCTTAAAAGAGTAATAATATTTGAATAAAAATACATTAATCCACAAGTAAAGAGAACATATTTATATATAAACAGTATATTATCCAGTAAACAGATTGTTAATGCACAAATCTGACGTGCTACTATTCTTTTGAGCTCAAAACGAGGTTGTTTCAAATTTAACATGGGGAGAAAAAATATAAAATCTAACTTAATATGTTGATGAGTTTAATTTGATGTTGTAAGCCTTTTGTTTGTTATATGGTTAATTTGTTACAAAATATCTAGGTGGTGAGTTAGTTATATTTAGAACTTTAGCAAAGTTACTGTAGTTTTCATAAACTCGAAAAAAAAAAAAGTTTATGGAAGTACATAGAAATTAACCATCATTCCGATTCTCATGTCAATGTCAAAAAAATAAAAAATAAAAAGACATTTAAAGATAACATATATATGAAGTTGGTCTACCCAAATTATAAGACAAACAACATTACAAACCAAGGTTGTTAAACTCGCGAGTTTAAGTAAACTCGTGATAGTGATGTAAATCTGTATCGTGAACTCGAATCGTAAACTCGTAAGAGTTTAGTTTTACCATTAAATATATATATTATTAGTATATAATTAAATAATTAAAATATAAAAAGTTGACAACAATTGGATTTAAATATATTTTAAATCTAAATATTGAAATTAAATCTATCAACATTTATAATTTATCGTATTTAATAAAGAAATTTTTATGAAATTCATATTTAAAGCCGTTAAGCATAATCAAATGGAAAAAGTTAACACGAGTTTAAGGGTGCATTAACACAGTTTTGTAAGCTAGAAACGTAAAAACGGTAAATTCGGTGTATAAACTCGTGAATTTAACCGAGTTTACAATGGTCACGAGTTTACCAATGACTCGACTCGATTTTATAAATTAGAAACGTAAAAACGGTAAATTCGGAGAGTCAACTCGTGAGTTTGACAACAATGTTACAAACTAACTCAAATAATATTGTCAAAACAGCATTACATAATATTGTCAAGTAATTTTGCTTTTAAATTTTGATCACCGATCTTTGGTTTTTTTTTTTTTTTTTTTTTTTGTGTGTGATTTTGAAATATGCTGGTCCTTCAATACATAGCAATAATTAATGTGCAATTTTCCAGTCTAAATTTGTCATTTCCCAATAATATTAACGGCCAATATATTTAATATAAGCCCTAGTGACCTGAATAATTCTGATCATTAATAATGATATAGGCTTTGCACAACATATATTTCTTTAACTCAATCATGATTCGAGACAATTTATGAAACATGACACATGATTAATTTCATTGAAATATTTGTTTGTGGGTTTCGAGACAATTTATGAAACATGACACATGATTAATTTCATTGAAATATTTGTTTGTGGGTAGGAAAATGCTTACGCATGCATCTTCACTTGCACTACCTAATAAGTTTGAATTGCTGCATGCTTTTTGTGTTTAAAAGGAATCTAAACATATTTTATCACGTACATTAATTAAGACTCCTTTTAATTTTATATTGTAGATAATGAAGATTTATAATTCGGAATGGAATAATTACTTGCACATATAATTAATTTTGTCAATGAAATATTGAATCTATAACAAGCATGGTATATAAATAGATATGTGTCAAATAGTGTAAATATGTTAATAACATTAAAATAAGTATACTAATGAATATTAGTATATACTTATTTTTTAAATTTTGTGCAACGCTATTAATGTATATCTAAATTATTAAACAAATTTGATTATGTAAACTTAAACCCATCCCTCCATTATGTTTATTATAATAAACGCTATATCTAAAAGCTTAATCAGAAAAGACCTAGAAAATCAATATATTTTGCGTGTCAACATAATAAATGAATGGATTAGTTAGAAATGTGTGTTCAGTCCCTCAAAAAAGGACATATTTTAATAATATTCTTGACTCTTGCGTGCAGTGACTTGCCTAAAACGAAGCGTTATGAATTTTTTTTCTCCTAAAAAAATGTGTCTATATGTATGAATAAATTAACTAATGCTTTTCCGGTTTTAATTATAAAATAAAGTTAATTTTTTTTTTTGGAAAATTTAAGGAAGTCAATTAAATTACTTTAAAGTATTTATATTTTTAGTATCCTTAGATTATATATTAGATTATTAGTCAAATTAATTAGTTTGGAGAAAAAAATAAAAATATAAATACTCTAAAGTAATTTATTTGGCTTCCTTAATTTCTCTAAAAAAATTAACTTTACCTTATAATTAGGATAAAAAGGAATGCTATTTCTTTGTAGATAAAACTTTCTCCAATTGGTTGCCACATGGAAACCTACTTTGTTGGTAGTTCAAGTTCGATGATGACGTGTTCCTTCTAAGTCCAAAAAGAAAGGCGGTAATGATAATTATGTGGATTTATGCTTACGAACATTATATTCTCAATGTTGCGAGAGAATTATATATGAAAATCTCACAATGGTCTCATTGAAATTAGTTATCATTTGATAAGTTAAAATTGTTACATATTAAACTATTAATCTCATTATAATATTCAACAAAAAAATTTCATTCAAATTAGTTATCACAGTCTTACTTATAATTATTATTTGCTAAATTAAAGTTGTTATTCATTAAAATTTATTATTTCATTTTTTTCTAAATTAAGATCATTTAGGTAATTTTGAAAAAATCACAAACTAATCTTTAGACACTTCACAATAATTAAACCATTCTGCTGCGTAGTCCTAACTTGATATTCACCTATTTTAATTAGATCAATTTTTCTATAAGTTTCACGCGCGCGCACGTATGTAAATCACTAATATTGAATTTATAAAGTTTAAAATGTGCCATAAAATATTTGTTGGTGTAATAATGAGCCTCACCACGGTGAGAAAAATATAAATTTAAATTCTTAGAATTAGTAATTTGGGGATACCTCGTTCAAATAAAAAAAAGTTTAAAATGTGTTTTTGTTAAATTTAAATCTATTTCATTAATTATAACAGATCAAGTAAAATAAAAATTGAAATAATAATGTCATGATAAATTTTTATAAGAAAAAAAAGTGATACACATTATGAAATCAAAATATGACTGATCTGGATTAAATAAAACTACACAATTTAGAAGTGATTAATTTGATACGTACGCTTATATGCCACAATATTCATGTTCCTTGTTAGAAAAGCGAGCACCATACTCATTACTCTACCTATCTCATGTTGAAATTTGATATCTTAATCCCACCACTTTCCTTTTTCTTTGTTTGTATAAAAAAAGTGGCATTTAGATCGATATAACAAATGACGTCCAGCTATTTTTATTTTTGTTATGGAAACTAGATGTAAGTATTTAATATATTGTCCAAAATCAAATAAATTAAAATAAATAGTCAACTAACGGTTAATGTGTATTTTTATACCTATCTTGAAAGTCCTTTATTACTTTTACCCCTCAAAAAAATATTTGGTGTTAGACACACTTTTGAAAACAATCTTATATATATTTTTACACCTTAATTCAATAAATTAATATGAATCTCTCTCTCTCTCTCTCTGTGTAACTTAAAAAGAAAGTGTGAAATGATCTTAATATTAAACAGTATTAAATATTACACAAATACATACAATAAATAATTTTCATGATCTTAATAAGCCTGCAAATACAAAGAGGGTGTTACGCTCAAAAATCCCTTTTTGTAGGAATGAGAATGAGGGACCTGTTTTTTAAGCCTGCAATCTTCGATAACAGCATAGAATCAATATTAATATTAATTAAAATTATAAAAATATAACAATTATTTAGTTGTTACATTTTTTAAAAAGTTGTAAACAATACAACAAATTCTTCAAACTCCATACAATATATATGAAGGGCCCGGGTACTAGTAGTTATGCTCTAGACACAATATTGTTATGCCTTGTAAATCTAAAAGAATATAAAGATTGAACGTATGAATGAATGACTAAAAAATTAGCCTTTCCTTTCTATAAAAAAGAATAAAAAAATTAGCCTTTCCTTCTCTGTAAGAAGTTGAAGATTAGGTTAGATAAACTGTTTTTGAAGTATGCAAGAAGAAAAGCAGATTTGGTTATCTTGGAAGAAGAAAAGATGCATTCTTTCCCATATAAATTAAAAGCTATTCATAGAAAATGATATTTGTTGTTTATGTTTCTAACTAAATGTATGCTTTGAATATTATTAAAGGTTCATATAGTCCAAATTAAGACATTAACTAATTTCATTGGAAGATTTGAGCCATTGAAGGTCGTTATCTATGACTGCGAAAATGGAGGACAAGATAAACAAACAAGCAAAGTATTTGAAAACGTTAAATTGATACAAACATTATCATCACCTTCTCCTCTATATATAAGACGCATAATCTCTGCAACATTTTCAAGTTAATTTCAAAGCCAAAAAGCTCCATCATTCTCCTTCACATAATCACAGCACTCTAGAGGTACGATCCAAATTGATTTTGTCATTCTTTTTCTTTGCCATCCATAAAACCTCTCTCTTCTCCTACCTTTCTTCCTTCTTGTTCTTCACATGATGATAACTCTTGATATGATTTTTTTTATTAACAAAATCAAAAGATCTTGTTTTAAAGGGTGTCGATTATCATCAAGTCCCTTCCACTAAATCCAATCACCATCAGTTTTCAGTCTCCTTTGTTCCTTAACAAAACTAATTCTCTCGTCACTAACTCAACTTGCCTTCTTTCATGATAGATCAACAATATATACAAATGAGTGAAATGAATTAAACTTATGTATATGAATTTTGTGCAGTGATATTGAAGATGGAGAGTGATAATGAAAGTGGGTTGAAGAAGGGGCCATGGACAGCAGAAGAGGACAGAATACTTGTGGATTACATAGAGAAGAATGGACATGGAAGCTGGAGAGCACTTCCAAAGCTGGCAGGATTGAACAGATGTGGCAAAAGTTGCCGACTGAGATGGACTAACTATCTAAGGCCTGACATCAAAAGAGGCAATTTCTCTGACCAAGAACAGCAACTCATCATCAATTTGCATGCTGTCCTTGGCAACAAGTAATTCATTTCATTCTTTCTTTTATATATATATATATAATCTCCAACTAAGCTAGCAATTTCACTTTATACAAGTCTTCAAGTTGATCTCTTAATTTGATAAAGTATCTTTTTAGTCTTTTATCCCAACTGATATAGTTACTCTCATGATAATTTTTTTATTATGTCATTGTTATTTTTTAAAATTTTGGAAACAGCTTCTTCAATTGTGAGGGTAAGATTATGTACATCTATCCTCTCTAAACCTCACCTGTTAGGAGTCTTGTGCACTGGACCACCTTTTCTTATTTTTTAAAATTAACTTAAATATATCAGTATTTGATTATGTGTTGTCAACATTTTAATAGCTTCAAGGTTAGAGGACTGAAAAGACATTTTTATAAAATTAAGAGACAAAAATGAAACTTTATGTAAAGTTAAAGGATTAAAGATAAACTTTTGCCAAAAAAAAGTTAATTATTTCATCAGTCTCCTCATTTGCATGTCAATCTTCAGAATATACAAGTCAATCGCTACGACATATATTTAATTTTATCTACTTGGGATTATCTCTAAAGCTAAATTGGGCTAGATGATCTGGCACAATGATAACCAATGATAAATATGTAAAGATCTTTCCTACAAGATTATATTGTAAATACAGGTTGTAAAGCTATATATATATATATATATGGTGTAGTGGGTGAAATTAATTAAAAAAGGTTTGATTTTTTTTCCCCTCATGATAATGATTTGTGATTTTTTAGGTGGTCGACCATAGCAGCCCATCTACCAGGGAGAACTGACAATGAAATAAAAAACTTTTGGAATACTCATTTGAAGAAGAAGCTCTTGCAAATGGGATTAGACCCTGTCACTCATCGTCCAAGATCTCATCAACTTAATCTTCTCTCTAATCTCCAACACTTGCTGTCTTCTCTCTCACCAAATAATAACGCTAATTATAATCATCATCATTGGGACAACATTCTTAATACCATTCAAACTTTGTCCCCTTCACAACTAGCTAAGCTCCATTTGCTCCACAACTTAATTCAAGTCTCGCGACTACTGCTGCTACTGCTACTGCTCCTACAAACCTGGCTCCGTTTAATCTGGAGCCACTTGTAAATCCCGGCTCGATGATGGATCAACTTCTCTTGCAAGAAGATCAAAACATCGGAAATTTTCATTCTCTTTCAAATTTGTCAAATGTTGAGGGTCTTCTTCATCGTCATGATCAGCAGCAGCAGCAGCAACATCTACCAGTGAGTGATGAACATGAGCTTCTTAAGGTAATGCCATGTTTGGCTGATCCGGTGGCATCGGCTTCGAGTTCGCTTCCCAATCTGGTTTCACCCACACCTGATTGCTCCCCATCACCATCTTCTTTTAACAAAATGAAAGACAAGGCAATAAGCCAAAATGATGGCACTCCTAATCCTTCTACTTCATCAAGTACCTTTGATACTTTGGGAGATTTTATGGATGAACAAGCAAGTGAAGCTTTCTGGAAAAATCTTATTGGGTAAGTGTCCTCATATGCTTAGTTCTAACTGGGCTACTGTACATTGCATGAAGTTTAAAGAACGTATACATCACATACTCCCTCCTGTGCTATAAGATAAAGTTGTTTTTTTTTTTGAGAAATTAAGAAAGCTAATTAAATTACTTTAAAGTATTTTTATTTTTATTTTTTTCTTCAAACCAATTAGTTTGATTAATAAATTAATATATAATCTAAGGATACATGACATATGATATGATGAAGTGACTTATTTAGCTTCCTTAATTTCTCCAAAAAAAGTCAACTTTATCTTATAATTAGAACCGATGGTAGTATTTAATTAAAGTGTGTGTTGATTTTTTTAATTATCATGAAATGCCTAGATATCTAGCTAATAGTCGTTATGTATGACTGATTTTGTTTTTGAGGACCTTTGTTATTTTTATTATATTTTTCCTTTTTTGTATTTTTTTTTTAATTTAGCTCGAATCAGTTCTCCCATCTTTCTGTTTGGATTTATTTGCAGCCAAGAATCTAATCAGCCATGGTCAATCTCATAAAGGACGAAGAAGCAGTCATGCATGGTTTATATCAAAGAAAAAAAGGGATTCGCCATTGTTCTATACAGAATAATGAAAAAAAAAAAAAAAGTAGTATTGTTTTGTTTATTAGCATTTTGTTGATTGTGAATATATAGTGATGTATCATATGTACGTCTTGAAAATGTTGATTTTTTTTTGTACTAAATAATTAAACTTCATTGTATAAAGATCATGTAAGCTTATCCTTTCACCTTAGATTGTAATTATATATTTGTGTCATAATAAATTATATCTTCAGTGATGTTTGTTTTTTCCTTGCCCGGATTGATAAAATATAACCATTATATTAACCAGCATAAAATTTCATTTTTCTTAATGATCGAGAACTAGAATAATTTCCACCCTGTATTACGTAAACAAAAAATCAACTCTGGAGATCATAATATATAATGATGTTATTGTTCACTTTTTTATGAAAATCTATATTGTCAATATTTTAAAAGGGATTGCACTTTGCCATGCTATGAAGCGAGAGTCACTGAAAATACCTTCACGGATTTTGTTTTAAAAAATATTTGTGTCCTATCATTTTTGCCATCAAAATAAATTCAGTAATAATTAATGAAAAAAATGACCACCAAAACCTATTTATATATATAATATAAAACTTATAAAGGGTTAAGATGCATATTCGCTTTAGAAGTTTTTGCTGGGAAACAATATTACTCTAGAAATCTTTTTAGGTTCAATATGTTTTTTCAGAAGTGTTAAATTGGAGCAATATTACCCTTTACTATTAAAAAGTTAACGGTCAACGTCAATTTTTTAATGATCAATATATATTTTTTAACAGTATAGACCAACCTTACTTTATTTTGAAACTTATAGAGCAACATTACTTTTTAGTAAAAACTTTTAGAACATATTTGCACATTATCCCAATTATAAATGATAAATGACACTACACGGCATATATGTTATAGAACAAGTCTATACATGTGGCCGACATATCTGAAGAGGGAAGGTAGGAAAAGAAATCAAACATAATAGTGACCTGAGTTGAAACTTAAAGAAGGGGTATGTGAAAAAGGGGGGAAAAAGAGTGAATATTAAAATGATTAGTTGTGTGGAGACTATATATGACACGAAATTGATGCAAGAGAGTGACATTATTTGTGATCTTAAGAATCA
Source organism: Inga laurina (assembly GCA_963855925.1). NCBI lineage: Eukaryota > Viridiplantae > Streptophyta > Magnoliopsida > Fabales > Fabaceae > Inga > Inga laurina. Next base: position 62,029,705 of record OY979702.1, on the reverse strand, counting down.
AAGGACGACCTAATCATATAATACACACACTTGTCCTATGTAAGGAGAAAAAGATTTGTAAGAAGGAGTATGTTATTAATTTTTATCACTAATTTCTTTTAACCCTAGTCAGATGTTGGTGGTTTGTCATTTAATTTTTAGAGCATACACACACATATATAATTAATGGGGTAAAGTTGAAAAAGTATTACATTTTTAGACAAAGTTATTGAGTTTAATAGTTTTTCTTGATTCCGATCAAACTGTTAAAAGTAATACTTACAAATGTGCGCGCTCAAACCTTTGATTCTCTAACTTTATGCAATGTTATCTTCAGTTTGATCCATTAATTTTATAAAATATCTTTTTAATCATATGATTTTAACATCGTTAAGTCTCAAATGATAATTTTTTTCATCATTATTATTTTAAAAAATTAAACTTAATAATACGTCAGCATTTGTGAATCTTTTGTTAACATTTAAAAATTTAATATCAATATTTTTGTGGTTAATGAATCTAACAACGTTAGAATTAGAGGACAAGAAAAACCCTTTATAAAATTAAGAGATCTAAATAAACTTTTATGTGAACTTAAACCGAGAAATGGACATTTTTACTATATATACTCCCTCCAGTATATAATATAAGGCACTTATAGTAAAATAGTTTGGTCCATAATATAGGTCATTTGTAAGATAATTAATATTTATTTTTCATTTTTGTCCCAGTAATTAATTATTATTTCCAATTTGCCCACTCATTAACTTTTTAAACACATTTTCTAACAAGGGTAAAAGTGGAAAAAATTTAATTTAGGATATATTTATTGAGTTATTAACTATTATTTCTTGTTTCCTTGAATTAGTTGAAATGCCCTATATTGTGGATCGAATGGAGTATATATATATATATATATAATATGGCATCTCAAACACTTTGGAAATTAATGGATTAATTTCTTTATTATTTTTCACTTTCCGCCAAGATTTCTTTGTGAAATAAGGGGGGGGGGGGGGATTACTATATGGAATTGAAATGGTGTGTAAAAACTAAAAGTTACTTGGCCGGAAGGTGAAAGTTAGTAAATCATATATGTGTTGTCCATTAAATGGTTGAGGATTGTATCTACCCCTTTGTAACAAAGTCAATAGTTTTTGTTATCCGTTAGGTAAGACTGTCTGTCTTCTCTTCGTTTTATGTTTTAATACAATTTTGACACGTTTCGTGGATACCATGAATGAATCACTAATATCCGGAAAATAACATTTGAGGATGTTTTAAGAGCATTAATTACAGTCTAGAATAACAATTTTTTTTCCAAATATTAAAGGAATATGGTTTTTGGGAATTAAAATTGTTATAACTTCATTTTCTTAAGTTTTCGTCTTTGATGTTTCCAATACTCTTTTTTAATATTTTTAGTACTTATTGTTTTCAATTATAAATGCTCAATATTATTTTTTTTAAAAAAATTATTTATGATATTTTTAATTATTCCCTTGCAAAATTTATTACCCAAAAATACCTAAAATTTATATGAGAATCCAGAAGGAACCTATCTTCAACGGGTGCAACTCTCCTTTAATTTTATGTAACTTATCTTCAATTATGTGTAAAATAAAAGACATTTACACATAACTGAAGATATGTTGCGCATAATTGAAAAAGGTTGTGCCCATTAAAGATAAGTCATACATGTCCTTAAATGTTCTTGGGCAATCAATTTTGCCATGGGAGATTTCTTTTAGCAATTTTCCCTATTTTTAACACTCATCTTTAATTTTTTTTAGTAAATTAAGGAATCATTTCAAAGAAATTATTGATTTTATTATAGGTTTATATACGGTCAAGGTTGTGTTTGGCTTTGACTTTAAGATATGCATGTAAATCTTGATTTATTACCATTTAAATTTTAAAAGGTCATATCTTAATTGAAATGTTACAGGAAAAATGGTTTAAAGATATGTCATTTGAATCAACCCAATTCAAATTGGACTTGTAATGTGAATTCTTATACTGAATGTTTCATACTGGAGTAAAAATAAAAACACCTATAAAAATAAAACATAAAGCAACAATAATGAGCTGGTAGTGGGGGGAAAGACAACAATAAGTTGTTTGCTATTAACTCATAACTGAATTTTTTTTGGAAAAAAGATATATAAATACCGTTTCAACTTCTAAAACTCAGAAAAGTCTCTTAACATATGCAAATGATAGAAAGGGGATGAAGTGGGAAATTGGGTTTTTCATGTTTGGGAGAAAAGACTAAAAAGCCCCTATTACTCAATCTTTTTTACACATATTTTCACTTATTGATTTTATCAAAACCATTACACTTTTGGATAATCCCATTGCTCAATTAGTCACAATCCAAAATTCTTTGTCAATTTTTTTATACATTTTATCAGTATTTACTGATTTTGTTAAAACCATTACAAATTTCGTCAACACCACTGTTTATTTTGTCAATCACATTACTCATTTTGTCACAAATCAAAACTCTTTGTCAATCCTTTTACACATATTGTCAATACTTACAGATCTTGTCAAAACCATTATGAATTTTTTCAAAACCATTACTCTTTTAGTTAATCTCATTATTCAATTGATCACACCTCAAAACTCTTATTCAATTTTTTTATACATTTTATCAGTACTTGTTGATTTTGTCAAAACCATTACTCTTTAAGTCAATCTAATTATTCAATTGGTTAGAACCCAAAACTCTTATCCAATTCTTTTACACAATAAAAATCAAGGCTACTTTCTACATATAAGAATCATGGCCAAAACCTTCAATAAACTGACAAATTCCAAACCTGGGAGAAATTTCTACTATCTATAAAACGAAAACCATCCTATTTTATTTTCTTCCCGAACAAAGACACAACTCCTTCATCGTAAACCTCCTCACCATCACCAACAACAGGAATAATATACGGAGAAAATTATAAGAAAAAAAGATGACTGAAATCGACGGATGAACATCATAGATGGAAAGAGATGTAATAGACTCTGGAACAAACTAGTTGACATGTCAAGAAATTAAGATCAAACACTAGGCTTATCGATCTGCTGGCACTTACACTCTATAAGGTTCCACGTGACTGTGCCAGCCAGCCCTAAGTAATAAGCATCGGCGCAAGAGGGTTAGCATGGGGCTTTTAGTCATCACCAGTGCTGCTAGTTTCATCGGTGGTGGAGAGGGAGGAGGCTAAAGATGGCAAGATCTAAAGTAGGGAGCTGACACGGGAAGAGGAAGAGACAAAGAGATGGAGAGGAGAGCGAAAGAGGAGTGGGGTTTATATTATATGAGGGGCATTTTAGTAAAAACACTTAAACTTCAAAATCTCATATTCCTTCCAATTACTTCTTAGTCATTTTAATTTCTTAACAGATCGTATGGAGTTTGAAAATTTAAATGGTATTTAAATAAAATTTTCCCAATTGTTTCCCCAAAACACAATAACGAAATAATACATTGTGCAATCCATCAATGAATTGTTGCACCATCGATAACATAGTGCTTCATTTCTTTGAACAGTTTCTCTCACTATCACTATAGTTCCATAACACGCAACAACAATTAGTTGCATCCTTAAAGCTGGATTATACAAATACAGATAAGACTAACACATAACATCACCCAAACACCAGTATACAATACATGTCTGGGTAGAATGGATCCTTCGAAACTAAAGTTGGTGAAGTTGAATTCAAAACACTGAAACTATATATGGTATCCACATGCTGCATTCAACTTCACAGATTCTTAACTTCATCTTCAGGCGATGGGGATGATAAGTTTAGGCCATTTCAAGCGCTAAGAGTGAGAGATATAATAGAAGCAAGCTTAAATTTGCGGACTTTAGAAGAACTTTTAAGCTGAAATAAGACCTCAGTACTTAAGATCTCAGTACTTGATCTTACGTTTACTTCTTTCCACTCTGATGCTGTTCCTCCTTCAGTTCTATAGTCACGCTCGGCATACAAAACTTGAAGCCTTGAAGGGGCTGAAAATGACGAAAGTAAAATAAAGAAAGCCAAAATTAATAGTACAAAGAAACCAATATGTAATTGAACCAGCAAGTTTACGGTGAAGGAAATCTTATACAAGTTTTCCCAGTTTGTAAGGCCTCCGCCTCTTTCAGTCTTGAGTAATTAAAAATTGAAATTGCAGTGTTATGGAAGAGAACACGAATCAAGGGTAAATATTCTAACAGATTAACTCGTCAGCTTGAAGATTAGCACCCAACAAGACTAGATTAGATCAATATCTTCAAAATAGATTACCTAGTCCAAACATGCTTGTTCGTTTAATTGCCATACGCGAAACTTTTGATCTTCTAATATCCCTCAAAGATAGGACATCTTCTTTCTTGCCCTTAAATTCTAGGAACTCCCCCAGTATATATTTATTTCCTTTCAGTTCCAACCTGCAAACCAAAATATGTTTTAAGAGAAGAGAAATTGATAATATCCGGTGATGCAGACTACGTTCTAAGATTCCAACTTAAAGGACAGATATCTAACACTTAAAAGTTCCATGCTCAAAATGACAAATAATACTAGGCTACCAACGCTTTTCATCAATTAATATCTTTTCCATACCTTGAGGGAAGAGTTGAGAATCTAGATGTGATATGTCCAGATTACAGAAAGATTTACGGACACAAATCTGGATTTTATTATGTCCAGATTATCATCATGCTGTTGTGTTTCTTTCCTTTCTTATCTATAGTAAAGAGCATAGAAGGGTTGTATGCTAAGAGCTTTTCAAGGAAAAAGTAGACTTCACGCTCAAAATGCACTTATAAAAATACTCAAAGACCACACACCAAATAAGACAGTAACTAACCTATCCCAAATTGGAGCCGTGCTAAAAATAAAGTCAAGATTCTGATGCAAAGATTCCTGCATCTCTTTTTTCACACCACGGAAGGCACTCTTCATCCAACCAGATAACACACTCTTTGATGCTGGCTTCAGTTGTATCCATTGTTCATGGGTGATAACTTCAGGCGGAAAACTGCTTTCTGAAATCATACTGCAATACAGAGATAACTATAAACTACAGGCCTATTTGAGTTGGTATTTGAGAAGCACGTTCACATAAGCCGAAACAAAACTCTTCTCATATACTTACCTCGCATACCGTAAACCATGTTGTAAAAGCAGCTTCTACTGCTAACCTAAATGGGCACTACAACATACACTACCAGAAAATAAATAAAAAACTAAGGGCTTGTTTGATTTTGTTTTCAAAAACAGTTTCTTTGTTTTAAAAAACAAAAAAAAAAAAAAAAACACTTGTTTGGAAAACTGTTTTCAGAAAGTTGTTTTTAAAAACAAAAAAAAAAAGTTGTTTTAAAAAACCTAAAAAACAAAAACAATTTTTAGTTGTTTTCTTGTTCTTGTTTTTCTATTTTTTATTTTTTTAAGCCACCACCTATCCATTATCGACACCACACTAGCGGTGACAACTACCGCCATGTACCACAAGTGACCGCCATGTCACCACAAGTGACGGCCGTCGCCACGTCACTACAAAAACATATTTTTTAAAACAACTATGCAAATAGATTGTTTTTTTTTTTAATTTTCAAAACTTGTTTTCAAAAACAATTTTATAAAACTCTTTTGAGAACAAAAAAACAGAGAATAGAATCAAAAAAGGCCTAAGAGATTAACACTTAACAGTGGTGCTTTGGAATGAGTAAAATATGTTTTCACCGAAGTTATTGTTATTGCAGAACACGGTATTGAAACAGCTTATGATACTTGAAACTACACTTTTACAACTTTAAGAATATAATTAACAGCCACTTTTTGCATAGCTAATATCATTTTCCATTTTTTAAAGATTAAATTATTTTTTGCCAAATTTTCGAACTTTAAAGAGTTGGATGAATTACAAAGTAAATTAGTTGCCTAAAAATAAACAGAGAGGATATTATCAGATGGAAGAAGATGAAAATCTTGCTATTTCTAGTAGCAACAGAAGATTAAAAATCATACCACAGTTCAGGATTTGGTAGTATAACTTTACAAGTAATGTATCCTTCAGGGAGTGTAACTCCTCTTTGTTCAAGATATGATTCAAGGATAGACGCTTGCTTTCTTACTTCCACAACCTAGATGAAAATTAGTGAGAAAGGAAGAGAGAAGAAGTCAGTAAGACAACCGGCCATATCCTTCTAATAGTTGTTTTATCAGTTTTGAAAGCATTGAACAAAGTGATTGATATGTAAAAAGCATTGAACAAAAGTGATTGATATGTAAGCAAGATTAACTTTAAAAAAATTACATGATTCACTCACATCTAAGACAACAGGAACAAGTTGTGACGCATACATTGATTCTTTAAATACCATAAACATCATTTTACAAATTACATATCAAATGGGTTGTCTCCAGACGATTCAACTTCAAACACGAAGCTATAGCTCACTGCTTTAACTGGATCCCTGTTTTATCTGGAGATGACTAAATGGGTTGGGATTTTAGAGCTAAAAAATACTTTGGAGTGAATGAATTTGTTCGAGAGATGTGCTAAAATTGTTTAGCCTATGGCCAGTGAACTGATAATCTTCCACTTCATGCACATGTCAAGGGACATACGAAAGAGGATAACTCGAGTTGAGTGAATTCCATGTTCCTGGCTGATGGTGAATTCTATTAAGTAGATGATGGGTATTTTATACCAACAGAAAATGATCACCGTCCAGCTTGCTTCTCTTTTGTCATAATATTTTATTTCTTCATTACTACAACATTCATGATATTAAATGTCAAATTTACCATTTGAGCGTAAAGTAAGCTAACACAAATCAACAGCATTATTACGATCCACCTCAATTCATGTTCTGCCATTATCATCTGCTAGCTAGTTATTAGTCTTTATCTCGCACTTATCACTAAGAAGCACCCGTTACCATTTTTCTCTTCTCTAAGTATCATCAAGTTATTAAGATGCACATATTAACACTGCAGCGATAAACAACAAATCAACCCCCATAATAGTTACCCTCATTCCAATTTATACACATTTATCTATGCCACTATTTTGTTTACTTTTCCCCCAAGAACTTGGTCAGATTTCCTTTTGGTGATTAAGAAAATCTGTCAGAGAATAGAAAGCTTAATAAGGAGGACAACATACTGTCCGAAGGACAGAAAAGGAAGGGAAAAGAAAAGAAGAAAACAAACAACAAAAAGATCAACAATTAAACAAAGTTATCAAACTCCTATCCACGCTCTAGAAATATAAAAGACAGGAAGTACCAAAAGTTATCCATAAACACTATCCTATCTCTGTGAAACTGTAAAAACAGTAAAACACCAACAAAAAAACAGTATTCCTTTCAATCCAAATGCACCATACCAACAAAGTTATGGAACCCTACCCCAAAGCTTTTGGTCTCTTTTCTTGCCAAAAACTTAATGACCCCTTTTTCTTACAGCTGGTCAATTCACAAAAATGGAAGACGGGAGTTAAAGAAACATAGAATGAGGAAGTGGTAAACCAACCCTCTCCATGATCTACAAACATTACATTGCATTGCTTGATTTTAGGAATTTTGTCTCAGTTCCTGACTACCTATTATCGAAAGTAACAAATATTGGACAGTATAAATATTCCCTAGTATCAGTTTACAAATTCAACTTGTATTGGGAGTTCAAGTCCTCCCCATATGAAGTTCAGTATTGGAGAATTTGTCAAGATTCTTGCATTCAAAGTTCTACCCATAAAAGTCTCACTTCTCTACTTTTCTTTTTCTTTTACAGAATTATAATTCCATTATATTTTCATTTGGCCTTTATCATTAGGCCTGCATTGGTTGCAGTGGAGGGAGGCTACAGCCTTTGAATTGGCCAATGTTCAAATTTATTCTAATAGAGAGGATTCAATCATCAAATGGGATGCCAAATCTTGATAAGAAAAACTTCAGTCTTGCAAACAATTGGGGGTGAGGCTAAATATGGAGAGCAAAGCACATTACTGTCAACCAAATGATAGATGTGTTAGGTGAATCATTGATGGAAGCGCTGACTAACAGCATGGTGGAGGATGTGAAAATAGAGATTAGGTTCATCAGATCCAGCAATCTCCCTCATGCCATGCACAATATTAGATCAAAAGTTTGAAGACAGAAGCAGGGCACTAGAGAGAATTAAGGGTGCAGTGTTACAAAATAGAACCCATGATTTGAACATATAAAAGAAGTTATGCAGTATGAACCTAGTGATGAAACACTCAGCCATTTTGAGACCAGAAAAAGGGTCATTCTGATTCATATCACCTAGGATTCTTATGAATGAAGTGGAAACAAAGACGAGAAAAGGGAAGCATGGCTTAGAGGGAGGGGAGGTACCACCAGTTTACTGAAGCTGAATACCAAGAAAGCAAGAAAAGGGGCAAAGGTGTCTTAAAAATATTTTATGGAGGGGTATAATAGATTTTTATCATCACTTCCATGGAAGTCTTCAGAGTTCAGAGTTCAGACTTTCATAGCGCCCCCTAAGGAAGTCACTTCAGTTTTTGATGAAAGTGGGTTCCATGGCGAAGAGGCTTCTAACATACCAAACACACATATTTCACACTTTAACCCTCACTTCCACTTCCACCATACAAAGCGAGGCCTGAGGTAATGGTGGGAACAGGTGCCAAGAAAAACATAGTTGAGCAAATTGGCACCAAGCAATGGTGAAAGAAAACTCTTCAGTCCTCAGACAGGATATTAGATTAACCCCAATAGAAAGATAAAAAATTATAACAAATAGCATTTTGAATCCAATACTCATAATAGGAGGTGTATGCATCACTTCAAATCAATTCTAATTGAAGCCATCTGATGAACAGTACCAATCCAGCAATTAATATGCTGCAATTCTGTTTACGAAGAACAAACAAATTTAATTGATTCCTTACAGGATCAGGGTGACGCTTTTCTCTATGTCTTCCTGGACTTTCACATTCCCAACTACCACCAGTGCCCACTGACACAAGTCCTGAAAAGTTCTTCACAGAAACCACTACTAGCTCTCTGCATGGTTACAGTAAGGAAAGGAAGATAAAATTATCATAAATATTCATTAATTATCCAGCATCTTATCAACCAGTAAATGGAGAAGGATATGATAAAATAAGGGGTTTTCCTGATAATAAGGAAAATAAGAAAGGTAATTCGGGGATAATATTTGTCGTTCTTCAATGTTTGAATTCAGATGGTAAAAACACCAGAAAAGCCAAATTATAATACAAGTTATACTGTTTCATGAATTCTGTTTTTTTTTTTTTTACTTTTTAATGCTTGCATATAAGAGTACGTACAGCACATGCAGTTGCCCGGTTCTTTAAAAAGTTGTAATACATGCCCAAAAAATATAAAAGATAATCCATGCAAATTTAAAATCCAGAAACAATAAAAAGTCATAATACCCTTTTGTCACAAGAACTATATCTATGCTCTGTCGGGAGCCAGTATCAGCATCTGGAATTCTAAGCCCCACATACACATTTCCTCCATAAAGCTTTTTAAGTCTAAAAATAAATACAAAATGAAAATATTGTTACTTCTTCCACTAGAACAAAACATAAGTAATGAGAAAGAAATAAAAAACAAAGACAGCCCAAAATAAATACTTTTACTATTCTCATCTTACTTCTCCGAACTGGTTCGATCTTCGCAATGATTTACGGGTAAATTGAGTGCAACTAGGTTCAGACCTCAACAGGGTTCCCATGATCATGTGCCTTTTTATTCAAAATTTTATAACAACATCTGATAACCAAGAAAATTACCTATCAGCGACAGAGAAAAGAGCATTGGTGTCTTCAAGGTCCATGGTATCATCGTCATAGAAGCCTTTGAGCCATTGGTAGATGACAAAACCCCAAACAACTGCATCCCTCATGGTCGACAAAATTTGGAATAGAGTCGAATTTCCCATTGTTTAATTCCTCTGGGCAGGCTGAGGAGAGCGAGGAACGACGGGAGGGGGAAGTCTTCCCTTTCTGGATTGTAAATTCAGCACTAAAGCGTGTTTTTAACGCGTGTTTGAAATATTCTGTCCTTTGATAACTATTAAAAAACACTCTTGGATAACTGGATTAAAAAACTCTCTTTGATAACTATTGAAAAACACTATTGGATTAAAAAACATCTCTGGGACTCAAGTGGAATATTGGTAACGGTCATCACGCACGCTTTTGGTCAGATAACTGGATCGGGGACCTAGGTCCGCTAATAAATCTTGCTTTCGCTGAACTCAGTGAGCAGGACTTGGAGCAACCTATTAGGGACTTCATTCATGATTCAGGAGACTGGCAATGGAGTTTATTTCAGGACAAGCTGCCTATGTCAACCATACACTTAATTGCAGCTACCACTCCACCGAAGAACTCTGATGATGAAGCTTCATGCTCATGGTCCCACACATCCAACGGATTCTGCCTACAAGTTAATAGAGGAAGATTCGTGGAATGAGGAATCACGTAAATGGCAACTCATCTGGAAAAGGCCTGGCGCTCAAAGAACTCGCTCCTTTCCTTGGCTTGCCCTCAAAGGCAAACTCTTGACCAATTCTGAACGTTTGAGACGTCATCTTACCACGGATGCCACCTGCGAACTCTGCAATAGGGCAATCGAGGATATTGGTCACATCTTTAGAAGATGCCCCTTAGCACTTGCATGTTGGCATGCGCTGATCCCAGGTGTAGCACTCACTGAGTTTCTTACACTACCGCTTGAAGAATGGTGGCTGTCTAACTTAGATCCTACAAGACATTCCACCAGCTGGGCAGTCACCTTTGGTACCCTCACTTGGAAACTCTGGGAAGCAAGGAACAAAAGACTATTTGCAGGAGAATCCTTCAGACCCCAAGGCATCCTAGCTTCTGTTTCTGCTTTTGTATCCCATACCCTCGGAAACAGGGGATTTCCTGGCTTCGATTTCATTGTAACTAGTACTTGTTTGCCTACTAGTACATGAGCTTTGTTAATAGGCAGACTACACACCTTTTGAGGTCATTTCCATTGTAAATACGGTTTATGAATGAAATTCCACTTTCCACTAAAACAAAAACACTCTTGGAGTGAAAACGATAGTTTAGAAACAAATTACCCAAACACTTGGGAAAAAAACAAAAGAAAGAACCACTTTTTTCTTCAACCCCATAATTTTGGAACCCCAAAACTCCAAAATCATAATTTTGAAGAAGCTAATTTTTTTCCCCTTTTGAGGTTGCTGAGCCATAATTATGGTGGAATATTTTCCCCAACCCCCATTTTGCTCTTTTTCTCTTTCCTCATTTTCTCTCAGAAAAACATCACTCTTTTTTTTTTTTAAGGTTCCATTTTTTAAGGTTCCCCAAAACACATAATAACGTAATAATAAAATGTGCAATGCATCAATGAATTGTTGCACCATCTATAACATACCGCTTCATTTCTTTGAACAGTTTCTCTCACTAAATCCCATAACATGCTACAACAATTAGTTGCATCCTTAAAGCTGGATTACATAAACACAGGATAAGACCAACAAATAACATCACCCAAACACCAGTATACAATACATGTCCGGGTAGAATGGATCCTTTGAAACTAAAGTTGGTAAAGTTGAATTCAAAACATTGAAACTATATATATGTTGTCCACATGCTGCATTCAACTTCACAGATTCTTAACCTCATCTTCAGGCGATGGGGATGTTAAGTTTAGGCCATTTCAAGCGCTAAGAGTGAGAGATATAATAGAAGCAAGCTTAAATTTGCGGACTTTCGAAGAACTTTCAAGCTGAAATAAGACCTCAGTACTCGATCTTACATTAACTTCTTTCCACTCTGATGCTGTTCCTCGTTCAGTTCTATAGTCACGCTCCGCATACAAAACTTGGAGCCTGGAAGGCGCTGAAAATGGCAAAAGTACAATAAAGAAAGCCAAAATTAATAGTACAAAGAAAGCAATATGTAATTGAACCAGCAAGTTTAAGGTGAAGGAAAGCTTATAGAAGTCTTCCAGTTTGTAATGCCTCTGCCTCTTCCAGACTTGAGTAATTAAAAATTGAAATTGCAGTGTTATGGAAGAGAACACGAATCAAAGGTAAATGTTTTAACAGATTAACACGTCAGCTTAAAGATCAGCACTCAACAAGACTAGATTAGATCAATATCTTCAAATAGATTACCTAGTCCAAACATGCTTGTTCGTTGAATTGCCATACGTGAAATTTTTGATCTCCTAATATCCCTCAAAGCTTGGACATCTTCTTCCTTGCCCTTAAATTCTAAGAACTCCCCCAGTATATATTTATTTCCTTTCAGTTCCAACCTGCAAACCAAACTATGTTTTAAGTAAAGAGAAATTGATATATCTTTTTGATAATATCTGGTGATGCAGACTGCGTTCTAAGATACCAACTAACACTTACAAGTTCCATGCTCAAACTGCCAAATAATACAAGGCTACCAAAGCTTTTCATCAATTAATATCTTTTCCATACCTTGAGGGAAGATTTGAGAATCTAGATGTGATATGTCCATACAATGGAAAGATTTACCGACAGAAATGTGGATTTTATGATGTCCAAATTATCATCACACATTTATGTTTCTTTCCCACTTTTATCAATAGTAAAAAGTTTCAAAGGGTTGTATCCTAAGAGATTTTCAAGGACAAAGTAGATTTCACAGCTCAAAACGCACTTATAAAAATACTCATAGATCACACACCAATAAGACAGTCACTAACCTATCCCAAATTGGAGCCGTGCTAAGGATAAAGTCTAGATTCTGATGCAAAGATGCCTGCATCTCTTTCTTCTCACCACGGAAGGCACTCTTCATCCAACCAGATAACACGCTCTTTGATGCTGGCTTCAGTTGTATCCATTGTTCATGGGTAATAACTTCAGGCGGAAAACTGCTTTCTGAAAGCATACTGCAATACGGAAATAACTATCAACTACAACATACACAGCCAGAAAATAAATTAAAAACTAAGAATAACAGTGGTACTTTAGGATGAGTAAAATATGTTTTCACCAAATATACTGTTATTGCAGAACACGGTATTGAAATCGCTTATGATACTTGAAGCTACACTTCTACAACTTTAAGAATATAATTAACAGCCAATGTTTACATAGCTAAAAGTACTTTCTGTCCTTTAAAAAATAAATTCTTTTTTGCCAAATTTTCGAACTTTAAAGAGATGGATGAATTACAAAGCAAATTAGTTGGCTACAAGTAAACAAAGAGGAAGATAGAGGAAAATGAAAACCTTGCTATGTCTAGTAGCAGAAGGAGATTAAAAATCATACCATAGTTTAGGATTTGGGAGTATAACTTTACAAGTAATGTATCCTTCAGGGAGTGCAACTCCTCTTTTTTCAAGATATGATTCAAGGATAGACGCTTGCTTTCTTACTTCCACAACCTTAGATGAAGATTAGTGAGAAAGGAAGAGAGAAAAATCCAGTCAGACAACCAGCCATGTCCTTCTGATAATTGTTTTATCAGTTTTAAAAGCATTGAACAAAGTGATTGATATATAAGAAAGATTACCTCTAAAACAATTACATGATTCACTCACATCTAAGACAACAGGAACAACTTGTGGCGCATACATTGATTCTTTTCTTTTCTTTTTAATTGCCAGAATGCATGCATTGGTTCTCAATAACACTATCTTGAGTAGCGTCCACTTTAAATACCATAAATAGCATTTTACAAATTACATATCAAATTGTGCATATTAGGCCTCCCAATTCAAAGGGTCTCAAGGAGGAGAAGGCCCCAGCCTATTGTCATGTCAGCACAGGACCCAGTATACAGCTGTTGTAACTGATGGGCTAGGTGCAGCACAACAATCAGGACAGGAAGCAGTAGTGCTCTTGTCTGAAGGGGCATATTGTTTAAAAGAGAAAATAGGCTAGAATTAGGAGCAGGTGAAGGTAGGAAGTTAACAAGGAAAAACTGGGTTCTTCTGGAGAACAATATAGATACTGCCAGAATGATATTCTCCTGTACTTTTCTCTAATCATTGGATACTGCAATCAATAGTTTTGCTATGGTTAGACTGTTTTTGCTAGTTTTGTATGTTGATTTTTGTTTATTCCTTTGTCTGGCAGTGGCAGTGTTATTCTGGTTCTGTTAGAAGCTCATTAAGAAATAATTCCCCACCAAACTGCCATCAGAACATTTTTCCATTATGAGGGCAAGAATATGGTGGAGACTCCACCACAAGCCAATCATCAGGGACAGGGGAAAACACAGAGCAATCAGAAAATGGTGGGGGAGATGGCTGTCTGGAGACAATTCAATTTCAAACAAGAAGCTATAGGTCCCTGTTTTATCTGGAGATGACAAAATGCGTTGGATTTTTGGAGCTGAAAAATACTTTGGAGTGAATGAATTTGTTCGAGAGATGTCCTGAAATTGTTCAGTCTATGGCCAGTGAACTGATAGTCTTACACTTCATGCACATGTCAAGGGACGTGCGAAAGAGTATAACTCAAGTTAAGCGAATTCCATGTTCCTTGCTGATGGTCAGTTTTATAAAGTAGATGATGGGAATTTTATACCAACAAAAAAATATCACCATCCAGCTTGCTTCTCTTTTGTCATAACCACTTACTTCCTCATTACTCCAACATTCATGATATTAAATGTCAAATTTACCATTTAGAGAGAAAAGTAAGCTAACACAAATCAACAGCATTATTACGATCCACCTTGGTTCCTGTTCTGCCATTATCACCTGCTAGCTATTTATTACAGTCTCCATGATTAAATATCTCACACTTATGACTGAGAAGCAACCTTTATCATTTTTCTCTTCTCTTTAAGTATCATCAAGTTATCAAGACACACATAATAACCCTAAAGTGATATACAACAAATCAACCCCCATAATAGTAACCCTCATTCCAATTTATACACATTTATCCATGCCACTATTTTGTTCATTTCCCCCTCATATTTTCTTTTGGGGATTAAGAAAAATTGTCAGAGAATAGAGCTTACTAAGAAGGACAACATACAGTCTGAAGGAGAGAAAACGAAGGGAAAAGAAAAGAGGAAAACAAAGGACAAAAAGATTAACAATAAAACAAAGTTATTCAAACTCCTATCCACGCTCTAGAAATAAAAAAGACAGGAGGCACCAAAAGGTAACCATAAACACTATCCTATCCCTGCAGAACTGTATAAACAGTAAAACACCAACAAAAAAACAGTATTCCATTCAATCCAAATGCACCATACCAACAAAGTGATGGAACCCTAGCCCAAAGCTTTTGGTCTCTTTTCTTGCCAAAAACTTAATGACCGCTTTTTCTCACAGCTGGTCAATTCACACAAAATGGAAGACGGGAGTTTTAGAAACATAGTTCAGAATGAGGAAATGGTGTACCAACCCTCTCCATAATCTACATTCTACAAGCAGTACATTGCTTTGCTTGATTTTAGGATTTCAGTGTCAGTTCCTGACTACCTGTTATCGAAAGTAACAAATATTGGACATTATAAATATCCCCTGGGATTAGTTTAGAAATTCTATTTGTATTGGGAGTTCAAGTCCTCTCCGTATGAAGTTTCAGTATTGGAGAATTTGTTAAGATTCTTGCATTCAAAGTTCTACCCATAAAAGTTTCTCTTCTCTACTTTTTTTTTTTTTTAACAGAATTATAGTTCCATTGTATTTTTATCTGGCCCTTATCATTAGGCCTGCATTGGTTGCAGTGGAGGGAGGCTACAGCTTTTGAATCATCCAATGTTCAAATTGCTTCTACTAGAGAGGATTCAACCATCAAATGGGGTGCCCAATCTTGATTAAAAAGAAAAAACTTCAGTCTTGCAAACAATCGGGTTAGGGGTGAGGCAAAGTATGAAGAGCAAATCACATTACTGTCAACCAAATGATAGATATGTTAGGTGAATCATTGATGGGAGCGCTGACTAACAGAATTTGGAACATGTGAAAATAGAGGTTAGGTTCATCAGATCCAGCAATCTAGCTCATGCCATGCACAATGTTAGATCAAAAGATTGAAGACAGGAACAGGGCACTAGAGAGAACTAAGCATGCGGTATTACAAAATAGAACCCATGATTTGAACATATAAAAAAAGGTTATGGAGCATGAGCCTAGTGATGAAACACTCAGCCATTTTGAGCCCAGCAAAAGGGTCACATTGTGATTCATATCACCTAGGATTCTTAGGGGTGAAATGAAAACGAAGACGGGAAAAGGGAAGCATGGCTTAGAGGGAGGGAAGGTACCAACAGCTGACTGAAGCTATATACCAAGCAAAGCAAGAAAAGGGATATTGCAAAATACCACACAAACCACAAAGTAGTCATTACCCCTACTAACACTGCCTAAACCTCTGGCTAGTGGCTACAGCTACCTTAACAATCTATTATCATGTCAGCCTTGTGGTTATAAACCTTGCGATAAATCTCTAGACCACTGGTTTTCGTCCCCTCTAAATCGCTTCCTTCCCTAGATTGACCGCCAAAGGTCTTAGGAAATGATGTGCAAATCTTTTGGGAACCACCAACCCTATCAAAAACTGTTAAATATCAGCAATGTCAGCACCAACCATCTGTGATTAGCATGAGATAGTTGACACTCATACACATACCTCCATCAATCACTCATAGCACCTACCATTTTGTCTCTCTGACTATCATGTATTCTGTTTCTGTATTTGCTTATATATATTGTAGTTATATAAGCATTTTCATATATGAATGAAGTGAGAATGAGATCCTAGAATCTCATATGGTATTAGAGCTGGTCCTAAAATGCCTGGCGACCAGAGACGATGAGGCGAGAGAGAGAAACGACAGAGAAACAGCAAAACAGAGGCAGCGTCGGAGATCTGAGATCTCATCCACACCAGCAAGTGAGCATACACCGTCGGGCCAGGGATGACTGCAAGCCGCCGATCGGCAGAACCCAGAAGCACACTGTCAATCTGAGCAGCGCGTGGCATCCACGCGCCACCATCCGTATTGCCACGTGCCGCCGTACATAATGCTTCCAGCCTCCATTTTTGTCCCAGAAAATAAGCCACGGTATTTCCAGCCACCATTTCTTCCAGAAAACACATGGATTCTTCAAAATTTCCTCCTCTTTTTGGCTCTCTTCCTAGAAATCCAACCATAATCAGGGCCACACCAATGGCACTCATGTCCGGTATAAATCCTGAAACTCAAGACTCATCTTCCTCCTCTTATTCCTCCACTACTAGTAACATAATAACTACACCAGGACTTTCCGATAGTCAGATTATGGCCATTAACCATAGGTTCAATGGAAGAAACTATCTCCAGTGGTCTCAAACCGTGCTAAGATATATTCGTGGTAAGCGAATGGAGAAATATATCAATGGTGCAACTCCTCAACCTCCTCCTAATGACCCCAATTTCGATACATGATTTGCTGAAAACAATCAAGTTATGACTTGGTTGTGCAACTCCATGACTGATGAAATCAGTGAAGGTTATCTCCTAGCCACCATTGCAAAAGAAATCTGGGATGAAGCAAAGCAAACTTACTCTTCCCTTGATAACACCGCTGCTCTAATCCATCTGAAGCGACAACTTCGAGATCTGAGACAAGGTAACTTGACAGTTACTAATTATTATAATACCTTACATAAACTGTGGCAACAACAAGATCTCTTTGATTTACATCCTTGGGATACTATCAAAGATGCTCAATTACATAAGAAGATCGTAGAAGAAGAACAAGTGTATGACTTCCTCCTAGGACTCAACGATTCATTTGAAGAGATAAGAGGTCGAATCATGGGACTAAAACCCATGCCACGTCTGTTTGAAGTAGTCAACCATGTGCAATTCGAAGAAAGCAGAAATCTCTTGAATCAAGGCAGCTCAAGCTCAATTGAAAGATCAGCCCTGACAACAAAACGACCACAAGACGAACAACGAAATAAATGGTGTAATTATTGCAAGAAGAAGGGCCACATCAAAGAATAATGCTGGAAACTTCATGGAAAGCCAGCAATTAATAAACAAAGCCATACTACTGCAACTGAGTCAGAGACTGAAGATAAAGATTCCCTGAGTAAAGAGGAACTGCAGATGTTTCACAGGATGCTAGACAGACAAATAAGTCTAACTCTAAGCCTGGCATCAACCTTGTGCAATCAGGTAACTCTATTATAGCTCTAAATACAGTACGAGCTAGTGAAAATGCTTGGATTATTGACTCAGGAGAAACTGATCACATGACTGGTAATCGTACATTGTTTGCAACTCTTAAATTGATTCATGAGAATCTTTGAGTCAAAGTTGTGAACAGCCTGTACACTACAGTTGAAGGAATTGGCACAGCCATACTCTCTAATTCCTTGAAAATTCACAATGTTCTATTTGTGCCTGCACTCACTGTCCATCTTATATCTATGAGTAAATTAACTAAAGATCAACTGTGGCGAATTATTTTTGATAATGATGTCTGTGTTTTCACGGATTTAAATTTAAGGAGGACGATTGGAACTTCTAGAGAATGGGACGGATTGTTCTACCTTGAAGAATCAAACTTGAAATCAGAAGATGCAAGGAAGGCAAAAAGGGCACTGGTTAGCTCCAACTCTAAAAATGATGTAACCTTGTGGCACTGACGCTTAGGTCACCCTAGTTTTGATTATATGAAGCACTTGTTTCCAAATTTCTTCAATAAAAATTCTATTCCTTTTCATTGTGAAACTTGCCAAATTGCAAAACAAACTAGGTCTTCTTATCCCAAACAACCCTACAAACCTTCCTCACCATTCACACTAATCCATAGTGACATTTAGGGTCCTGCACGACTAAAAACCCTTACCAATGCCAAATGGTTTGTTACTTTCATAGATGATCATACTAGAGCCACATGGGTTTATTTAATGAAAAACAAATCTGAAGTAGTTAAGGTATTTCAAAACTTCTATACCTTCATGCGAACCCAATTTAATGTCTCCATTAAGGTACTTCGAAGTGATAATGCCAAGGAATACATGAGCAACACCTTTACCAACTTTCTTGATCAACAAGGCATTCATCACCAAACTTCTTACACATACACACCTCAACAAAATGGCGTAGCTGAGCGAAAGAACCGTCACTTGTTGGAAGCAACCCGAACCTTACTAATGGAACGAAATGTTCGTACCATTTTTTAAGGTGATGCCCTCCTTACTGCAACTTATCTCATTAACCGCATGCCATCCAAAGTCCTCAAATTCCACACCCCTATCCACACACTCCTCGAACACTTTCCAAATTGCTCCATAATCACTTCCTTGCCTCCTAAGGTGTTTGGTTGTATTGTTTTTGTTCACAACAATGATGGCAATAAATTTGCTGCTCGAGCTAAAAAATGCCTATTTCTTGGCTACTCTCCTACTCAAAAAAGGTACAAATGCTACTGTCCTACTTCCAAGAAACTTATTGTCTCCCGAGATGTAGTCTTCTCGGAAGAAGAAGCATGTTACCCCAAATTACCCATTCAGGGGGAGTACACTGACAATGAATGACTAATCCTGGATAAACCTGAACTATCACCACAACCTAATCCTATACCCATCATTGACTCCCTACCTTCCATAAACCAACCTAGTCCTATCCACCTTAATGATCATGAACCTGAGCATCTTCCATCTCAACCTAAACCCACAACTAATGAATTGGAAACAAATGTTGAGATCAATTCAGGGATAGATATTGAACCACAAGGAGATGAAGAGTCCAGACTACAAGCCAACGATGAATCAAACACTGATAGAACTATCTCTCCCATTCAAAGGAATGATCATGACTCCAATTCGGGATTAAATCCTGAAGAACTGGGTTGGCCTATTGCATTGAGAAAAGGGGTAAGATCTTGTACTCAGCATCCAATTCAACGTTTTGTCTCATATGGTAATCTATCTACAAAAATGCAAACCTTTGTTGTAAACAGCGCACAGATTAAAATCCCAAGCACATTTCAACAAGCTATAGCTTATCTGAATTGGAAAAGAGCTGCAGAAGAAGAGTTGAGGGCATTGAGGGAAAATAAAACGTGGGAGATTACAACTCTTCCCGAAGGAAAGAAACCAATAGGATGCGGGTGGATCTTTAACCCAAAATTCAATCCTGATGGTAGTGTCAACAAATACAAGGCGAGACTTGTTGCAAAAGGATACACCCAGACATATGAAATTGATTATCAGGAGATATTTTCTCTAGTAGCCAAGCTTAATACTATCCAAGTGCTACTATCAATCGCAGTAAACTTGGATTGGTTGTTGCATCAACTAGATGTGAAGAATGCCTTTCTAATGGAAACTTGGAAGAAGAAGTTTACATGGAGATTCCAGATGGAATTGCAGCCCCCATCAACTCTATGTGTAAACTCAACAAATCATTGTATGGACTTAAGCAATCTCCTTGAGCATGGTTTGGTAGATTCACCAAAACAATGAAAAGACTTGGGTATACTCAGGGACAAGTAGATGACACATTGTTCATCAAATGTGTCAATGGTAAAGTCACCATCTTGATTGTCTATATTGATGACATGGTCGTTACAGGAAACGATGAAGAATCCATTGTTTATTTAAAACAGGACTTGTCAACTGAGTTCCAGGTGAAAGACCTTGGACAAGTGAGATATTTCCTAGGCATGGAAGTGGCAAGAACTAAAAAGGGCATCAACGTATCTCAGCAGAAGAATATTCTAGATCTGTTGCATGAAACTGGAATGCTAGGGGCACAACCTAAAGGAACACCAATGGAAGAAGATTTTCACTTGGAAATCAAACCAAATAGTATCCCAGTCAATCCAGAATGGTACAGAAGACTTGTTAGGAAACTTATATACTTGACCCACACACGTCCAGACATTAGTTATGCAGTTGGAAGAACAAGCCAATTCATGCACCAGCCACAGGAAGAACACATGGCGGCTATATACAGAATCCTAAGCTATTTAAAGCTTAATCCTGGACGAGGAATCCTCTTTAAGAAAGACACTACCAGAAATATCGAAATATACACTGATGCAGACCATGCAAGGGATAGAGAGACTAGAAGATCAATCTCAGGATATTACACATATGTATGGGGAAATCTGGTCACATGGAGAAGCAAGAAACAAACTGTAGTATCACCAAGTAGTACGGAAGCTGAATTGAAAGCTGTTAATAATAGAGTACGTGAAGGAATTTGGGTCATCAGATTACTGAAGGAATTGGGAATTTCACATGAGGGACCAATGCAAATTTGGTGTGACAACAAAGCCAGCATTAAAATGGTCAAAAACCCAGTCTATCATGATAGAACAAAACATGTTGAGATAGACAGGCACTTTGTTAAAGAGAAAATTGAAGCAGGCATCATAAATCTGTCCTACATCAAATCTGAAGACCAAATTGCAGGTGTACTGACAAAACCACTAAGCAGAACTACATTTGAAAAGTTTTTGTGCAAGCTGGGTATGATTGACATATACTTTCTAGCTTGAGGGGAAGTGTTAAAAGTCAGCAATGTCAGCATCAACCATCTGTGATTAGCATGAGATAGTTGACACTCATACACGTACCTCCGTCAATTACTCATAGCACCTACCGTTTTGTCTCTCTGACTATCATGTATTCTGTTTCTGTATTTGCCTATATATATTGTAGTTACCTAAGCATTTTCATATATGAATGAAGTGAGAATGAGATCCTAGAGTCTCATAAAAACTTTCATCATCCTCGCCGTTGCTTAGCCCACCCCAAAGGCCAAATATGTCAAGGGAGAGTGGTTTACGCTGAAATTGGCAGGGGCAAAGGTGTCTTAAAATATTTCATGGAGAGGTATTATAGATTTTTATCATCACTTCCATGGAAGTTTTCAGACTTTCATAGCACCCCCTATGGAAGTCACTTCCTTCATTTTTTGATGAAAATGGGTTCCATGGTGAAGAGGCTTCTAGCATACCAAACACCCATTTTCACACTTCCACACTCACTTACACTTCCACCATACAAGATGAGGTCCGAGGTAATGGGGGGAACAGGTGCCAAGAAAACATAGTTGAGCAAATTGGCACCAAGCAATGGTGAAAGAAAACTCTTCAGTCCTCTGACAGGATATTAGATGGATCCCAAATAAAAAGATAAAAATTATAATTGAATCCAATACTCATAATAGGAGGTGTATGCATCATTTCAAATCAATTCTAATTAAAGCCATCTGATGAACAGTACCAATCCAGCAATTAATATGCTGCTATTCTGTTTCCGAAGAACAAACAAATTTAATTGATTCCTTACAGGATCAGGGTGACGCTTTTCTCTGTGTCTTCCTGGACTTTCACATACCCAACTACCACCAGTGCTCACTGACACAAGTCCTGAAAAGTTCTTGACAGAAACCACTACTAGCTCTCTGCATGGTTACAGTAAGGAAAGAAAAATAAAATGATCATAATTAAAATACTTTCCATTGATTATCCTGCACTTATCAACCAGTAAGGATATGATAAAATAATGGTTTTCTTGATAATACAGAAAATAAGAAAAGTAATTCGGAGACCATAGTTATCCTTCTTCAATTTTTGAATCAGATAGTCAAAACAGCAGAAAAGCCAAATTATAATACAGGCGATACTGTTTCATGAATTCTATTTTGCTTTTCTTTTTAATGCGTGCATATAAGAGTACGTATAGCATGTGCAGGTGCTCCGTTCTTTAACAAGTTGTAATACATACCAAAAAAACAGAAAATACACGCAAATTTAAAATCCAGAAACAATAAGAAGTCATAATACCCTTTTGTCACAAGAACTATATCTATGCTCTGTCGGGAGCCAGTATCAGCATCTGGAATTCTAAGCCCCACATACACATTTCCTCCATAAAGCTTTTTAAGTCTAAAAATAAAGGGGAAAAAATGAAAATATCGTTACTTCTTGCACTCAAACAAAACATGAGCAATGAATAAGAAATAAACAACAAAGGCAGCCCAAAATAAATACTGTACTATTATCATCTTACTTCTCCGAGTTGATTCAATATTAGCAGTGATTAGGGGTAAATTGAGTGCAACTAGGTTCAGACTTCCACAAGGATCCAATGATCATGTGCCTTTTTATTCAAATTTTTAAAACAACACTTGATAACCAAGAAAATTACCTATCCGCGACGGAGAAAATAGCATTGGTGTCAGAGTATTCAAGGTCCATGGTGTCATCGTCATAGAAGAAGCATTTGAACAATGAGTAGATGACTAAACCGCAAACAACCGCCACCCACATGGTAAACAAAATTTGGAATAGAGTCGAATTTCCCTTTGTTTAATTCCTCTGAACAGGCTGAGAAGAGCGAAGAACGACGGGAGGGGAAAGTCTTCCCTTTCTCGATTGTAAATTCAGCACTAAAGCGTGTTTTCTACATTAAGCGTGTGTTTGAATTATTAAAGTGATTTTTATTTCAACTTATTTTTTGCAAATTGAAATGGAGGCGAAGCTCAAGAGAAAACCGCCCGTTTGGTAAGCAGAATTGATTTTGATGGAAATGGAAATAGATATGGATATGGAAATGCAAATGGATATGGAAATCAGGTTTAAAAGTGTGTTTGGTATGTCATGAAAATGAGATCTAATTTTTGTAAGAAAATACCAAAATATCCTTCTAAAGACATGGGTGAGCGGGTTGTCCGCCGCTTTGTTGCCGGTGATGGGATGGGACAGCATGAACTAGTTGGGCGTGAAGCTTGACGGGGCAAAAAGAAGAATCTGGTCTCATAGAAATGTAAATCTGAGCTTTTGTGATGGAGGCCAATTCCATCAATTTTGATGGAATTGATTTCCACATGGAATTGAATTCCATGCTCCCAAAAACATACCAAACATGCTTACATCATGGAATTCATTTCCATTTCCATTTCCTTGGCTCCAATTCAAGAGTACCAAACGGGGCATAAATCTCTGATTGGGTCCACCCCATTTATATTGTGGATGTTGGCTCCTGTAATTCAACATATTGTTGACAAAAAAATCAACATAATTTCCTCACTTTTTTTCCACAAAGACGCGTCTCCCCCCGGGGTAATAGCCATCTTTGCCGATGACAAACTTTGTTTGGGAAGTTTTATTGTGACGGGCTAATAGGGAGTTATTAATTCTTAAACATATATATTGAGATTGAATAACACCATATGCTTATCAAAGAGTACAACTTTGTTACAAAAGTTTTGTTATAAATAGTTAATGGACGCTTAAGAATTGTTAAATTGAAGTTGTTTATTTATAAGATTGTCTTATGACTGAATAACAACAAAAGTTCTATTGAAGAATATAATTTTTTGTAAAAGTTTTATTCTAAATTGCTAATGAGGTTTATGAATTGTTAATAGCATGTTTGGGATCACTTATTTTTTGGATATAAGTACTTATTACGTAAGTCGAAATAAAACCCCTCTCATATACTTACCTCGTATACTGTGAATCACGATTTATAAACACTTATAAATAAAAAAATAAGCTATTTTTCAAGCAAGCACTAAATTAAACTTGTTGACAAACCCTTTGTAATAAAGTTGTCATCGTCGTCAAAGCTTAAACCATCGTTGACGGAGCTCTGACCTCCCTTGTTAAAGCTCTAGTTACCAGTAAAAATGGCTTTAAACAGGAAATAAGAGGTGGCTTTGAAAAGAAGTGAGGGGCAATGTAGTAAAATGCCTAATATCCCCAAACTCTATATTTGTTAATTGAACAAATTAGATATTTGTTGAATTTGCACCTGATTTAAAATTTTCTTATTTTAAGTGGCTTTAAATATGATTTTTCAAAAAATCCATTAATATAATGTGATTTGTATTTGATTAAGCTTTTTTTTTTTTTGAAACTCTGTTTATATTTTCTTCTTCTTTTTCTTTTATCAATTGACTTTGGAAAATTTCCAACACTATGCCAAAACAAACTCTAACGGCCTGTTTGGTACGATGGAAATGGGGATATGGAAATGGAATTGTGGCTGAATTCCATGTATAAGTTTGTTTGGTTTGATGGAATTGGAATTTTTTCCAATTCCATATCCACCAAAATTGCTTGAATTGATTTCCATCCTCACCCCCAAAGATTTACAATTCCATGTTTATAGATTTCATATTTGCCCCTCACCAAAATCGAAAAGGTTCTCAGTTCTCTCCCTCACCAATGAAAACGATGACCTCCTCTCACTCATCGCAGACAACGGTGACCTCTTAACTCCCCCATCTTCCCCGTTTGCTCACTCACCGGTGATTATGGCACTGCAAGGATGAAAAGGGAACCTTCGCAAAGCAACTCCTGCAGAAAATTGTGAGCTTCATCGCCACCTTCAAGGGTGTGAGCATTGGTGTCGGTGTCGGCGTCGGCGAGGAAGACGGTGATTACTAGTTAGGAAGATGACCTTCGCAGCACTTCTTCTTCTTGCTCACTCATCAGCGATTATTGGCAAGGAAGACGGCGAGGGCGTGAGCGTCGGTGAATCATCTTCACCTTCTCTATTGAACAAGCTTCATATCTTAAAAAAACGAAATCTGTGTTCTTGGGTTTGGGTTTGGATCCAACGCGTTATCTAGAGAGTTGAGAAAGTTGAGATAGAAAATTTGAGCCTGTCAAAAATTTCACCAATTGAAATTTGTGTTCTTAGATATGGGTTTAGATCTCTGCGTTCTGAAAAATTGTGTGTTCTTAGATCTGAAAAAAAAAAAATCTGTGTTCTCAAAGATTGGTAGCAAGGGATATGAGTTTTTTAAGTTGAAAAAACGATTTAGTTTTTTATTTTTTATTTAGAAGGATATTTTAGTCTTTTCATATAAAAATCATATCTCAATTCCATGATATACCAAACATACTTTTAAACGCCATTTTCATATCCATATCCATATCCATTTTCATCTCCATATCCATTTCCATCAAAATCAATTCTGTGTACCAAATGGGCCCTAAGTGACACAAAGTTGCTAGGAGAATTGATGGGGGCCAATTACAATGCATGAATATTTTTTAAGAAAAAATAAATATTATTTGTTTCATCTTTATTATTAGTTATTTTTATTTAAAGATATAAGAAAGAAAATTTTCATTTATAAAAATTATACTTGTCATTTTATTTTACATATGAAATAAACTCATGGTTTTTAGCAAGGGAAAATATTTTTAAAAGACAGCTGAATTATTCAAAATTTTGATTAGGTTGTTAAATTCAACAAATTCTAAATTGGGTCATGTGTCCTAAAATAAGATTTTAGAATTCAATAATTTTACCTTATTACCCCTCCTTCGAATTGAGTATCCAACTCTATTATTTTAATCTTTTGTACAAAAATATGGATTCATTAAATTTTTTAAAAGATCACATATTCATGCTAGTGCAGTGCATGTGTCTCTGAGCTCGATTAGTGCAATGACGCAAAATTGTTATAAAAATAAAACACTTTAGACGCTAGTCTCTTAAGAAAAGATTGTCAGATACACTTGCATATTCCTCCATCTTCACATCTCTTCTTCTTCTGGGTCAAAACTAGGTCTTAACATTTGAATTCAATGTAAATTCTTTCACTGAAATGGAATTAACAATTCTTTCATATTCAAAGAATTCAAGAAATCAAGTGTGTTGCTACATTTTCCCATAGCATCAGTAGAGTCCAAATTTCCATTCAAATCCACTTGATAAATGAAAGAATTCTTATACACTCGTAACATATAAGCCGGAACCCAGCCCTAAGCACCACTAGTGCTGGGAAAATTGGCCGGGCTGGCCCGTGACGGGCTCAGGTCTAAATGGGCCGGCCCGTTTAGACCCGAGTCCAAATCGTACCCTTTTAGAGCGGCCCGGCATGTTTAAGGGAGGCCTGCAGGCTTTAGGCCCGTTTAAGTTTTTTTTCTTGTTTTTTTTGCCAAGCCTTTTTTGTTTCTTATTATCATAAAGACTAAAATACCAAATTTAAAACATAAATATCATCAACGCTAATTTAAAACATAAATATTATCCAAGTTTAATATAACACAAACACTAAAACTTAAGTCCAAACCATAATTAATGTTCATAACCAATTAAATAAGTTCATAGCTACAATCAAACAAGCCTACAAGCTTCAAATGTCAGTAATAATATAACATCTGATTTGGATTTTGGCGTATACATGCAAAAAAAGAAAAAAGAAAATAAAAGAAGAGAAGCTTCAAATAAGGTATGAGTCAGTTTGAGAGCATTTCTAATATAATGGTTAGGTTAGGATAACTCTACCCTCTGATCAATGTTTGCTGCCCATTGCCTTGTGCCCATTTTTTTAAAAAAAAAAAGTTGAAAGGGCCGGCTCTACAGGGCTTGCGGCCCTGCAAGGCCGGCCCTTTTAGGCCCGCTTCCATTTTCAGCCTTTAAGCACAAATTAAGTGCAAGGTTGCAAGCACAAAGACCGAAACAATACTTACAAATAGTTGAACGAATTCCCAATTTAGTGCCTGCACTTATCACTGCAAACTGCATCCACGCATCTTGGCATGAGTTCGGATTCCAAATTGGAGGAGCCAAGGTGTTTGGCACTAATCCAAGGTGTCCGCCACCGATCATATTACATGAACTTGAATTAAATTCTTCACTTGAATGCCCATTTGAATAGATTACGTGCCGAGCTTCCAACAACTACAGAATAGAGTCTGTCCTGGATGACTGTGTAATGTGACCAAAGAATATGAAAACTCACGAGACCTGGTTATTTTGGAAATTTGTTCCAAGCTATTAAGCAATTGATTCGAACCAGATCGCAAAAACTCTTTTAGCCAATGTTATTCTAAATTTGATAATCCTTGCGAGATGATTTGAATATAACTTGGAGGAGAGGAGAGGACACTGATGAAGAAGGACGATACAGTAGATGGAAAATGGAGAGAGAAGGAGAAGAGAGCATATAGATAAAATTACTCAATTCTAAAATTCTTAATTGAGCTACTTAACCTGATTTAGAATTTATTAAATTTAAAGGCCTCATTCAGGATTTGAATATTTGAACAGGCTTTTAACAGGATTTTCCCTTTTAGCAAACAAAGTCTTATTAGGGAATTATGCTTTTGTTTTATTTTTTATAAGAGCATTTTCCAAGACAAATAAGGGTGTTTTCAAAAAAAATAAAGGGATTTAAAAGAAATCAGAGAGTTAATAAGAACATTTTGTGTCACGCCCTTATCTCAATTTCAATCTTTTTCAGAGTATTTGCGGAAAATGATATGCAGTTCGGTAGGCAACACAGGGATAACATAAATATACTAATAATAAGTGCATGATTACATAAATTCCCCATAGGGGTTTGTACATGATACTTACAATTAAGGTAGCCGCACAAGGCTACTAGGGTGTCTAAACTCATCCCAGTGAAACGAAGACTTCTTCCCATCTTCGTTCCACTACTGTAATCCCCTCGTACGGTGCTCTTCATTGTTGTTTGCATATCTTCTATCGTCTCCTGTCTAAATTGTTGGTTGGGGAGGGTGAGATTCGAGAGAATCTCAGTAGAAAACAGATATTATAATGCATGCATGATTGATGCTATGTGTATGACATGTTAACTTTATCTGGATGTATGCGCCATAATGACATTTATGTATGCTCAATGTTTCATACAACAAAACTATAGCCACAGCAAAACAGAAACAGAACTTCATTTATTCAAATATGCTCTACACAATCAAGTAAAGCAATTACATACATTATTACACAAGCAAATATATCAAATACATATAAGTAAGGTAAGTCCCCTACCTCCAGCTTTTCTCCTCGATTTGCGTGCCAGCAACTCGAGCTCTCAGCTCGGTCCTACAATTCCAAATATACCATTTAGACACTTTCATAGTGTTTCTGGGGGTTATATGAGTCTATCTTGAAAAATTACTAAAATACCCTCGGGGACTTGGCCCCATCGTACCCGGTCCGGCTGTACTTTTCTCGAAATTCTAACCTGCGCTATCCTGATATATTTTCGCCCAAGGGATCCTTTTCCGGACTCAGAATTACCAAATTCACTTCCAAAAGACGAAATTGCCCTTGGCAGCCATTATTTCAGTGTTTTAGGGGCATTTTCATAATTATGCTTTCTCGGCCTTTTCCAAAAATGTGACCAACTGTAACCCCATCTAATTTTTGCTCCTGAACTCAACGGAACCATCAAATCATTGAAAATCCAACTCTAAGGCCCATTTACAGCCCTGACCGAAATATATGGGTTTTCCGGGGAAAATCGGGGTTTTTCTGTTTTGGCTCCGTAAACGTGTTCTTTTATACTCCTAACCACTTTATTGACTATTCCATTAGGTTACGACTACCATTTAGTATCAATTTGGGCAGCATAACAGTCCCACAAACCCATTTTCCATTTTTAGAACTAAAGACAATCCGGCGAAATTTCACCGATTAAATTGTCCACAACAGCCAGAATAAGCAATATATGAAAGTTTGGAAGTTACCTCAAGCTCCTTCTGGCTTTTTCCAAATATGGCTGAAACCCTAGCTCTCTTAAACACCAAATTTGCTTCTCAAACACCTTAAATAACATAGAAGAGAAGCTTAGGAACGGAGTTATACGCATTAGGAACCGATTTACCGAAGAAATCACTTACCTTTGTAAGCTTTTTCCTCCCCTTCTCTCTCTCTAAAAATTTGCATCTCCTCTCTCTAAATGTTGAACTTCACGTCAGTTTCTGCTCGAGGAAGGAGATGAAATGTTTTAATAATATATTAGAAATTTAACTAATTCATTTTCCCAATTTTCGGATTTTTACAAAATTCTGGCAAATTTTTGTCCAAACTTTGAAACATCATAACTAATTCTAAAAAAATCGAATTGGAGTGATTCCAAAGCCTATAGAACCCTTATTGAGTTTAGTTTCAAGGAAAAATATAGACTTTTACTAAATAGAATCACAAAATTCCCAGAATTTCAATCTTTGCATATTATTTCAGGAATTTCACAGTTTTTCTGTGCTGACTTCAAAAATTCATATCTTTTTGTATATTGATCTAATTGAGTCATATGACCTATCAAATTAAATCTTAGGATGTCCACTTTCATCCTGTAAAATTTCATAATTTTTTCTCATCATGTAATCATTCAAAATCATATGACAAGCTCACTACCTCAGAGGCAATTTCACCGAAAACATAATTATATTCTTCAAAATTCACCATTTTACTTTCTTAATACCCAAAGATATAAGAAACATTAAAGAATAGATTTGGGACATCTACTAAACTAGGGATTAGCAGTCCACTTAATTTAGGCTTATTCCCAAGCCTCAAATCCTAAATTTTGGGGTATTACATTTTGACCATTCATAAAATAAATAAAGAAATGCATGAAACAAATAAGGACATTTTACAAGACAAATAAAACATTTATAAGACAAATGAAGTATAGTGAAGTTTCATAGTTATCTTTTCACCCACAAACTTAATTTCATTTGGATCTAACAAGTATAGTGAAGTTTCAAAATTTTTTGAGGTTGACTGAATAAATTTTTTTCGATGGGCTGGGTGAAATTTTCGCTTCTTATAATCCAGAAACACGTTAAAAAATGGGCAATTCAGCCAAAATCAAGCAAGCCATCGGCTTTTTTTTTTTTTTTTTTTTTAAATTTAAATTTCAATTCATTTCTCTCCTCTTTAATTTCTAATTAAAAAATTAAATTTTAAAGAGAAAATTCCATTCTAAATTGGCCTAACATTAACATAAGGACAAGACTTACCTCTAATTCTTTATATCTAGTACATCTAGTTTTTCAATCAACAAGTCACATGTAGATTTATTAAACACACCATCATTTAACTATTA
Organism: Inga laurina; assembly: GCA_963855925.1. Lineage (NCBI taxonomy): Eukaryota > Viridiplantae > Streptophyta > Magnoliopsida > Fabales > Fabaceae > Inga > Inga laurina. The sequence goes on along the minus strand of OY979702.1, from coordinate 61,998,861 downwards.
AACACACCATCATTTAACCACGATCCTCCTTTCTCTCTTTGTTCAAGAATTGCAAATCATTTATTAAACCTACAGCCTTGAATGTTGGGATCATGACCTTATAAGAAATTGTGTTTTCTAAAAAGAAGATCTTTTACAAAGTAATGAGAGGCTTGTTATTGAGGAGGGTTTTCTAAAACTTGAGGTGGATAGTTTGGTGCTGGCCAATAGGAGAAGTGAATGCGATGACATCATCAGGAACAAAATAGATGGACGGATTTGCTACTATAAGTGTAAACTGACAAATGTGCTCCAATTATAGTGGAATTGATTGGAGTTATCCATTATCTCTTCTTATGCTTGTCGATGTGTCACAAGAAAATAATTGATTTTTTTTTTTTTTACGTGTGCATCCGGTATCCTAGGGCAGGTCATCTTTCAGGCACATCGACAGCCCCAGACTAATCCAGATCGGCCATGGTAGGCACCTCAAAGGGTGGAAGAGCTGATTAGGAGATTGAACATTTTTCTATGCTCAAGTGAGAATCGAACCCCCAACCTTGATTAAGGGAGGATGAGTCCTTACCACTCCTATACCCCTGGTTGAAAATAATTGATTTTATCAACTAAATAAATGTTATTGATTTGGTATTAAAAGAATGTGATTGTGTTCATCATTTTTGAAGACATTGTCAACGGAGCTAGATTATTGGAATGGCTTGTTGTGATTCATTATGTTGACATGGACAAAGTCTACCCATAGCTTAAAAAGAATTTTTCGTATCCTTGATCAACCATTAGCTTTTAGTAAAAAAAAAAAGTGAATGTTGATGTGAGAAGTAGTTTTGTTTCTTGTCTTTTGTAAAGACTAACTATATATGAATATAGGTTTGAAAAATGTGGTGCATATTTGCCCCAAAAAAAAAAAAAAACAGACTAACTCTATGAAGAGGTTAATGTTGATATGAGATTAAGTATCTCTTGTTCTTAATACTACGGTACAAATTAGATATTATATCTAGAAATTATTTTAAGGATTAGAGGGTAGCTTTCTTTCTTGTCTTTTGCAAGACTCTTCGTGTGAATACATGGAATACATATTGAGATGCATGATTAATATGAGGTGGCTCATAAATTTAGTGGAACTTCATGCAAGAATTCCTCCATTTTCAAATCTTAATTAATATTATCACCTCCTTCAAGAACTAAATATCTAACGATAAAAAAAATACGACAAGACACAATCGACATGACGAGAAGTTTTTGGGTGGTAGAAGTCGAGCAAGATTCTGTAGTTTACAGTGTAGATGACATTGAAATCGGCCTCCGTTCAACGTACTAATCCAGCCAATGCACTCTTCAAGCTGAACTTCAGCTTCTTCTACTCTTTTGGTGCTTGTATCTCGGGCAGTTAATCGGGGGCATGGTTTTTTGTTGGAAGGAAGGAGACAGTGCCTGCTTTGATCGAGTGCATGATAAAAGTTGAGCTGCTATTATTGGACCTTTCAGTTGTTATATTCTCTGTGAAAGCCTTCTAAGTTCTAACTTCTCTGAACTATGGAAAGTCTTGGCCATAGATTTAGGTAGTGACCGATAACCGAATTGGGGGTGTTGTCTACAACGGAGGAATCGCTTGTTTGGTAAGTTGATTCTCTGATTAATTTTGCCTTTGAATTTCTGGTAATTTTTGTTCACAATAAACCCACGCCTATATCCATTCCATTTTGAAGAATTGTCGATTGCAAAAATAATAATAATAATAATAATTATATAAGGTGTTACAGATTTGAGGGCTGCAAGTTGAAGATATGAGGTGGCCCCTTCTTTCGTTGTCTGGTTTAGGGTTCTTCCTAGTTCTGTAATTCAGTCGAATACTGGGCCCCAACCTTATTTCATGCTTTGAGATATTTCCGTCTCGCTTTTTGGTATTTAAAAGGCTGGCATTTATTGGTGGCACAGGAAAGGAACGAGCGGAAGAAGAAGATGAGGTTAACATCACTAGTTATCGACTCACCATTCTCTCCAATAAATATCACAAGGCCTCTGCGCTATCACTGCCGCTTCCTCTCAGACTTCGCGTCTCCTCTTCTTGGCACATCTTCAGTATGTTCTTCGTACCATTCAGTCACTCTACACTGATTGTTAGATCTGTTTTTTGAGATTTCCGCTTGAGTTTTTCTTTTACAGTCAAGTGGGAATCTCTAATACAGTGGTGAGAACTGAACACTCAACCACTTGAGATTAGTTGCTTAATGCCCTGCAACGAGTTTATGAAAATTTATAAGTTTCCAGGGAGAATTGAAAATTTGTGGTGGGTTTATTACTCATTGACGATAAATTTCATGCACAATTGTTTTTAAGTTAAACTGTTTTGAATATTGGATTTCCCATGCTTGTGCTTGTCTAATTTTTTGTGTTTTGATCATTAAGCTGCCCAAGATGCAGATTGCAGTTTATAAACTTGGATAATTAGGTTCTCAACACTTAAGGAAAATAATATCAAAGACCTTCAAAATAGCAATCACCTTGTAGATGGATATCGAAGTTTTACCCAATTAAGTTATATTTTAAAACATGGCTACACTAGGTGGTCATAAAATCAGAGAAGTACTCCAAGTTCCAATGATTTCTTCTTGAAGGGTCTAAGAAACTGATTGTAATTTTGGATATCCAAAACCATCAGCTGGAAGCTGCATTGGATCAAGATAAGATTTGTTGTTAACTTTCCTAGGATTCTACTGTATTTTTCCTCCAAATTATGAATTTTTTCTTGTATATATGAAGACATGCATATTCGATTCCCTTTGAAGCGAGGGTTTCCTCCTTAAGAGAGAAAAAAGTCTTAATTATTCCTAAGGTTAACAGATTCCTTTTGTACCATTTGAATATGCAAGTTTTTTTACTGTAATTCTTCAGCTTGTTTCCAGAAAAAGTGCAATCAGAATCTTCAAAAATCTGTTCGAGACTTGGCAGACCGAAAAATAGCATGTAGCTTACTGAAGATTGAGAATGATCCAGATGATGAAGCATGTGAATTAGTCAACGGAGTGGAGGTTTCACTTGGGGAGGTGGAAGATAGTATCCATGCTTATCTCTTCAAGGCAGTCAAAAACAATAATGGAACTGGCATATTGCTTCTTTCAGATATTTTTGGCTTTGAGGATTCCTTCACGAGAGATTTTGCATATCGTATTGCTTGCAATGGCTACAAGTATGCTCCTCAACTCCAAGTTAATTAGCATCAACCCATAATTTTAAAAATGCTATCGTATTTTAGGGTTAATTATAGTTTATCCCCTGTGGTTAGTTGTAGAATCAATTTGCCTTTGTCATTTATTGATTATCAATTGCCATATAATCACTCTGGAATTTTCATCCGAGTTTTAACAAAATCAACTGTATGAGTGTTAAAACAATGAAATACTTCATTATTAAAATGTCTATTTTACTTTTTGTTCGGAGCATCTTCATAGTTTTTCTTCAAAGTACCGCTTAATATTAGCACCAGCTTTGAAGTTTTGTCAAAACATTTTAGATGCAAGGTCTCATTTCGTGTCCCTAGCATCTTTTTTCCCAATCCCCAATGCGATGGTCACTTTCATGCACATATCACTGTTTTCATTCTCTCTTATTCTCCATTTTGGTCCAAAACTAAACTCAAGTAATATATAGCTGCAGAAATAAAAACGTTCCTACTTTAAACTTTAACATCATTATAGGCTCATATAGCATGAGAATTAACACAAAGTTACCACACAGGTGGTAAGTGGTAATGGAATAAATCATGAGAATAGAATGAGACAGACAATTTGATTTTAGACCAAATCAAAGCAAATTATTCTCTATTATGTCTTGGATAATTCCCTGGTTGAAGAATTCTTCAGTCTATTCTCTCATCTTGTTACGCACAAAATTACAGCATCCTAGTTCCAGACTTATTTCATGGAAACCCATGGTCAAAGGATCGGCCGAAAGCTATGTTGGAAGAGTGGTTTGCTGCGCAGAGCCGTGAGAGAATTGTCAAAGACATATGGAGGTGGACAAACTGGATGGTCGATGAATTCATGGCCGCAGGAATCTCAAAGAAACTTGGCATTCTGGGATTCTGCTTCGGAGGCGGCAGAGTGCTAGAGGTGCTAGCACAAGACACTGGTGCTTGTTTTGGAGCAGGAGTCTCCTTTTATGGCACAAGGATGGAATCCCTTGATGTTTCTGATGTAAAAGTTCCTGTTCTGTTTATTCTAGGAGACAATGACCCACTTTGTACTGTGAGTGATGTCCAGAATATTAACAAGAAGCTTGATGGAGGCTCTAAAGTAGTGATACTCCAAGGTAGAGGTCATGGATTTGCCCACAGGCCTGGATCCCCTGAAGAAGATGCTGATGCTGAGAAAGCCTTCATGATTATGAGAGAGTGGTTGAATGATAATTTGGTTATTTAAATGGAATGGTTTAGACTCTACAAGAGCATACTCTTAATATTAGTGTCTTCACTTGTACATGGATGCTTGAGATTGTAGTCTCACTTTTCACCTACTGTTGTAAATAACGTTGTTTGAAGAGCTAATTTCTGTATTATTATTTATATCATCACTGAAAGGGTTTCTTTCTGAAATTATTATATATCGTTTTAAATGGTACAATTTCTGATTCATGGACGAGTGGGTTATGCCCAGTCAATCAGGTGATGTGCAACAACACAGGCATAGGTTATTTAGGGGCAGAAGAAAATTTCAAAAAAAAAAAAAAAAAAAAAAAAAATATATATATATATCCTGAAAATATCCCAATCCCAAATCAATTTTATTTACTACATTAGCTATTTACTACACTTGTGGACAAATCACAACATATTTTAATAGGAGTTTTCCTAATTTTATGTGTGTGTGTGTGGGGCCATTGATGTTTTTTATTTGCTTTTTGTTGATTCTGATTTTGTCTTTTTTTTCCCCCCTTTTGCCATGGGATTCTGATTTTGTCAATTGTCACATATGTTATTATGTTATAGGTTGTATTAATTGTTATGTATATTGTTCAAATTTTATATTAGTGATTATTTGAGTATAGGAGTCATAACTTTATATGATGAAAGAAAAATAAAAATAAATCTTATAAAACAAACAAAAACAAAAACATGTACATAAGTTGAATTTTCAGTCATTGTAAGTGTATGATTATTTTGTTTTAAGAAAATATCTCAAATTTTTTCATTATTAAAGTAGTACATTAGTTTTAAAAAAATTAGGTTTTAATAAATTTTAGTACATTATATTTATTGTGAACATTAGTTTCCTTTTAAAAATATTAGTTTTAAATAAATTGATTATTTTTCCTAATTTGGGATTAGCTGCATATCATAAGTGGACTTAGACCTAAAAATAACCAAATGTCCAAGACATTTAAATTAACTCAAAAATTGAAAAATTGAAGGGAAGGAAAAACTTTTGTGAGTTGAATTTAAAAAATTGAAAAAGTGGGGTTATAAAACTTTAATAAAAATAAGATATAAGATAAAAGAATAAAAATAATTAATTAAAAAATTTTAACCTCAGTTCTCTAATTGTTTTTCAAATTTAATCCAAAAAATTCCCCCTCCCACATATCAAACCCGCAGTATAACCATGAATAAATGCGAGATGAAATACATAAAAAGTGACATGGATCATACAATTATCCATATTTTCATGCCATAATTTTCTGAGAGTTTGGTCCTCATTATATAATTGCATTAAATAAAGATCAATTTTACAAAATTCAATATTGACAACAAACAGTTGCTCAAAATTTCTTAAAAAAAAACTAAATTAAATTAAAAGAATGCATTCTTATTGAAATCAATCCATTACTCATTTGCAAGGAAAAAAAAAAAGGAAAATTACACTCAGGTCCAAAAAAAAAGAAAAATGAAAAAAAATGATCCCATGAAGTTGTCAATACATGCTCTTTAGAGTTGTTAATAAGTTGTAATACATGCTCCTGAAATTGTTAATGAGACCATTTTTTTCATTTTGCAATCTCTAGAAACCATTTCTTTATTTATTTTCTTTCTTAGGACTTAAGTGTAATTCTCAAAACAAAAACAAAAAAAAGAGTTGCTACTTGCGCAAAGTTTGCATTGGAATATATGTTACACGTTTAATTTAAAAAAAAAAATCACAAAATGATATTTATCTAGAATATCACCATCCTTTCCACGGATATTCAATTTATATGTTTCTTTCAACAAATTGAAAAAAATGGAATATTAATATGATAGTATTTCATAATTTTGTGCTAATGTTATATATTGATTCAGAATAACTTTTTATTATTGATAATTAATAATTATTAATACTTAAATAAGTTAAGAAAATTATAAACCATTGTTTAAAAAAAGGAATTTTAATGGAAAAAATAAAAAATAATACTCTCTCTGATCCTAAATATAAGACAGAGTTAACTTTTTTTGAAATATTAAGAATGCTAATTAAATTATTTTAAAATATTTATATTTATCATGTTTTTAAAATTATTTTTCTTAACTTATAAATTAATATATAATCTAATAATACATAACATATAATATAATTAGATAATTTATTTAATTTTCTCAAACTCTAAAAAAGATTAAACTCAGTCTTATATTAAGAGTGGGAGGAAGTATACAGGATAATAACCAAGTTTTTTTCTTGCCAGAAGGATAACAACCAAGTTGCTCTTTGGTCATGCCTTCATGGACAACTTGTAGAACGAATAAAAGAAATGTGAACTTTTCACTAAAGAAATGTGGACTTTTCACATCAATCAAATGTACTACAAATAACAAAAAGGAGGCCAAATGCACTGAATTGCCGGGTTTGGTGTCTGCCAGGATGTTAGCTTTTTCTTGACTAATTGAGACTTCGAGAGATCTGTCCCCATCGTTTGCGGCTGCAAGTGGCTGATCCTTTTTCTCAAGCAGAACTTGATCGCCATAGCTACGTTCAATTCAAGCAGCTTGTTTCTGTTGATTCCTTTCCGATTCGGTGATCTTCGCAGCTCGTTCCGCTCTGGTCAGTCTTCTTTTTCCAATTTGTTTTCCTGCAAGTTTGAGAGTAGGGTGTTGAAATTGAAATTTGTCATATTGAATTTAGTTTGTCCTTCTGCGCAATTCCTCGCCCAAATACTTCATAATTGGTTTTTGTAGCCTCAGCCTGTTGTCGGTCTCGATGTATTATCCTCGTTTTCCTGCATAGTGCCTTGCCTGAAATTGTTTTTAAACGAATACGCATTAATCTTTGTGCTTGTTTTGGGCCATAAAAAACAAACTTTTTGTTCGTGTTGATTTTAAATTAAGACTGTTGAATGGAGAAGCTGAAGAAGTTCTGGGGGAGGGGACTTGTATCCCTGTTAACTTGTTAAAGGCTGTAGAGATTTTCGGGCTGCAATAAATAAAGATATACGGGAAGAAGACTTTGAATAGGGGCACGATGGTAGATTTATATTAGAGTTGAAAAAATTCATTCATCCGTCGAATTCGCTCAACTATTAGGGTGGTTTTAAGATCTATACTAAGCACTAAGAATGATGAAGGCATAGTGTGAGATCATCCGGAAGATTCAAGTCTGTATTGGTATCAGTATTTTTCAAATTTCATAATATGACCGATAGTGCTCGCATTACATGCTGCCGTCAATAATACGTTGGTTGGCATTTTGCATCACTATGAGAGTTTCTGATTTAACCTTATCCACCATGGCCTTCTCTTTTCTTTATCATTGTTGTTCTGCAAGATAATGCTAGAAACTATCAAGGGAAACTTGAAAATTGAATGCTGAACTGACATTGTCATATCAATATGAAGTTACAAGCTCCCGGGACAAATAAACATTATTATTTTGTTTTTTTCTCCTTTTCCATCTATTCTGTGCTTAATCTTTACATATTCAAATGCAGTTATGTAAAAGAGGAAAACTTTCTGCCATTGATTCGCTATGGACTGCAACTGTATTGATCCACCACCAGGGGATGAATTGTTGATGAAATACCAATATATCTCAGATTTCTTCATCGCCCTTGCTTATTTTTCAATCCCCCTAGAACTGATTTACTTTGTAAAGAAATCAGCCGTGTTTCCATATAGATGGGTACTTGTTCAGTTTGGTGCTTTCATAGTTCTATGTGGAGCAACGCATCTAATAAATTTATGGACCTTCACAGTGCATTCAAAAACTGTGGCAGTAGTAATGACCACTGCCAAGGTTTTAACTGCTGTTGTATCATGTGCGACTGCCCTTTTGCTTGTACATATCATTCCTGACTTATTGAGTGTTAAGACCAGAGAGCTATTTTTGAAGAATAAGGCTGCAGAGCTTGATAGGGAAATGGGCTTGATTCGTACACAGGAAGAAACTGGTCGACATGTTAGGATGCTGACTCATGAGATTAGAAGCACTCTGGATCGACACACCATACTTAAAACAACTCTTATTGAACTGGGCAGAACCTTGGCACTGGAGGAGTGTGCATTATGGATGCCAACGCGCACTGGGTTGGAGCTCCAACTTTCCTACACATTGAGACAGCAAAACCCAGTTGGATATACTGTACCCATCCATCTTCCTGTGATCAATCAAGTATTTAGTACAAACCAAGCAGTCAAAATTTCACCAAACTGCCCAGTAGCCAGATTGCGGCCTCATGCAGGAAAATACATGCCTGGGGAAGTAGTTGCTGTTCGAGTGCCCCTCCTAAATCTTTCTAATTTCCAAATTTATGATTGGCCGGCAGTTTCATCAAGCTATGCTTTGATGGTCTTGATGCTCCCATCAGATAGTGCGAGACAGTGGCATCTCTATGAGTTAGAGCTGGTTGAGGTTGTTGCTGATCAGGTAAGCTTTATTTTATTGACTTTTTGTAACACAATTTTTGCTACATGTCTTTCATCTTTGTATTTCTTTACATGAACATGTTTGGCAATGATTTTTTTTTTCTTTTCAGTTGAAGTTCAAGTACAACTTCAACAATATAACTTTTGTACTTCATAATTATCTACTCTTTGATCTGATTTGATTTGCTAAAACACTTTGGCCAGTTACCTATGTGGTCTAACATCTTGTGTGTCAGATTTCTGTAATTTGATTAATAATTTAACGCATTTGTTTTCAAACAATGAAGTGAACTTGAACATACAACAACAACAACAACAAAACCTTTATCCCACTAGGTGGGGTTGGCTACATGGATTGCACGACGCCATTGTGCTCTGTCGAAAATCATATCTTTAGATATATTATTAATCAAAAGATCTCTCTCTATGACCTCATTAAGCGTTCGCTTCGACCTTCCGCGACCTCGTTTTATAGGACTCCAAACTGCTTGATCAACCCTCCTCACCGGTGCATTCAACGGCCTTCGTTGAATATGTCCAAACCACCTCAAACGATTTTCTACCATTTTTCCTTCAATAGAGGCTACTCCAACTCTTTCACGTATATGATCATTACGAATCTTATTTTTTCTTGTATGAACAAACATCCATCTAAACAACCTCATCTCGACCACTCCCATTTTATGCTCATGTAGTCCCTTTAAAGCCCAACACTCACTACCATATAGCATTGCTGGTCTAATAGCAGTGCGGTAGAACTTCCCTTTTACTTTATTAGGTACTTTCTGATCACAAATAACTCCAGTAGCTTTTCTCCATTTATATTATCCAGCTTGAATTCTGTGATTGACATCTCCATCAATTTCACCATCTTGTTGTATAATTGATCCCAAATACCGAAATTTTGTCACTTGCGGAATAACTTGCCCCCTCAATTTAACTTCCACTTCATTTTGACCTTATCTCTTATCATTCTTACAATGCATGTATTCAATTTTGCTCCTACTCAGACGAAAACCCTTCACTTCCAAATTCCGTCTTCACATCTCAAGTTTAGAATTAATTTCCTCCCTGGATTCAGCCAACAGAGCTATATCATCCGTAAAAAGCATGCATTTAGGGATCTCTTCTCTTATAGGCTCAGTTAGAACATCTACTACTAGATTAAACAAATAAGGGCTCAAAGCTGATCCCTGATGTAGGCCAATCCTTATAGGAAAATCCTTTGTTACACCTCCAGGCGTTATAACATTGGTTGTAACCCCCTTATACATGTCCTGAATGGCTTTGATATATGCAAACCGCACCCTCATCTTTTCCAAGACTTTCTAGAGTATATCTCTTGGCACACGGTCATATGCTTTTTTCAAATTAATGAAAACCATATGCAAATCTCTTACTTTTCTCCTATACTTTTCCATAAACCCCCTTAATAAATAAATCGCTTCTGTTGTAGACCTTCCTGACATAAATCCGAATTGGTTTTCAGCAATTTAAGTCTCCAACCTCAACCTGCGTTCCATCACCTTTTCCCATAATTTCATTGTATAACTCATAAGCTTAATTCCTCTATAATTTACATAATTTTGAATATCCTCTTTATTCTTATAAATAGGAATCAAAGTACTTTTCCTCCATTCCTCCAGTATTTTCTTGAATCGTAAAATATCATTTAATAATTTTGTGAGCCACAAAACACCCTCTTCACCCAAACATTTCCAAACTTTAATAGGAATCCCATCAGGCCCAATAACTTTACCATTTTCCATTTTCTTAAGAGCTTCCCTAACTTCGCCAACTCGAATCCTGCGGTAAAATGACAAATTAAGATTACCTTCTCGAGTTGTCAAATCTTCACAATCACAAGGCTCTCCTCTTCCATCATTGAACAACTTATAAAAGTAAGCTTCCCACTTATTCTTGATATCTCCGTCAGTAACCAAAACTTTACCTTCTTCATCCTTTATACACCTCACTTGGTTCAAGTCTCTCGATTTTCTCTCCTCGTTCTTTGCAATCTTGTAAATCTTACGCTCCCTCGCCTTTGTTCCTAACTCCTTGTAAAACTCCTCATATGCTTTATTACGAACTTCACTCACTGCCTTCTTAGTCTCCTTGTTAGCCAAATGATGCCTTTCCCAATTGTCAACATTATTACTCAAGTGTATTGCTCTAAAACAATTTTTCTTATGCTTGACCTTTTCTTGAACAGTTTCATCCCACCACCAAGTTTTCTTATCCTGTCGACCATAACCTTTTGATTCTCCCAAAATTACTTTAGCAACCTTCTGGACCTTTTTAGATATATTCTCCCACATGATATAAGCATTTCCTTATAACTCCCATTCCCCCTCCTCCAAAAGAGTTCTCTTAAAAATTTCCTGTTTCTCTCCCTTTAACTGCCACCACCTGACCCTTGGATTTAAAACTTGCCGGTGCTTTTGTTTTACACACATAATATTCACATGAAGGACCAAAACCCTATGTTGTGTAGTCACGCCATCCCCAGGGATCACTTTGCAGTTAGTACAAAGTTTTCTATCAGAGTTCCTTACCAAAAAGAAGTCAATCTGTGTGTTGGCATCTCCACTCTTATATGTTATTAATGCTTCTCTCTCTTAAAGCAAGTGTTAACAATCCTGAGGTTATATGCGAGGGCGAAATCAATAATAGATTGACCTTCATTATTGAGCACCTCAAATCCAAAACCCCCATGAGCCCTTGCATGAGGTCCTGCCTCCTTACCGACATGTCCATTAAGGTTTCCTCCAATAAAAATCTTTTCGGTTAGTGGGATATTCTGAATAAGCCCCTCCAAATCTTCCCAGAACTTTTCCTTAAGATGTGCTTCTGCCCCTATTTGAGGTGCATACGCATTGATAATGTTTATAATATCCTTCCCAACAATCATTTTTAAAGAAATGATCATGTCCTCAACCCTCTTAACTTTCATCACATTCTTTCTCCATTCATTATCAGTGATGATACCAACACCATTCCTTCCATTAACTTTTCCTGTATACCAAAGCTTAAAACCATTAATTTCTTGAAACCTTTCTCCCACCCATTTAGTTTCTTGAAGGCATAAGATATTAATCTTTCGATCATTCATTATGCCCACCACCTCCAGAGATTCGGCATTCAAAGTCCCAACGTTCCAAGTGCCAAATCTGATCTTGCTCTTATGAACTAGCTTCTTTAGCCGCCTTTGTTCAGAAGAGAGCGGTAGCCCTTGCTCATTTAACACTACATCCGAGCGATGATGCAGCGGCCCTCGCTCATTTATCACTGTACTCGAGCCATTCAGCGCATTACTTATAGGCAACGACCTAGCATTAGCACAATTTCTTCGTTGATCCATGTTCGTAAGAGATTCGATAGGGTTTTACGTTGGCTGTCGGGGCCTAACACAACCCTCTTCCTTTACCTGAGCTTGGGACCAGCTATAAACATAGGCGGAGTTAAGTGAACTTGAACATATTTGTGACAAATTAGATTTAACTATTATTACAAATTAGCAGCTTGTTAATATACCTAAGTTCCCTAAAGTTAGGTATATGGCCACAAATTAGACTATTGGGCATGCTTGCTATAGCTTACATAGATATATTTTTATCCTTTAATTCAAAAGTTTACTTGGATGTACTGAGAACATATTTTGTGTCAATAACATGTTTTGGAAATCATCCATCCATAATTTTTTTATGTCCCACATAATTTTTTAATCTCAGTATTCCTGTAGATAAATGACTATAATTGTGCCTCCTATGCCAGGTAGCTGTTGCTCTTTCACATGCTGCAATTTTAGAAGAGTCAATGAGGGCAAGGGATCAGCTCTTGGAGCAAAATGGTGCACTTGATCGGGCAAGAAGAGAAGCAGAGACTGCAATTCGTGCTCGCAATGATTTTTTGTCGGTAATGAATCATGAGATGAGGACTCCTATGCATGCAGTTATTGCACTCTCCTCATTGTTACAAGAAACAGAGCTGACACCTGAGCAGCGTTTGATGGTTGAGACCATACTGAAAAGTAGTAATCTATTAGCTACTCTCATCAATGACGTTTTAGATCTTTCACGTCTTGAGGATGGCAGTCTTCAACTTGATGCGGCAACATTCAACCTTCATTCTGTGTTCAGAGAGGTAAAGTCTATGTCCTAAATGCTAAGGGACTGTTTGGCATGCATAACAACAGCAGCAGCAAACCTTATCCTACTAGATGGAGTCGGCTATATGAATTGTACGACAACAATGTGCCATATTAACAACCAAATATTTGAATAAACTGTTAACCATAAGATCCCACATAATAATTTCATTAAGTGTTTTCTTTGTTCTTCCTCTACCTCTCTTCATAGAACTAATAATAACTTCACAAGGTGGAGTCAACTATATGGATTGCATGACGTCAATGTGTTATATTAACAATCAAATCTTTGGATAAATTGTTAGTAAAACGATCCCACATGATAATTTCACTAAATGTTCTTTTGGTCTTCCTTTACCCCTCTTCACAGAAATCAGAATTGTCTGCTTCCCCATTCTTACCAACACCTTTAACAACCTTCTTTGTACATGTCCGAATCATCTTAAATGAATTTTTACCATTTTCTTCCTAATAGATGTCATGTCAACTCTTCCTTGTAAGTATTCATTATGAATCTTATTTTTTCTTTTATACCCGCATATCTATTTCAACATCTTCATCTCTGTCGACTGTCACCCCCACTTATGTTCTTGGTGTCCTTTTAATGCTCAACATTCACCATCATAAAGCGTTATTGATCTTATAACAGTTCAATAAAACTTTCCAGTTAGCTTATTAGATACTTTAAGATCACAAATAGTTCCTATAACCTTTCGCCATTTGAACCATCTAACTTGTGTTCTGTGTGTAACATTCCCATCGGTTCTACCATAATCTTGTATAATTGATCCCAAATATCTAAAATTTGTACTTTGGGGTATGAATGTAAAAGACATTGTGATAGAAACAAAAATTTTGTTGAAGGGAAACCAAAAAGGAGCAGTTACTGTGAAGTGATTATAATGGAAAATTAATGAACGTTACGTACAAGAAAGGGAGACACTTTCCATTAGAGTTACCTAACATGCCTTTTTAACATCGTATGAGATTGATTTGTAGTTTGAAGGTCTGGAATATCATTAATAACTTGATATGTTAAATTTTTCTTTTCTTTTTTGCAGGTCCTTAACTTGATCAAACCTGTTGCATCTGTCAAAAAGTTGTCACTCACTTTACATTTAGCTCCAGACTTGCCAGTGTATGCTATCGGTGATGAAAAACGCCTCATGCAAACTATTCTCAATGTTGTTGGTAATGCTGTTAAGTTCTCGAAAGAGGGTGGTGTCTCCATCATTGCTTTTGTTGCAAAAGTTGAGTCCTTTAGGGATGCTAGAATTCCAGACTTTATACCAGTGCTTAATGATAATCAATTTTATCTGCGAGTACAGGTTTGTCCCTTGAAGCTCAATTCTCAAATGAAAAATTTACTTTTTAATGCTGACCCATATAATGAAGTTTGTTGGTAATTCCTCATTGTAGGTAAAAGATTCAGGATCAGGAATTAATCCACAAGATATACCTACATTATTTACTAAGTTTGCACAAACCCAATCTTCAACAGCAAGAAATCCTGGTGGAAATGGACTTGGCCTCGCAATTTGTAAGAGGTACTGATCTTGTCTGTTTACTGCAAAGAGATTCAAAGCATAATATATTAGTTTATATTAATTGAAATCTGACTTGTAAAATTGGTGGAAAGTCTCGCCAGAATGCTGGATCAAGAGCTAAATGTTGCTTATGTGTTGTTTTGATTTGTGACTAGGTTTGTAAATCTTATGGAGGGGCATATTTGGATTGATAGTGAAGGTATCGGAAAGGGGTGTACAGCTACCTTCATTGTAAAACTTGGACTCCCTGATCGATCAAATGAATCTAAAGCCCCCTTTGTACATAAGATTCTGGGAAATCATGGCCCCACAAACTTTGCAGGGCTCAAGGCTCTTGTCTTGGATAATAATGGGTATGTCATACATCCATAATTTTTTACTTTTGTCTTGGAGTTTGTTTATCACATAATTTATCATTTCAACACAAGTAGCACTTTTCGTTATGCATGGATTATCTAAATATTAGTAAGCATGTAAACCTTTTACTTAGGCCCAAAATTGAAAATCCGATTGCATGATAAATAGTAAAACTTCAAGTCATAATTGATGGAAAACCTTTTGGTGAGGTTCTTTGTATCAAATTTTAGGAGAACTTTTGGGTAGAGAATACTCCTTTGTTGAGGCTACCTCCTTTGCATAGATCTTTTGTATTTTACATTTTGGTCTATTCATGGTACCGAGTGCACTTCAAACTGTTACTTTGAAGGTTTCTTAGTGATAGGGGTATTTTATTAGAGTCCCTTTGTCTCCTTCTTGATCATATCCATCTTTTGTATTCATATAAGTTCTACTTACAAGTCCAACTAGGAAAACTTCCCTTATTTCCATGTCTATTTAGATTAAAGCTCCCTAAAGGTCAAGTCATGCATTCGGACATTACTCAATAAAGCACAGGACATGATGATTTGCAAATCAGCCAAGCTCGCTCTCCCTCTCCCAATACTTGCAGTAATTGCATATTGAGAGCTAAAAGAATTGTTCCACGCCAAAACATGTGATGGAAATAAGGAGCAACACCTACATCATTCAGCAATGTTAAAAACATGTGGTCTTCATTGTGCTGGGCATTTTAGCTAACTTGTCATGTTTCAAGATTAATCTCTACCAAAGACCTTTTGGTCTAGTGGCACTAGATGTGCCGATTGTGGTACGTAGTCTGGGGGTTCGATCCCCACACTCTTCAGGTGTTGCGCCTGCCATCTAAATTCCAAAAAAGAAAAACAAAACAAAAGAGGAGAAGAGATTAATCTCTTAAAATCAGGCTGTCATAATTGTTGTCTTCAAAAATGCAGACCTGTAGTATGTTGTAAACAAAAGAAACTCAAGCTATTAATGTTCTTCTCAGCAGTCAATGTGACTGAGTGTACGTCACTGAAAGTACATCAAGCGACTGAAACTTTATACCTTGATTATATGCTTTATAATTGGTTATTGAAACTTGTGCAGGGTTAGCCGGACGGTAACAAAGGGACTACTTGTGCATTTAGGGTGTGATGTTACAACAGCGAGCTCAAGTGAAGAATGCTTGCGTGTTCTTTCTCATGAACACAAGGTGATCTTCATGGATGTATGTTCAGGTATAGACGGTTATGATCTCGCGGTACGTATCCACGAGAAGTTCACCAAACGTCAAGATAGGCCTCTTATTGTTGCTCTCACTGGTAACACTAACAAGGTCGCAAAAGAGAACTGTGTGAGGGTTGGAATGGATGGCCTCGTATTGAAACCTGTTTCTGTTGATAAGATGAGGGGTGTTTTGTCTGAACTACTAGAGCATCGGGTTTTGTTTGAAACCATTTAATAAGAAGCTAGAATGAATGGTCTTTGAAAGGCCTCTTGTTTTTGTGTACATATAACCAAACGAAGTTTGGAGAATGACAAATATATGGATGAGGAAAAATGACACGAAGTTGGAAAATGGTTTTGTATTGTAAGTGCTATTGTTATGAGTTCCACGTTACAGGAACCTTATTGGCTGAGGGCCTGAGGCTGAATTAATAAAACCATTTTTGTGAACCGAGTTTTTATTCTTTTTTTTTTTTGTGTGTGTGTGTGTGTGGGTATCAACAGGTTTGTATTCATTTCCTGGCACTTGTGTCAATGCCTATATCTATCCCTTCTTAGATCATATTTAGTGAGAGTCTTGTGTATTGGGCCCCTTTTTTATGATATCAGGGGTTCCAGATTTGGGGATTGTTCTTATACTAGGAGACATTCATTTTTTTTATTAATATATTGACAATGGATTTTGAAGAGAGCGAAATGCTGATATCTCCACAATTAATGATTCCTTATCTGAATTGATTGGATGGGAAAGAGAGCAAGTCCGATACAAATTGACAATTTTAGTATTTTATCAATATGAAATTTATCAACTTTGATCTCACATAGTATAAAATATTTTTATTCCATTTTTTCATAAAAAGAATTTGCACAAATATTAAAATAACAAAATATAATAACTGTATGTATGTATA
The DNA here is from genome assembly GCA_963855925.1 of Inga laurina. NCBI lineage: Eukaryota > Viridiplantae > Streptophyta > Magnoliopsida > Fabales > Fabaceae > Inga > Inga laurina. Next base: position 61,981,863 of record OY979702.1, on the reverse strand, counting down.
TGTATGTATTTTAAAATCACACTACAATACCTAGCTAGCTAATATGGCCAGTTTTTGTTTTAAAAAAAATTGTACAAAAACTATTTAACTTAACTGTTTAAATTATTTGTCAATGTTAAGATGTTTGACATTATATTCGTGTGAAGAAGGCTAACAACAAAGCCATTATTGAACACGGAATATGGGATAAGTCCGACAAGAAAAGTGTATATTTTTTTTATTCATTCAAACTTTCCTTCACGCATTCGCCTTCACAAACAAATTGGAAGAGTATTCCTATGCAGAAAGTAGAAACAATACAGCATAATTTTGTCTTGAAATTTTTTTAGGATCAATTTTATCTTAAAAGTTTTAAAAGAGTAATTTTGATTCGGGGTATAAAAAAGAGAGTAATTTTATCCTGATAGTTATTCCAGTTAATTTTAATAATTAGTTGACCAAATATGCAGAGCTAACAGTCTACGTGTCATCCGCGTCATTTTTGTTAAGATACAAATTTACCCTGAAAATCTTAAATCTAACTTTGAGAAAAAAATAAAGTAAATGACACATGGATTTTTGAAGCAAATTTGAACTGCAACATAAATGACGAGGATGAAACATGGACTGCTAGCTTTGTATATTTTGCCAACTAATGATTGACAAAATTAACTAGGATAAATGTCAAGAACGAAATTGCCCTTTTTTTAATACTTCCGGAGAAAAATTACCTCTTGATGAAAACTTTCAAAACAAAAATACCTCATAACCCAACAATATATTCCTCATCAAAACTGGCTACTAATAGATAATGGAAGATATTGAACATGTCTACAAATATATGCTCCCTTTTATGCATGACCTATTAAACTACTTTATTAGATTACGTAATTTAGGTAATATGGTATGTTTTTTTAAAAAAAAACATTATAATCATCTCTCTCAATCACCTCCTTCTCACTTTTATTTAATTACTGTATTATTAAGTGGGATCAATAGGATAATTTAATATAAAATTGATAAATATATAAAATAGGCCATAATAAAAAACACTATAAGAGAGTTTTTTCAATTTTACCCGGATTAAACTGCTGTCTGGCTACATTTTTAAGGATAAGTTTTCGTGACGACAGCATTTGTCATCCGCCGTCTTTTTCAATAGGAACTGTCACCGTTGCGGCTCGTGGAGCCCACAGTCACCCTGACGTTAACATTCCTCAATCACCGTTAAATTATATCCATAAAAAAATATCAGACACATTTTTTTTGGTCGAATAAAATATCAGACACATTCAACGGTCGAAATTCAATCCAAAATAAAAGTAATAATAACATATTGACATATTTAACATTATTTTATTTAATAAGAACCAGAGCCTTTTTCTGGAATGGTGTATTATATCCAGGAGGCCCAAAAATTCTTCTAATTTTAAATTTGGCAGAGCAACCGTGAAAATATGAAATGATGAAATGAAACAACTTGAACTAGAAAAAACAAAACAAAAAAGCAAAATTCATCCATTTTTTGAGCAGAGCCAACAACAGAGAGAGCTCCTGAAGCTATCGGCTATAGCAGATGGAACCTACGTCTGAAGGTGACAGCGTAGGCGGAGGGCTTTCCCGGTTCCGTTCAACTCCGGCGACGTGGTTAGAAGCACTGCTCAAGGAGGAAGACGAAGAAGACCCATTGGGTACCACCCAGTGCTTCACTCAGCTGCTTGCTACTGGTACCGATAGCTTGTCTAGAAATACGGCGTCTTTCGATTCGCCGGCGGCTGGTGGAGGCGGTTTCGATGCTGGATCATCGTCAGGTGGATTTTCCCGGCAGAATAGTTCTCCGGCGAACTTATTCGGGCATTCAATGGTTGCCTCTGAAACAGGGTTCTTCCCCAAGTATGGGGTTCAATATAATCATGACGTTAGCCCACAAGATATCGATGTTTCTTCCATGGCTAATTTCAAACCAATCAGACAGGTAGAGTCAATATTTCATTTCTTTGCTGCAGCAATTCTTTTTTCAAGAAAACTTTCATTGTGTGCATTATTTTAAATGTACTCCTTATTTGGGGGAATTCTTATTAGATTAATATGGAGTATGCAATAGTGTTCTTCATCTATTTCCACTTTTTGGTTTAATTAGACACTTTCCATGAAGTGTTAACAGCGCTTACTTGCTTTAAATTTTACAATATACTATATTATTGTGCTGATTGATATTGATACATGCTTCAAGTTTTTTAAATATAGAATGTTGAGCATGCTGGCAAAACACCAGACATAGACATGGAGAAGATTTTAGAGGATTCAGTACCTTGTAGAGTTCGGGCAAAGCGTGGACATGCTACACATCCAAGGAGCATTGCTGAAAGGGTGACTTGTTTACTTATCAAAATAATGCAATTTTTAATTTTAAATTAGGTTGTAATTTGTCTTTGCTTTTAGTCCATATTGCCTAACTTGTTTCTTCTTTTTGTATAGGTTCGTAGAACTCGGATAAGTGATCGCATACGGAAGCTTCAAGAACTTGTGCCAAACATGGATAAGGTTATACTTCACTCTAATTTTTACATGTTATACTTTTTTAATGTTATAAAAGGTACTGTTGACAACAGTTCCATGATTATACATAATTTTTAATAACTAATTCCTTAGTTTGCTATCAAGGAGTCTCACCTGAGAAGTGGGGTTAGTAGGTCTGGAAGGTTTTATTGCTTAATGGATTTGTCTTTTATGATGGGCTCTTTCTTTAGACTTATGTCTTGTAACATAAGTGCTTTTATGGAGAGGCTGAAACCTCGAAGAGTCCTATCCCACCCATGGAGGGTTTTGACTGATGAAGAAGTTGTAGAGTTTAAGTTGGCTTCTGGTCAATTTAATTGTATCCACTCTCTTATCTGTATTCCTTGATTCAGATTATTGAATGTTTTTGTGTTCTTGGTTCTGCACTGCTGGGTTATGATGATTTACAACTTCTGAAAATCCCATGTTCTTTTTCATTTTTCAATCATTAATTGTTTTTCAAGGATTTTTTATGCTAGCCTGGAGGAAGGAACTAAACGTTCATTGAAACCATGAGTGGGGTCTCAAGGTGGCAGGTTCATAGGGTGGTTGGCTACTTAAGTTTTGAACTTTGTTTATTAATATTGTAAAACTTGTTTAGAGACATGGTATAACATAAATTTTCCTTTATTATGCACAAAGCTAAAGTTTTCTTTCATCTTTCCTTTTCCTTCTCTTTTTGCTTGTCCTTGTACAAGTAATCATCAAATTGAAATCCATATGATTGTGAAAGCCTGCACCTATTTGGTAAATTAGAAGCCGAATGTATAATAGTTCTTTTTTAAAAGTCAGCTTTGGCTTTCTACTATAAAGAACAGTGTTTTTTCTTTGTTAAATCATGTAGGTAAAGCTAGGGAAAACCTCATATTGCACTTTAACAAGCAGACTTGTAAAGTAGTCTGACTTTGATGGAGAAGTGGAAGCAACATATACAGAGGTTTTGGTGGAATTAATAATAGATAGGGATTTTAAGAAACTTTTGGCTCTGTTAATTGAATAATTAACTTTTAAGCATTTACTAATAATGTATTTATCTACATGTATATCACTGCCTCGTAGGGAAAAAAAAATTATAACTTGAGTACCTTATTGATTCCCCTGACTCGTGGCTAGCCAGTGCAATATTTTAGTCAATTGTTTACAAATTACAGCATGCTTACAGGGTGGAACGTCAGTCCTTACTGGGTGGTTAAAGGTGTTAAAAACTTAAAAATGCTTTTATGGAATCTGCACTTTTTTCTTTTTAATTCTTCTGCATATTCTGTGGCCATAAGATTTTTAAGTTTTTATATCTGTTAATAACATTGCCAGATACCATGCATAAGAGACATTTGATTTGAATACTTGTTATTTTTCTCCTCATTCATATATTGGTTTATCAATACACTGGTTGATGTAGCCATGTAGGAGTAGGACATGCAATTGAAACGACAAAACTTAGGTCCATTTGCATATATCCATTATAACCAATTGTCTAATCAAATCTTGACACCTGGATTTTATCATAAATGTAATTATAGCTCCTTATATTTAAGTAAATGTTGGAGAAAAAAAGTCCAAGTGTCAAGATTTGATTGGAGAATTGGTTGTAATGGACACAAGCAAATGGACCCCAAGTCTTCTACATATTGAAACATTGTCGTCATAAAATGTTATTTTGTCGTGAAATCATTGCATTACATGTACTTACAAATTTCATGTTTATTGTCATTTGTTGTTGCTAAAATAAGATAACTTCCTTTTTTTTGTTTAATTCAAGTTTTTGAAAAATGCTGACACGAGGTCTTTACCCCAAAACTGTGTTTCTTCTTTCCCCCTTCATTGTTTTATTTTTAGTCATTTTCAGTAGAGCATTTTTCTTCCTCTGGATGATCTTGATACCCTGACGACATGTATATGTTATTTCCTGAGAAGCAAATTGTCGCAACAAATCCGTGTGAATGCTAGCTTGAAGTGACATGCAGAGTGGCCTGTTAAAACACCTTGTGCAAGCAGAATAGTTTTGGTTAAACTTTTTAATCTGTCAATTGCTTTATCTTGCAGCAAACAAATACTGCAGAAATGTTAGACGAGGCTGTAGCATATGTGAAGGCTCTGCAGAAGCAAATCGAGGTAATTTAAACTTTTGTTATCTTTGTATCTTGTCCTTTTGCTTCCTTTTAGCAGACAACTTATCTATAATATTGGTATTGGGGTCTCTTTATCACAATTGCTATCTTGTAAACTAGTATGAGGTATGACTCTTATTTTGTGTTTTTTTGGGTGAATAAACTAGTATACTTTAGAAGCTTAGATTTTAAAATGAGTCAAATCCCAGTCAAACTTGAAGATCAAACGCTAATGATTTGAGTTCTTTGTTTTGTAGCAATCAACAATACCTCAATTCTTAATCAACCTCAAGCTGCAAAATGCAGCTAGTCCCTCTGACCTTCACGCTGCTATGTACTTCCTTTGGTCCTTAATATAAGACCCAATTAATCTTTTTGGAAAGAATAAGGAAGCTAAATTATATTAAAGTATTTATATTTATCATTTTTCTCCAAACTAATTTGCTTGACTTATAAACTAATATATAATCTTGTGATACGCAACATATGCTATGATTAAGTAATTTATTTAGCTTCTTTAATTTCTCTAAAAAATTCAACTGGGTCTTATAGTAAGGATTGGAGGCAATAGCAAAGTTCCTTTGATCGAACCCTTCATGTATTGATCTTTATTTAGTTGAATTTTATCTCTCACAAGTGATGCAACCAAGACTGGCGTTGGTTGTTTCTTGACAGTTGGTTATCTGAACTATCTTTTTCATTATATACTTCCTTCAGTCTTGAATATAAATAAAAAATAACTATCTTGCACCTATTAAGAATATTAGTTGAAATAGGTTATTCTCTATAATTTTGTAAAAAATTAGTTTGCTTTTGCTTTCCTGAGATACTGTCATTTATTGCAGGGGAAAATTTCCAACTACTATTTTCTCCTTAGATCTTCATCTCCTTAACTAAGGGCACAATGGGAAAGGGTATCTTAAATGAAGTGGGCAAATGGTACCTTTTGCTTATATATGAGACCAAGAAACCTCCCTCAAAATTTGCTTATAGGGAGTATACATATTCTTCATTAACTATTTGATTAAATAATGTAAATTCTAGTTAAATTATTATCTGATTTTTACTTCAACTCTTCAAGTTTGAGAATAATTATGCATTAACAAACCAGTGGCATTGCAGGAACTCACAGAGCATCAACGAAAATGCAAATGCACAGCGAAAGAGTAAAATCTTGGCCATTGCTCCCATTAGAAAGCTCATCACCCTGTGCATTATTCTGTGAATTATCTGACTCTTGTTTGGATAGAAGACCGTTCAAGCAGTTTGGCTTCTGATGATGTTTGTGTATTCTCTCAAATATCCAACCTTATAGCAGAATCTATTGGTTAATACTCTATCTAAATATCTAGTTTTTGATAGGGCACAATGTCGTGCTGCGATTCTTATAGCCGACCCTATCTAGTGGGATCAGGCTTTATTGTTGTTGTATACCAATATGCAGTTTGTATCACATTCTTCTGGAATATATAGGTTTGAGACTACCATTATCTGTAGAAGTTCATGAAGAATGAACTTCTCAGAGAAATTCTTATTCTGCACGATTGTACAATTCTTAGGTGCACAAATTTGCTTAATTCTATGACCCTGTAACATTTTGCATCCACAAGTTGGGCAGAATTGCTCTGTAAAATAGTTTACAGGTTGTTGTTCTAAGAATTCTTCCTTCTGTAAGGTTCTGTATTTATTTATGGGAAAGTTATTCATAGGTTCGTTTCCAAGTAAGTTCAAGGGTTTGTTGAGAGGGCTATACTCTTTTCACGTTGATAACAAGATATATCTCCTTCATGCGTTGCACGGGGAGTGTTGGTGGAGGTGATACCATTACCCGTTTTATTTGTATAAGAACAAAATCAAGTAGAAATCTCTATTTATTTTGAAAGTTATGAATGTATTATTTGAAAAAAAAAAATTACACAAACATAGAGGTAAATTCTAAGCAACTTAAACACCCTAAGATGTCTCCTAATAAAAGATTCGTAGTAAAACACCCTAAATTTTATTTCCCAAGAATATATTGTAATTATTTTATATATTTAATAAAATAGTGAATATTTATGGTCAAAGGATTAAATATTGGAAATTGAAAGGTGAATAGTGCTTCCAGTAAAATTTCTTGTGAGACAGTGAGCTTGTCATAAGGTTTTGAAAGACTATAAGGTTTTGAAAGACTAAATGATGAGTAAAAATTATGAAATTTTACAGGATGAAAATAGGCATCCTAAGCTTTAATTTGATAGGTCATATGAATCAGTTGAAGCTATATACAAAGAGTTAGAAATTTTTGAAGTTTTCCCAGCGAAATTGATTATTTTCTGGAGCAGCAGTCAAAGAAATTAAATCTGGGAATGATGTGCTTTCAACTGACTAAAATCCATATTTTTCCTTGAAACTAGACTCAATAAGGATTCTATAGCCTTTGGAATTGCTCCGAAATGATATCAACAAATTTAGTTATGATTTTTCAAAGTTTGGGTAGAAAATCTGTCAGAATTGGCACTATTCCGAAAATTGGAAAATAAAATGTGCTGGCAATTGTGTAAATTGTGGAATAAAGAAATATGAGGGGAAAATAATTATTTGGCTCATAAACATGCCAAGTGTCATTATCTTGAGGCAAGGGATTTAATTATAATTGATAAAGTTTATGCGCATGTTCAGATTAAGAGTAAAATAATATTTCTTGTACACATGGTTGATAAATGGAATGGAAGCCCAAAGGATGTATATGAAGGACCCTAGGCATATTTTTGGGCCAACCAAAGGAGAGGGAATTTGGTTTAATTCTAATTGAAGTGTATGACATAAGTCATGGAGGGATAAGGTCAAAGTACCATGTGATGTCATGTTTATGTCATAAATAAATTTTCCTATCATTTATTAAATAAGGGGCATGTAGGATATTTTAAGGCCTTCCTTCATCTTTCTTTGGCCATTTTCACGCCTAGCAAGCATAAGAGAAGAGGGAGGGAGAGTTCAAGAAACATAGAAAGAAGGAGAACACAAAAGGAAAATCCAAGGTAAGTTCAAGATGATTTTTACTTGTGCGTGCCTCCAAATTCATGAGCAACTCTTTCTAACCTCTAATCCTTCTTGAAACATACATATAGCAAGAGAAAAATCAAGGGAAAGAATGAGAGAGGGCGACTCGGGTGACTTGGGCTCGATCCCTGGCAACGGCGCCAAATTTGAAGAGCCATATCGTGGGGCTATCAAATAAAACTAAGCTAAATGCATTATAGGGCAACTAACCTAGGTCGATCTCTACGTGGAGCCTATATTTAGCTCTTAAGTAATCTAGTGTAAATAGCAATTTAACCAAAGAGTATGGGATGTGAGTTTCATCTATCTAATTAAACTAAAGAGCTACTTGTTTATGAATTTTTTTTCAATGTATAAAGTGGGTGGATGGGTGTAAATGCAAGAGATGAATATAAAGTATGTGATTGAATCCACTAACCATCCTTGTCCAATTGTAATTTTTAAGTTCTTCTCTTAACTAAGCACAAGGACTAGCAAGAACCCTTACTAATCAATACTCCTAACTTCTCAATTATATCTAAACTTAGACTCAATTATCAATTAGGAGTATCTTAAGTACTTAGCTCATGCTAGATTTATAAGAGATCCTCTCTACAACCAATTAATTCCTAAAAACCTAGCAAACAATTGATTTCAAGAAAATAGAGGAAAGTAATTGAATAACAAAAGAGTGCTACAGTCCAATTACAATCCATGAGTACAAATCTAGCACAAGTATCATCATCAAGATTACATCAATCGATTAAATCCTCAGCATATACACAAATCATAAACTCTAGCAACCTAGAATCATAATCTGCATATATATAGAGTGGAAGATGAAATTAAGATACAAAGAACTCTCCTAATTGCTCAATGACTCAGGTTAGCTTCACCATCACCATCGGACGAAAGATTCTAGCTGCTCATGATTCGAAAATCAGCTCTTCTGTACCTCTGGACTGTCATGTTCATTGCAGATCCGAAAAACAGAGAAAACAGGGAATTAATCGATAGAAAATGGAAGGAGAAGGAGAGGTGGTGAGTGTGGAAGAGTGGATCGAAGAATGGAATGGAGAAAATGAGAGTGAACCCCAGAAAAACCAGCATCTACGTGAGATGAAGCACTCCAAAAACTTGAACTCCTCCCTCTGTTTTTATGTCCGATATGATTTTTGGTGAGTATAAAATACAAGGCCTTGTTTGGAGATGGGCTAAAATTTGAGGGATCTTAAGGCCAAGAAACTCAAGCCACCAAACAATGCCTAATTCCTTTCTCAAGCATATTAAAATTAGAAAACTAGGAGATAAAATCTGCACATGTGCTCTCCTTTAATTCCATCTTTGTCCTCCATTAAGCTCTAATGTATCATGTCATCACCTACATTACTGAAATACACAAAGGTAATATCATATGTTCACAATTAATTAATAATGAGAATAACAAATATTATTTAAAATATATCAATTTAGCCAATTTAATTCCCAAATCACCTTTACACTCAAATCTCACATTAATACCTAATTATGCCCAAAATAGTTAATCAAATCCCGTAAAAGTCTAAGGTTAATCACTAAAAGATATGTAAATATTTAGCTCTATCAAGGGGGTGGGTGAAATTGAAGTCTAGAAGAGAAATTAAAGGTAAACTCATAAACCTTACTTTCTTGGTTGAATTCAAGGTTGTGTTGTTGTTGTGATTGAATTCTTGACTTATATTGGTTGGTTTTATGATTTGGAATGCTAAAACCCTTAGGGAAGGTGCTGCCCAAATTTAGTCTAATCATGTTTAGCATGTGATTTAGTATTTAAATAAGTTATTAGAGATGTAAAGAATGTGGTTTATGGATTGAAATCAAGAAATTCCATTTTTTACAATTTTTATGGAATTTCGTCTAGCAGCTGGTTTGGCTATGTTTGGACTGGATTTTAGTGGTTTTGATGATTCCATTAGATTTAGAATGGAAAATTGTGTAGGGTTCATGTTTGGTGTGAAGTGAGAAAAGCCCTAGAAAGTGAAATGACAAAAAATAGCCTTAAAACCTTCACATAGAGTTGCCAAGGGTAAATTCAAAATTTGGGCTGGAATTTAAGAAAACCAAGGTAAAAAATGGATTCCTTGGGCAAAAATATATTAGAATACCCTGGGTCAAGATTTCAAGAAAAGTACGGTCAGACCGGGTACTGCAGGGCCAGGCCGGGGTCTTGGGGGCATTTTGGTCATTTATCAATATAGGCTAATATAACCACAAGAAACACTATGAAAGTGTCTAAAGTGATACATGGATAGATTATAACATATTTCTTGTACATTTAAATTCTAGGACCGAGTCGAGAGCAAAAAGTCGACACGTTTTACGAGGCACGCAATACAGGGGTGATAGACTTTTGAGGTAGGGACTACTATCTCTCATATACTATGTAACTATTTGTATGATGCGTGTTATTGTATTTTGTGATTTGAACTACCTAGTTGTGGTTTAGTGCCCAGCCAATTTTGTGATTTGAACACGTGCGGAAGGCACATTATCTGGTTGTGGTTTGGTGCCCAGCCAAGGTATACTAATATTGCCTAGCTGTAGTTGGTGACTCGGCTAAGGTACACGTAACGGTTTCAACTCAACGTTTGGCCTTGAAACTTTGTGTACACATATGAATCAATGTGAATTTTCATTTTACTTGATACTGTGCATTACATATTTAATTCTCATATTTTATATGTCGATAGTGTGTTTCTACTGGAATTTCTTGGGATCTCACCCTTTTTTCTAAACAAAACATCTCAGTGAGCGCCAGCGGACGTAGATATGGGGAACTGACGGGCACGTTTCCCCAAACAAAGATCGTGGTTATATATAGTCTGTAGTTGGAACATTCTTGGTTAGTTCTGTTCAAAGTTTGTAAATAACTTCCAATTCTGTATGGTCTAATATGGTTTGTAAACAATTATTTTTATCAGTATATATGTACTTTTCTGTATGCCTGTGAAACTTGGTCTCTATTACTTTGTGTATATCGAAATGGAAACGGGTGTTGACACGTAGCGCCCAACATGGACAGATTATGGAAGGTCACTTATAAGCATGATATTCATGAGAAGTCTGCCAACAACAATGTATATCAAGATGGTCGTAGTTGTGCAAAAGCATAATACCATTGTAGAAGCTTTTAAAAATAGTAAAACCTAATAAATCATAGAAATAAACAAATCAAATTATCAAAAGTTGAAACCAAAAGACATTGTATGCGTGTATTTTAATATAATTAGACTAACCATGTATCATCTTCATATTCACTCACTGCAATACAAATCTTCTTCTTTAAGGAGTTTAGTATAATCAAAATATGCCTAGTATGCACAAAGAAAAGAGTTTCTACTTGAACATGCCAATCCTGCTTGAAGATATTGTTGGTTTCAAGCATCAAACCTCTGTCCCCATGCTCTTCTTTGCACCCCAATAATGAGGGTACATGCCACCATTGAATCATTTAGCAACCTAGTTCTTCTAACTCTTGATGTCCCATGCAAGCGTCAACCCATGAATATAGATGTTATATATAATAGAGTTGCGGATAGGAAAAAATCCGGAGTCAACTCCATGAATATTTCTAAGGATGGAAAGAAAAAGGAATCACTATTTTGAAAATCAAATCATTATCATTAGAATATAATGTTGGGAAAAAAATGGAATTACTATTTATGGGAATGTAATACTATTAGTGGAGACATAATTTTCGTAGCCTATATTCCCTTTTGTGGAAATTATGAAATAAAGGAAAATAGGAAATTTAACAATTATCAAATCATTTCCAAATATGATTGATGGCGCAATCAAATATGAAGAAACATGAGGAATAAAGTTGATTGATGTCAAGTTGAATTTACTTTATTACCTTGTCTTTAAAATAAGGTAACCATATTTTTCTTTTTCTGGATTAATGTTTCTCCCATTTGATGCATTTCAGAGTCTACGTGTAAAATTCTAGAACATGTTTTTCCTTGAAGATTAAATTAATAATATGAAATTAACAATTAAGCAAATATGAAATTAACTGTTAAGTTCAAATTTGGGAAAATCCCATATAAATACCATTTCAATTGTCAAAACCCACAAAAGTGCCTTATAACTTGAAAAAGACAGATAGGTGTTGAAGGACCAATATGGGTTACTGAAGTTTAAGGCTAAAGACCAAAATACCCTCCACACTCATTTACTCACACAATCATGGATTCCTCATACGCTTTAGAGGGGATCAAAAATCTGAATGCTTCGGAGGGGATCAAAAATTTGAAGAGTGACAGCCGAAAATCGAAACCCCTGGCCATCGTCATCATCCATAAAGCCGCAAGCGTGGGTGGAAGCCATCCTCAAATCATTTGTTATTGCGTTTGATCTTCTTCAGAGTGGTTGGTGTTCTCATTTCGTGCCGTCGATGTCGATGCGGTGAGTGATAAATTAATTTGGGATCCCGATCTGTCTTTCTTTGGTCTACAAATCTGTGTGATTCTCTGCTCCGGTCTCCTTCTCCGAGTTGTCTTCCCTCTGAAACAGCGTTCATGAATTTCAGCACAGGGTTTGCTTGTTTTTATATGTTCTTCACCCTTGCGGTGAGCTCCGACTAGATTGACACCTCTGACATATATATCCGTGATGAGCTTCTTTTTAAAATACTTCACTTCGATTTCATTATTTTTTAGCGGTTTGTCGGTCCCAGAAAATTATGGAATTGGGTTATTCATTGTACTAGGTAGTCTATTTTTTCCATTGAGACTCAAAGATCGTTAGTTTGCTGCCATAATTTGATTCTGAAATCCATGTTTATCTGCTTGGCCATTATGAACGATAGGTGTTTGCTTTTTGTTTTTCATTGAAGTTGAAGTAGCTCTACCGATAATTCATTGTTTCAATATAGTTTTAGGAAGTAACACTCAATTAACAATCTAAGTAAACACATAAATATAAGGCTAAGGACTTGTACATTCTTAGATAAAAGACTCTCACATGTAAGTTAAAATTATGTGACCCCAAGTACTAGAATGACTAGTACAATACCCGCCATTAAAATCTGTAAACTCTCTAATTCCATCCCCAACTGTTAAGGGTACAATAACATGCTTCAGAACATTTAATTTTGTAGTGGTGATGCTGATAGCTAAGGAGAGAACGAGTTTAAAACTTCAAACAATAAAAGACATCATTAATCGAATTGTTCATTAATGAAGTCATATAACAGAACAAAAAATTAATCAATTTATTAAACATTTAAATATCATCTTGTTTTGTTTCATTGATTTAATCGCTTTTAACATGAGCAACACAATAAAAATAAAATAAACATTATATACAACACGTCTATCTCCTTTGTTTGTTCTCTTCCATCATACTGGTCTCTTCTTACAACAAGGTTCCCCTTGTCATTTGCCCTCACATCAAGACTAGCAATCACCTTAACAATAACCTCGTTAGCAATCCAAATAAAAATTTTTATTACCACACTGACCCCAATCTCCCTCCAAAAGAAGAAAACCCCTAAAAAATAAATAAGTAAAAAGAAAATGAAACCAAAGTATAATTTGCAAAGCCAGGAAATAAAGTTGACAAGTCCCAAGAAAACATTAGCCTAAGAATATATACAGAAACAACTTTAAAATAGGATTCCATCACCATACCCTTTTTGCTAGTTTTGAAGCCTTCCCTCCATCAGCCTTCTGTCATTAAATGAACATAACAAATGGTTAGCCAACTTGAGATAAAATTGATTTCTGTAATGTGCATATTCAGACTAGCATGACAGCCACCTTTGTCCTGTTTGAACTAGGATTTAAGAATCTTCTTAAAACACAAAGTCCAACATTTGCAAATTTCAATTTTAGAAATCAGCTATCAATAAACAACTCAAAACTTAAGAACTAAGAAAATCAAAGACTAAAGTAAAATTTTAATTTCAAACCAGAGTAGATATCTTCACCTCAATTAAATTATGATATAGAAGATAAAAACTTGCCTCCAATCTTTTCAGGATGGAACTGAACTACATGCACATTTCCTCTTCTAATAGATGTTATAAAATTGCTGCCATATTAAAAATTTGCATAATCAATGCCCTAAACATTTGGTCAAATAATTCAAATTAGATGACATTTTCTCCTACATTAATCTTATGTGTTAAAGAACTCTAGTATAAACTACTTGTATAGATTTTCACTTAGTCCATAGTTCTCTTTAGAAGAAAAAACAATTCAAGATAACTGACTGACATTTATCATAAAAGAATATGTTGAGACAATGCATGCAATCTAGGCACAACCAACATCATAATTAATTGCCTTGATCTTATCCACCACTACATGTTGACAATAGTTTTAATACAGACTACATAAATACTTCACCACCAAAACTTTTGAATGCATTTAATTATGAAGTGTCATTTGGAAAAGTATACAAATAAATGTGTGGAAATACAGTATGCATATTTAGATATTCCTAAATGAGGAGTTGTGCAAAGAAACTGAATTAAAACAAGAACATGAACTAAAGGTTTTTTTCGTTTTGAACTAACATGATACAAACATCTTCCGTTAAAATTCCTTTCTTTTGGTTCATCACAACGTAGACATTAGAACCTTTGAAATCCTCTGAAATACATGAATCCCTCACTTGTAGTAGATTATAATCCTAAATCAACAAATATCAAAATCACATAGGCTACTGTCTGCAACATCTTTTGGACACATTATATTGGCTTAAATTAGCTTTTATGTTTTGTCTTGTGATAGAAATCATATTATCATATTTGATAATTCTCTGACATATGATTATATTTTAAAGCTGGTTCACTTTTCATTTTTTCCTCTAACATCAGTTAACATCATGTGCAGGAGGAGTCCCAATTAGCGTTATTGAAGACGAACAAAAAGGACAGTTTATTTGCTGATCGGGTATTAATTTGTCAAATTATTTAATATATTTATTTTATCTTTAGTTTAAATCATGAAAAATTTTTGTTTCCATCACAAAATATCAATATTAATACCCAAGGAATGAATTCTAGATCTTTCTAATCGAAAGCCTGAATGTTTGGTTCTGCTCCTCTTCTTTTGGTTGTTATTATGGGCTGTTGTGATCTTGCACCTCATCTTTGTTATGCATTTCTAATCATTTTGAATAACCAACTCTGGTCCTCTGTTTTACCACTTTTTGTTTCGAAGTTCAACAATAGGATCATGGATATGCAAAGAAAAGATGTGAAGAATGGTTACATTTTGTTTCGAAGGGAGTTTGAAAAGGGGAAGGAGTGGGTAAATTTTACTGAGAAGCTTAGGGAGTCAACAAAGGCATGGAGGAATTTGAGTGAGGAGGAGAGGAAAAAATATAATGACAAGGCGAAGTAAGGAAGGCCGGTGAAGCAGAAGAGGAACTACCCAGTTGCTTTTTACTCTCGTTGCTCTTTGAATCAATTCACCAATTTGTGCAGCGGGATCGATTTCATGACATCATCGCGCTTGTGAAACTGGAGCATGTTAGGAAGAATTCGATTGGAGACTTTATTTGGGCACCCATTCCATAACAGAACAACTTGTGAGTGTTTTTGTATGTGCACAAGATTTTGGTTATAATATAGTTTAGTGTTAGTTTTTCATGTCACTATGTCATATAGGCGTGACTGTGGCGTCCATGTGCTAATTTGGCTGAACAATTGGAAGTCAGGTATAACCTTCAACTATGGTGCTGATGAGGTTGGGGCGTATAGGTGAAACCTAATGTGATAGGTGGTTAACCATGAAATGAATAGCAAGAGGGAGGATGTATTGAGACTGATGACTTCATAAATGACGCTGACCAAGAGGATATGATTGACTGAAAAAATTATGTTTTTAATGTAACTTTTTGGTCTTCCTAAAACAATTATTGTTTTTGAATTAACCACTGTTGTAAAGAGATTAACACATGTTGTCTAACTTAGTCACCAAGCACTGCATTTTGGGGTGACATAGTAAAGTTGTTATTTTGGTACTTGTATATCGCTTCATAGCAGTGGCCTTTTGTGATGTAATGTTACTGTGTATGTAAATTTACTAAAGTGATAGTCCCTTTATTCCTACAGTATAGTAATATGTACTTTTATTGTACAAGAAGCAAGTAAATCAAGAAATATTGTGTGTTAAAGTGTTGGCCCAAAAGGGGTGGGCCCTGATAAGTTTAATAATGGGAATAACAAAGTTAGTAATGGTTTTGACGAAAATGGTAATAGGATTGACAACTTAGGCTAACCAACTTTGTGAGTGGAGGTGTTTCCCCAGAAGGGGAGGATGCTGACAAGTTCAATAATGGGAATGACAAAGTTAGTAATGGTTTTGACGAGAATGGTATGGGATTGACAACTTAGGCTAACCAACTTTGTGAGTGGAGGAGGTGTTTCCCCAGAAGGGGAGGACGCTGACAAGTTCAATAATGGGAATGACAAAGTAGTAATGGTTTTAACGAGAATGGTAATGAGATTGACAACTTAGGCTAACCAACTTTGTGAGAGGAAGTGTTTCCTCAAAAGGGGAGGACGCTGGCAAGTTTAATAATGGGAATGACAAAGTTAGTAATGGTTTTGATGAGAATGGTAATGGGACTAACAACTTAAGCTAACCAACTTTGTGAGTGGAAGTGTTTTCCCAAAAGGGGAGGACGCTGACAAGTTCAATAATTGGAATGACAAAGTTAGTAATGGTTTTGATGAGAATGGTAATGAGATTGACAACTTAGGCTAACCAACTTTATGAGTGCAAGTGTTTCCCCAAAAAGGGAGGATGCTGACAAGTTTAATAATAGGAATGACAAAGTTAGAAATGATTTTGATGAGAATGGCAATGGGATTGACAACTTAGGCTAACCAACTTTGTGAGTGCAAGTGTTTCCCCAAAAGGGGAGGACGCTGACAAGTGCAATAATGGGAATGACAAGGTTAGCAATGGTTTTGACGAGAATGATAATGGGATTGACAACTTAATCTAACCACACATTATGTGTAAATGGCCTCAGCAAGTTGATAAACTTGTTGTGGCAAGTCATCCATTTGCTCTCTGTGTAACAGGCCTTAACAAGTTGGAAATCTTGCTGTCGCAAGTACTCTTTGAATGCGCTCTGTGTAACTGGCCACAACAAGTTGACAGAATTGCCGTAGCAAGTCAAGAATGTGAAGGAAATTGCTCTCTGTGTAACTGGCTACGGCAAGTTGACAAACTTGCCGTAGCAAGTCCTGAAATTGACAAAGTTCATAATGTGTTTGACGAGAATGATAATGGGAATGACAATGTAACATTTCCAAACATTATGTGTGGAAGTGTTTCCCCAGAAGGGGGACGCTGGCAAATTCACTAATGTAATTAATAAAGTTTGTAATGTATTTGACGAAAATGGTAATGGGAATGACAACTTAATAGTTCCAAACATTATGTGGGGAAGTGTTTGCCCAGAAGGGGGGACGCTGACAAATTTACTAATGTAATTAACAAAGTTTGTAATGTGTTTGAAGAGAATGGTAATGGGAATGACAACTTAATAGTTCCAAACATTATGTGTGGAAGTGTTTGCCCAGAGAGGGGGACGCTGACAAATTTACTAGTGTAATTAACAAAGTTTGTAATGTGTTTGACGAGAATGGTAATGGGAATGACAAGTTTCATAATGGTAATAACAAGTTCTGTTCTGACATAGAAAAAAACCACAAACGTTTATCACAGCAACTATCAAGTAAAGGGTTCAAATGACAATTTAGCATTACTCATTCCACCTACACTCAATGCATACAAACCATGAACCTAGAAGAAAGTGTTCCTGCAACTATAATTAAATTACAATAAGATGTCACCATTAACAACAGTTTCATTGGAAATGACAAGTACAGTAATGAAATTTACAAAACACCAGATTCTTACTGACAACAACTACCAAATACATTGTGAACAAAAAATTTAACATTGATCATTCCACCTACACTCAATGCATAGAAGTCATTAACCCAAAAGAAAGTGTTCCTTCATGTATACTTTAATTACATAAATTGTCACCATTAACAACAGTTTCAATGGAAATGACAAGTACAGTAATGGAATTTACAAAACACCAGATTCTTAGTGACAACGACTACCATATACTTTGTTCAATGACAAGTGAACATTATGATTCCACCAGCACCTAATATTTTCTTGTCATTCCCCGGGTATAACCTATTGTTTTAACAAAACACAGTACTTACATAAAGGACATCATATATGTCATAACCCTTCTAATTAAAGTATCTGAAAGGATCCAAGTCATTGTACATAAACCAAAAGATGACTTGCAAAATAGCTACTCTCAGGTCTGCACACCCATTCTCCTATCATTACTCTCAATTCTTCATTTGTCATCCCCTCCTTCATTGATTTTACCCTCACACTCCCACAACTATATTTAACTTCACTTTCAACTTTACTTACAAACTCCCCCCCAACATGGAAAAAACATAAAAGTGACTTTGATGAAGGTGTTGCTTGAATATTTGATATCATCTTGCATGATAACCTACAAGAAAAAAATCACATTCCATGACACTGTTAGTCTCATACCAATGAAAATTCATCACTAAAAAAATTCCCCACAACACACCTTCTTGGACCATTTACTACTTCATCAATATGTTTGATAATATCACTTTATTCCCAATTAATAACAAAGTTATGCCTTTACTAAGTATTTAACCTCCAACTCCATATCCATGTCATGACAGCATACATTTCTCAACAATTTTACTAACTTACTGCTGCTCTTAACAGAATTCATTTTGGGATTCACAACAATAGTAAAGGTGTTGACAAAGTCTGTAATGGATTTGATAAGAATCACTAACTTATAACTACATGTGACAAACGATTGAGCAACAGTTTTTCCTTCTCATCAATTAAGTTATGCGAGTTATTGGCTGACAAAATGAGTTATTGCCTTCACTACTATTGTTAACGCTAATGACAAATTTAGTAATGATAATGACAAATCCTGTAATGGCATTGACAACAAACCAGATGTAGTAATGACAACAACTACCATGCATGTACAGATGTGCTTATGACGTTTTCATTACAAATTATTCATTCCACTTACACCTACTCAACGGTCAGTCATCACATCAACTCAGTGCTACCTATTTCAAATCATTAACCTCTTCATTATGCTCCCTCTCACAGCTAACAAGACCCAAGACATAAATAACCACACCACACCGTCGATGCCGCCGTAGTTACGTAAAGTTCGAACCTTTAATCCCACTAAACCTATAAATCCACTTACCCACAACCAAAACTGCCATAAATAACCTACGATTGCAACACCATCGTCATTTCATAGCCCTCATTCACAACCCTAAACAAGTTAGCTTCCATACACCACGTGACTGCCCATCTATTTACTATTCATACACCCTCAGACCCACCGAACAACACCCAATACCCATCAACATGAACAATGACGATAGATGGTTATAGTCCCATTCATCTAAAAAGATTATGTTTCTTATAAAATTACTTACACTTTTCCGATTCAACCTTGATCGACGCCTCGTTCTTCACCTTCACCGTTGCTCTACGGACATCACCTTCAACTGTGTTTTTTTTTTCTATAGCCTTTTTCCACAACAGCCACCTCATATGTGAGACAAATTTTAAAAGGGGCATTTTGGTCTTTAGCCTTAAACTTCAGTAACCCAAATTGGTCCTTCAACACCTATATATCTTTGTCAAGTTATAAAAGACTTTTGTGGGTTTTGATAATTGAAATGGTATTTACATGAAATTTTCCCTTCAAATTTTCTCACATTAATATAAGTATTAATATAATTATTGCAGTAATTACCTAATAAACTTGTATTGTCCAGGGTCCAGTGTATAAACAAAACACGTTCGTTTTTAGTTTGTACTTTTATTTCCGATGTATCAAAAGGAAATAAAAACAATGTACCTAAAAAAAGAAATAAAACTAGCCGAAAAAGGAAATAAAAACAAAACTCGTATGATCCAAAGGATAAGAACAGTATAAAATCAATTACATAATTGGATTCTTTTTTGTTCGATTGAGTAATTGTTTAAATCATTTTAAATAATCATTATTATCTATCAATAATAATCAATCAAATATATATTTATATATGTATGTGTGTGTATTGAAGTAAAGTGATTGGTCCACTTAAATACTTAATGCTCTTTTTTTTTTTGGATAATCACTTAATGCTCTATTTAAATTTTAACCATATTTAAGAATAAAGTTGATTGGTATCAATTTGAATTTACTGTATTACCCAATTTTCTCCCATTGTGGATTAAAAAAGGAAATCAATTTGATGGGTATTAATTACGTGAATGAGTGTTAATGTGATCACACAGTGATTAATTACATGATGTGATTACCCAACCCGTTTTGAAGTTAAACGGATTAGTAAGCAGGTATTACAAGATTTTTTATGTAATGTTTTTAACCATTTTTAAGAATAAATTGATTGATATCAATTTGAATTTACTTTATTACCCAATTTACTCCCACTTGTGGATTAAAAAAGGAAATCAGTTTGATGGGTATTAATTACGTAAATGAGTGTTAATGTAATTAATCAAGGATTAATTACATGATGTGATTACCTAACCCGTTTTGAAGTTAAATGGGTGAGTAAGCGGGTATTACAAGATTTCATATGTAAAATTGATTGATTGATTGATTGATACTTAAATATAATTTGATAGTATTAGATAATTGTAGAAGGAAAAAATTTGACATCATGTATTTGGAACTTTGTTTCACTAGTTTTTGGCAGAACTGGATGTTTTGTGAACAAATATACTCAATTATCCAAGTATTTTCCTTTCTTTTTCTTTTTTTATTTAATTTTTGTTTAAGTGGGAATATGATAAGTTTTGTATATCTTTTGTTATGAGATTTTAGGTAATTTATTTTCGTGTTAAATCTAATCCAGGTCCCTATATATTTAACAAGTTTTTGGTTTTGGTCCATATACTTTCTTTTCTTTCTTTTCCATTCTCATGTTATACTTTATGGTCCTTATAGTTTTAACACTATTAAAATAGGCTGACGTGAACTATGGATTAGAACTAATGTGACTTATGTGTGAAGATTAAAATCAAAAGTCGTTATGAGTATATAGAGGAAAAAAAAAAACTTATTAAAACTAAAAGGATTTGGAGTAGGTTTAATCCTATTAAAAAGGCAATTCAAACGTATGACACAGAATAAAGAAATTGATCGAGTGGAGAAACATATTTTCAACAATAAAATCTTATTTCCAGCTTTTGAATTCCTGCGGTAAAAACAAAAAAAAATTATGGAAGTTAAACTCTTGACTTGGTGTATTTTCAGAGTAGTGTTCACAAGTGTTATAAGTTTAGATTCATATCTAGAGAAATTGGTTGAATTATTCTTACTTAATTCACTTCAAATTGATGAAATCAAATTTGAAAGTAAGAAAACATGAAATTTGATTTCTCTACTTAAAATCGATTTTGTCGGTCAAAGTCAATAAAGTCTCTATAATTTCTACTGATTTTGATTTTGGTATGTACTTTTAGCAAGTTTTGATTTTGGCTCCTACACGTAAGTTACATCAGTCCATGTTAGCCTACTTAAATGGTGTTAACACTACAAAGTTAACACTCTTAAGCTCATATCTAAGTCTGTGTGAAACTATAGGGAGCAATGTTTTAGATGGTATAAAGTATGAAGATGAAAAATGACGACAAGTATAGAGATTAAAATAAAAACTCTCGTTAAAAGTATAGAGACTTGAGGTGAATTTAATTCTATTTTTCAGAAATATTCAATAATGTAATGTTGTTAGAATCAGATCTAATCAACAGGTTCGGCCATTTGGACCAGTCATAAAGAAAAGAAGATATAAGGATTAAAACTAAAACTAATTAAAAGTATTAAAAGTTGAACTGAATTTAATTCTTTTTCTTAAAAAAATGTTCAATAATGTAGTGTTTAGATGACAAAGTTATACATTATATAGATATTACTTCTGATTATAAAGGTAAAACTTAGTTTGTAATGTAATTTGTATTATTAATTAAATCCTACATCACCAAAAAAGTGAATGGGTGGACAATGGTAAGAAACATGGAAAACTCACTAGTGGAAAAATCACTTTTAAGATCGATTAAAAACGATATTTTAGACCAGTTTTGGATGAGGTCTTGATACAGCCGATCTAAAAAGTCTGCTACTTTTTGGACCGGTTAAGGAACCAATCTTAAAAAAAAGTCTTAAGATCGGTTTTTTATATAACCGGTCTAAAAATAATTATTTTTAGACCAGTTATCGAAAAAATTAGTCTAAAAAGTGCAACTTTTTATACCGGTTTTCTAGTTCGAATTTTTAGATTGGCTGTCATAAAAACTGGTCTAAAAGTAATACTTTTTATACAGGTTTTTAAGACAACCGGTCTAAAATGTAATTTTAAGACCGGTTGTGGAAAGAACCGGTCTAAAAAGTTGCATTTTTTTTAAAAAATTGTTCTTGTTAAATCATTTACCCAGCAAGCCATTTTCCCTGTTAAAACATTTTACTTAGCAAGCAGTTATTTCAACGACATCCAAATAAATTCTTCTCTTATACATTATAACAAACATCTTATACAGAAGCATTTTCATCAAGCATTTCAATTGGATGGTGCAATACTTACATCATTCTTCCTATACCCCACATTCCATAGAAACAACAACAATAAATCATTCTTCCTACACCCAAAATAAATTATTTTCTCTTACACATCCCATTTTGTCAAGCATTATAAAACATAATTTCAAATCGTATAACTTACATTATCATTCTTCCTACACCTCATATTCCACCAAAGCAACAACAATAAATCATTGAAAATCAACACTTGATCACGCACAATACGAAAATTAAGGCATGCTGCTAAACATTTGTATTCCCCTGTTTTAATATTACAGTTTGACAAAAGAAATCAAAACTATAACTAAGATCAAAATATAATCAAAACACTTTAATTGATGATAGAGGAATTTATCGAGAAAGAACACAGTAGACAGTAATCCATCGCTGATGATCACTAGCTGGCTTCGAAGCATCTACACTAAGACACCTCATATCCTTCATTTTCCTGTGACGACAAAAAAAAAGTTTTTTTATATATACCAATAACAATATACATAATTCAAATATAGTTCATGATAATTATTTTAGCTAACTAACTTTCAAAGTAGTTTTACAAAGGGATATCCTCCCATATTTGTTAATGATGATCGTTTCTTATGCCATGTTCATTGTTTACTTCATCTTCTTCGTTCAATTCTGGTAGACCCCTAGAAAAAGAAAGAGTCTCAAGAAGATCATTCATTGAATGACTTCTTTTTTCTTGGAGAGCTATAAACCACATTTTATTTTCCTGATTGGTAATATAGAACACTTGTTTCGCTTGATATGTTATAATAAAAGGTTCATCTCCAAAACTTCTATTATTCAAATCAACCAATGTAAATCCCAACTGATCAATCATTATACCATTGTTAACATCAACCCACTTGCATTTGAAAATGGAAAATTTAATTTTAACATAATCAACCACCCAAATCTCTTCAATAATCCCATAATAAGGTATTGCTGCTAATCTAGGGTTCTTATCTTTCGAACTAGAGAAGTGCATAAATTTAGCCACTAACATAACCCCACTGTTCTGGACAATGCTTCTATCATCAAGAGACTTCGTGTAAAACGTATAACCATTTATCACAAATGAAGTCCAAGTTATGACATTAACCTCAGGACCATGTGCTAACCATTTAATTGTATTAGAAATACATTCTTCTCCGTCAACATTTTGTTTGAACCAATATGCAAAAGTTTTATTATGCTCTCTAATTAACCTTTGTTCAGTCATTCGACTATTTTCTTTCCGGACAATTTCTTTATAAGCATTAATGTATCTTAAACTTCATCAGCATTATTTAAGATATATAAGCGGACTTGTTGCAATTCATCAAGATCAATACTCTTTACTGTAGCCCTATGTCTACCCCCTTCTTCATCAATACGTTCAGGAAGCCCAATATATCTTACATTTGACAAGTAATCTTGACAAAACTCTATGGCTTCTTCAGAAACATATTTATGAACAATAGATGCTTCAGGCCGATTTGCATTCTTCACATACCCTTTTAGGATTTTCATAGTTCTTTCAATTGGGTACATCCATCGTAAATAGATAGGGCCGCACAACTTTATCTCCCTCACTAGATGAACAATTAGATGTACCATGATGTCAAAAAAAGAAGAAAGAAAAAGCTTCTCAAGCTAGCACAAGATCAGATATCCTTCATTTTCCAGTTCATCCAATCTTTCTATCTCAATGACTTTACTACAAATAGCATTGAAGAAGAAACAAAGTCTAGTCAAAATATGTTAAAGATCATATTTGACAATGCCTCGAATAGCTACTGGGAGTAGTTGTTGCATTAAGACATGACAATCATGAAACTTTAGCCCTACTAACTTCAAGTCTTTCATCGACACAAGCTTCCTAAAATTTGAAGAATACCCTGAAGGAACTTTGATGCCATGAAAACACTCACAAAAACTTCTTTTCTCATCCTTAAACAAAGTATAAACAACTGGAAGACAAAAAGTTCTCTTACCATATGGCTTTGGGTGCAAGTCTTATCGTATCTCCATTTCTTGCAAATCTAATCTTACCTTCATGTCATCCTTAGAACTACATTTTATGTTAAGCAATGTTCCAACAATACTATCACAAATGTTTTTCTCCACATGCATGAAATCAATACAGTGTCTCACATTAAGATTGGGCCAATATGGAAGATTGAAGAAAACAGACCTCTTTTTCCATTTATTTTTTTATTACTATTCTTTGTAGTCTTACTAAAGATAACATTGATATTTTACACTTTTTCATAAACTTGCTCCCCAATCAATGTCTTCGGAGCATCTTTAAACTCTTGTACACCAAAAAAAGCTTTCTTTAATCTATGATATAGGCGGCTTCGTCTAAGAAATCTCTTATGGCCAAGATAGACTATCTTTCTTCCATGTTGAAGTTGATGGTAGCATGTTCCTTTTTCACAAATCGGACATGCTTTATAGCCTTTAACACTATATCCTAACAAGTTTTCATATGTAGGGAAGTCATTTATAGTACAAAAGATCATGGCTCGCATTTTAAAAACCTCCTTCTTGTTCGCGTCAAAAACATCAACACCTTCGTCCCACAACTCTTTCAAATCATCGATTAAGGGTTCTAGGTAAACATCTATATCATTTCCAAGTTGTTTTGGTCCTGTAATCAACCTAGACAACATAATGTACTTTCGTTTCATACATAATAGAGGAGATAAGTTGTAAAGTACTAACAAAATAGGCCATGAACTATGTATACTGCTCAGGCTACTAAAAGGATTCATGCCATCCGTGCTAAGCTCAAGCCTAAGATTCCTAGGTTCTTCACCGAAGGTAGGAAATAATTGACCGATCTTCTTTCATTGAGAAGAATCAGCCAGATGTCGAAGCTTTCCATCGGATATCCTCTCATTCACATGCCATCTCAAATTTTTTGCATCATTTTCATTAGCAAACAAGCGCTTGAACCTTGGTATGATTGGAAGATATCACAACACTTTTGCAGGGGCGTTATTTGATTTGTACCTCGAGGTTTCACATATCGAACATTGTTGTTCCTCTTCATGCTTTTTTCTATACAATCATTAGGGCATGCATGGATCTTTTTATACTTCATCCCTAGTGGACAAAATATTTTCTTAGCATCATAGTATCGAGAAGACAACGCATTATCATCTGGAAGCATGTTTTAAAGCCTCAAGCATTTCTGAAAAACTCTTGTCGCTCCATCTAGACCGTTCTTTCAAGCTTACCAATTTCAATACTGCTTTCAACAATTGGTATTTTTTACACCCCGGGTACAGCGGCGTCTCAATCTCACTACACATATTACCATATGCATGTGATTGCTCAAAAGTTTCTTCTCCTACTTCACGAGTAATATCCTCTATCCAATCATCCGTATCCGTGTCATTATCATTAAAGGCCGCTCCCCCTGTTGAGATGAACTTGGCATTTCTAATTCTTCACCGTGCCATACCCATATTGTATAACTCTTACAAAATCCTTCACAAATTAAATGTGTATATATATCTGCAGCACTTAGTTGCTTCTCATTCAAATATATTACACAAAGGCAAAAGAACTTCCCACTACCATCATCAACATTTCTTCTAGCGAACTCTAAAAAACCCCTCACCCCATTATTATATTCAACACTCGTTCATTTAGCTTTTATCCAACTATGATCCATATATCTCAACACTTGTAGCACCCTATATCCAACAGCAAAAGGATAAATAAAAAAACAACAACCATAGAGTTTTAGAGATTTCAACAAAATTAAGAATCATGCATATCAGGAGACAATAACTACTCTTGTAGCAATATTCCAATAAATTATGGCATGCTAAGAACCAAGAAACATTTCATATATAATAAAGGTATATAAATACGTATAAGTTTTAAAACCTGCATTGCAAAGCTATTCAGTTTATGCATCAGATTTCAGCTAATTTTAACATACACCATTTGAAACTAGTATTGTTTCAACAAACTAATAACACTGACAATCAAACAATCACATTAAATTAAAACAGAACTTCATACGGTATTACTTCAAGCTAAATATCACAGGGATGTACAAGTTAGAGCATCTAACCTAATTGTGTAGATTTTTTTCTAGATTACTTTATCACAAAACAGTTGAATTTCCAACAAATTATAACAGCAACTTGTGGGAATTAAGTGCTCAAAACAACAACAAGAGCCATTTTCATAGGACATTATTAATTATTGAACAACAACGTAACTAAATAACAAATTGAAGACCAAGGGGTGAGCTTCTACCCCAAGTCACGGTGGCGTCGATTGAGGTTAAAATGAAGTCTTCAAAATCACGGCATTGACAAAGGGAAGTCACAACAGAGGAGAATAGTCACTGCGGAGAATAGAGGTGGCAGCAGAGAAGAGTGACGATAATCAAAGAACAGCGACAAGGAACATAGCAACGGCAACAGTAATGACGGAGGAGAGTTGAGCAAATAAGGAACATGGTGCGATGGAGGAGTTAAGAACAAGCAAGGACAGAGCTCACAGAGAAATGGTGACAAGAGAAGAAAAGGTTCATAAAGCGCGGGATCTGAGCGTGGGAGTAAAAATATGGGCAAAAGACTGGTTTTCCATAAAAACGAGTCTTAAAAAGGTGAAAAATAATAATTTTAAATTTTTTCATATTTAAGACCGATTCTTATTAAAATCGGTCTTAAATTTTTGATATTTAAAACCGGTTATTATGAATAACTGGTCTTAAAATTTTTAATTTTTTAATATTTTTAGACCGGTTTTATTTATAACTGGTCTAAATAATTTTTTTAAGACCGGTTTTTTTTAGGACCATTTTTAGAAGTTCTATATAATTACAAAACTACCACCGGTCAAATTTTTTAGACCTTATCCGCTATAACCGGTCTAAATGTAGCGGTCTAAAAAGGGAATTTTGCACTAGTGACTAGTGAAAACAGATTACTAGAGATCGATTTTTCTTCTTCTTCTTTTTTTTAAAAAAAAGAAATTAATAACTCAAAACTATGTTATTTAAGTTTTAATTTGTCTATTAGTCGATTTTTCTTGAAAACTTGTACTAATTTAGTTAGACAATGATTTTAACATATTGGAAAATTTCGGTGAATTATAACGAACTATAAATATATTTTCCTTTTTTTGATTTAATCAAGGATTTTTTACTCGAAGCTTAAAGGGCAAAGGGTTCTCACCTCTTTCAACAAAAACGGTTTCCGATTCTTCTCCTTACGAGGTGAGATCCCTTACCACCTCAACATAGAGACCATTGAATCTTGAAATGTAGGGGACCCACCAACGAAGACAGTTAGATCTATGTAGAAATACAAGCAAGCAATGACTGACCAACAATGTGCATGGAGCAGCGTAAGCCGGCAATGACAATGAAAGGAGGAGGAAGAAGACGGGGGCATTTTTGTCTTTTCCTGTATTGTTCCTGTGTGGGAATCTTGGTTCATGGTTCCTACTTCCTTTTGCCTCTCCATGAGAGAGCATTTCTTAGTACCAAACATGTCGGCTAGCGTAAAACTTGGCATTCCTTCCATAAATTTTCTTTCCTACCAAACGGGCTCTTATTGTGATTAATTCAGTTTTTAGTACACTTGCAGGATGGCACTAATCATTATTAGTAAAAACAACTAAACATAATTAGATATATGTAATATTTTTATTATTATCATTAGTAAAATACAATAATTATTAGTTACTACTTGTTTTACACCTAGATTTTATGTATTGAATGTTTTTTAATACTCCCACGAATCTTTTTTATAAGAGCCCAATATTTAAATTGTTTTAGTCCTTTTTATAAGAGCCCAATAAGAGCTGTCTTAACGGTCTTAACATTTAATGAGTTTTTTTTATTTATATCCCTCATTAATTATATATTGCATTATTTAAAGAGTTAATGATATTTATATTTACTCTATTTCTCTCTTTTAATTGCCCATTATAAATAAGGGTATACTTGAAAAAAAATTATTTCAAGACATACTTATTATTTTAAACTAATTTTAACCATTTTTTTAAAACCATATAATTCAGTTATTTGGCTCTTATAAATATGACAAGAGGGAGTGACACAATAAAAATTAGTACTTGATGAAAAATTTTAGTTTGATTTATTCAAATTCAAAATGCATCGTTACCGGTCAATTCAGCATAGTCACATGACATACCACCTCAACATAATTGATCAACTAACAGTTTATCATCTTGATCAATTAGCATAGAGCAACATTATTACAATTTTGCAACTCTTGAAATAATGTCCCTTCGGAAACTTTTCAAGTGTTCATAGTTTTTCTGTGAAAACTTCTGAGACAAAAATATCAATTTAACCCTCTCATCTAATATGATATTAAACAATAAATTTAAAAAATGGCAAGGAAGATGGTTTTGAAGGCCCTATATTAAAGTTACATGAATATAGAAAATACATTTACGATGTACAACTGTAAAGAAACCCCAAAAAAAAAAAAAAAAAATTTATCTCCAGTCAGTGGTGCGCTATTGCATTGTCGAGTTTTATGAGTGATGCTTTCAAGTTTCAACTGAGTTTTCGGCTGTCCAAACAAAAAAAAAAAAAAACCTACAGACAAAACAAGCAAAGTAAAAGAATAGTGTCTGACTGTATAACACTGCCTAAATGAATTCTTTCCTTTTTTTCCCCCTGCTATTAATGTCATTCAAAAATTGCTCAAAAGGCCTTAGATATTTTGATAAATTAAATTAGAAGCACATCTTCCCATCAAATATGCACATTATTTTGCAATGGTCATTTTCAAAACATTAAAGAAATTGCTTATTGTTCTATTGATAATTGGTCAGGCAAGGGAAAACGAGATACCTTAATCTCGATTTTGGATTAGCTTTTTTTAATAGCTTCTGGAGAAAAAATGGAGAATAGCTTTTGGAGAATAGATTATAAGAAGAATAGATTATGAGAAAAAAGTGATTTTGATAAAATGAGAGTGTTTGGATGTTTTGATCAGAATAGCTTTTTTCATGGTCAAATTACATAAAAGGACATTAACTTTTGTGATAATTACATATAAAGAATAAGATTATATTTTATGTATTATTTAAGGATTAATATCAAATTTAACAGCCAAGTTTTTCCTGAAGAACGTCTGGTACAAATAAATTTTGGAAGATGGAAAATAATAATGAACAATTAACAAGGATGTAAATTTAACAAAACCGTTAAATTTGACCTAACGGAGTTAAATTATAAGAGAAGAAAACATCTAACGGTATTAAAAATGATACATCTTAACCCATTATTTAACATTAAATTTCATAATTAATACCAAAAATGAAATAATTTTGTCTATATGTAATGTTAATTAATTTAACTAATTTTTTTTAATATAATTAAATTAGATAAATAAGTCTTAAATAGGATAAGAGGGAGTATTAAAATTTTAAAATTCTAAAAAAAAAAAAGAGAAAAAACGTTGAAATTCAAAAAAATAAAAAAGATGAGAGAGAGAGTGTGCTGTGGGGTCCACAAACATAAAAAGAACCAATGAGAATGAGAGGGTGGGACCCACAAAGTTGAAAAAGTAAGAAAAAATGTATTGTTCCCAAACCAAGGTTTGGGCCTCCCAAACCATGGTTTGACATGGAAAATGGATTATTTAAAAATTGTGAGTGTTTGGATGAATATTTTCCAAACCATGGTTTGGCTTCAAAAGCAATTTTTTAATTGCATCCAAACACACACTTAATCTAAACGAGGTTTTTAGAGTCTAGTATGAGATTAAATTTTATAGAAAAATTTTTCTTAACTAAAATCTGAAGAATGAAAAAAAAATGACAACCATTTTAACTTATCAAATGATAATAACTAAAATTGTGACAACTAATTTAATAAAAATTTCATGCCAAATATCAATAACAAGAATTTAATAAGGAATAGCTTTAACTTACCAAATTACAGAAATTAAGATAGTGACTCAGTGAACCAGTGACAACTAATTTCACGAAGAGTAATTAATATCCCTAAAAACTTAATGGGAATATTTGGGTGCTCCTTTTATGTCTCTCTCTCTCTCTCAAAAGGCAATGGGTACCAAGGAATATATAAAAAGTTATTGAGGTTCCTTAGACTTCATTATACCTCTTCGAGAACAGTGTTGCTTTTTGGAAGAACTCTGATTCCATGAATATACTAACTAAAGAGGGGGGAAGCATCAACACAAAAAGGACATACAGAACTTGCCTTCAGATCTCTCAATAAAGAGCAACAAAAAGGACCAATGGGCTTTTGGAGTGAGTATATGGGATCTGAAAGATTCCTGACTGTCAAAGTCTAATTGTATCTCTCATGTTTATAATTATTTGGGCGCAGTAATAAAAGCATTTTATCATAAATTTCAATTTCAGATTTACGTTCATACTACTTCTTAGTCACAGACGTAAGAACTAGATAACTAACTTAAAAAGATTAAAATAAATAGTTAAACTAATTGTGCAAAAATGATCTGGCAAAAAAAAATTATGTGTAAAGATATGGGTTAATTTTCTTAAAGTACCCCTAATAATTTACATTAGATACTCCTTTAATGAAAACCCCTTAATATATGCAAAAGAAAATTATAAATTTTGAAAATAAAGTGAAGAAGTGTTATTCTATAGTACCAAAACAAATTCCTCTACTCTAACTCTTATATTTAGAATTGAAGGAACATTTCCGTCGGTGTTTCCACGTGTGACAAAGTATTGATGGTTGATACATTACAGATGAGATTAGCAGATACATACCTGTCTAAATACACTTATTACAGTTACACCAGGGCCTTTCATAAACTAGTGAAATACTATATTACAAGCATTAAGGAATATGCTTAGTTCCAGAGCTGAAATTGAAGGATTATTATTGGATATACATACAAATAACAATAGTGTAAGTATAATGGCAGGTCTCTTTATTCTGCTATTTGTGCACAAGACTTGTTGAACAAGTATAATAATAAATATGGATAGAAAGAAAAAAAAGATTATTATTCCTTCATGAATCTACCTGTACCATTACCTCTCATAGCATCATATCAGACTTAGAAGGCAATCTTTTGAAGAAATTAACAGGAACTGAAGGCATCTTGCTTCTGAAACGTGGGTGTCTCAGCAAGTAAAGTCCAACAAGAACTGCAACTACTTGAAAGGGAGTCACATAAATGAACACAGCCCATATTAGAGACAAGATTATAAATATAGCAGTAGCTCTTGAATCTCTCCAACTTAGTATAGCTTGTGCTCTCTCTCCTTGAGTAGCCAAATCTCCCACCACAGTCTGTACTCTTCCTGCTACACTCCTCAACCTATCATACCTCATTCTCACTATATCCGCCGGTTTCCTAGTCGGGAACGTGTCAAATTCCTCATCCAGCTCTTCCGGGTGAGCATTCTCCGCTTGTGAGAGCCGGGCATCCATGTGGGGCGGATGCCTTGGCCGGAACCGGTAGTTCCAAATCCCGATGACAAACAAGTAGAGGAAAATAGTGGGCAAGATCAATTCAGGGTAACAAACTAGGATCAAGAAAAGGACATGAACAAGGCAAGTGGTTATTGGATTCCTCCAAATGCAAATGTCATGGAACCATCTACACACAGCAGTAACACCAGAAAGTAGGGACATAATCCTATGAAAATTTGCTTTGCTTTTTCTCAAACTCCACCTATGGTAATCCACATCGAGCATATATTCAACCGCCTCATGCCTAAGTGGCGGCTCGGCTCTCCCTAGCCTAGCAGCAACAATTATTATAGCCTGGTGGCGAAGCCAATCGGCATTCCCCAATGGTATGGGTTGGACATAGTGCATTTTGGGCAGCAAAGGCCTACCATACTGAGCAACCATATTAACCCAAGCTGTGCAAGTAAACCTCAAAGCTAGTTGAAGTTCACCATTCTTCCTTAGGCCACCAGGCGTGAGAACCAGCAACGGATAATAATGAGTATAAACTCTATCGGTTTCAAGAGTTGAAAGCCTGATTCTTACTTTTCCTATTCTTTGATCTCTGCTCTCACTGCTGCCATTGATGTGGTTGTTATCAAACACCCCAATTGTGATCACAGTGCAAGGATCATAAACTTCCCAAGTGTACTGCTCGTTCCAGCGAGGGAAAAGCGTGTCAAGGAGAGTTCTTGTTCGGACCCATTTGTTACCGTACTTTGCAACACAATAAGCATCAGTTGTTCTGCCATCTTTCCCCTTCATAGGCAGCAAGTTCCTTGCACTTAGTATGCCAAGTTCAAGATATCCAATACTTTGCTTCCTCAAATGTTTGGACGACGGCTGGAGATCACTGCTGAAAGGCGTGGACTCATCGAGCACGTGGTACCCAGCCTCGAGACACATCCGGAGGAGAATCTTGCTTGAGAATTTCTCCTTCTTCTTCTCTGTTTCTTCCTCTCCGACATGGGAAGGCTTGTGCAAGTTGAACCATGTGGCATCAGGGAGCTTGCTGGTTTCATGCCTAGGAGGAACAGTTCTCACTGATATGATTTCCCTTCCTAAGATTTCCACAGTTTGAGGACCTAGCCGGTCCTCTACCGTGACAACTATGAAATCCTCAAAAGGTTCTGCTGCAACAAACATAAGTTCATCATTCCAAATTGGGTTTATCCCTTTCACTTGAGAAGGCCTAGTGTATCTCATTTGACTTCCAAGTTGAACTCTCACCACAGCCTCAGGACCTCTTCCTCTATCAGATGGCACTAAATCCTGAGCTTCAATCACTTGTACTCTCAGATAGTAAAGCTTTGGTGAGAAATATACCTTTGATCTCGTATCCGCCAAGTTCGTGTGACTGACATTGTGTGCATCAGAATGCCATGCCTCAGGAAAAGACTCGTCGGCTTGTGTTCCCATCCAAACAGCGAGCATGACTTCGCCTTTATGCTTTTCCCCTTTCTTGTTCACCAATCTGTACCATTGAGGAGCCAATGGGCTATCTGGGGGTACCCTGAGAGGAACTTCAGTGAGATCAAAAAAAACTCTTCCCACAAAATCATCCTTAATAAAATCCTTGTCCTTCACAGTCACTTCAAGTAAATTTGATTGCAACCTCTCCTTGGAGAAGGCGAAAATCTGCTTCCAAACTGGGTTCTGATTCTTCTCCAAGTGCTTCGTTACGCCCCTGTAGTTCCCGAGTTTCACTTCCACATAAGGATCAAGACTTCCTGTAACATCCATAACTGGAAGATCTCTTGCTTTCACAACATTCACATACAAGTAATACATCATTTCAACTAAATCATATGTGGTTGATATTTTGTGCCCTCTTCTATTATACCTGAAGCGTGCTGCTAGAGGTGGACTTGTCTCAATCAATGCAAACTCTGGGTTCTGTTTCGGTACCTGCATCAGCATCACATTCGGTGGACCCGCACGAGCTAAATCAGCCCTCGGTGCCGCGGTGGCCTCGGAGGCGGCGGCCGGTGCCGGTGCCGGTGCCGGAGGAGGAGGATTATGGGCTTTCTCAGTTCCAATGGAGTGAAAAACTCTGACTTCAGGCTCCTTCTTTTTCTTCTTCTCACCATCACCACCACCACCACCGACAAATCTTCTTACCTCATGATGATCGAGCTTGTTTGTGTTAATCTCTTTCAGAGGAGTCTGTTTCACTGGTACTTCATCATCATCATCAACCACAGGAGTCACTTTCGCTGTTTGTGCTTGTGATGTAGTTGGAGGAGGAGGAGAAAAAGCAGAAGGGTCATAAACTACATATGCTCTAAGAGCGATTTCTCCTCTAATACGTGACATTAAGCTTCTTTTATCAAGTGGGTATCGCTGAACAAGGGGTTCGGATTCGGAAAAGGAAACAGTCTCACCTTTAATTATGACTCTTCCGAGAAAATTCACACCACCATCTGAATCAGCTCTTGATTGATTGTCGTTGTAGACGACAACCTTAATTGTCTTGTTAGGAAGATCTCTGGGGTCATCAACGTCGAACACGAGCTTCTCATTCCACTGAGGATTTAGGTCTTTGAGCTTGGTTTGAGTCCTCTGCTTGTGATGGTCAAATTCTACTTCTACAAAAGGGCTCGCTGATCCTTCTCCATCTTTTGGCATCAGGTCGCTCGCATCAAGAACTTCAACCACAAGCTTGTTCATATTGTCTCAAGTGTTGGGTTCTGCTTCTGGATTTTCAGTGAGTGAGGAACAAAAAACCAAATCAATGATTTTGAGTAAAGCAGTAGAAGAAGAAGACAGAGTAGGCGGTGATGCTCATTTTGAGTATGAAGACAGAAACGACTTGTTGGGGGCAGAGAGAGAGAGAGAGAGATGGAGAGATAAAGAAGAAGGTGAATTGAAGAGGTGTTTGGTGTGTGAAGAAATGAGGTGGCCCTTTAATGGCTACCTCTGTGTGTGTCCGTTTCCTTTCGGGTGTCGTGGTGGGGCTTCTCAGTTGGGGGGAAAGGCAAGAGAAAGAAAGGAAAGGATAGGTGTTCATTGATTGCCTTCTTCTTCTCCTTTTTTTTTTTTTTTAAATATTGCCTTCTTTTTTTATTAATTCAATATTATGTTACAGTGTTATGGTCCAAATTGCTTCCGGAGTTTCAGTTAGAAGCAATATTCTTTAAAAGTTCTTCTAAGTTAAATGTTACAAGTGTTATAATAAAATTATATTATCTCTTACCGTTAAAAAATTAATCATTAATATTAATTGTTTAATGATTAATTTTATTTTTTTAACCATAGAAAATAACATTATCACATTTTAAAACTTCTATTATAATATTGAATTTAAAAAAACTTTAAAGATAATATAACTTCTCAAAAAAAAGATTTTCGCATAAATTTACACCTTAATTTTTTATTATATACTGTATATTATAATATAAACTTCGATGAGAAGCGAGTTTTGTTGGTTTATTTAAATATTTATGTGGTGGTTTTGTTTTATAATTATGGAGTGGGGCTGACGTCTAGGTAGGGGAGAAAAAAGGCACTAGTATGGGTGAGATGAATTACTTAAATAGGGGGCTACCTAACATGTCACTGTGGCATTGGACTGTAACCCAGGACAGTTTCAGTGGGTACTTGACAATTACTTAGATTTAGGTTTACATAAAATAAGATAAAATTCTCCTCACATATTTATTTTATAAATTATAAAAATTATTCTCAAAAATTAATCTAAATACACAAATCATACTGACAGGTAGCTTCATGGATCCTAGGATACTAAAAATTCAAGACTAGCACCAACAAGGGTGGGAAGCCTTATTAGATCATTTTAAATCTCGAATTTAAGTCATAAAATAAATACCTATAATAAGAGGGACAATCACGAACTCCAATTAAATTTTAAATAATAATATAAAAAGAAAACCTAGAACTCCTCACAAACCAAACACATATCAATCATATATTTGGATGCAAAGAAAATTAAAAGGGAACAATACATTGAGGAAATTTCTCAAAAAACAAAAAGTAAATTTTTTTTGCTATTTTAGAAAGTTTTCTTTTCTAATATTTCTCTCCACTTTTCCCATCTTCCAAACATAAGGCAAGGGGGATAGGTGAAGGGTTTGCTTGGCTGCACAGGGGACAGTTATAAAGTGATTTCCGAGGCTTAAAAAGTTAATTCATGCACTTTATTTATATTTGGGATATTAAAAAGCAATGTATTTAACTTTTTTGCAAAGTCACTTTAAAATTAAAGTTTTTGGCTTTTTTGGAGGAAAAATGTTAATTAAATACCATTTAAAATTACAAAATTCTAAAAAATCTATTAACACTTTAAAAAAACATAAAAATACTAAGTACTAAATTAGGTTTTTCAAGTTTTGATATTTTTACCATTTTACCCTCAAATTTTTTTTTTAAGTAAGAGTGGTGCTCCGGCACCGGCCGGCCTCCAGTGCTCCCGTGGCCGGCCGGGACCCCTAACGACCAAAGCTTTTTTGGTGGGAAAATGGTGCTTTTGTTTTTTGGCAAAAAATTAGTTGAGAATGGAAAGGGGTGGGATGGAAGCAAAGGAGCATGGGCCACCAAAGCTTCTTTGATATATATATATATATATATATACATTATTAAATATGTATAATATAAATAAAGGCATAGTAGCTTTGATAAAGTCAATAATGACTTTGACAAATTCAGTAATGGAAATAACAAAATTCGTAATGTTATTGATTAAACCGTTTGCTGATGAACCTTAACTTGCATGTTTTCATCAGCGTTTTTGCACAAAACGCTTTTGTTAAAACTATTACAATTCTTGTTAAAATTATTACTAAACTTGTCAATCTTATTACTGAATTTGTTAAAATCCTTTTATTTATATTATGAATGTTTTCATAATGGAATCTTATGATGGTATTGTCAAAATCATTACTAAACTTGTCAATCTCATTACTGATTTTCTTAAAATCTTTTTAATTATATTATGAATATTTTCATAATGGAATCTCATAATTGGATTGTAAAAATCATTACAATTCTTATCAAAATCATTACTAAACTTATCAATCTCATAACTGAATTTGTTAAAATCCTTTTATTTATTTTATGAATGTTTTCATAATGGAATTGTCAAAACCATTACAATTCTTGTCAGTTATGAGATTGACAAGTTTAGTAATGATTTTGACAAGAATTGAAGGTATAATAACTTTAACAAAATCAATAATGAAAATGACAAAATGCGTAATGATTTTAACAAAACGAGTAATGGGATTGATTAAACGAACAATATATATACATATATAAATTAATACACACACACACACACACATATGTATATATGTATAATATAAAAAAAATGGAATGATGGCTTTAACAAAATCAATAATGTAAATGACAAGTTTAGTAATGATTTTGACAAAAATTGTAATGGTTTTGATGATCTCATTATGAGATTTCATTATGAAAACATTCATAATATAAATGAAAGGATTTTAACAAACTCAGTAATGAGATTGATAAGTTTAGTAATGATTTTGACAAGAATTGTAATGGTTTTTACAAAAGCGTTCTGTATAAAAATGCTGATGGAAACATGCAAGTCAAAGTTCATCAGCAAACGGTTTAGACAATACTAATACGAATTTTGTTATTTCCATTACTGAATTTGTCAAAGTTATTACTGACTTTGTCAAAGCTACTACGCCTTTATTTATATTATACATATTTAATAATACATATATATATTTATTTATTTATTTATATATCAAAGTAGTTTTAGTGGCCCAATGGCCACCATGCTCCTTTGCTAAAAGGGTGGGATGGATTCGATCCCAACTCTTGTCATTCTCAACTAATTTTTTTTTAAAAAAAAAAGCACCCCTTCCCCACCTAAAAAGCTCCCACCGGCTGGAGCTCGGGTCGTCAGGGGTCCCGCCCAGCCGGCCACCGGAGCACTGGTGGCCGGCCGGTGGTGGTGCTTCTGCAGGGGCTCCACTTTTATTTTTAAAAAATCTGAAGGGTAAAATGGTAAAAGTGTCAAATTTTAAAAAACCCAATTTGATACTTGGTACCTTTATTTCTTTTTAAAGTGTTAATAGACTTTTTAGGGTTTTACAATTTTAAATTATATTTAATTAGTATTTTCCCTTTCTTTTTATCTGAATAGTTTGAAACTAGTTTTTTAATATATCATTCAAACAAATTTATATTAAATTGATTTTTTTTTTTTTATAAAAGCTCATCAAAACATAAATTATATTATATTATTTGATTTTTATCCCAACTTTAGTTTCTAAAAATAAGTTGGAACAAAAGTCAGTTTTGCAAAGGTTAATCTAAAACCCTAAATTAATGTTGACCTATAGTGAAACCAATGATTAAAATAATATAGATTGATTAAAATATGCAAAATATTCATATTTATCCCTAAAAAATATAATTTAAATAAAAAATAGAAACAATCTCATTCAGATGTTAAGGATCAGAAAAAATATCAAAAAAAAGTTTCAATATAGATTTCTCTATCAAAAAAGTCTCTAGGGATCTCAGTTAAATAGATTTCAAATGTGAACTTATATTATTAATAAGTGTATGTGACTATATTGACAAGCCATAAGGTAGTCATTGACAAGCTCATATATGTTAATTAAAGCAGCTTCGGTTGACAAGTGCATATGACTATATTGATAAGTCATAGAGTGGTCATTAACAAGCTCATCTATGTTAACTAAATGAGCTCCCGTTGACAAGTGTATGTTGCTATATTAACAAGTTATAGAGTGACCATTGACAAATCCATATATGTTAACTAAATAGCTTTCATTAACAAATGTATGTAACCATATTGATAAGTCATAGAGTGGTCATTGATAAACTTATTTATGTCTCTAAGGTCCCTAGGGACCTTTTTTATAGAAGAATCTATATTGAGAATTTTTTTTTAATTTTTTGAAAGACTTGAGTGAGATTTTCCCAAAAAATATCAATTCATCGGTGAATGGAACATTCGGGACAAATCAGGTATAATTCAATAAAATTGGGATATTGAAGTATAAATCTCAGGGTTATTGAACCCGGACCGGACCAGCCGGTCCGGTTCGGAAACCGGCGAACCGGCCGGTAAACCGGTCCGGTCCGGGTTCGTAATTTTTTTAAAAAAATATTTTTCCTTTAGAATTTCATACTATAAGTTTAAAATTTTCAATTTTTCATCGGTTTGATCTCGGTTTAACTCCGGTTTGGCCCCGGTCTGACCCACTGACCCTTAACCCAGTACCCCGACAGGTTCAATGCCCGGTCTGAGTTTTAATACCTTGATAAATCTAATTGGTCACTTTTTTCAAACACAAAATAACAATTTTTTTCAAACTCAAAGAAGGATAAAACAAAATAAAATTTAACATGGTCGACCCATCTAAAACTTTAGACTGGACTAATGAAAATTCTAATTTGTCAATTCATTGGTGTTATCGCTTATAAATTTAAATTTTGTAAGCCAAAAAAAAAAATCAATGGATTAGGTTTTTTTTAACAAAAAATTGGAAGAATTTAAAAGTAAGTTGTCTTGATCTTTTATCCTAAACGATTTGAAAATTCTCTTTTTGGGACGATAAGCAGCTCCTTAACGAAATTAGATAGAGCTGACAGAGAATTTTGAGAAATTCTTATATCATATTCAACAATGACAGCTACATGCTAAGAATTGCAAAATAATTTGATTTAATATAAAAAGTTTAATAAATATCCAGAGAAAATCGCTCTGTAGTATCACATAAAAACATAAACTACCAAAAACTTTCTAGAAATCACCAAAATAATGCGAAGTTTCATTATCTTTATTTATAAAAAGTTTGAATGTATGTTTATTAAATCAAGGTAAATATTTGGTAAACATAAACTACCTCAGTCATTCCACGACTGCCAATAATAAGGTAAATATTTGGCAAAATGAATTTGGTGGAAATTAAATATTGAAATTCTTAGTTACCAAAAGATTTTTTGTTGAACGAAAGTCCAATGCATTGATAATTGAAAAGCCTTTACATCATATGCCCAATATCATACAGTAACATAAATTCAGTAAAAGTAAAAGCCTATTGTTCAAATTCTTGAATGCTAAAATATTATTAAATGTAAAATAACTAAGAAAAATGTTGATATTATGATAAATAATATTTTTAAACTTAGATTTCACTCCTTCGGAAGAAAGGAACGGTCTATTCAGATTATCAAAAGAACTTAGGACAAAAGTGGCTATAGTGGAGCGTCCGGTGCCACAACTAACATTGTTTTGGTTTTTAAAGTTAAGGGCATTTTAGTACATGTATATATTAAAACTTATTTATAAATAAAGGTCATGGGATTTCAAAATATTTTATTGATTTTAAGGATTCTTTTTCTTAGACATATACGGTTTGCGAGAGCGTGAGACGTGCGTTGGGACGGATTTTTCTTAAATGCAAACTGGTTTTGAGTGTCGTCTTCTTGTTGTTTTTGTGTTTGACGAGGTTTTTTTAAAAAAAAAAAAATTGTTATTGTTGTTTTTGTGTTTGACGAGTTAGAACTTATAAGTCAATTTCTGTGAGTCACTCAGTCACATGTGGGGTGGGGCCTTTACTTTCTACTTTTCATCTAAAGTTCAAATCAAACTTCAAAGCGGGGAGCTTTTCCTCTGTCATAATTTGACCCCCACGTACACGCAGCGTTTAGGTTTGAACTTTGCAGTTGCCCCACACTTTCTCATCTTTTTCACAATATATGTGTATGTGTAGAATTAAGATGTCATTTTGTCCCAAAATTACAGAAACGTTAGGTATCTAACAGTTTTAAAAAGAGTAATTTTATTATAGAAATGTTAAAAAAGGAATATAATTGATTCTAATTGTTAAAAAATTAATATTAATGATTAAAAAATTGACGTTGACTGTTTAATGATAATGAACAAAATTATTACGTTTTAATTACTTTCAAAGTAAAATTATTCATAAAAAAACTTCCGCTTATCCAAAACTGCTAGTAAAATTTCACTTTAATCCTATATATGTATACATTGCGAACATTAATTTTAAAAATGTGCAGAATTAAAGTGTTACATATGTTTTAATAAGGATAAGAATGACGACAATGTAGCTTCTTCTTTTCTTTTCTTTTTTCTTTTTTTTTTGACCCAACGGGACAATATATCATTCCTTAAAGATAGTGAAGTGGGAGTTAATTTTACCATGTAATAGGGATAGGAGGGATATTTATCAGTAGATTCTTTTCGAGGACAGCTTAAAATCATTTGGAAAATGAATGACTAATTATTTATGATTTTGAGTTGGCTTGCAATGAAATAAACATGCATTAATCATTCAAGACACAGGACCTAGCTATGAAAAAAATAAAATTATACATAAGTAGCTTTCAAAACTTAACGTAATAGGAAGAGTCACTATTTGTCCCCATGAGAAAATGGCAACACTGGACACCTAGGCAGCCAGCAATGGTCAATTAAATATGCATTTTTCACCATCCATGTTGATGACAATTTGTGCTTGATAGCTTTTATATATGCATAAATTAATGGAATCCCCTACCCCGCCTCCCCAAAATATATACTCTATTCTATCATAAAAATAAAATAAGGTTGCTTTTTTTAAAAGATATTAAAGAAATTAATTAAATTATTTTAAAATATTTATATTTATCGTTTTTTTTCCAAACTCTTTTGCTTAACATGTAAATGATATATAATATAATGATACACAATATATGATATGATTACGAAACTTATTTAACTTCATTAATCTCTCCAAAAAATATCAACTTTATCTTATATTTAGAATTGAAAGGAGTATGAATTATTGCTTTTTCGTTTTTTTATTTTCTTTATTTTCTATTTTTTTGGTATGGGTGTCCTCTATTCGTAATTATAGCTAGCAGTGATGATCTAATCCGTTCCTTACTGGGTTTAATGCAAAAAAAAAAAAAAAAAAAAGGAAAGAAGATGGAAAAAAACTTGAAAATCGTAATTATAGCTAGCAGTGATGATCTAATCCATTCCTTACTGGGTTTAATGCAAAAAAAAAAAAAAAAAAAAAAAAGGAAAGAAGATGGAAAAAAACTTGAAAATCGTAAAATTCTAAATCAGGTATTTCTTAAAAAATGAGTTGTAAATTATTTATCAAGTTTCTTCATTCCCTTATCAACTCTTGGTAACAAACCTGATTTGAAATTTTGCAATTTCAAACTTCTTTTTTTTTTGTCTTTTTCCCAAAAAATATATAGATAAATAAATAAATAAAAGTATGACTAGAGCACAACTCTAGTCGTTTTATTTGAGGAAGCATGTACTCTAATAATAGTTAATTAAGTGCAAAAGTGGTATATTAATTAGGGAAAATGTGGTTGAGTTTTTGAAAACATTATTAAAGTCGTAATTATATTC
This sequence comes from Inga laurina, assembly GCA_963855925.1. NCBI lineage: Eukaryota > Viridiplantae > Streptophyta > Magnoliopsida > Fabales > Fabaceae > Inga > Inga laurina. The sequence goes on along the minus strand of OY979702.1, from coordinate 61,939,628 downwards.
CACTTCTTTTTTTGGCATATTTTCAATACGAAATGGGATGAAATGAGGACGAAAGTTATTAGAATTTAATGTAATAGGCTCTCTTGAAGTAGGGTAATGGTGAAAAGCATTGGTTCAATTAATTAGAAAACTGGGGTTGCAATTAGGAGTAGCTCTATATAGTTTGTTCCTTTAGCAAATTCTAACTAGGGGAATAATTTAACAGTAACATGTTATATCACTCTATACAAATAAACTCAAGCAATCCAACATACTATCTTCATTCGTTAATATAATATCTCGTTCGTAATATAAGTATTACAAACGAGATATTATATTAATGACCCAATATTGTATATTAATATCTATATTGCAATCGATCTCTAATATATAGAATCACTTGACACTCATCTCCATGGTTACTTATTAATATAGGAGTATTAGAGAAAAATCATACAGCTTAAAGCCCAATCACAATATGTGTAATTAAATTGGATTAAATGCAATTTATTTTAGTGAGTACCATTAACGGAATAATCTAAAGTCTAAAAGCTGACATGCTTGGCAACTCAACGTCAGCAAACTCATCAACCGACACAAGTTTTTAATATTAATCTCAAAGCAAGTATAATTAATAGAATCATCTCACACATACTATTATGGGGGGAAAAAAGAGAGAATCATCTCACACACAATGTTAGATAACTCAATATTAAGGGACTTAAATTGAAATATACATTGACATGGCAAATTAATCTATTACATAATCCAATCCAACACACACACACGTATATGTACAATCCATGGAGTCCAAGCTCAATCTCAACCATAAATAAATAAATATATATATATATAAAGATACTTTTAAAATTGGGAAAATCTAAATATATATTAAGATTAAAACTCACATGGAACTATAAACACTCCCCTAATGAAGAACCAAGCTCTAGCCTCTATCAACCCTTCTCAAGAGAAGTAAGAGCCTCACATGTAGAAGGGAAGTTGCATGGCTACACAGGGAAGTTGCTTATGTCTTAAATGTAGAAGCTAGTTAGGGATTTAATTTTGGTCCTAAATATAGTACTTCTAGTCATAAATATAAGATTTAGTTGACTTTTTTGATGAGGTTAAGAAAACTAATTAAATTACTTAAAAGTATTTTTTTTTCTTCAAACTAATTTATCTTATAAACTGATATATAATTTAATTATACACAACATATAATATGATTAAAAAACTTATTTAGCCTCTTTAAGTTCTCCAAAAAAAAGTCAACTAAGTTTTATATTCAAAACAGGAGATAGTACCTTAATCTACATTATTTTTCATATTTATCATTTTTTCCCAAACTAATTTATCTAACTTATAAATTAATATGTAATATGATATTGCACATGGGTATTTAAAGGAGATCATGCGCATTTGTTAGAATTAAATAATTTATTTAATTTTTAAATGTGCTTGAATTAATTAATTAATTAATTAATTAAGGAGCTCTTACAATTTTTTTTTTTTAAAAGCGAAGGAATATTTCATTTATGTTTAATTGTTCATCCTACTGGATGAGCAAATACGTATGTATCCTGATCTTCCTAAGCTACTGGGATATCTGTCTGTATTTATATAAAAACTGAGTGAAAGAAAACCAACATACTATATTGAAAAAATAAGTCATCAAAATCACTTTTTACGAAGTTAGTCTTGTCATCACCATGATAATATCAGCTTTCTCTCTTTGTTTTTTTTTTTAATAATGGCTTCCTTAGTAGTTAAGGTTATTCGGGATATTCTTTTTTTGACCTTGGTTAGTGGGGATATTCAATCTCAAGGAGATCCAAACATGATCTTCTTTTTTATTTTCCTTAGTTATTTTTTTATTTTATTAAGTTATAGACAGGAATACTAACAACATATATGTTCTCTGAATTTGGAGTTTGTATTTTTTAGTAAACTCAAATTGAATATCTCAAGATATTATTGTCTATTCAATTAGACCCAATCCATTTCAATAAAGTGATAAACGTACGATATAAAAGATTTCCTTGAAATTAGTAATATTATTTGTGCTATTAATTTGAAATTGATTAATGCTAATCCACGATTATTCCAACAATAAAGAGACTTTTCTAAACTTAATTAATATATACTTTACTTATATTCACACATCTTCTAAAAAGGAGATTGCATTATATTTTAATTGTTAACGGGTATAACATTTTTTGTTTGTTGATTTTCTAAAGTAGTGTTGAAATGTTAATATTTATTTAACAATAACATTCTTTTTCAAATTTAACATTGAAAACCTATATTTCTTTTGTGTTCTGTATCTTTTGAAAAATAAAAATGTATACGAAAAATTTGAAACGAAGCAATTTATATCAAACTGATCCTTCCAAAAAAAAAAATCAGAGAGCATATTATATGCATTTAGGTTAGTAAATAGTATTTCAAAAAAAAAAGTTCAAAGTAAACTGAAATATACATCCAGTTCTAAATATAAGACCAATTGACTTTTTGAGAGATATTAAGAACTATAATTAAATTAATTTAAACTATTTATATTTATCATTTTTTCTTCAAACTATTTTACCTAACTTATAAACTAATGCTATATAATTTAATAATGCATAATATATGATATGATTAACTAATTTATTTAGCTTCCTTGATCTATTCAAAAAAAATTAATTAGGATTTATATTTAAGACCGCAAGGAGTATAGAATTTCAGTGAAGGTTTAAGAATTAATTATTATTATTATTATTATTATTATTATTATTTTATTACATTATTAAAAAGAATATATGGCAGATATGTCCAAAGACATTGGCAAAAAAAAAAAAAAAAAAAGACATGTCCAAGGACGGCTATCGCTTCCTCATTCGGGCATTGGGGGGTGTGTGGATAACGATAAATGTCAAGAAGGTGCATGCTGATGCAGCATTCTGTCCAATGGTGGATAAAAATATCACTAATGGAAATAACTTTTTTTACATCAACTATCTACACTGATTTTAATAAAACTTATAAATTAATATTCTGTTCGGTTTTATTTATAAACAATTTTTTTTAATTATATAAAACTAACTAATAATTAAAAGTAATAAGTATCTCAAAAATGTCATTTTTATTATATATGCCCTTATTTATAAAAAGAGTATAGGAGAGAGAATATATAAAAAGTATGAGAGATAATGAGTATAATGAGAGATAATGAGCATTATGAGAGTAAAATAGGAAAAAAAAACTTACATTTTCAGATAAAAAGTGAAAGTTGCTTATAAAAGAGGTCAGTTATATGAGAGAGAAAATTACTTATAAATAAAATCGAAGAGAGTATATAATATGATGATACGTATAAATATTTTATAAGTTATAAATAAATGAATTATGTATATTATTATATTATTGTTGTCTATAAATTATTAATTGAGGTGGTAAGGGATTTTATATCTGAAAGGAGAATAACACAAATTTAAAATTCAAATATTAGAGAGTGCATTTATTATGTCATAATCTTTACATTTAAACTTATTACTGGAAGCTCCTCAATTTTTATGTACTTGTCATCCAGTCATCCTGACAAAGAAAGCTTCGTTATGCTGTAATAAGAAGTTACGATCATAATTTTTTTGAATGCATTGTATTTTTGTTATAAATAATATTTAGGTAAAATTTAAAAAAAAAAATACTTTCAGAATATAAAAATATCATATCAGCAGCTTCCTATTAAAATGAGTTGTGAATTATTAATTAAGTATAATATATAATATGTACTTAATCTATTATAGAAAATAAAGCTGATTTGAGATTTTAATATTTTGAAAGTATTTTTTAAAAAATTTTCACTAATATTTTTTGGTTGGCTTAACTTCACTAACAATTTATTTTTTCAAAAAAGAAAACATTAACTGTTTTTATTTGTAATAAGAATATTAATCTGATTACTATAATGTGATTTAAAAATTGGATTAAAGTGTAAATTTACTTTAAAATTAGAAGTGTTAAAATGAAAAAATATTATTTTTTACCGTTAAAAATTTAACTATCAATATTAACTTTTTAACGATTAATATTAATTTTTTATTTATAAAAAATAATATTGTTATATTTTAAAATTGATATTAAATTTAAAAATATCTTTGAGGTAATATTATTCTTCAGCAAAAACAACCTACCGTACCAAAGTGACAAATCAAACCTTAAAAATTTTCATGAATTTCAGAGAATAAAGAAATAGGAATGGTGGGAGTGATGTCCCATCTTAGATTATAATAATGGAAAATAAGTCTGAAACTGATGGGGAAAGAGATGTGAACGTTGCCCATCCTTCGTACTCTGTCGGTTAGCAAAAGGTTCTGAAATTCGGATTAGTTATTGTATCTGTTGGAGGATTAGATCAAAGATTAATGAGTTATATTAGAGTCAAATCAACACTAACCTATGACCAAATTTATAAGAAATTAAAAATTTCAATCTTATTAATATGAATTTCTAAAAAACAATGTTAAAAAATCAAGTTTTTTTTTTAAAGTGACCCTAATTGACACCCAAACCAGATCAGTTCACTGATATGTTCGTTGGTTTCTAGTTTGAATTGACCGATTCCATCCGATCCAGGTTTCAGAACCCTAATTTTTTTTTTTTGACCGTGGTTTCAGAACCCTAGTTAGCAATTAGCAACTTGCGTGATACCCATATATATATATATATATATTAAATCCTCCACATCCGCTTAAAGCAGCACGTGCATCCTAACTTTCTACCAATATTTTTCTTTTCCTTTTCTGTTTTTTGTCTCTTTTTTAAGCATAAGGAGTGTATTCCATTAACATTAATATGTAAGGTTTCTGGGTGCTACGAAAAAAATGCAAGGGTTCAGGTTTCAAAACGCTGGTTAGCAACTTGCGTGATTCCCATATATATATATATATATATATTAGCTCCTCCACATCCACCTAAAGCAGCACGTGCATTCTAACTTTCTACCTATATTTTTCTTTTCCTTTTCTGCTCTCTCTCTCTCTTTTTAAGCATAAGGAGTATATTCCATTAACATTAGAATGTAAGGTTTTTGGGTACTACGAAAAAAATGGTAGATCCCTCCCTACTAGGTTGTTCTCCATGTACAAGATTTAAAATTCAAATCTCTCAACTGGTTACTTGATTGACAAGAACTTCATGCATGCCAACCTAAATTCGTTCTAGCAATTTTTTCCTTAATTTTTATTTTTGATTTCAATAACATTCATAGGTCTCAAGAGTATGCTTAGCAATTTTTTTCCATGTACTAGTGATATGACATTGAGCAGCATGATGTATATATACTAACCTCTTAGTTGTGCATGTGTGAGTGAAACTAATTGAGAATTTAACAATAGCAAATTGATAAATTAAGTGTAATAAATTAACAATTTGAGTAAAACAAGTTAAGAACTTTAGCAAATTCACAACTAATTTTAAAAATCTGAAAAGTCATTTACAAATTATGACAAACAATTCCAATAAATAACAACTATTCAATAAGAATTAACACTTTTAATCAAGGTTTATAAACCTGGATAGGACTAGTCGGGTCAACTCAGAAACTGGCAAGCGGTCCAAGTAGGTTCGTAACTTAGGAGTTGGAACTTTTGTGCAGCCTTGGGTGAGACCCAGTCAACTCGGGTGAGTTGTTGGGTTAACCTGGTTGCCTTTTAAAAAAATTAATATTTTTTATGGGGTAGACGGCAATATTAGTCAAAGTTAATGATAATTTTTGTATTAATGACTATTAGTTTAATGATTAAAAGATTGTAGGTAGAAATATTTTGTTATCATCTATCTATTTTGATGATTTGCTAGGAAAAATATTTAGTGACTATTGATTATAGTGTCAATGGATGTTCTCGATTGATACCAGGATGTCAATATGTCAAAGAAATTGTAAAGAATATTGGATAAGTATATGATTATTTTGTTACTTATTCAAGGTATTGAATTGATTTTAGATGGTATGATACTATGATGAAAATTTAAATTATTTTTTAATTTGTTATTCCCCACTAGTCCGGCCCCAAGTTGTCTCCAAGTTGACTCAGTGACCCTTAACCCATTGCCTTGACAGGTTCAGAGGCCTGTCAACACCCGTTTCCATTTCGATATACACAGAGTAATAGAGACCAAGTTCCATAGGCATACAGAAGAGTACATATATACTAATAAAAGTATTTGTTTACAGTCCAAAGCCAACCATACAGAATGCGACAATATACATCATTATTACAAAATATCCAAAAGTATTTTAGACATAGACTATCTACAACCACGAACTTTGTGTTTGCCTCGAGGCACATGCCAGTCACTTCCCTTGGTCTACATTCTTGCCTTTTGATCCAGTGGCGCCCGCTGAGATGTTTGGTTTAGAAAAAGGGGTGAGATTCTGAAGAATCCCAGTAGAAACATACTATCGTTCATAGAAAATGCGAAAAGTAAATATGATATATGCCATGTATGCACCAATTAATGAATAATATAAACATATAATCTGCATGTATACATGAGTAGGGCCTAGCCCCACTAATCTGCACTGGTTGGTCTTCCGCCAACTCCAGTGTAAGTGCCTCTAGCACTACTGGCCCCTCTCTGGGCAAAACATGTTGATTAATAAAGCGCATTTACTAACAATGGCATCCACACAATCATAAAACTATGGCATGATGTATGAAGGATAATGTCCCTACCTCGAAGTTCTATCGACCCCTTTTTGTGTGCCTCGTGAAACGTGTTGACTTTCGGTTCCCGATTCGGTTCTAAAATATTAAATGTACAAGAAATAGGTTATAACCTATCCAAGTATCATTTTAGACTCTTCCATAGTGTTTCTTGTGGTTATATTAGCCTATGATGAAAATTTACCAAAATGCCCTAGGGACCCTGGCCCGGCCCCGCCGTACCCGGCCCGATGGCACATTTTCCCAAAATTTTGACTAGGGCTATCCTGACGTATTTTCATCCAAGGAATCCATTTCCAGACTCAAAATTACCAAATTCAATGTCAAATTACGAAATTGCCCTTGGCAGCCCTACTTTTAGGGTTTTAGGGGCGTTTCCGTAATTATGCTTTCTCAGCCTTTTCTGAAGAAGTGCCCAACTGTAACCCCACCTATTTTTGGCCATTGAATCCAATGGAATCATCAAATCATTGAAAATCCAACTCCTAGCCCTAGATCTGGCCCTGACCGAAATTATGGAGTCCTCCAGGCAAAATCAACGTTTTGTGATTTTGGCTCCGGAAATGCGTTCCTTTCTACTCCTAATCGCTTTATTAACCATCTAATTGAGTTATAACAACCATTTGAACTAAAATTGGGCAGCATAACCCTTAGGCACACACTTTTCCAAAATTTAAAACCAATGGCAATCCGGCGAAATTTCACCGATTAAATTGCCCATAGCAGCCAGAATAGACAATATACAAAGGTTTGGAAGTTACCTCAAACTCCTACTAGCTTTTTCTCTTCTTGGCTGAAACCCTAGGTCCTTGAACACCAAATTTGAGCTTTCCAAACCTTGAATAACATAGTAGAGTAGCTTAGGAACGGAATTATACGTATTAGGAACCGATTTACCGAAGAAATCACTTATCTTTGCAAGTTTTTCTTCTTTTTCTCTCTCTAGAATTTCACACTTTCTCTCACTAGTTCAGATCTGGTTGGGCACGAAAATGAGCTGAGGAAGATGATGATAAAGTGTTTTTATTATATTATATGATTTTTTTAATGATTTATGGAATTTCCAAAAATTCCAAAATCAATTTTGTGTACATAAACCCTATGTACATGTAACTAAGCTCATTAATCCTAACCAATATTTTCTTCCTCTTGCAATGTGTAGGAGACACCTAGGGGTCCCTCCCTATTGTCTCAATTGGCTTCACAACTTGTTCCGGTTACGTATACACGTAAAGTCTCAATTTTGGTCAAAATTGCACTTTTTGCTCAAATTTTTCATAAATTCATATTAAATTGACCAAAATATTCTAAATATATTTTTAAAATTTATTTTCCTTAATTAATTGAAATTAACTTAAATTAATTGAAAAATAATTTATTTTGTGCTATTTTGGCAAAATTACGATTTTGCCATTATCTTTCTAATCCAATTTCTTCTCTTCTTTTTCTTTGGCCAATTTTCATCTATTTTTGGACCAAATATTTTCTCTAATATTCCTTCATTTTTGGACCTTAATATTGGGTTTTTTTTTTAAATTACTCAAATTAATTCCATAATTATTTTTTCCCAATTTCCATGAAATTGAACATTTATGAAATTCATAAATTCCAAATTCATGAATATTCACCATTTTATTGAATTTCCCAAATAATTATAATATATTTGGTGAATATAAAATTTGGGGTGTTACAAGGCCAATTTGTATTTGATAACCTTGGTTTTAATATAGCCAATTTACAATTGCCATTTTGAAATTGAAAAAATTACACTATAAGAAAAATTATTAACGCAAGAAAAATCAGTCTTGCCCTTTAAGCTAGTTAAATGCATAACAAAAATTGAAAAGCGAAACAACAGGGTTAGATTTAGTTGAAGAGGCTAATTTCTCATAATATAATGAGATTGTAATGTAATTTAACTATAAATTAGATTGTAGTGAGATTTACACTACAAACAAGATTGTAATACTCATAGTCTATTTAAAGGGTGAGATGGTAGTGCAATTTACACAACAAATAAATTATATTATTAAATACTGGAGGTAGTATTTTTTTTTTTTTATTGAAACTAGAGCTAGTATTTCACTAATTAACTTTTACTCCAACTTTAGTTTAAAGTGGTCAGTTAAAATTGAAGTCACTTTTACCAATGTTGATCCAAACATACCCAAAATTAGTCAATTATTTGCATTGGAAATTACTCCATTGATGGAAACACTAGTAGAAAATAAGTGTTTAAGATTGGAACATTTAGATCGGTTATAGAGGATAAAGTCTAAAAAAATGACCGGTGGCAATTTTGTAATTATAAAGAATTTTTGAGACCGGTTCCTTTAATATCAAGTCTGAAAGATATTATTTAAACCTAATTTGAGACAAATTAGTCTAAAAATATATATTTTCTAGACCGGTTCTCTCTATAACTGATCTCAATATATAAGGAATTAAAAAAATAAAATATTTACGACCTTTTAGACCGGTTGTATAAAATAACTGGTCTAAAAGATTAAATTTTTTAGACCAGTTTTTCATTAGAACCAATCTAAAAGATATTTTTAAGACCGGTTTTTTTGTAACCGGTCTAAAAGATATTTTAAGACTGATTTTTTTATTATAACCGGTCTTAAAGTTCCAGCTCTAAACTCTATCTCCATCGCAACATTATTTACCCCAAAAAAATATAATTTAAATAAAAAATAGAAACAATCTCACTTAGGTTCTAAGGATCAGAAAAAATATCAAAAAAAGTTTTAATATAGATACTCTATCAAATTTGTCTCTAGGGACCTCAGTTTAATAGATTCCAAATATGAACTTATATTATTAACAAGTGTATGTGACTATATTGATAAGTCACAAAGTAGTCAATGACAATCTCATATATATTAATTAAAGCAGCTTCCGTTGACAAGTGCATATGACTATATTGATAAGTCATAGAGTGTCCATTGACAAGCTCATCTATGTTAACTAAATGAGCTCCCGTTGACAAGTGTATGTCGCTATATTAATAAGTTATAGAGTGACCATTGACAAATCCATCTATGTTAACTAAACAATTTTCTTTAACAAATGTATGTAACCATATTGACAAATCATAGAGTGGTAATTAACAAACTCATTTATGTCACTAAGATCTTTAGAGACTTTTTCATAGAGGAATCTATATTAGAATTTTTTTTATATACTTTTTTTGAAGGATCTGAGTGAGATTTTCCCCAAAAAAATATCAATTCACCGGTAGATGGAACATTCGGGACAAATCACGTATAATTCAATAAAATTGGGATATTGAAGTATAAATCTAATTGGTCACTTTTTTTCAAACAATAACATTTTTTTTTCAAACTCAAAGAAGGATAAAAAAAAATAAAATTTAACATGGTCGACCCATCTAAAACTTTAGACTGGACTAATGAAAATTCTAATTTGTCAATTCATTGGTGTTATCGCTTATAAATTTAAATTTTGTAAGCCAAAAAAAAAAAAAAAAAATCAGTGGATTAGGTTTGTTTTAACATAAAATTGGAAGAATTTAAAAGTAAGTTGTCTTGATCTTTTATCCTAAACGATTTGAAAATTCTCTTTTTGGGACGATAAGCAGCTCCTTAACGAAATTAGATAGAGCTGACAGAGAATTTTGAGAAATTCTTATATCATATTCAACAATGACAACTACATGCTAAGAATTGCAAAATAATTTGATTTAATATAAAAATTTTAATAAATATCCAGAGAAAATCGCTCTGAAGTATCACATAAAAACATAAACTACCAAAAACTTTCTAGAAATCACCAAAATAATTTGAAGTTTCATGATCTTTATTTATAAAAAGTTTGAATGTATGTTTATTAAAATAAGGTAAATATTTGGTAAACATAAACTACCTCAGTCATTCCACGACTGCCAATAATAAGGTAAATATTTGGCAAAATGAATTTGGTGGAAATTAAATATTGAAATTCTTAGTTACCAAAAGATTTTTTTTTGAACGAAAGTCCAATGCATTGATAATTGAAAAGCCTTTACATTATATGCTCAATATCATACAGTAACATAAATTCAAAAAGTAAAAGCCTATTGTTCAAATTCTTGAATGCTAAAATATTATTAAATGTAAAATAACTAAGAAAAATGTTGATATTATGATAAATAATATTTTTAAACTTAGATTTCACTCCTTCGGAAGAAAGGAACGGTCTATTCAGATTGTCAAAAGAACTTACGACAAAAGTGGCTATAGTGGAGCGTCCGGTGCCACAACTAACATTGTTTTGGTTTTTAAAATTAAGGGCATTTTGGTACATGTATATATTAAAACTTATTTATAAATAAAGGTCATGGGATTTCAAAATATTTTATTGATTTTAAGGATTCTTTTTCTTAGACATATATGGTTTGCGAGAGCGTGAGACGTGCGTTGGGACGGATTTTTCTTAAATGCAAACTGGTTTTGAGTGTCGTCTTCTTGTTGTTTTTGTGTTTGACGAGGTTTTTTTTTTTAAAAAAAATTGTTATTGTTGTTTTTGGTTGACGAGTTAGAACTTATACGTCAATTTCTGTGAGCCACATGTGGGCTAGGGCCTTCACTTTCTACTTTTCATCTAAAGTTCAAATCAAACTTCAAAGCGGTGAGCTTTTCTTCTGTCATAATTTGACCCCCACTTACACGCAGCGTTTAGGTTTGAACTTCGCAGTTGCCCCACACTTTCTCTTCTTTTTCACAATATATGTGTCTCTGTAGAATTAAGATGCCATTTTGTTCTGAAATTACAGAAATGTTAGGTATCTACAAGTTTTAAAAGTAGCAATCTCACCCTAGAAATGTTAAAAAAAGAAGAAGCATAATTTGCCCTAACTATTAAAAATTAATATTAATAATTAAAAAATTGACATTAACAATTTAACTGTAATAAACAAAATTGTTACTTTTTGGTTATTTATAAGATAAAATTTTTCATCAAAAAACTTCTGCTTACCCAAAACTCTTAGTGTGTGTTTGGAAGATAAATCCTTATTACGCAAGCCGAGATAAAACTCCTCTCACATACTTACCTCGTATACCGTGAATCATGAATTATAAGCACTTATTGTCTAAAAATAAGCTATTCCAAACGAGCACTTAATAGATACTTTGTGAGCAAAATTTCACTTTAATCCTATATATGTATATATTGTGAACATTATTTTAAAGATGTGCAAAATTAAAACGTTACATATGTTTTTATAAGGATAAGAATGACGACAATATAGCTCCTTCCTTTCTTTTTCTTTTCTTTCACCCAACGGGACAATTAGCATGTTTGGTTTGGCAAAAATACATGTCAGTCGTGCGATTTGGGGTGATACTGTTCACAAACTTTTGACTTATGATGACATGTTTGGTTAGGCAATTTGGGAGTTGGGTTTATGCATAGAAATGGCTCATTTTTTCGAAGCAACCTGGTCTGACTTCTAACGATTGCTTAAGCCCATCATTTACCATTATTTCTCCCATCATTTTTATTGCTTTCTGCTAATTTACCGTTTATGGAATGTCCCCGGAATGGGGGCGGGAAAAATTCAGAGCTCTCTCCGGAAAGTTACAACCACTACGGGGAATCACCAGGAACTCGTTAACGGTGCTTGGAGAATAGAGAGAGAAGAAAGAATGGTGCTCTGGTTTAGCTGTGGTGATGCTGCCAGAAACTAGATTATGGTTGCCGAAAAAACAGAATGGGGTCGGAAAACACAAGAGCTTGTCGGAGGTGGAGGAAAACAAAGATGAGATGGTAGCACTTCTATAGAATATAAATTTTAAGTCGTTGAACGACGTGCCTTTTTAAAAAAGAAAAGTAAAAAATAAAGGCGGTGGTATTTTTATAATTATAGATAAAAAATGAATAGTTTTAGACGTCCCCAATTTAAATAGGGACGTCTAAAGTGTGACTTTACAGACTTTAGATGTCCCTATTTGAATTGGGGACGTCTAAACTAAAAAAAAAAAAAAATTTACTTTAGACGTCCCCAATTCAAATAGGGACTTCTAAAGTATGTAAAGTTACACTTTAGACGTCCCTATATATATTGAGGACGTTTAAAGTTTTTTAATTTTTTTTTTTAAGATGAGGTACACCTTTGGCGTCCCTCATATATATTATGGAAGCCAAATATATGAAGGACGCCAAAGGGTGTCCCTCATTTTTTTAAAAAAAATGACTTTAGACATCCCCAATTTAAATTGGGGATGTCTACAATCACATATAAAATGGATAATTTAAAGTGTCCCTAAATTAAATTGGGGATGCAAAAAACAATTTAAATTTTTACTGACAATCTTTATTTGTCAGTTTTATACTATTTTTACACTCATCTTTCTCTTTCCATCCCCGCAAACACAAGAAGGGTCACCACCACCACGTCTTTTAACTCTTGCTTCTTTTTTATATGCTATTTTTACTCTTACTTCTTCCTTTCTCTCTCTTTTTTTCATCTTCAGATCTGTTGTGCTTTCTTACAATTTTTTATTATTTTATCCTCTTTCTCTTTTTTTTGGGTCTCCATTCTATGTTATTTCTAACTCGTGTTGTTATGGCTTGTAGATCAAGACTCTGAAACATGTTTCATGGCCATGTTCCAGCTAAGAAAATGAAGTTTATCTCTCCCTGTCACTCTTCTCTATTCATTATTACGAGAAAATGATTTTCAATAATAGAAGGAGATAAGTTTTTTGCAACTAATTCCTTTTATTGTTTTCATCTTCTGCCTATGAGATTTCAGCTTTGAAGTTATTATTGTGTAGATTTTGAATTTGGATTTCAGATATTAGATCTATAATTTTATTGACGATTATTTGTGATTTTTGGTTTTAAATACTGTTTAGTTCAAATTTATAATATAAACGATTTTTTTTTTAAAAAAAAGCACTTTAGACGTTCCCATTTTAAATTGGGACGTCTAAAGTCCAGGCCGTCCCTTTTTAAAATGAGGACGTTTAAAGTCCATGCCTTAGACGTTCTTTTATCTACGGACGTTATTCCCATTTTTTATTACGTCGCTTACATAGATGTTCCCTTATTTTTAGACGTTAAAAGACCTAAAAAAGGGACGTTAAAAACGTTTTTTTGTGGTAGTGTAGTGTGTAGCTCCGACTGTGATGATGATGCTTGAGTAAAAGAGGAAGGGTGATGGCGGTGTGTGGACATTGGAAGGGAGTGACGATAATGGGTAGCCGGAATGGGGGTCGAAAAGTTGCAGTCCAACGATGAAGGAAGAAGGAGGTTTCTGGTGGAGTTTGAAGGTGACAATGGTAGTTGTTGATGAAGAAGATGGTGGTGAGGATGGAGAAAGGACGGTGATGGTAGGGAAGAAGAAAGTAAAAAAGACGATGAAGGTGATTAATGGTGGTCGAGTGTCGCTGTGACTGGCAGTAGTTATAAGGTGATGGTGGTTGGGATGAAGGTGCTTGCTGGATTTTGAAGAAGATGATGGTGTGGTGACTGAAGGTGTTGGATGCACTACTACAGAATTATGATATAATCACCCCAATGGACGTTCCAATTTTAAAATTGGGTGGTTAAAAAGGAAGACAGTGGCATTTTCGTAATTATGTATATGTAAAGAAACCTTTAGACGTCCCAAATTTGAATTTAGGATGCCTAAAGTAGAGTTTAGACGTCCCAAATTTTATTTGGGACACCTAAAGATTTCCACTAGCACCAAAAAGTTAAATTAAAAAAATTTAACTTACTTTAGGCGTCTCAAATGGGATTTGAGACGCCTAAAGATTTCCACTAGAGCCAAAAAATTAAATTAAAAAAATTTAACTTACTTTAGGCGTCCCAAATGGTTTTGGGACTCCTATAGTCATGTCAGAAATTCTGACATGCGTGAGACTTTTCTTCCCTTTTCTTTATTTCCATGTTAGAAACTCATCCTTCCTTTTCCATCTTTCCCATCCCCCATGACTTCTCTTCCCTTTTTTCTACATTTCCTTTTTTCTTTCATTCCCCTGACTTCGCCTTCTCTACACCATGGGTAAGCTTTTTCATTATTCCCTTTTCTTCATTACACTTCGTCTTCCTCTCTTCCTTTTCTTCATTCTCTTTTCCTCCACCTCCTTCCATTCTCATAGCACCTTCTTTGCTCTCACCCTCCGGCGTACACCTCCTCCACCTCTTTTGCCCCCTCCACCCTCTGGCGTAGACCTCCCACTTTCTTCGTTGCTTTCAGCCTCCGGCGTACCTCTCCTCTCCATTGTGTATACACAACTCCTCCAATGTCTTCTCTCCACCTCGGAAGCACATAGACACCGTTGGCTGCCCTCTCCCCTGCTTTCATCAGGTTTGTTTTTTTTAAAAAAAATATAAATTTACATGAAGAATTAAGTTAAACTTGCAATGTGAAATTATTATAATGCTTTCAATTTATTTACATGATTCTAGTTATTGGAGTGTTTTTCCCTTGATTGTTTTTTTTTTTAGAATCATAAACTAGTTGTTAGTAGTTATGCAATACTAATAATATTTTTGTTTTATACGTTTGGAGCTTGGAAATCGAGGGAAATACATATGTATATTTATTTTGATGAAATGAACAACAATTAGTTTGTAGTTGTGTGGTGACAAACATTTTGACACTTTCTGGTTGTTGTTATACATATATAATATTAGGTTATATGAGTTGTTGTTATTATACACACATATATATATAGTAAAAAGATTGCAGTGTTAGATATCCTTACCATTTTGTAAGGAACATTTTGTGGTTTATGAATCCATCTTCAATTCTGTTTCTGTAATTTTAATTTGCTTGGTAATGAAGAATATAAATAATCATTTTTTAAAAAAATAAAACCTTTTAATATCCCAAATTAAGAATTAGGATGTCTAAAGTTCCCCCCGTGGGGACTTTAGACGTGCCAAATCTTTAGACGTTCCCCCCGTGGGGACTTTAGACGTCCCAAATTGAGAATTGGGACGTCTAAAATCCTGACTTTAGACGTTCTAATTATCAATTTGGGACATCTAAAGTTTCACTTAATGGGATGTCTTTTCTTAAAACATACTACGCCCCCTACATAGACGTCGCCCAATTTTTGAATGTTAAAAGTGTCAAAATAAGAACGTTAAAACCCCTTTTTATAGTAGTGATGGTGAAACAAGAAAGAGGATGACTGATGGTGGCAATGACAATGTGAAACAGAGGAAGGAAGAGGACGATGGTAGTTAGGTTGCTGTGGTGATAGAAAGAAGAAAGCAATGAAGATGAAGACTATGGTGGTTTTATGAGGAAAACAAATATGCTGACAGAGATGAAAAATGGAGAGGAAATAACAATAGCATGGGGTAAAAAATTAACTTTATAAAAAACTTTAAGTTTGTATAATTTCTAATTTATTCATATTTTTATTTTAATTTCATTATATATTTTACTATTACCAAATTTTTAAAATTAATTTTTTCACATTTCATTATTTTTATTATTTTTTCTCTTAAATATCATAAAAATCACTTATGCAAAAGTCAAACCAAACATTTTTCACTTTCATAAAAACACTTATCCAATCGTCAATCCAAACATTAATCATTTTATCTAATCTTTCTTTTCTCCAATCTTAAGATTTCGTAGATTAAACTAAAAATAAGTCATTTTTCTCACCACTATTTCAAACACACTTATTCCTTAAAGATAGTGAGGTGGGAGTTAATTTTACCATGTAATTGGGATGGGATTCAGTAGATTCTTTTTGATGACAGCTTAAAATCATTTGGAAAATAATGACTAATTATTTATGATTTTGAGTTGGCTTGCAATGAAAAAAACATGCATTAATCATTCAAGACTCAGGACCCAGCTATGAAAAAGAAAATTATATATAAGTAGCTTTCAAAAATTAAAATAATAGGAAGAGTCACTATTTGTCCCCGTGAGAAAATGGCAACACTAGACAACTAGGGAGCCAGCAAGGGTCAGTTAAAATATGCATGTTTCACCATCCATGTGGTTGACAATTGTGCGTGATAGCTTTTATGCATAAAATAATGGAATCCCCCACCCCACCTCCTCAAAATATATATTCTCTTATGTTATAAATATAAAATAAAGTTTATTATATATATATATATATTAAAAAAATTAATTAAATTACTTTAAAATATTTAAATTTATCGTTTTTTTCTCTAAACTCTTTTGTCTAATATATAAACTGATATAAAATCTAATAATACATAATATATAATATGATTAAATAACTTATTTAGCTTCATTAATTCCTCCATAAAAGGTCAACTCTATCTTATATTTAGGATTGGAAGGAGTATGAATGATCACTTTTTCATTTTTTTCATTTTTTTTATTTTCTATTTTATTTTCTATTTTTTTGGTGTGGGTGTCCTCTAACCGTAATTATAGCTAGCAGTAATGATCTAATCCATTCCTCACTGGGTTTAATGCAAAAAAAAAAAAAAAAAAAAAAAGGAAAGAAGACACAAAAAATTTTTAGATTGTAAAATTCTAAATCAGGTATTTTCTAAAAAATGAGTTGTAAATTACTTATCAAGTTTTGTCATTTCCTTATCAACTATTGGTAACAAATATGACTTAGAATTTTACAATTTTAAAATTCTTTTTCTGCCTTTTTCCCAAAAAAAATAGATAGATAAATAAATAAATAAATAAATAAATAAAAGTATGACTAGAGCACAACTCGGGTCATTTTATTTGAGGAAGCATGTATTCTAATAATAGTTAACTAAGTGCAAAAGTGGCATATTAATTAGGGAAAATGTGGTTGATTCTTTGAAAAAATTATTAAAGTCGTAATTATATTCCACTTTATTTTTTGGTATATTTTCAATATGAAATGGGATGCAATGAGAACGAAAGTTATTAGAATGTAATGTGATAGGCCCTCTTGAAGTAGGGTAATGGTGAAAAGCATTGGTTCAATTAATTAGAAAATTGGGGTTGCAATTAGGAGTAGCTGTATATAGTTTGTTCCTTTAGCGAATTCTAGCTAGTGGAATAACTTAACAGTAACATGTTGTAGCACTTTATACAAATGAACTCAAGCAATTCAACATATTATCTTCAGTGCTTAACATAATATCTCATTTGTAATAATTATATTACGAATGAAATCCTATATTAACGACCCAATATAGTATATTAATATCTATATTGCAATCTATAGAATCACTTGACACTCATCTCCATGGTTACTTATTAATATAGGAGTATTAGCGAAAAATCATACATCTTAAAGCCCAATCACAATATGTGTAATTAAATTGGATTAAATGCAATTTATTTAAGTGAGTACCATTAACGGAATAATCTAAAGTCTAAACGCTGACATGCTTGGCAACTCAACGTCAGCAAACTCATCAACCAAAACATAAGTTTTTAATATTAATCTCAAAGCAAGTATAATTAATAGAATCATCTCACACATACTATTATGGGAAAAAAAAAAAAAACAGAGAGAATCATCTCACACACATATGTTAGATAACTCAATATTAAGGGACTTAAAATTGAAATAAACATTGACATGGCAAATTAATCTATTACATAATCCAATCCAACACACACACACACACGTATATGTACAATCCATGGAGTCCAAGCTCAATCTCAACCATAAATATATATATATATATATATATATATATATATATATATATATATATATATATATATATATATATATATATATATATAAAGATACTTTTAAAATTGGGAAAATCTAAATATATATTAAGATTAAAACTCACATGGAACTATAAACACTCCCCTAATGAAGAACCAAGCTCTAGCCGCTATCAACCCTTCTCAAGAGAAGTAAGAGCCTCAAATGTAGGAGGGAAGTTGCATGGCTACACAGAGGGAAGTTGCTCATGTCTTAAATGTAGAAGCTAGTTAGGGATTTAATTTTGGTCCTAAATATAGTATTTTTAGTCCTAAATATAAGATCCAGTTGACTTTTTTAAGGAGATTAAGAAAACTAATTAAATTACTTAAAAGTATTTTGTTTCTTTAAACTAATTTATCTTACTTATAAACTGATATATAATTGAATCATACACAACATATAATACGATTAAATAAATTATTTCGCCTCTTTAAGCTCTTAAAAAAAAAGTCAACTAGGTTTTATATTCAGAACAAGAGATAGTACCTTCATCTACATTATTTTTCATATTTATTATTTTTTCTCAAACTAATTTATCTAACTCATAAATTAATATGTAATATGATATTGCACATGGGTATTTAAAGGAGATCAGGCGCATTTGTTAGAATTAAATAATTTATTTAATTTTTAAATGTGCTTGAATTAATTAATTAATTAATTAAGTAGCTCTTACATTTTAAAAAAAAAAAAAGGAGCGAAGGAATATTTCATTTATGTTTAATTGTTTATCCTACTGGATGAGCAAATACGTATTCCTAAGCTACTGGGATATCTGTTTGTATTTATATAAAAACTGAGTGAAAGGAAACCAACATACTATACTGAAAAAATAAGTCATCAAAATCACATTTTACGAAGTACTCATTTAGAATATCTTATTTTTGGGTAATAAGTGCTTATAAATCGTGATTTACGGTATACGAAGTAAGTATGTGAGAGGAGTTTTATCTCGGCTTGCGTAATAAGGACTTATTTACCCCCAAAACGTATTTCCAAACACAGCCGAAGTTAGTCTTGTCATCACCATGATAATATCAGCTTTCTCTCTTTGTTTTTTTTTTTTTTAATAATGGCTTTCTTAGTAGTTAAGGTTCTTCGGGATATTCTTTTTTTAACCTTGGTTAGTGGGGATATTCAATCTCAAGGAGATCCAAACATGATCTTCTTTTTCATTTTCCTTAGTTATTTTTTATTTTATTAAGTTATAGACAGGAATACTAACAACATATATGTTCTCTGAATTTGGAGTATGTCTTTTTTAGTAAACTCACATTGAATATCTCAAGATATTATTGTATGTCTATTCAATTAGACCCAATCCATTTCAATAAAGTGATAAACGTACGATATAAAAGATTTCCTTGAAATTAGTAATATTATTTGTGCTATTAATTTGAAATTGATTAATGCTAATCCACGATTATTTCAACAATACAGAGACTTTTCTAAACTTAATTAATATATACTTTACTTATATTCACACATCTTCTAAAAAGGAGATTGCATTATATTTTAATTGTTAACGGGTATAACATTTTTGTTTGTTGATTTTCTAAAGTAGTGTTGAAATGTTAATATTTATTTAACAATAAAATTCTTTTTCAAATTTAACATTGAAAAACTATATTTCTTTTGTGTTCTGTATCTTTTGAAAAATAAAAATGTATACGAAAAATTTGAAACGAAGCAATTTATATCAAATTGATCCTTCAAAAAAAAAAATCAGAGAACATATTATATGCATTTAGGTTAGTAAATAGTATTTCAAAAAAAAAAGTTCAAAGTAAACCTAAATATACCTCCGGTCTTAAATATAAGACCAATTGACTTTTTGAGAGATATTAAGAAAGATAATTAAATTAATTTAAAATATTTATATTTATCATTTTTTCTTTAAACTATTTTGCCTAACTTATAAAATAATGCTATATAATTTAATAATGCATAATATATGATATGATTAACTAATTTATTTAGCTTCCTTGATCTATCCAAAAAAATTAATTAGACCTTATATTTAAGACTACAAGGAGTATAGAATTTCAATGAAGTTTTAAGAATTAGTTATTATTATTATTATTATTATTATTATTATTAATTTTTTTATTACATTATTAAAAAGAATATATGGCAGATATGTCCAAGGACATTGGCAAAAAAAAAAAAAAAAAAAAAGATATGTCCAAGGACGGCTATCGCTTCCTCATTCGGGCATTGGAGGGTGTGTGGATAACGATAAATGTCAAGACTCAAGAAGGTGCATGCTGATGCAGCATTCTGTCCAATGGTGGATAAAAATATCACTAATGGAAATAACTTTTTTTACATCAACTCTCTACACTGATTTTGATAAAACTTATAAATTAATATTCTGTTCGGTTTTATTTATAAATAATTTTTTTTTAATTATGTAAAACTAACTGGTAATTAAAAATAATAGGTATGTCAAAAATGTCATATTTTTTTTTTCATATATGCCCTTATTTATGAAAAGAGTATAAGAGAGAGAATAAATAAAAATTATGAGAAATAATAAATGAGTATAAGATATGAGAGATAATAATCATTTAATAAGGGTAAAATAGGAAAAAGAAACTTACATTTTCAGATAAAAAGTAAAAGTTGCTTATAAAAGAGGTCAGTTATAAGAGAGAAAAAATTACTTATAAATAAGACCGGAGAAAGTATATAATATGATGATACGTATAAATATTTTAAAGTGTGCAAGTAACATATGTTATAATTAAGTAATTTATTTAATTTTTTCAAATTACTTATTGGGTTCTATATTAATAACTAGAAGTAATATTACAACTTTTAATTTCGGCCCAGGACATTCTTAAATTCTGAAACCACAATTTTTTTATATGGCAAGCTAAATGAGTTAGATTTGAGTATCTTCATATTTAATTGAGGTAGCTTTCTGAAAGCTATATTCTACATTAACATAAATTTAAACTTAATATTGGCGTTTATTAGGATTAAAGCCGGTTGGCTTTTTTTTTATAGTTATTATTGCTATAGTTAAACTTATTAAACTCATAAGTTTAAGTAAACTCATGATAGTGATATAGAATTATATCATATATTCAAATCATAAACCCGTAAAAGTTTATTTTTATTAATAAATAGGTATTAATAATGTATAAATAAATAATTAAAATATAAAAAATTACAACGATCTTATTTAAATATATTTTAAATCCAAACAATTGAAATTTAATTCATCAACATTCATAATTTATCATATTCAGTAAAAAAAAATTTATAAAATTCATAAATAAAGTCACTAAACATGATCAAATAAAAAAAGTTAGTGCAAGTTTAAGAACAAGTTAACACGATTTTATAAGTTAAAAATATAAAAATAATAAATTCAATATATAGATTCATAAATTTGATTAAGTTTATAACTATCATGAGTTTAAAAGTAACTCTATGCTATTTTATAAAGTTGAAAAGTAAAAAGGAAAAAAAAGGAAAAAAAAAAAAAAAGAAGGTAAACTCAAATAATCACCGGCAAGTTTCACAGCTATAGCTCTTTGTTGGATCATGTGTCATCAAGTGTTAGCTTCCTACTCCTGCAGCTACTGTTGGCACGTTGCTATCCTACTTTTGTTATTAATTATTAGTGGTCATTTTAAATGAAGGATGCATTAAAATTGTCAAATAACAAAATATAATAAAAAGAATTAAAGAAGAAGGTCAATATTCTTTGTCGGTGTTTTAAGCTTGATGAGTTTGAGTGCTGTATTCATGTCAATGGGGTGGTTGCTGAAGAGCTAGCGTAAGATGCACAAATTCATTAATTGTCAAATTCATGGGTCGCGAATTAAGTTGGATATTCTTCATCATGTGATTTTTATAAGTTATAAATAAATGAATTATGTATATTATTATATTATTATTATCTACAAACTATTAATTGAGGTGGTAAGAGAATTTAATTTTTAAAAGGAGAATAACACAAATTTAAAATTCAAATATTAGAGAGCACATTTATTATATCATCATCTTTACATTTAAACTTATTGCTGGAAGCTCCTCAATTTTTATGTACTTGCCATCCAGTCATCCTGACGAAGAAAGCTTCGTTATGGTGTAATAAGAAGTTCCGATCATTTTTTTTTTTGAAAGCATTGTATTTTTGTTATAAATAATATTTAGGTAAAATTTTAAAAAAATACTTTCAAAATATAAAAATATCATATCAGCGGCTTCCTATTAAAATGAGTTGTGAATTATTAATTAAGTGTAATATGTAGTATGTACTTAATCTATTACAGAGAATAAAGCTGATTTGAGATTTAAATATTTTGAAAGTATTTTTTAAAAAATTTTTGTAAATATTTATTGGTTGGCTTAACTTCACTAACAATTTATTTTTTTAAAAAATAAAACATAATAAGAATATTAATCTGATTATTATACTGTGATTTAAAAATTGGGTTAAAGTGTAATTTTCCTTTAAAATTAGAAGTGTTAAAATAAAAAAATATTATTTTTTCCTGTTAAAAAATTAACTATCAATATTAATTTTTTAATAATTAACGTTATAAAATTTTTCAGTGACATTAAATTTAAAAATATCTTTGAGGTAATATTATTCTTTGGCAAAAACAAACTTCCGTACCAAATTTACAAATCAAACTTTAAAAGTTTTCATGACTTTCAGAGAATAAAGAAATAGGAATGGTGGGAGTGATGTCCCATCTTAGATTATAATAATGTAAAAGAAGTCTGAAACACATGGAGAAAGAGATGTGAATGTTGTCCCATCCTTCGTACTCTGTCGGTTAGCAAAAGGTGCTGAAATCCGGATTGATTGTTAATTATTGAATCTGTTGGGGTATTAGATTAAAGATTAATAAATTAGATTAGAGTCAAATTGAAAATAACCTATGATCAAACTTATGAGAAACTGAAAATTTCAAATTTATTAATATGAATTTCTAAAAAACAATGTTAAAAAATCAATTTTTTTTAAAAGTGACCCTAGTTGACTTTCAAACCGGATCGGTTTATTGACATATTCATTGGTTTCTGGTTTGAACCAGCTAATCCCATCTAATCCAGATTTCAAAACTCCAGTTAGTAATTAGCAACTTGCGTGATACCCATATATATATATATATATACACTAAATCCTCCACATCCACTTAAAGCAGCGCGTGCGTCCTAACTTTCTACCAATATTTTTCTTTTCCTTTTCTGTTTTTTGTCTCTTTTTTAAGCATAAGGAGTGTATTCCATTAACATTAGAATGTAAGGTTTCTGGGTACTACGAAAAAAATGTAAGGGTTCAGGTTTCAAAACGCTGGTTAGCAACTTGCGTGATTCCCATATATATAGATATATATATTAGCTCCTCCACATCCACCTAAAGCAGCACGTGCATTCTAACTTTCTACCTATATTTTTCTTTTCCTTTTCTGTTTTCTCTCTCTCTTTTTAAGCATAAGGAGTATATTCCATTAACATTAGAATGTAAGGTTTTTGGGTGCTACGAAAAAAATGGTAGATCCCTCCCTACTAGGTTGTTCTCCATGTACAAGATTTAAAATTCAAATCTCTCAACTAGTTACTTGAGTGACAAGAACTTCATGCATGCCAACCTAAATTCGTTCTAGCAATTTTTTCCTTAATTTTTATTTTTGATTTCAATAAGATTCATAGGTCTCAAGAGTATGCTTAGCAATTTTTTTTCCATGTACTAGTAATATGACCTTGAGCAGCATTATGTGTATCTGACCAAAAATAAAAAGCAGCATGATGTATATATACTAACCTCTTGCTTGTGCATGTGTGAGTGAAACTAATTGAGAATTTAACAATAGCAAATTGATAGATTAAGTGTAATAAATTAACAATTTGTGTAAAACAAGTTAAGAACTTTAGCTAGTTACAATTTGAATATAGCAAATTCACAACTAATTTTAAAAAGCTTAAAAGTCATTTACAGATTATGAAAAAACAATTCCACTAAATAACAACTATTCAATAAGAATTGACAGTTTTAATCAAGGTTTGTAAACCTGGACAAGACTAGTCGGGTCAACTCAAAAACTGGCAATCACCATAAAACCGGTCCAAGTAGGTTCCTAACTTGGGAGTTGGGACTTTTGTGCAGCCCTAAGTGACCCAGTCAACTTGCGTGAGTTGTTGGGTTAACCTGATTGCCTTTTAAAAAAATTAATATTTTTCATGGGGTAAACGACAATATTAGTCAAAGTTAATGATAATTTTTGTGTTAATGACTATTAGTTTAATGATTAAAAGATTGTAGGTATTAGGAATATTTTGTTATCATCTATCTATTTTGATGATTTGCTAGGAAAAATATTTAGTGATTATTGATTATAGTGTCATTGGATGTTCTCGATTGATACTGGGATGTCAATATGTCAAAGAAATTGTAAAGAATATTGGATAAGTATATGATTATTTTGTTACTTATTCAAGGTATTGAATTAATTTTAGATGGTATGATACTATTATGAGAATTTAAATTATTTTTGAATCTGTTACTCCTCACTAGTTCGGCCCTGAGTTGTCTCCAAGCTGACTCAGTGACCCTTAACCCATTGCTTCGACTGGTTCAGAGGCCAATTTGTATTTGATAACCTTGGTTTTAATATAGCCAATTTACAATTGCCATTTTGAAATTAAAAAAATTACACTATAAGAAAAATTATTAACCCAAGAAAAATCAATCTTGCCCATTAAGCTAGTTAAATGCATAACGAAAATTGAAAAGTGAAACAACAGGGCTAGATTTAGTTGAAGAGGCTAGTTTCTCGTAATATAATGAGATTGTAATGTAATTTAACTACAAACTAGATTGTAGTGAGATTTACACTACAAACAAGATTGTAATGCTCATAGTCTATTTAAAGGGTGAGATGGTAGTACAATTTACACCACAAATAAAATATATTATTAAATATTGGACGTAGTATTTCACTAATTAACTTTTACTCCAACTTTAATTTAAAGTGGTCAGAAAAAATTGAAGTCATTTTTGCCAATGTTGATCCAAACATACCTAAAATTAGTCAATTATTTGCATTGAAAATTACTCCATTGATGGAAATACTAGTAGAAAATAGGTGTTTAAGACCAGCATATTTAGACCGGTTATAGAGGATAAGGTCTAAAAAAAATAACTTGTGGCAATTTCGTAATTATAAAGAATTTTTGAGACCGATTCCTTTAATATCAGGTCTTACAAATATTATTTAAACCTGATTTTAGACAAATGGGTCTAAAAATATATATTTTCTAGACCGATTCTCTCTATAATCGGTCTAAATATATAAGGAATTAAAAAAATAAAATATTTACAACCTTTTAGACTAGTTGTATAAAATAACCGGTTTAAAAGATTAAATTTTTTAGACCAGTTTTTCATTAAAATCGGTTTAAAAGATATTTTAAGACTGGTTTTTTATTGTAACCGGTCTAAAAGATATTTTAAGACCGATTTTTTTATTATAACTGATCTTAAAGTTCCAGCTCTAAACTCTGTCTCCATTACGACATTTTTTGTGTTATGCTTCCTCTAAATTTGCGACTGCGACATGGCTGTGAAAGGTGAAAACTGAGCATTAGAGATCAGCGCATGATAGTCCTAGGAGGTCGACCCTTACCTATTTTCTGTTGGCTCTTACCTAACTTGCTCCTCTTGCAAGTCTCTCCTCTTCCTTGCTCCTTTACTTGAATATTCTGCCAAAATTCTGTTATTCTTTTAGTAGTGTCCAATTCTGAGTTCTGAATCCTTGAAGAACTAAAATCGCTCTCTCATGTAGAATTGTAAGGAGGTAAGTTTCTTGTCTGCTTTCTAGTTTTCTCTCCATTCTGCTCTAGATTTGTTTGCTGAGAGAAGCAAGGGAAAGAAATAAACTATTATGAGTTTGCCCTAGTACTTCTTGCTTCTTATTTGTTTGCCTTTTGTTTTGAGTTTTAAATTTTTGGATGCATTTTTTGCATTAACATCCATCACTGCTTCGATCTGATAATATTTTCTTAGATTCCTCATTCTCTTCTCAGATCTCATTATTTGGCTTCGTTTAATCATTTAAGGTCCTCATTTTTTTCCTTACGTATAATTTGTGACTATGGTGGCTAGGGTTTGTCCCTCTAGGAGGCTCTCCCCTTGGTTGCTATGGTTGGTGGCCAGGCATGTACCGAGTCTTCAAGTTCTTTCATTTTTCTTTTTAAATCTCCAATCTTGTGTGGTTGTTCTTTAATGTTTTGAAAATGGATGTTTCAATTGTGTGCTTGTATATTGAAAATCAGAGTTTATGGAAATCGTTAATCTTGAAAAGTGTGGTAGGAAGAGGTTTTCTGGTTCATGGATCTGGTAATGCTCAGTGTTTATCTTAGCTTAAGTATCTCGTGTTTTTGTTCCTACTGTGTAGTTAAGGAAGTGCTAGAAAGTATGTTGCTGTACTTCTTGGCAGCAGCCAGTTTGGTGTTTTGTTGTATTTAGTGTTTGAATCTTTCATTCCCTTGATATTGTTCCCCATCTTACTCCGACGGCTTGCCTGAATGTAGGTTAGTGACCAAATACATTGCGGTGTGTATATATTCACACCAGATGTCTTTACTGCTATCTAGGGTGTTTCTACTCTGCGGAAAGACAAAGGTAAGGGAATATCTTAGGGGGTGATTTGCCATGTACTTTATTAGTCCTGTTACTTAGATTTGACTTCCTGGATGATTTGATGCTAGAATTTGTGATATTGAAAATTTTGGGACTTTACTTGGTGAGGTAATGACAAACTCATTTTTTCACTTCTTTTTATTTGTGACTTGGTCTATTGATGATTACTGGAATTGGTCCTATTGTTCTTTTTTTTTAACCTCTGTTCACTATTTTATTTGTTGCTAATCTAAGACTTGTCTCCAGCTTTGAAGCAATGCAACTAGACACAAGGCAAGTACTTATAATGTGTGTTAAAAAAATCATCTTTCTTTTGAGTTGGTCAGAAGATTTTATGAAACTCCAAAACTCATTTTGATTACAGCATATCAATCATAGTACTATAATTCTATAATCTATTTTGTATCTGATTCACAAAAGTATTTTTTCAGGAATCTCCCTTCAAATTTTGTAAGATTGGATCATGACATCCTCTCACTACTTGTAGGGAAGAAACAATTGTACGTATATGAAACCAAGGACTTATGGGAACAAATTAAAACTCTTGGGTAAGCCTTACTAGTAGAGGATTGCGTTGCCTGGATAGCATTTTTTTACATTAGGAATTCTTATGATTTTTTATCCACTGCTTGCAAAATGTCCTTAAAATGTTATTCCTTGTATCTTGCCCAATTCCATCACACATCCCTCCACCTATTGGTGAAAGGAGATGGAACTAGTGGTGCCAGCATTAGTGGTGATGTTTATATTCACCCATCTGTGAAAGTGCATCCTTCTGCAAAGGTAATTATTGCTTCCCATTATTTGATTGTTAACTAGAAGGAATTTTGACTTTCACAACCATGTCGGTCGTTGTGTGCTTTTGGCCATGATAGTCCAATTTTTTCATGCTTTTATTAAATATTGTATATTACTGGCTGCGTGATCTGTGGTATGAGCATCCATTAGTTAGGACTCTTTTGATTGATACTCATCATTTATGTTTTGCAACATTTTTTTTTCAAGTCAAATGGTGCTATATATGCTTTACAAGTTTAGTTGCCCAATATCTTAAACTGCATTATTATAGTTGGCAGGAATTATTGGCCATTCAACATCAGAAACCTAAAGCTATTAGAATTTTTGGTTAGCTGGTTTAAGGACAAAGAAAAGAACAACTATTTGAAGTATGTATCCAGTTGAAGTTTCAGGGTCTTAGTGGATTTCTGAATGATTTCTTTTAGGGTTATTGGAACATTAGTCACAAGGATATTATGAAGTTTTTCTTGAACTTAGTTTTTCTCTTCTTGGAGCAAGACTATGGATGGTATGAATTATGTCTTCATTTATATAGTTGTACATATGGTTATATATTTCTTACAAACGTAGAAAAATTTCTTATTGTCTAGTTTTTTGTTATTTCATTTGTTCTTTTTTTTTTGGAAATAAAGTAGTTCTCATAGCTCAACCATAATTTATGTAATGATAAAAATTATAAAACATTTTTTTTGTATTGGAGATTATTTTAAAAATAATCTCCAATACAAAAAAGGGAAAATCCCTATAAAATACCCTTGAAATAGGGAAATCCCTAATCAGTACATTGAAATCAAAAATTCCAGATCAGTCACGCGTCAGTACGTATGAACAGTGCGGGTGGCGCCAAAAGACAATTTTGCCCTTCAGCCCTCATTCTCGCTACTTAAAAAATAACAACACGCCGTTCTTAATTAACAACTCCGAATTCTTGATTAACAACTTTGTATTCTTGTTTCACAACTTTCTTATTTAAGTTTCAAGACTAATAACAACACCTTTTTTTTAATTAACAACACGCCCTCTTAATTAACAACTCCGTATTCTTTATTAACAACTCTATTTCATTTTTTTACTTTCACAATAACAATACCGATGTTGTTATTAACAATACCATATTCTACATTAACAACTCCCATTTCTTATTTCATAACTTCGTAATTTAAGTTTTAGGTCCAGCAACAACACCTCTTTCTTTATTAACAACACTGTATTTTACATTAACAACACTATATTTTTGAGATGCGAATATGTGGAAGAATAAAGCGGAGTTGTTAATTAAGAATTCGGAGTTGCTAATAACAAGACCGGTATTGTTATTGTGAAAGTAAAAAGATGAAACTGGAGTTGTTAATCAAGAATACGGAGTTGCTAATCAAGAATCCGGAGTTGTTAATTAAGAACGGCGTGTTGTTATCTTTGAAGTGGCGAGAATGAAGGCTGAAGGGCAAAATCGTCTTTTGGCGCCGCCCGCACTGTTCATCCGTACTAATTCATGACTAATCCGGAATTTTTTATTTTAATGTACTGATTAGGGATTTTCCTATTTTAAGGGTCTTTTATAGGGATTTTCCCTACAAAAAAAGGCTCTATTTTTTTTTTTTTTAAATGTTACTTTTTACACCAGTTCTAATCACAACCAGTTTAAAAAATCCACTTTTTAGACATAATATAAAGTCACATGAGGTTTAAAAAGTGACTTTTTAGGTCGGTTCCCATGAGAACCGGTCTAAAGTGTGACTTTTCTAAAAAGTATCAATTTTTTTAGACCGGCTGTATCGAGACCTGTTCTGAAATCGGTCTAAAAAGTTATTTTCATCCAGTTTAAAAGTGATTTTTACACTAATGAAAACCCTTATTCATATGTGCAATTAGTAAAAATAATTTAGAAAACAATTATAGATCTGAAAAAACAAATTAATTGAGATATCGTATTTAGGATTAAAATAAACCCCAAACAAATTCTCAACCAGGTCTTGTTCTTTTGTGTTTGGTGTTTCATTTCCTAGTTAAGTTTCTTGATATTTCATGCACCCGAAGTTATTGACCCTAGAAAATGATCATTTTGGCATCTTTGGTCCGATTCATGCTGTACAATTTTCGCCACAATGAATCCCTTGTTTGGTCATATGGCCTAGGAAATGTTTGTCACAACGAGGATATCTTGGGCCGCAGCCCATAAAACCAATTTGTTACCCCGACATTTTGCTGCAGTGTTTGGGTTAGACTTTGAATTGATTCGCGACGATCAACATGGATAGCCACTGGAATTAACCTTCACATAGAATTCCAACAAAAGCATGACATAGTTGATAGATGGTTGGATCCCTTAAATATAATGTCTTAGATTCAAATTAGGTTGTGTGCATGGAAAATGTTTTATTGGGAGAGGCAAAACCCACTTTGATGATCTCTATGCCTTGGGAGGATTAGTCTCTTACTATCAACTAGGGGATGCTGCGTGGATTTGAAAAAAAAAAAAAACGCTTCCCATAGAATCACGAAACCCAAGTATAAATGCCATCCAAACATGTTTTCATTGGGAACGAAATTGGCCCTCAATTCTATCCCATGCTCGCTACTTTTAATTACTACCATTCACAAAGCCAAAGCCACACTATTTCTCTAATATCACTATATGACTAGTTGATATTTGAGTATTATTCGACTCAATTTTATAACTTATGAATAATATAAATTATTAAAATTTTAGTATTTATAGTAGTGTATTGTTTAGATTATCATTTACTAGTTGTATAAAGAAAAACTGGGTATCCTGGTATTAAAAACCAAACCTAGATTGGCTGATCAGATTAGTGAATTGGTGAACTAATCACTTAGATAACCTGTTTAAGGGTTTTGAACAAGGAAGTTAACAATTTTTTATCCCCCCCCTTGTTGAGCTTGAGTGGGGGAAAAATAGTATCACTTTGATCCTATTTAAAAGTCATTTTAACTAATTCTCACATATCAAGGAGAGTTAGTTACCTCATTAATTATGGGTTAAATTTTTAATTTCGTCCTTATCTATGATTTGTTTCAAAAGTCAACATGAATAATTTTTTTTTTAGTTATTGCAATTAATAGGGCTAAAAAAGTACAAAACACATTTACTATCCTGAAACTGGACTTATAAATAGAACCAAATTTTTTAGTCAAAAAAGATTTATAAATAGGACTAGTGTGGTAGTTTGCTAGATTCATGCTTTAATATCTCTGCTTTATTGAATTATGCATGATCTATAATGTTTCATTTAATCGTGGATTAGTATCTTTTTGTTTAAATATTTTTTTTTTTCAAGTTTATAGTATTATATTATTTCAGTTGTGATTGGATTGATCTGGATTAAATCATGGTTAGATCACTAACCTTTAAATTAATGTTTCAACCGATTCAATAACCGTTCCATTCTCAAGATCTTAACAACTATTTATCATATACTCCTAAATAATATATAAAATGGACAGAAAACACTTCAGGAAAATAGTGAAATTGACGTCACGTCAAACTTAAAGGGAATTTACTCATAAAAAGGAGTGGAGGGATTATATATGTATATACATGTCAGCAAGGAAGAAAAAGGACAGACCTAAATCTAGAAATACACTGTAAAACATCCAAGAGAGGCAACTATTTTGAATAGAAAAAGACATTAATTGCTAATATGACCATTGAAGGAAAGTACTAAATTTCAGATCCTATGAATTAGATTTGGCATTAAAACAAAATCCAAGAGAAATCAAACAAAACTTACCATATATCATTACCTTGTCTGTCTTCCGTACAAATACAGCTAGTACTTCTCCTCTTGCCTTCATATTGCATACCCATTTTTCACTCAACCTGGCTCATCTAGAGAGAGAGAGAGAGAGAGAGAGAGAGAGAGAGAGAGAGAGAGAATAGAGAGAGAAAATATGGATAGCGACAGCTGGCAATCTTGCTCATTGTGCAGGCACAAAGGTAGTATATGCAAAGAGGAATGTGAATACAGGCAGATTTTCCCAGGAAATAGGTACCAAGAGTTTGAGAAAGCAAAGTGGCTGTTTGGTTTGAAAAACATGCTCACAATAATTCAAAGTGTGGATGCAAATCAAAGACAAGTTGCTGCAGATTCAATGTTTATGGAGGCTAATGCCTGGAGGAACCACCCAGTTCAAGGGGCTCTTGGCTTTGCTTCTGACCTCATTTCTCAGATTCACTCTCTCTTTAATCAACTTCAAGCAGCTAAGCAACAACTTGAGATCTTCAAGCTTCAACATGATGATGATAATAATGGCCTTCAAACAGGGTCCATTATTTCTTCTTCTTCATCTTCACCATTTGCTGCTACTTCCTCTTCCTCTCCTGGAATTCCTGTGCTGCAGGCTAGCCAACTTCATCGTTCTGCCGAAACAGTAAGCCTTTATTCTTTATTTGTTATTTTTCTTTATTATTGACACTATGAAATGAGGAAAAAAACATGGTCCTAAAACCTTTGGTTTTCCGGTTTACGGTTCAGTGAGTTCAGCTTCAGTTGGTTTGGTCAAGAATTTTGAACAGGTTGATAGGAATTTGATAACATTCTCCTTTTACTAAACTTGAAATGACATCATTTTCAGTTAAAAAGGGGAAAAAAAACCATGAGTGTATTTTAATAGTTTAGTAGCCCTGTTTTGTTGTGTTATGTGTGATTTATACATGCATGTTTACCTATATGGATTAATGCATTTTTCATTTAAATATTACTTATTTCGGTCCTAAGACATATTTACTTCATTTAATTAGATTAAGAAAGTTGGTTAAGCTAGTTCATATAGCATATATTTTTTAAAACACCCTAGTCTAGCCATCTTCCTCTCCTTCTCTCTTCTCCTTGATTATTATTGAATGTGTATTAATAGAGGTAAATTAAAAAAAGATTGACAAATATGATAAATATATCAAATATTTATGATTAAAATCATCTCCCTAAATATATTCTATATTAAAAACTGGAGGGAGTATTTTCTTGGGGTTATTTGATTATATTTTTGTATATTT
The DNA here is from genome assembly GCA_963855925.1 of Inga laurina. Lineage (NCBI taxonomy): Eukaryota > Viridiplantae > Streptophyta > Magnoliopsida > Fabales > Fabaceae > Inga > Inga laurina. The sequence continues at coordinate 61,906,778 of OY979702.1, read as the reverse complement.
TAATTAAATTATATTATTTTAGCTATAATTGAGCTAATTCTAGTTCAATCACAGTTAGATCTCCAACCCTTAAAATAATGTCTCAACTGCATTAATGATGGGTTTGGTTTTCCTCCCCTTTCCAAAAGGTCAAACAAATTGATAAAATTATTATTTGATAAGTCTGTGGATATATTGGCTTTTTTTTTTTTTTGCTAGCTACTATATATATTGGCTTACATGTATATAAAGTACATTTTTATATTTTCCAGTTATATTCTATCATTAAGATTCGTAAATTGTAAATTTTTTTCTGACAATGAAATATTTTTCCTTAATCACACACTTTTTTTTTCGATGCCTTACATCTCAGTTTTAATCTTATCCTCATTGTAAATTGTACTCCTCATAATGCAAACTATGTTCTAAATTCTTTAGGGCTGGAGGTAGCATTTGTTTACATCATTATTGGGTACTACCTCTGGTTTTAAATATTACTCCTTTCGGTTCTAATTATAAGATAAAGTTGATTTTTTTTGGAGAAATTAAGGAAGCCAATTAAATTATTTTAATGTATTTATATTTTTATTTTTTTCTCCAAACTAATTAATTTGACTAATAAACTAATATATAATTTAAGGATAATAAAAATATAAACCTTCTAAAGTAATTTAATTGGCTTCCTTAATTTCTCCAAAAAAGTCAACTTTATCTTATAATTAGGACCGAAGGGAGTGATTAATATGGTATATATTTTCTATAACATCCTTATTAATTCTTTTAATTCCCTCCTTCTCCCTTTCCTACTTGATAATTATTGAAGGAATACTAAAAGGGTGAATTTGAGAAAAAATGGATAAATAAGTTACTCCCCAATTATTTGAGTAGATATGTTTTATATTTAGGAATAATATCAAATATCAAATTCAGCTCCCCAATTATATCCGTATGTTAAGTAGAAGAGGGAGTAATAATCATCTAACAACAAGAGCTTGGGGTGAATTGGGATTTGCAAAAGGCTGGGTAAAGTTTGGTGAAATAATAATTTTGGCATTAACTGTGTGGCGCAATATGTACCTATAAAAATTATTGCACTATGATGATGAAAATTATTGCTGTCGGGGCTATCGCCCTGGTCCCAATGTGGGCAGGAGCCTTAAATAGGCTCTTTTTACGCCCAAGGTAACTTTTTTTTTTTTTTTTACAATTCTTTTTCTTTTTCCTGAATATCTCACATCACTTTTTTTTTTTTTGGGGTTTGAAATTTAAAGGAAGTATAAATTTTAATTGGGCTAAAGCTTGAAAGTTAGTAAATTTTAATATAAAGTTAAAGAGATTTAAGATTTTTTTTTAGTTCCAATAAATTAAACATGTTAGAAATAACTCATAAAATAAAATCATACGAGTATATCCTAATGCTGATTCTTATAATTTATTATAATTATATGTTATTTTTAATTAACATGAGCGCAGTGTAGTATCATGGAAGGGATTGTTTCGTGTGAAGAAGTGAAGCCATTGGATGTCCAACAAATGTCGAGCCTCCTTCAATATTACAGGCGTGGGAAGCCGGAAGGGTCGACCAAAGGGGTATTATTCTCTCTCTCTCTCTCTCTCTCTCTCTCTACACCTCAAAAAGATAATACTCTTTTGATCTTTTTATAAAATATAAATAACTAAATTATATACATAAAATATCGGTTAAAATTAGTGAGAAGTAATCGAGTCGATAATGCAAAACCACCCCTCACTCATATATCTAAAAATGCCACTTTTTCTTTTTAAAACATTTAGAGTGTTTATATAAAGACTAAAGAGGGTGGATGAGTGGCACGATCAATGCCAGTGCGACTAACCAATGATTAGTGTTGGTAAATAAAAAAAATGGGAGACTTTTTCCAAATTTTTTCTTATATGATTTAATTATTTTGTTGTTTATCATCATAAGGACAATACTACTGCCTTCTATGCTTAATATAAAATCTTGTTTGTAGTATAATTTACTCTATGTATAAGATCTTATATTAAGGACAAGTGGTATAATATATTTTCACATTTTATAACATAATGATTGTTTTGTAGCAACGAGATTAAGATGCAAGACAAGGACCATGAATTGAATGCTGTTGGGAAAGATGGAGAAATTGCCAATGCAGAAGTTTCAAGAAGATGAAAATTAGGATTGAAAATATTGTTTATTATTATATTTATTCATGATTGTCTGTTCTATTATTTTTTTATTTAATAACATACAAAATTTCCTATTTAAATCCATTTACACCTTGCGTGGTCTGTCTTCACTGAGCAAGGTTTGTTTTTTTAATAACACACTCACACACACCCTATTGAGAGGTGCAAGTGATGCCATCGAGCCATTAAGCCTTTAGTCCAATTTTCATCATTTCTTATTCATGTTTTGCATTGTTACATCATTGTTTTAAAAGTCGGATGAGACATTGAATCGGAAAGATTAATGATTCACGGTTTTTTAATTTAAACTTTAGATTGGTGGTTGAACAAATATGTAATGGTTGAAGAATTTAATTAAAAAAACCTTTATATTCATGTATGATAATCTATTAAAGAAATAAATATATAATAAGTCTAATTGTTAGCATAATAATATAACAACATGTGAAGTTTTTAATTAAATAAAACTATATGTCTACAAATGATGTAAAAATATATTAGGATTTTTCAAGGTTTCAATTCTTTTATAACTTTTAATTTTTTTTTTCAGAATTGTTTTCACTAGGCTTAAAAGCCGTTCATTTTTCTAAAAACTATTTTGATTGGTTCCAATATCAGATTTTGGGTTCCAACTCAATAGTGGCTCAACTCTGATCTAGCTTATTCAACCATAAAAACGGTTTTATAATCTAAATAACCGAATTGCTGACAAATCTAGTTAATAATTCAATCGATCAGATTGTTCAGTCCATTGAGTTATATGTAAATTTCCTCTTCTCTTTAGTTGGTTAAATGCATGCCCTTAATACTGCCAACATTTGTGCTTTTAATTCTAACAATTTCTCATAATTTTTCTCAGTTATATAAGTATAATAAAACATCATTTTCCTACGCTAAACCATACACATGTAATTAACATTTCAAAGAAAATTAATTGGGTAGTATTTCCCTTTAAAAATATCACTGTCAATTCATAAAAACCGTATTTCTTACTTCCACCATAATCATCAATAAGCCATAAATTGAGCAGCACTCCCCTTTAAGGAAATTGGACACACCCCCCAAAAAAAACCAAAAAACAATGTGTGTATATATATATATGCTGATTTGATTTCTGGGATGTATGGAAAGCTAAGTGTCAAAACTAAAATTGTCTTTGAAACATAAGTTTCTAAAGTGTGTATAAATTTATTCGTTGTGAAATTAATTGTTATAATATCTAATTTCACTGAGCATTTAATTTGATGATAGGGCGGATACAATAACGTACTTTTTTTATGGGTGAAATTCCCAAAAGAAAGGAGAAACCAAAATGGATCTATCCCACTGCAAGTAGTAATTTGTATATGAAATAAGTCTTTTAGTCGCCTCGGGGTTATCAAGAATAAAACCGAATTAATTTAATATAGTGCACAATTTGGGTCGTTTTACTTTGAGGAACTGATTACGAAATTAATTCTTAGTAAACTAAGTAATTATAATGCAAAATTGATAGGGGTAAAACATGATTGATTTATTTTCAAAACTAAGAATTGAATGCAATTAAAATAGATATTTTTGGGATTTTCAAATAAGGACGAATGGAAATGTGTTAGAAATGCAAGTGATAAAGATGCTCTTGGAAATGGTTTTCAATGGCTATGCTTGCTCAATTAAGATATTTGGGGAGTTAATACATTAAGCTTCTAATATATCAAACCTCATTAACCAATGAATCTAGTATCATAAGAGAGGGACCCCTACTCTTGAAATGCTATTAAACCCTCTTAGTGTAATGAGTTTCTCTAAGTTTCTGAAATATCAAACCTCAATTACTATTGAGTCTAATGCTTAAACTCATGAACCTATTATGGCAAAAAAAAAAAAAAAAAAAAACTCATGAACCCATTTATTGAAGTATTATTAAAACCCCTTAGAGAGTGACTATGGAATAAGTAATGCCTTTAGGTTCAACTACAATTCCAATTCAATCAAACTATTCAACAATATCATGTTAAATAGAGAGAAATAATAGAATCATAGATAAATATATATGTAACCATATATATTAATGGGCACAAATCCTCATTATAAATTCTAAATCACAACAGCTCAATCCATAGAATAAATCATAACTAAAATCATAGTCTCATTACATAAATAAATTCATAAACTTAAGAAATCACAAATATAAGAAGTTATAAATAAAATAAACTCCCCTTTAAAACACATATGAGCTCAAGCCATCTCTAATCCATCTCCAAGAGCACAAAATTATCTAGCCAAGAATAGTTTCAAGAAACATAGTCATACTCTGATTCAAACACCTAACCATGAAATCACATATTAAAATAACCAATTAGCACTAAATCAATGAAGGAATTGGGGCTGGATTTTGAACCAAAACAGAGGAAATTAAGCCACGGTTTGGACAAGGTTAAGGAACAGGGGAAGCCACGTCTGTGTTGAGAATCAAAGGAAGCGGTCTGGAATGGTTTAAAGCAGAGGGATGCCGACGGCAGTATTGGAAGATGCAGCGAGGATGGTGGTTCCTGTCTCTGCCACTCCAGATCGACCCGTTCTTCTTCGGTTCTGTCTCCAGCTGCGGCCTCTCTGGTTCACTCTCTCCAATTCCTCGAACCTCAGCTCCTCGCATTCAGCTCCCTGAGGTCCTCGCCGCCTCCCAGCTCACTCCGCAATTCAGCTTCCCCAGTCCCGCAGACCCCCTCGCGTCTCCTTCTGTCGAATTCAAGCTCCCAGGAATGAAGACCAAGTCGGGTCCTTTTTGCAGTCGGATCCCGCACGTTTTGACCAAGGGACTAAAATGTAAGAACTGAAATCTTTGTTGAGGGACTAACATGCGAAGTTTGGAATCTGTTTTGGGTTGACTGAACTTTTCAATACATTTGAGCCCCTTTTTGTAATTTTTCTCTGCTTCCTTCCTTTGCTTGTAATTTCCAGAAATCTTGGGTTCTTTTCTGTAATTCTTCCCAAACCGATCTACAATTAAAATAAATACAAAGTATAATACTTTATATTCTAAAAATTAATCAATTAAGAAAAATCGTAGAATATATAACATTTTTGCACTTTTTTCAACCTTAATTTCCTACAACTCCTTTAATTACAATTAATTACAAAAGAAATATTTTATGCTCATTTATTATGACAAAATCTCGAATAAATTATGAAAACATATAATTAAAATTGGGATCTGTCAGTATACTTCAAGATAATGGTGAAAATAAAGTTAGTTTTGATCCGTTCATGTATAGTTTTAATCCAGTAAATCATAGTTTACTTAGGTTGGAGATTGGCTTTAGATTAATTGTGATTAGTTTAATTTTTTCAATTTTATGGCTTTGGTTTTGGCTTACTAGACAGTGAATTATTGGTTTATGTTCTGGATTACTCTACTTTGATTTAATTTTCAACCGCGAGGTGGTATGTAATATCAAAATAAATAGAGTAATATATTTTGAAAAATAACATGCACAAATTACTGTTTAATCTGTGTAGAAAGGTTTTTGGTTAAAATATACTTTTAGTCCTTTAAGTTTATGGGAAGTATATTTTTGTTCCTTTAACTTTATAAAGTATACTTTTGGTCTTATAACTCTAACACCATTAATGTTGCTAATGGAAAACACTGACATAACAAACTCAAGTGATGACTGTATAATTAAATGCTCTTAATCTTAAATTTAACATATGTGTACATTGAAAAATATTTAAAAGCCTAATAAAGTGAAAAATCCCAATTTTATTATATGTTTTTATACTTTATTTGAGAATTTTGTCATGCTTATTGAGTTTAAAATGCATTTTTTATGCTTAATTGAGATTAAGAGTAAATGTATTAAATTAGGATTAAAAAGGGTAAAATTATCATAAAAATTGTAATTACTCTTAATCATATATTTTTTAAGAAGATTTGATGTCGGGTTAATTATTTTCAATTGTAGGTATATGGAAAATTGGATTACAACTGAAAATGGCAGTTTGGGACTTGAATTTGAAAAATGGCAGGTTGGTCCCATGAATTTGAGAAATTCCATTTTAGTCTAGCTAAAAGTTCAGCGTTTTGGGCTACTTAGGTCAGACTTGGATCAGATATAGCTAGAGAGTTTCTATGGAGATCACAGCGGAGATAACAAACAGAGAATTCAAGAAGGTGAGTGCCGCGGAGAGCTTGAGAACTTGAGTCTTCATCTCTTTCTCGCCGGCGACAACTCTCTTCTCCACCGTCGTCGGCGAGCTTCATTTACCACAACCAGCAGCCGTGAGCTGAGAGTGCAGAGCGGACCTGAGGCAGAGAGCTGAGGGACGGGAGCTAAGAGAAGGGAGGAGACCGAACTGAGTTTGGAGGAGCTGAGAGTTGAGAGTCGGGAGCTGAGGCAAGCTCAATTTGCATCACACCGCCCTTCATCGTTAATCCTCCATCATCGTCATCCATCCACTGCCGTCATCATCATCTCAGCACCACCATCAACTCTTTTCCCTTTGTTCTTTATCGACCAATCTGGCAAATTCCGCAGATTTCAGTTTGCATTCTCTGGTTTCCTATTGTTAATAGCGTGGCTATCTCTGTTCTGTTTATATGATTCTGCCTCTTGATGCTGTGTTGTTGGTTATGACTGGCTAAAGCTTCTCAATCTTTGTACCAAGTGGGTATGTCATGAGCTTAGAATTTTAATAGGGGAGTTTTTACTATTTCAATATATTCTTTATTTCTACATTATATTTCTGATTCATAAATCTTAGGATGAACTTTATAATGTTGAATTGATTTATTTTGATGTATTTGGAGAATTGGATGTGACTTGGACCTTTGTTAGATACTTGATATTGTGTTTAATTAGCTTAATTATCATTTCTTTGTGCTAGTTAGTCATTGAATTGATGATTTTGTGAACAATTTGTGCTAATTTCAAGGTGGCTTGGTTAGTGGATCAATGGTGTCTTTTGTTTACATTGGTTAATTGAGTGTGAATTTATTAATTATATTTAGCATTGAGTTTTAACATCATTAATCTTGATTTTTCTTATGGGTAACCATTGTTAAATTAAGATTAATGAGAAAATCAAGTGGTAATGCGATGTGGCTCGGTTATTGGATCAAAAGCTAAATATGATTTTTAAGTTCATTTAATTGCTAGAGTGCTTAATCAACCTAATTTAGAGAGATTAATATGCAAAGTGGCTTGTTATTGATTAAACTATATTAGGCTTAGTCTAAGGAGTGGCCCTTAGAGTCATGTTTGGAACTAGCATGATAAATCTCTCATAATCATTTTAAGTAATGATTGCTTGCGCCATTGCTATAAGGGGTTGCTTATTCCACAGTTGATTTTCTTATTTCTTTCATTTCATTAATCTCAATCATCATTTCATTTCATATTTTCAAGAAAAATCCCAAAAAAAAAAAAGTAATTTAGGACCAATTTAATCCTATTTGCAAAAGTTGTTTTTCATAAATAAAAGACCAAACCATTTTCTCCATTTTTTAGTCAATTTTGATACTTAGTTTACTTAGGAATCATTTTCGTTTCGGCTCCATAAAGTGAACACGACCTGGATTTTGCTGTTATATTGCAGTATTATTCGGTATTTGAACCCCAAGGCGACTAAAGGGAGTTTCAAATTGGCGCCATTGCTGGAAAACCAAGTAATTGGTTCCCTAGTAGTTAAGTGTCAGTCTTTGATTGATTGGTAACTTGAGCCTTTAGGTTGCATTTTAGTTAGTTTAGATAGTTTTACATATTTTTCATAGCATATTGCATTTTTTCATAAAAAATTTTAAAAAAAATACCAACAAATATCTTGATTTTTTTTTTCTTCTATTTTTGCATATTCATTTTTAGGACTTGGGATTCATTAGGATTTAATTGATTGTAATTTGAAGCACTTGATCTAATGACCAAAAGTATACCTCATGTAAAACTTAAATGACTAAAAATATACTTTAGCCAATTCTTTTTTACATTGTTTTTTTTCACTGATATAAATTTTGGATAAATTACGATGCGATCTCAAATATTACCCTCCAATGACCGTTGTAAAAAGCTTTCCCTAGCCAACGCAAAAAGCCCCCCCTTACGCTTCCAATATTTATAGTTAGATTGTAAGATTTAGCTATTACAAATTTACAATAGAATTCATTCTAAAAACATTTTGTAAATTGATACTCAGCTCCGATCCTTATCCGATCATTTTTATAAGGAATAATCATCAAAATCATATGGTTTAAAATATATTACTCCCCCCATTCCCTTTTATGAGAAACACCTAATCAAATGACCTATATCAAAAGGTTAGTTAAAGATAATAAATATGTAAAAATTGTAATTTTTTTCCTCAAAAACACTTTTATTTATAAAAGAGAGAGGAAATACAAGAGATAATAAGAAAAGTAGAAAAAAGATATATGTGGAAAAGATAGAATATGGGGTGGAGGAGACTAGAGAGTGAGTGTGAGTGTGAGTGAATGCAATAAATGCAATGATATTAATATGAGTAATTAAATAAGGGTAATGTGAAAATTAACAAAGAAAATGTGGGGTCCGGAACCTCTCCACTAAAGCATCCCTCCACTTACCCTCCATTTACTCAAAACGGCAGTGTCTTGATTAAAAAAGAAAACAAGTCAAAATATCACATCTGGGACCACTGATGCTACGCGAGCAAAAACCAGGCGAGCAAAAAACTCAACTTAAACCTTCGGCACCTCCAGATTCTCGGATATTGTCGCCGAGACCACCAAGCGCTCCAAGGAAATTGTCTCTGAAGCTTCCAAGCGAGCTGATCAAATTCGAATTGAAGCCTTGAAGCGAGCTGACCAATTCAAACACTTGGCTCAGGGGATTCATCCTCCCGGCGGCGGTGTTGTCCCGTTGCCGTCGGAATCCTATGAAGTAGAAATTCTTGAGAGTGGTCGTTGATTTGGTGGCTAATTGAGTGACGCACCAATGGTCGTTGCCTCAATTCGCCTTCCTTCTTTGCTTGCCTCTCTTTCTCCCCACACATTTCGATTCTCATGGCGCAGATCTGCTCCTTCACTTCCCTCATATTCCCTTCCTCTCTTCAGACCTTGTTTCCAGGTTCGCCTTCGCTCCGGTAAGTCCCACCTTTTCTGCTTAATCTATTTCTTATTTTTCCCTGTTTTCAAATTGCAACACTTCCGTTGTAGCATTGCCCTGCGCTATCTGTGCCGTAGATTTAAGGCCAATTATGATACTCATTCTCAGGTCGGTTTGTTCTGTATTCGATCCTATTGTTTATTGAGTTAACTGAGTTGCTTGAAACTGTTCTTTGAGGATTTCGGAAGACCAATAGATGTCTTGAAATGCTTATACTTCAATATTTGAATATAACACACGTTTTGGGCAGAGTTAGAGTTGAGGAAATAGGTGAAGATTGTTATGTCGTCGCTGCTGAAGACACAATTTTGCTTGGATGAATTCATTACAGATTTTTTCTTTTATTTTGTGGTGATTCTTGTGCAAATTTTGATGGGGCATTAGATAAAAATTTTGTTGACTTCTTAATTCACCACAGTTTCTGCCGGTGAAGATTCTGAGGTGAAATTATCTGCTGATCAATCAGAAATGATATTCGTGGGGACGGGGACTAGTGAAGGGATTCCGCGAGTCAGCTGCTTGACTAATCCTCTTAAGAATTGCCCGGTACAAATTTCAGCACCTTTACAATGAAGCAAAGCTTATTGGTTCTAGGATTGAAAGCTTTCTGTTGACTTTAGAATGTATGTTTAAAGAGAAGTTTTCTTGGTCCCTACAGGTCTATTCCAAGGCTACTGAACCGGGCAATAAGAATAGGAGACTTAACACAAGCATTCTCATTCGTCAATCAAGCTCCTCTGGAAGTCGCAATATTCTAGTAGATGTTGGGAAGTAAGTAATAAAATTTCCTTATATATCATAATTACATTTTATCCATTTTTATGCCAGTTTAACATGTTGTTTACTGATGGAATGATAGCTTAAGGTTTGAACCACAGTGGAAAATTTCATTGCCATTAAATATCTTACCCCTCTAATATAAATGTTGTCTCCAACTCCTTTACTATCTTTATTGTTGTATAACTCAGACTGATAGATCTAGTTTTTAGATGTTGTATATATTTGATAATAAAATTTTTACTTGTCATTATACAGATTTTTCTATCAGAGTGCTCTTTGATGGTTTCCTACATTGGGGTTAGTTCTCCTGTTAAGTCCTTCAGCATTCTTCTTTCATCATTTTGAGTAGGTTATAATAATCACTGTCTGACTATTTTGTGTGCCAAGTTATAACAAACAGCTGTATTCCTTTGAAAAAAATAACACTTTAGTTTTGAGGGGGATTCATATTACACAATTTAAGAGACAAAACTCCAATAAATATGCTACATGTTTTCTGCCTATAGTAGTGTCAGCATTTCTTTTTCCTTCTTTTTTGTTTTTTTCCAGGACAACCTATTGATTATTTGAAAGCTTAAAATATGTGAAGTGTATGCTTCTCTTATGAGTTTTCTTGTATAGTAAAATTCTGTTTTTGTTTCCTTGTTCTGAAACCAGATGTATTTCTATCAGGATAAGAACACTTGATTCGGTTATGCTCCCACATGCTTTATATGGCTGGTTTTCTAGAATTCCCTTAACTCTGCTGCACTTCCATCTAGTTAGGTAGGATATGGATGTATATGTGTGTTAAACCTTCTTTTCTTATAATTTCCCATAGCTATGAGACGAGGTACATGGAGGATGCTAAGCTAGAATCATCTGAACAAGCAGAAGATAAGAAAGCAGTTGAACCACCAGAAAAAGAAGTAAAAGATAGGGAAGCAATCAAACCCCCAGAAGCACAATTGAAAATCGAGAAAGCAAGTGAAACACCAGAAGCTGGAAACTTATAAAACTGGAAATTGCACTTTAGAAAATAGGCCCTTTTATCTTTTCTGCCCTTAGTGCCAATACCTCATGCTGCTTGTTATGAACTAGAATTGATAACATGCATAAAAAGGACTTTACAAGTTTAATATATTTTACACTTTTGTCTTGATACATTGTGGTAGATAATTACAATAGCTATAAACTGTGAAACTTTATAATTGCAGTCCAAAAAGAAAGTAGCAGGTGGAATCAACCAATAAGTTATGAACAAAATGAGCAGCAAAGAGAAGCTCAAGTGTATCCACCAGAAGTTGGGGCTGGAACAAAAGCAGTGGTTGGCTCAAAAGGAAGCACAAGAAGTTGGAATGCAAAGAGCTTAATTAGAGGACTTCATTTAGGAAGATCTAAGTTCATCTGTGAACCTGTATCTGTAACATGTTGTAACATAGTTTATAAGCAGACAATGTAATGCAATTCTACTGTAATAAAAGTTCCTTTATTTTAGAACAACTGTCTCAATGTTTTTAACATATTTTCATGTGGTGATATAATTTACCTTTTGTAAACACTTGACTAAATTGTAATGCTTCTAGTGACTTGACATCATAATCCAATGGAGCCTACAAGCATAAACAATAAAATCACAATAACATGGTATGTTTGAAATAAACAGCTCAAAGACTTGAAAAATAAAAGCCTCACCACCATTAATCTTGTGAATGGCATTTGACTTTGTTCATGTGTATTTGAGCTCAGTGCACCTTGTTGTAGTGGCAATGGCATAGGAAGACCATATTGCTTTGGCACTTGTGTATTTGACACCGAGGGACCATATTGCACTGATAGTGGTGTATATGACATAGTAGGATTATATTGCATTGGCAATGGTGTACCTGATATAGGGGGGCTACATTGCATTGGCATAGGTGCGCATGGCATAGCAGGACTATATTGCACAGGTACTAGGATATTTGAACTAGGGGGCCTGTGTTGCAATAATGCAAGTGTATTACATTGCACCAAATTTGATGAGCCAGCTACTTCCAATGTATTTTGGGTTTCCTGCAATAATATCAATAAAAACTCATTACAAAAACACAGTGCAACTTACTTAAAAATATCAAAGTAAAAATCTATACCTTTGAACTTTGTAATGTCTTGTTAGTAGGTTTATTTTTATTTTTAACTTCCCTTTTTTTACTAGGGTTGCCAACCCAACTTTTGCTCATTTTTTTTCGCTCTCTCTTTTTGAATCCAATGCCTTCACCACCATTATTACCATTATCATCATCAACACCACTTTTACTATCAACACCATTTGCTGAGTGTTTAATAAGAAGTTCAGACACTTTCTTGTTGAGTTCTAGCATTGCTTGATGAACCATAGAGAATGCCTCTGGACACTCAGATGCATCACTGGCTAATTTTATTAACATTGGGCACAATTCCTTATATCGATTTGAGCATTCTAGTTTAGGATCAACCTCAACTTCCTTTCCCTTGTTATCATACACTATACCGCACCTTGCTTCTCTTGTCCATCTTTTTAAAATATATTTCTGTGGAAGTAGCTTGACATCGTGGTCGCACAATATCCTTAGGGCATGACAACATAATATTCCCCATTGTTCAAACTTCTTACAACTACAAGTAATGGTAGCCTCCTTCTCTGCTCTTAATGGTTCAAATGTCAATCTCCACTCTCCCTTCTTGTCAACTCTTGTGATGACATAATCAAATACAAAAGAATCATCATCTTCATTTATCTTTCTTTCTTTTCTCTCTTTTATACATGTAGCATCACGTAAGTCATACTCCTGTTGGAACAAGTCAAAAATTGGTGGAGTGTAAACTTGAGAAAGCTGTTAAAGCATTGTTGAACTCTTCAAAATCAATCTTGGCAGCTTTTGTCTTGAGTTAAAATCACTCTTCAATTCATTATAACGTTTATCCACAATAACCTCTTCAAAGACTTTAAAGAATTGATTGATATTCCATTTGGGATTTGTGCAACTTTTGATGAATGAATTGACACTTTCACTTAATTGAGTGCTTCTCATACCAAGAGTCTTTGAATCCTTCATATAACATGCTGCCCACTTTTCTTTTATCTCATAAATAGACATCAGCCATTGATTCTCTGTAGCATTATATTTTGATAATAATGCTTTCCAAGCTTCCTTAAATGCTATCTCTTCATCACATTGATACATGCACCAATTGAACTTACTCAAGAAATGCGAGTCATCTTTCATCAAATTTCTAAGATGTTTTACCGCATTTCTATTAATATGAAATGTGCACAGGCCATGCTTTACACTTGGCATTACCTCTTTTAAGGCTCGTGCCATTGCTGCATCTTGATCAGTAAATATAGTAAATGGCATTTTCTTCTTATGTGCTTCCAAAAAAGTTTCAAAAAGCCATTTAAAAGACTCAATGGTCTCATCATATAACAAAGCAGCGCCAAATATCACTGTTTCTCTATAATGGTTGAAACCTGAGAAAATGGCAAGTGGTCTATTTTCACAATTTGTAGAGTGTGTTGTATCAAATGAAATCACTTCTCCAAAACAACCATAGTCTATCAACATACGTGCGTCGGCCCAAAACACGTTAGTTATTTGTTCTTCTGAATCCATTTGATATGCATGAAAAAATGAAGGATTTTCAACGAGTTGCTGTTGGAAATAACGAAGTAGACACCCGGCTTCACCATATACCATTTCTTGCTGCCTCCTTGATGTTAGATAACTCTTTACATCCTCTTTAGTATACCCCAAATTAGCCCTTCCTCCTGCATATTTACTCATTAAATTAAAAGAGGATTTTTGCTTAATCCCAACATCTTCAGCAGCCTCTAAAGCATAGCCCTGTGCTTTTGGTAATCTCCTTTGTGATGCCAACATATGAACAGTTTCAAGAGGCTCCAAAGGATGATTATGATCTAAAAATAGTTCAGTAATTCTATATCTTTCATTCACTTTTTTAATTATCATTCTAACTTCACAACCAGTTTTTGTCTCTTGTCGAGGCTTCTTAATTTTCATATCTCTTTTATCTGGTTTTCTCACTCCCTCCTTGTGGCAAACATATCTGTAATATATGATAGAACCATCTTTCCTACTCTTATTAGAGTTTTCTTTTCTAACACCAAATCCCATTCTTCCACCATAGCCAACCCAATATTGCCATGCCTCTTCTACATTATCAAATTCAAGACTCAGAGTGGGAGTTGTATTTGTATCCATTGCTTAGGAGAAGCTGAAAAAAAAGAGATATATGAAAAAAAAAACTAATATAAAGCATGAGTATCCTAGCTTAAACATCTACTAAATTAAAACAAAAAAACTAATATAAAGCATGAGTATCCTAGCTTAAACATCTACTAAATTAAAACAAAAAAACTAATATAAAGCATGAGTATCCTAACTTAAACATCTACTAAATTAAAACAAAAAAACTAGCATGTACAAATGATGTAATCAATATACAATGTAATGATTCCTTTTTTTTTTTCCCATGGTTATCCGATTATAAGAAGCAACACAAGCCAAAAAAAAAAAAAACTCAAAGGGATGTATACAAACTATAAAACAAACGTATATCACCAATCAAGAAGCAATCAATAAATGCAAAAGATGAACAAGCTAATACCTTTCTTCAATGATTTCTTTCCAGGTACAGCTTGCAAAAACTGTTTGGAGACAAAAATGTGAGTTTCTCACTTAGCATGAGTTTCCTAAATCTTTTTTTCCCCCCTAAAGTGCTGCTCTATTTTTTCCCGCGATCCCAGGATGCTGTTCTGTTTTTCCCTGCCTGGCATCAGTTTTGCCAAGATCTTATTTTGACTTGCTTTTTTTTTTTTTTTAAAAAATCAAAACACTGTCGTTTGCTCTATTTTTTGCCCGGTTTAAGTTGAGTTTTTTGCTCGCCTGGTTTTTGCTCGCGTAGCATCAGTGGTCCTAGATGTGATATTTTGACTTGTTTTCTTTTTTAATCAAGACACTGCCGTTTTGAGTAAATGGAGGGTAAGTGGAGGGATGCTTTAGTGGAGAGGTTCCGGACCCGAAAATGTGAGACATTCTCTAAAAGTTTCTTATAAATAGGAATAAGCCATATGTGGTAATTGTTTCTTATAAAAAGAAACAGAGGGAGCTAGTAGTTAAAAGCAATAAATGTGTAACTTATTTACATTTTTTTCAATTAAAACCTTTTTAGAAAAAGTATACATGAGAGATAATGAATGACATATATTTAATGAGGGAAAAATAAAAAGACTAGTTTAAAATAGGATTTGTTCCTTGAATCATTCTTATAAAAGATATTTCCTCCGGTCTTTTTTATAAAAGCCCAAAATTTAATTATCTTAGTCTTTTTTATAAGAGTTCGACAAGAGTTATCTCAACATTATATTTAATAAGTTTTTTATTCAATTGTGCCCCTCATTAATTATAAATGTCGCATTAATTAAAGGGTTAGTAATATTTATATTCAATTTATTTCTCTCTCTTACTTGTCCCATATAAATAAGTGTATACTTTAAAAAAAAGTTTATTTCAAGATATACTTATTATTTTAAATTAATTTTAACCATTTTTTTAAACCTAAACCGTATAATTTAATTATTGGAGTCTCTTATATAAATAGCACCGAAAGTAATATTCCTTATAAAAATGACAGGAGGGAGTAAAAGTCAAATCACGAACTCCTAGCTTGCATAGTTGTCTTCGGCAAAAATAAAGTCTTGTTAATTATTAGTCTCATTCACTAGCCCAAAATTTGACACAAATGCCTGTTTCTGCGTGAAGGTCAAATAAAACAGCGCCATTTTCTACATGATGAAGCATTATTGAAATTTGGTTACGAAATTGACATAATGGTTACGGAATCTGCTTTCACTACCTCTGGACATCCACATATATTTATCGCATATATTTTAATCCCCCCCCCCCCCACACACACAAACACAAATTAGCGAGAGAAATTCTGAGGCGGTGTTGTAGCATCAACAACATCAGACATGAATTTGAACAAGGTTGTGGTTACCCTTTTGCTCTTACTCTGTGGTAAGCGTCTTGTTTTTCCTTCATTTGTTTGCTTTCGTTCAATTTTTCATATCTTTGCTCCTATTCTCTCCGACTTTTGTTTCTTACCTTAATTAATTGTTCGTTCATACCTCGTGATGATATTGCAATGATAGTATTAATACTTGTGATGATGATCGGATCGGTGACAATGATAATTAATTAACAATTAATCACAAATAATTGAACAGGTGGACAACTAATATCAATGGGGAGCAATAATAATAACAAAGTGGGAAGGGTTGAAGCTTGCCCTCTATTTTGCTATGCAGATGCAGCTTACATGACATGCACATCTTCAGGGAATGAGCACCTTCCTCCAAAGTGTAATTGTTGCCTTGTAGGCAAGGGATGTACCATTTACAAAGCTGATGGCTCTCCTTATTGCTCTCATTCTACTTAATCCATTCAACTACCTTCATATATATATATATATATATAGAGAGAGAGAGAGAGAGAGAGAGAGAGAGAGAGCAAGAGAGATCAACTCTTCATGAGCTAGCTGGCGATCGAGCTTCTCTAGTGTGATGATATAAACAAGTTGTCTAAAATATATATATAAAGATCAAATATGCTTTTTATGCTATTATATATGGATATGAATAAATATGCAGCTACCTAAGACATCTTTCTTTCTCTTGTTGTTGTTGTTGTTTTTTTTTTTGGCTAGTTAAATTATTTTAATCTCATTTTCTTCATCTATCTATCTATCCCGCTGAATTTCATGGAATATAATGGATAGACTTATGCAGCAAAGAATTTCATGATCGGGGGGAAGAAGAAGGAGATTCTGCTTGATCTTCTTCCTTTTTTGTTTTCTTATTGATTCTTGCATCTTAAAAGTCTATTAAAGTTCCTATCGATAGCCATCGCATTCAAGCGGCCTCACCCCGCAAAGAAGAAAACGCAAATTTGAATATGAGAAGCGTATCTATTTAGAAAAATGAAATCTCTTTATCTATTTAGAAAAATGAAATCTCTTTACATTTAAGCCTTAAAAGGAATTATAACCTTGACTAAATCAAAAAAAAAAAAAAAAAAAGGTTCCGATTGATATAATATATAAATTGGTTAAAAATGTCTTATATCAAGGATAAGAATGATATTTCTTAAAACCATAAAATATCTTATTTTGGACCATGTCCTCCCTCCGAAAGGAGTGTGTGTATAAAAAGTTCTTTTATCCATCAATTAGTTATTACCATGATTTTAGAACCTAAATCAGACCGAGCGATTGGACTGACCCGTTTATCACTCATCCGATTCAACAGTTCAACTTAGTGTTGAGCCAAAAACCGGAGTGATTATATGGAAGTGAACCATCGTTCTCATCCATGCATATGCAACTTCATTCGTTGTTGATCCATTTTTCTCTCCTTTGTATTGCCAAAATTTTCAAGAAAAAGGGGAAGAGAGCTGATAAGTTAGGTGTGTGTGAAAAGAGAACCACTAGAATACCAAATGAAGGATGGCATGCCACAACTTGACATATAAATTTAATTTCTTATGCATTCAATTTTATTCTTTTGTTTATCTATAATTTTAAAATATTTATAATTTAATATGTTGACAACTTGATATGTTGTATTTTTTTTAAAAAACTTTGAAACTTTATTTTTTACACGTATATTATTTTACAAATATGTATGTATATATGTATGTGATATTATTTTTTAATTTAATTATTATGTTAGTGGTTCGACATTCGGTTTGATTTTTAAAAAATATTTATTATTTTTACTCATTAAATATAATAAAAATACATAAAATGATAAATAAAAATATTCATTGAAAAATATAAGAAAAGAAAATGACGTGGAATGCATGAAGAAAAAAGTCAAAGAATTATAATGAAGAGAAAATGCAAAGTCTAATGGACATGCACCAATTTTCAAACACAATCAATCAATTGCACCATACAAAAAGAAAGTAGTGCCATGCGCACATTTGGCAAATCATTTTAGGGAAAATGACTATTGCAGACCTTATAAGGTATGTTAGTGACGAATAAAACCTACAATTAAGTTAAGACAACAATAGCTTTTATAAAATGATAATTTGATTTTATCTTTGTGTGCACTTAAGGACAAAGGTAGTGATGAGTTTGATCTTGTTGTGTAGTGTGGTGTCTTATGTTGTGTTTGATGTGTGACTTAACTAATGGTGATGAGTATTTATAGGTCATGAAGTGATATCTTGAAGTTGTGCCTCTTGAAGCAACACATCTTCAATTAAAAGTCATAATCATATGTTAGATTCATGAACTAATATAATTTAAATAACCAATAGTTATTTAATATAAAATTTCCATAAAGAGTTACACCTTTATAATATGTAAGGTTTTCTTAAAAATCAACACAATTTTTTACTAAATAGTAGTTACCATATATTTTTAAAGGTATATTTAGAAATTAAAAGATATAACCTTAGTGACCTTTAATGTTATAACTCCCTACATAACCCGTCACATAAATTGGACATAAGTTTTCAACAAACATATCTCTTCATTTTAAAATATTCCAACCGCTTCTCCTAGCAATGGGAGCAAGTTTTGATAGCAGTCCTTGAATGATGATTTTAGTAAGAAGTGTCAAATATTAAACTCACTTACTTACTTAATGATTTTTAATATAATATCAAGTAATTGCTCAATATTTATAACTTTTTCAAATAACTGTAAGTCATTTGTGCATGATTTTTTGTTAAAAAATAGCAAGGGGCTTAAATAGCTAACGCCTAAAAAACCATTTTCCTCCTAATAGTTTGCTCTTTCAGCATACCTGCAATAAGGCAATTATTTTGCCTTTGGCAACCAAATTTTTGATAAGGTTTTTCTTAACTTTTCTTTTTCTTAAAAAGTTTTGCTCAGCTTGGTTCTGAGATCATCATTTTCTTTTTCAAGTTCATTTTTTACGCTCAAAAGTAATTTCCTCAGAGTTTAACAAAGTTAGTTCCATATATAACATGAGGAATTAGCAGCTGAATTGTTCATTGCTCGTGAAGCAAGTTGCTATGTATGTATTTTGTATTATATTGATATTTAGATATTAATTTATTGATTGAATACTACTCTTTGACTTTGACTTTGACTTTCTATTCCTTGTGATAACATATTCCTTTAATTTATTTATTTCTCTTTACCTATCCTCGTTGCTTGCATGAGACGTCAGTCTCTAGACCATCCTCTTGCATATTTCATATACATACATACATATATATATATATAGACCCACACACACACATACATATTTCATAATTCATAATGAGTAGGAAAATCGTTCTCACAAACATCTGAAGTCTTACGTTACAACCTGTTTAATTAGCTGATCATTTCAAACTATATCTTTAATATACTTTAATTTAATCCAATGAATCTTTGACATTTGACTTTTGGTCAGATATGATCCCCATCTATTGTTCAAATATTGTGTGCTGATTAGCCTTGCTAGCTAGGAGGCTCCGTTCACACCCCCCCCCCCCCAAAGTATTATACAGAGAATCAGAGAGATTATAAATAAGAGGTCGCGACTCGCCAACAATATACATCTCTATTGTTGCAGGAAAATCATGGATTTCAACAAGGTTATTTTTACCCTTTTCTTAATTTTCGGTAAGCATATAATATATCCTCATACCACAATTTTAATTCTCTTGTTCTATTTGCCATATAATTCTTTATTTTTTTTTTTGGTAATAGCCATATAATTCTTTCTATTGTTACTTCTTTCAATTTCTTGTTACCATTTTCATCATATGATCGGTGCAAAAAAACCTTTTCAAACGTGTTAATAATGTCTTTCTATATGGATATCTCCAACCCGTATAAATACAATCGGTGTAGAAAGTATTGAACCATATATAGCTTGCCTTTTTTTGATCTACAGAATGCATTGGATAAGCTTGAGCTCATCAAAAAATTTAAATGCACCATTTAAAAATATGACAAATAATATTTTATACTCTTTTTTTTTTTTTTTTTTTACAGTAACAACATTTTATGCTCATAAACCATATTGTTATTGACTAACTAAACATGTGCATATTAACGTATATTAATTGTAGCTGCCTAACGAAAAAGGCAGCGCCTGCTTTCTCGACAGAGTAAATTATTCACAAGGGTAAAGGTGTACTCAACATCTTGAAAATTTTTTAGAGGTGCACCTACCACCAAAAAATATTTATTGGTGCAATTTTGTCTTGAGATAATAGAAATGAAGCAATCTCACCCTTGAGTTAACAGTGCCCATCATCATGAGAGATAACGGAGTTTAGGAGGCTGTTAAATCAATGGTGATATTGCTCCATTTTTATTATCTCAGGGGCAAAATTGCACTAATAAATATTTTAGGGTGTTTGGTGCACCTTTAAAAGTTTTTTAGGGTGCTAGTTGCACCTTTACCCATTAATCACCTCAGTAAAGTAGTATACGAATAAAATACTCCTTCGACTCTTTAATACAAGACATGTTTATGTAATTTAATTAGATTAAAAGAAGTTAGTTAAGCTAGTTAATATGACATGTATCTTCTAAAATATTCTAGTCATCTTCTTTAATTCCATCATTCTCTCTTCTTAATTTTTGATGAGGGACCATCAATAGGGTTAAATTAGAAAAAGATTGACAAATATAAAAAATATGTCTTACTTAAGATTAACTCCCTAAATATATATTATATTAAAGACCAGAGGGAGTAAGTGTTATATATATACACATATATGTATACATACGTATACATATAGGATTTAGCTTCTCTCCTATACTCTTTCCCATCTTTTCCCCCTCATTTACCCTCCTTTTCCCTTTTGCAATGTTGGATCAAAATCTCAACAGTTTAGCTTTAACATCTTATAAAAATATTATGATAGTTTTACTTAAAAATACAAAAATATATTTAAACTGCTAAAATTTGATTTGAGGATCACTATATTATTATAGAGTATAACTTTTTCCTATTTTTTTTTTCATGGCAGTTGTCAACTGTTCGAATCAAATTTTTCCTAATATTTTTATAAGATATTAAATCTGAATTATTGAGATTTTGATCCAATGGTAGGAAAGGGCAAAGGAGGGTAAAAGGATGGGAAGAGTATGAGAGAGAAGCTAAATCCCCACACACACACACACACATAGAAGCTAAATTACGCAAACTTCTGGTGAACTTTGAAATCTTGCATGGACAAATAGCCCTCCTAATATTTAAAACTTACCAATAAATCTAGTTGAGCTTTTAAGTATGTGCGGATAACCCTTAACTATATAAATTATATATCTCCTTAAACTTTTATATTTGTGCTCACACAACCCTTAATTCAAACTTTGATTAATATAATATGCAGATAACCCCGCCACTACTGGTAAAAAAAAAAAAAAAAACAGATAACCCCGCCCCCCTAAATATTAAGTTCTGTATGTATAAATGATGTACATAATTAATTGTATTAATTGTATGAGAGTTATCTGCATAAATGTAATAGTAGTTAAAACTTAAGATAGTTCATTATAAAAGTTTCAAACGTGAGGGGATTCTCGATACATCACAAAAAAAAAGAGAGTTAATTAGCGACATAATTCAATCACTAAATTAACTTAACAATGGAATTTTGTCGTTAATTAATTAGTGATAGCCTATTTAGCGACGGAATAATCTAATTCTATTATTAACCCACTATTTTTTTTTGTAGTGTCATGGTTTAAATAAGTTTGTGAGCGCGCGCGCGCGTGTATAATGTGTTATATGTGTGAGTGGCAGGTGCTATGGTTGTGCATGAAAATGTGAAAATGGTGATGAGTGCCAAATTCTGTCCACAATTTTGCTACGGCGAAAGAGCATACATGACTTGCCCTTCTACCGGTGATCAACACCTTGTTCCTCCTTGCAACTGTTGCATGGCTTCAACGGGTTGCGTCATTTATAAAGCTGATGGCACTCCTATTTGCACCGCCACTTGATCGATCATGAATATAACCCCAAAACCCTAAATGGATCATAACTCAATAAGTAAGTAAGTACGTACGTACGTACGTGCATTCTGATCACACACACCAAAATCACGTGTATTTTCTAGATCTATCTATATGTATAAAAGTATAATCTATAATAAATCACAACTACTTGTTGTGTGACTTGCTCTTTCATGTGTGTATGTAATATATAAAGTAATGCATGGCGTTTGATAATAGACTTGTTGTTTATATATACATATGAGTGTGTATCACTGTTAATATATTTGTCAATTTTTTTTAATTAAAAAAAAAATTAAAGTAATGCATGTTAATATATACCTTGATTTTTTTTTTTTTTTTTTTTTTTTTGCGTATAAAGGCAAGCAAAGCTTGAAGAATTACAAGAATGCTAAGAAGTCTGCATCACCGAATGATCTTATGGTATTCCACCACATTCCATCGCAAAAAATTGGTTGCATTCCACTGGACACGTTTCTATCACCAAAAAACTCCTGATTACTCAACTGAGCTTTCCTCGCTAGATAGTCAGCACATCGGATAGTCTCTCTATGGGCATGAGTGATCGCCAAGTCCCAGTCCCTGTAAATGAGGGATCTCGTCTCTAAGATGACATCAAGCAGAGGATGATCAATGCCACCATCCATGGATAACAGGTGAATAGCCTGCAAAGAATCTGTAAAGAGCCTGATCCTGATAAAACCCAACTGCTTACATAACTGAAGTTCGTTGTGAATCGCATGTATTTCTGCAGTAGCCGAGTTATTGTGCCCTAACCTCTGTTGAAATCCACACATCTAGTTGCCCTAGTGGTCCCTTATAACCCCACCACAAGCCGCATGTCCGTTGCTGTCTCTAGAACCATCTACATCCACATGTACATAGCCCGGATCTGGAGGTTGCCAGCGGTCTGTTCCCCTTTCTGGTGCTTGGAAAATCTGGTGACGGAAGCTGCCATTTTCCACTCCTTCGAAGAGATGATACAAACATTTGTGAACTATCTGATTTGGGTTGTCAGCTCTCCCTTCAAGCGCCCAGCTGCATCGGTTCTTCCATAGGAGCCAGCATATGGTACTGAACACTCTTTGCCATGGCCATCTAGCCATCCTCCTGTTCCCAGGGGAATTTTGCAAATTCCATTTAAGCCATTCCTGCAAATTACCAGAAAAGAACATAGTATAGTATATATGGTTAGTTATAAAAAACCACACTCTCTTGGCTTGCTCACAGTCTCTCAATATGTGGAGGATACTCTCTTCACTCTCACAC
This sequence comes from Inga laurina, assembly GCA_963855925.1. Taxonomy (NCBI): domain Eukaryota; kingdom Viridiplantae; phylum Streptophyta; class Magnoliopsida; order Fabales; family Fabaceae; genus Inga; species Inga laurina. The sequence goes on along the minus strand of OY979702.1, from coordinate 61,883,421 downwards.
TCAAAGAGACAAGTGTTTAGGACGTTCGGATTATGCCTTGCTCTCAATTGATTCATTGGTAATCTCTCATGGAATACTTGCCACATAAACATTTTAACTCTTTCAGGACTTCCCCATTGCCATAAAGTTCGCAAGTGAGATTGTTAGCTTTGCTCTGGCTTATGATAAATTTTGTCATATGCAGACTTAACACTAAAGTTCCCATATGAAGCCGATCTCCAACAGATAACATCCTCCTCAATTCCCGTAGGAGGAGGGACCAACATGATTTTCTCCACGACCCAGTTAGGGAGGAAGTTCTCCCATCTTACTCTGTCCCATTCCCCTTCCTGAGTTACAAAGGATCTGACACGGGCATCCATATCCACCAAATATTCATTCTTATCAACATAGTCCTTCAGTGGTCTATCCAGAGGAGACCAGTATTCTTGCCATGCCTGAGTGGATCTCCCACTTTTTAGGAGTCTACCTAGTCCCTGTTTAAACTCTTCCTAAACTGCAACTATTCCAATCCAATTGGCTGATTGATCACGTCTTCTTCGCACTTGAGGGACTTTAGCCGTCCCGCATGAGTATTTCACGTCTTCCTCATGAAATAATATGATAGAACCGACTTGATTAAGACCGTTCTCCCTGCCATACTTAAGTATCTCCCTTTCCAGCTTGCCAATTTTGATTTAACCTTCTGAATTAGAGGAGCAAAAGTCACTTTGACCATTCTCTTATGTAGGAGCGGGACCCCCAGGTACTTCCCAAGGTCCGTTGTCAACCCAATCCCCACACTCTGGCTCATCTCATATGCCCTATTAAAATGGACATTTCTGGATACATACATTTTTGATTTTTGAAGATCGATCTTATGACCAGACACCCTACAAAATAATTCCATTACTTTCTTCATCTCATCCATTTGTTGAGATGAGGCCTCACCAAATAGCATCAAATCGTCTGCAAAGAATAAATGAGATATAGGTGGACTAGTGGTACTCAGCCTCAAAGTTTTCCAGTTCCCCGACTGCACTTCCTGGTGTATTAGTTGTCCCAGAAGCTCCATGCAAAGCACAAATAAATAAGGACTCAATGGATCTCCCTGTCTCACCCCCTCGAGGGTTTAAAACTCTCTGAAGCCACACCATTCCAAACAATACTCATGGTGGTGGTTGAGACACACTGCATGATTAGAGTAACAAATTCATCCCTCAATCCTAAGCTATGAAGAGTAAATTCCAGGAAACGCCAGTCAAGCCTATCATAGGCTTTTTCCATATCTATCTTCACTGCTACAAACCTCTTCTTACCTCTCTTGTTTCTCATGGTATGAATTGCTTCCTGAGCCATGATAACGTTGTCCACACCCTGTCTTCCTAAGATGAAGCTACACTGATTATCAGCCACTAGGAAGTTCATAACGTTTTTCAGCCTATTAGCAATCACCTTACTCACAATTTTGAAACTCACATTACACAAGGAAATAGGCCTAAAATCCCTCAAGGATGTAGGAAAGTCAACCTTGGGGATTAAGACTATATTGGTATGATTGACAGATTTGACCTCCTCCGGGTACTCAAAAATCCTGATCACTAAGTCACATACCTTCTGACCAATCGAGTTCCATTGTGTTTGGAAGAAGTGAGGGTTGAGACCATCTGGCCCCGGTGCCTTGAATGCTCCCATCGCAAAAGCAACATTTTTAATCTCAATAGGGGATACTGGTCTTTGAAGAAACTCTAGTTGGTTAGAATCCAAGGATGGAAATCGAGCTGGCCAAGGGGAAAAGGGTGTAGATAGGTTCTCTGCCGTGAATAACTTCTTGAAATACTCAAAAGCCATACTCCTTTGCTGCTTTTCCTCTGTGATCCAAATGTCGTCCTCATTCTGAAGAGCTTCAACTTTTTTCCTTTTCTTCCTAACAGATGCACAGGCATGGAAAAATCTAGTGTTTCTGTCACCCCCACTTAACCACTTGCATCTTGACTTCTGGAACCAGATTAACTCCTCTTACAAAGCAAATTTGTGATACCTGGCCCAAAGCAGATTTTCCAGTCTAAATAAACCATTTTGATTACCATTAGTTTGCCTGGCATGGTCGATCCCTTCCAATCTTCGGATGATCTCTCTCTTCTTTCTTGCCACATTCCCTACCACATTATCATTCCAAATAGTAACCTCATTCACAAAGCCTAGCCTTCCTTGAAGCCAATCCTTTCCCTCCCAAGAAGACTGTACAATCTCATTGAAGCCCTCTTCTATACACCATGCCGATTGATATTGAAACCTTTTCCCGCTATTCCTGTCTATACTCCGAGGTCTATCCGCCACTATAATTACACGGTGGTCAGACTTGAACCTTAGGTTGTGTTGAGCTTTGGCTTGTGGATTATTTAATTCCCATTCAAAGTTACAGAAGACACCAGTCCAGCCTCTCCTTAACCCCTATTTTCTCCCAAGTAAAACGGTCCCCCACTACTGGAACCACACTCAGGTTATAGCCATCAATGCAATTATGGAAAGTCATGCATAGACCTGGGAACAGGCATTACTCCTCCCTCCTTATCTCTGGGATCAAGAATAGCATTAAAATCACCAAGGACAAGCCAAGGAATATGGGCATTCCTATTGATAGCCTGAAGAGATGACCATAACTCCCTCCTCTTCAAAACACTGGTATCCCCATAAACAAAAGTCACCAACATTAGATCCTGGTTATTCTTCCCGGTAATTTTACAATGAAGGAGTTGGGTATTAGAAGTAATATATTGAACCTGGACATCCCCACTGTTCCATAACACCCAGATACCTCCGGCATACCCAGTAGCTTCAATCCTCAACCAATCTGTAAAACCCAGACCTCTCACAATTTTATTCGCCCTGTTGCCACTGACCCTCGGTTCCAATAACCCCATGACATTAAAACCATACTTCTTAACAATATCTTTAAAAATATGTGGAAAAGCTCTACCACAAGCTCCACGACAATTCCAAGATGACACTATCATAGGAAAATAAATATAAATTGCATCTTGGAAAAAACATGGAAACTTACCCGTCAGGAGGTTTACTTTCCAGCAATACCTCCACTACAAGCTGAGACGTTGAGTGCTTCATTGAGCTCGTCCCTTGCTGTTCTAGAGTACTCTCCACGTGCTTGGGTGGATTCAGTGCCATTTCACTATGTTTTTTGGAATAATATGAATTAGAGCCATTGCCTTTCCAGTTAGAAACCGACAAAGTCTTCTTTTCTCCTTCACCACGTGATTCTGCATCTTTATCCACCACTATTTGCTTTTTGACTTCACAAAGCCAATTATTTTCTATGCTCCCTCTAACAATCTGATGCTCTCTATGGGACCCACCAAACTTTTCTTTTTCCCCCTTATGATTCCCCAAAATTTTCACTTTACTCAATTCCACACTCGAAATGTGGACTTTTTTTCCTTGACCCAAGAGATATGGGCTTAGCACTTCCCATCACTACAACCCATTTTTTTCCCTCCAGCCAGCTTTTTCTTGTTTTTTCTAACTTGTTCCTTTTCATTAGCCGAAAGCACCTCCTACACAAGAAGCTTCCCCTCCTTTGCCGAACACAGGTCCTGATCTAAAGCATCCTCGCCTCTTTTACTCTCAGAATTCAAAATCATCTCAAAGTCCTCACCCACATCTTGATCCGTATAAACCAACGCAGCAAAATGAGACTGAAGTGAAACACCATCAGCCCTACCCTCTGCAAACTTGGACTGCCCTCTATCACCTACTCTGCTCCTACTTACCTCCTTCCTTGGAAATTGAGCTTTACTTGGCTTGTGAACAAACATCCACGGCCCAAACTGATCCTCCTTCCCCGGAAAATGTTTTTCTGATGACATCTTCAGATACACTCCCTTTCCCTGGCTTGAAACTTCCACCGTGCTTGCACCTTCTTGCAACAGACTCCACTGACACTTCTCCTTTCTGTGACCATATCTACGGTAGGAAAAACAAATAAGATCAAGCCCCTCATATTCAATGTTGCAGAGAGCATCTGCTGAAATAATCCTTGGGATAAGCTTCTTCTGTAGATCCAACTCAACACAGATCCTGGCATAGCGTCCTCTACGAATTTTAGTTTCCTCATCCTCCAAGTTTGCAATAGAATTCAGATCAACCTTAATAGTCTTCCCGATCATATCCCCTAATCTCCACATACACATTTTGTTGTAGAATAATAAAGGTACATAAGGAATTCTAACCCAAGAAGCAACTCTGCCAAGAGGATTACTGAAGGGATCAAAGTAAGGCGACCACCTCTGCACAAGAATGGAATGCTGAGCTACCGTCTAGGGACCATCGAACAAGACCTTTCTATAGTGATTTTCCTAGCTTTCTGGGTCTTTGAATTTCACCACATAATGATTGTTAGGCAGATCGATTAACTCAAAGCAATTTATTTTCCAAATCCTAATTAAATGTTCTTTCAGCCTGTAACAATTTATTCTAGTACCCAAGGTAGTAATTATCAGAGCATTGTTCCAAGGCTTCGCCCATCTGTTATACTCATCCTGAGACATTGAAACGTTGGGTAAATCTCCATGAGTTGCTTTAAAGCCTCTGATGGTTCTGGGATTTTCCAAGATTGGTCCACCAAGTCAGAGATATTCGAATCCCCCTCCACGCTTAAGCTTCCATATGCAACTCCATTGTACTCTGTTCCCTTAAATCCTAACAAGGATTCCTTACAAGAGACGCCAGCTCCTGCCATGCCAGACATGGTATCCTTTTTCTTACCCACATCTGCCTCTGAAGGTTCTTTCGCTACAAGCCTCCTATCTGCCCTTGAAGAATCCTCAATGTTCCCCTTCTGAGATTTCTTCCCTCGCCCAGTAGCCAAAACTGATTCCGACACTCTGTCCGGCGGAATACTCCTGGCCCTGGATTCATCCATTGGAGTCAAAACGGAAAGTGGCATGTATTCCAAGTCACTCCATCTCTCTCTTAGTTCTGTTCTACCTTTGGTACTACGTGCCAATTCTGATATATACCTTGATTCTAACATGTTAACCAGGCCTTGCATACTTAGCCTATTTGTCTCTAAAATTTTCCCAATGTGTTAAGCTTCTTGAGTTAATGTGATAACGAGCTTCATGTTTCAATCCGTTCTCTAGATGAGCTTTTAGAGAATAATTTCGAAAGAAAAAATGATAAAAATGATTTTAGATATTAAAATTTGAAGAATAACTTCAAAAAAACCAGGCTAAAATAGCTCTTGCCAAAATAGCTTGTGTTTGCCTAACATGTCATTGAGCCAATGTGTTGAATTGAGGGAAGCACATTTTGTGCTCATGATTGTGATGAGCATAAATGTGCTCATCATTCATGTATATCGTCAAATTGATTTTGAACCATCCAGATTTAATTTAATTTAATTTTTGTATTTTAAATAACTTTTTATTTTAATATATGTAAAATTTAAAATAAAGATAATCTTATAATTATCAATTCTCATAAAAATGAATTTATCATTTTAAAAATCACAAACTAAAAGTTTTAAATTTAGTTCATTGAGATTAAATTATATTTTATTTTTCTTAAAAAGTTTTGCTCAGTTTGGTTCTGAGATCATCATTTTCTTTTTCAAGTTCCTTTTCTACGCTCAAAAGTAATTTCTTCAAGAGTTGAACAAGTTCCAAATATAACATGAGGAATTAGCAGCTGAATTTTTCATAGCTCCAGAAGCAAGTTGCTATGTATGTATTTTATATTGATATTTATATATTAATTTATCGATTGAATACTACTCTTTGACTTTGACTTCTGTTCCTTGTGATAAGATTCCTTTTATTTTTCTTGGTAAAAACGTATTCCTTTAATTTATTTATTTCTTCTTTACTTATTCTCGTTGCTTGCATGAGACGTCAGTCTCTAGACCATATCCTCTTGCATATTATATATATATATATATATATATATATATATATATATATATATATAATTCACAATGAATAGCAAAATCGTTCTCACAAACATTTGAAGTCTTACGTTACAACCTATTTAATTAGCTGATCATTTCAAACTATATCTTTAATATCATTTAATTTAATTCAATGAATCTCTTTGACATTTGAATTTTGGTTACATATGATCCCCATCTATTGTTTAAATATTGTGTGCTGATTAATAATCCTTACTAGCTAGGAGGCTTCATTCATATGTATATTTTTTTCAAAGCATTATACAAAGAATCAGGGATTATAAATAGGAGGTTGGGACTCGCTAACAATATATACATTCTTCATTGTTAAAGGAAAATCATGGATTTCAACAAGGCTATTTTTACCCTTTTCTTAATTTTCGGTAAGCATAATATATCCTCATACCTCAATTTTAATTCTCTTGTCCTATTTGCTATGTAATTCTTTCTATTGTTACTTCTTTCCTTGTTACCATTTTCATCAATGCAAAAAAAAAAAAAAAAAACCTTTTCAAACGGGTTAATAATGTCTTTCTATATGGATATCTCCAAGCCGTATAAATACAATCGGTGTAGAAAGTATTGAACTTTCTAAACTGGTTGTTGAACCAGTGTAAAAGACCTTTTTACAGCAATTGTTTTATAGCTAGTGCAGAAAATATTTGTTACACCAAACAAAAAGAAAATATTTAGAGGATAATTCATAAACTGATCCTCACCTTTTTTTCTTCTTTTGTACGTCAATCTTGACACACTCGATGAAGATATAATATTTCAAATCTTTTGTATTTAGAGGGTAAATGTATGTAGTACACAATTTCAGATATTGGAATGATATGAAGGTCATAAATATGTTTAGTTTTCCTTTTCCCTTATAGCTAGCGAATTAGGAATTAGGTTATAATACATGGTTTCCGACAAAAAACAAATTACATGAGTAGGTCTTTAAAAATGTTATTTATTGAACCATATATAGCTTGCCTTTTTTTGATCTACAGAATGCATTGGATAAGCTTGAGCTCATCAAAAAATTTAAATGCACCATTTAAAAATATGACAAATAATATTTTATACTCTTTTTTTTTTTTTTACAGTAACAACATTTTATGCTCATAAACCATTTTGTTATTGACTAACTAAACATGTGCATATTAACGTATATTAATTGTAGCTGCCTAACGAAAAAGGAAGCGCTTGCTTTCTCGACAGAGTAAATTAATCACAAGGGTAAAGGTGTACTCAACATCTTGAAAATTTTTTGGATGTGCACCTAGCACCAAAAAATATTTATTGGTGCAATTTTGTCTTGAGATAATAAAAATGAAGCAATCTCACCCTTGAGTTAACAGTGCCCATCATCATGAGAGATAACGGAGCTTAGGAGGCTGTTAAATCAATGGTGATATTCTCCATTTTTATTATCTCAGGGGTAAAATTGCACTCATAAATATTTTAGGGTCCTTGGTGCACCTTCAAAAATTTTTTAGGGTGCTAGTTGCACCTTTACCCATTAATCACCTCAGTAAAGTAGCATACGAAAAAATACTCCTTCGACTCTTTAATATAAAACATGTTTATGTTATTTAATTAGATTAAAAGAAGTTAGCTAAGCTAGTTAATATGACATGTATTTTCTAAAATATTCTAGTCATCTTCTTTAATTCCATCATTCTCTCTTCTTAATTTTTGATGAGGGACCATCAATAGGGCTAAATTGGAAAAATATTGACAAATATAAAAAATATGTTTTACGTTTAGGATTAAAATTAACTCCATAAATATATATTATATTAAAGACCAGAGGGAGTAAGTGTTATTTATATATATACATATATGTATACATATACCTATACCTATACATATAGGATTTAGCTTCTCTCCTATACCCTTCCCATCTTTTCCCCCTCATTTACCCTCCTCTTCCCTAGCGCACAGTTGGATCAAAATCTCAACAGTTTAGGTTTAATATCTTATAAAAATATTATGATAGTTTTACTTAAAAATACAAAAATATATTTACACTGCTAAAATTTGATTTGAGAATCACTATTTATTATAGAGTAGAATTTTTTCCTTTTTTTTTTTTCCATGGCAGTTGTCAACTGTTCAATTCAAATTTTTCCTAATATTTTTATAAGATGTTAAATCTGGACCATTGAGATTTTGATTCAATGGTAGAAAAGGGCAAAGCAGGGTAAAAGGATGGGAAGAGTATGAGAGAGAAGCTAAATCCATATATATATATATATATATAAAAGCTAAATTACGCAAACTTCTGGTGAACTTTGAAATCTTGCATGGACAAATAGCCCTCCTAAAATTTAAAACTTAACAATAAATCTAGTTGAGCTTTTAAGTATGTGCGGATAACCCTTAACTATATAAATTATATATCTCCTTAAACTTTTATATTTGTGCTCACACAACCCTTAATTCAAACTTTGATTAATATAATATGCAGATAAACCCCGCCACTACTGGTAAAAAAAAAAAAAAAACAGATAACCCGGCCCCCCTAAAGATTAAGTTCTGTAGGTATAAATGATGTGCAGAATTAATTGTATTAATTGTATGAGAGTTATCTGCATAAATGTAATAATAGTTAAGATAGTTCATTATAAAAGTTTCAAACGTGAGGGGATTATCGATAAGTCACAAAAATAAAAAAAAAAGTTAATTAGCGACATAATTCAATCACTAAATTGACTTAACGATGGAATTCCGTCATTAATTAATTAGTGATAGCCTATTTAGCGACGGAATAATCTAATTCTATTATTAACCCACTATTTTTTTTTAGTAGTGTCATGGTTTAAATAAGGTTGTAAGCGCGCGCGCGCGTGTATAATGTGTTATATGTGTGAGTGGCAGGTGCTATGGTTGTGCATGAAAATGTGAAAATGGTGATGAGTGCCAAATTCTGTCCACAATTTTGCTACGGCGAAAGAGCGTACATGACTTGCCCTTCTACCGGTGATCAACACCTTGTTCCTCCTTGCAACTGTTGCATGGCTTCAACGGGTTGCGTCATTTATAAAGCCGATGGCACTCCTATTTGCACCCGCCACTTGATCGATCATGAATATAACCCCAAAACCCTAAATGGATCATAACTCAATAAGTAAGTACGTACGTACGTACGTGCATTCGGATCACACACACACACACACACACAGAGACACACACACACACACCAAAATCACGTGTATTTTCTAGATCTATCTATATGTATAAAAGTATAATCTATAATAAATCGCAACTACTTGTTGTGTGACTTGCTCTTTCATGTGTGTATGTAATATCTAATAAAGTAATGCATGGCATTTGATAATAGACTTGTTGTTTATATATACATATGAGTGTGTATCACTGTTAATATATTTGTCAATCTTTTTTTAATTAAAAAAAAAGACTAAAGTAATGCATGTTAATATATACCTTGATTCTAACATGTTAACCAGGCCTTGCATATTTAGCCTATTTGTCTCTAAAATTTTCCTAATGTGTTAAGCTTCTTGAGTTAATGTGATAACGAGCTTCATGTTTCAATCCGTTCTCTAGATGAGCTTTTAGAGAATAATTTTGAAAGAAAAAAATGATAAAAATGATTTTAGATATTAAAATTTGAAGAATAACTTCTAAAAAAACCAGGCTAAAATAGCTCTTGCCAAAATAGCTTGTGTTTGCCTAACATGTCATTGAGCCAATGTGTTGAATTGAGGGAAGCACATTTTGTGCTCATGATTGTGATGAGCATAAATGTGCTCATCATCCATGTATATCGTCAAATTGATTTTGAAGGATCCAGATTTAATTTAATTTAATTTTTATATTTTAAATAACTTTTTATTTTAATATATGTAAACTTTAAAATAAAGATAATCTTATAATTATCAATTCTTATAAAAATGAATTTATCATTTTAAAAATCACAAACTAAAATTTTTAAATTTAGTTCATTGAGATTAAATTATATTTTATTTTTTAAAAAAAGTTTTGCTCAGTTTGGTTCTGAGATCATCATTTTCTTTTTCAAGTTCCTTTTCTACGCTCAAAAGTAATTTCTTCAAGAGTTGAACAAGTTCCAAATATAACATGAGGAATTAGCAGCTGAATTTTTCATAGCTCCAGAAGCAAGTTGCTATGTATGTATTTTATATTGATATTTATATATTAATTTATCGATTGAATACTACTCTTTGACTTTGACTTCTGTTCCTTGTGATAAGATTCCTTTTATTTTTCTTGGTAAAAACGTATTCCTTTAATTTATTTATTTCTTCTTTACTTATTCTCGTTGCTTGCATGAGACGTCAGTCTCTAGACCATATCCTCTTGCATATTATATATATATATATATATATATATATATATATATATATATATATATATATATAATTCACAATGAATAGCAAAATCGTTCTCACAAACATTTGAAGTCTTACGTTACAACCTATTTAATTAGCTGATCATTTCAAACTATATCTTTAATATCATTTAATTTAATTCAATGAATCTCTTTGACATTTGAATTTTGGTTACATATGATCCCCATCTATTGTTTAAATATTGTTTGCTGATTAATAATCCTTACTAGCTAGGAGGCTTCATTCATATATATATTTTTTTCAAAGCATTATACAAAGAATCAGGGATTATAAATAGGAGGTCGGGACTCGCTAACAATATATACATTCTTCATTGTTAAAGGAAAATCATGGATTTCAACAAGGCTATTTTTACCCTTTTCTTAATTTTCGGTAAGCATAATATATCCTCATACCTCAATTTTAATTCTCTTGTTCTATTTGCTATGTAATTCTTTCCTTGTTACCATTTTCATCAATGCAAAAAAAAAAAAAAAAAACCTTTTCAAACGGGTTAATAATGTCTTTCTATATGGATATCTCCAAGCCGTATAAATACAATCGGTGTAGAAAGTATTGAACTTTCTAAACTGGTTGTTGAACCAGTGTAAGAGACCTTTTTACACCAATTGTTTTATTGCTAGTGCAGAAAATATTTGTTACACCAAACAAAAAGAAAATATTTAGAGGATAATTCATAAACTGATCCTGACCTTTTTTGCTTTTGTACGTCAATCTTGAAACACTCGATGAAGAGCTAATATTTCAAATCTTTTGTATTTAGAGCATAAATGAATGTAGTACAAATTTTCAGATATGGGAATGATATGGAGGTCATAAATATAGTTAGTCTTGTCCTTTTCCCTTGTAGCTAGCATATTAGGAATTATGTTATAATACATGTTTTCTGACCAAAAAACAAATTACATGAGTAGGTCTTTAAAAAAGTTTCGCTATCCCGTATATTTATTGATTGAACCCGATAGCTCGCTTTTTGATGATCTGCAGAATGCATTGGATCAGCTTGAGCTCATCCAAAAATTTAAATGAACCATTAAAAAATATAACAAGTAACATTTCAGATTCATTTTTTCCCAGTAATAATATTTTATACTCATACGCCATATTGATATTGACTAACGAAACATTTGCATATTAATGGATTACTAGTAGCTGCCTAATTAAGAACGTATAGGGCAGCGCCTGCTTTCTTGACCGAGTAAATCGTCTCGGTAAAGCATACAAATAAAATAATTCATGCATGGACAAATATAGCCCTCTTAATATTTAAAACTTAACAATAAACCTACTTGAGCTTTTAAGTATGTGCGGATAACCCTTAACTATATAAATTATATATCTCCTTTAACTTTTATTTTTGTGCGCACGCAACCCTTAATTCAAACTTCGATTAATGTAATATGCAGATAACCCCGCCCCTAAATATTAAGTTCTGTATGTATAAGTGATGTACAGAATTAATTAACTGTATGAGAGTTATTTGCATAAATGTAATAATAGTTAAGATAGTTCATTATAAAATTTTCAAAGGTGAGGGGATTATCGATACACCACAAAAAAAAAAAAAACAGTTAATTAGTGACATAATTCTGTTGCTAATTATTTAGTGACAGCCTAGTTAGCAACAGAATCATCCAATTCTGTCATTAATCCACTATTTTTTTCCGGTAGTGTCATGGTTTAAACAAGTTTGTGTGCGCTCGCGTGTGTTTATAATGCGTTATATGTGTGAGTGGCATGCAGGTGCTATGGTTGTGCATGAAAATATGAATATGGTGAGTGCCAAATTCTGCCCACAATTCTGCTACGACGAAAGAGCATACATGACTTGCCCTTCTACCGGTGATCAACACCTTGCTCCTCCTTGCAACTGTTGCATGGCTTCAAAGGGTTGCATCATTTATAAAGCTGATGGAACTCCTATTTGCACCGCCAAAATCACATATATTTTGTAGATCTATATATATATAGAAAATATAATAAATCACAACTACTTGTTGTGTGACTTGCTATTTCATGTGTGTGTAATATAAAGTAATGCATGTTGTTTGATTTGCCTCATGGAATAAGACATGTTGTTTATATCTACACATATGAGTATCACTGTTATATAGTATTTTTTGTATACTTGAATTCTCAATGTATCAAGAATAATACCCCCTCCTGTCTTTAATATAAGACATATTTAGAAAGTTGATCTTGATCTTAATTATAAAACATAGTTTTTATAGTTGTCAATCTTTTCCTAATTTACCCCTATTGCTCCCTCAACAATAATCAAGAAGAAGAGGGAATGAGAAAATTAAGGAAGATGACTAGTTAGGATGTTTTAGAAAATATATGTCATATTAACTAACTTAACCAACTTCCTTAATTTAATCAAATTGTCTTATATTAAGGATTGGAGGAAGTATTATATTTTGAAATTAGAATTAGTCTTTCATTCAGCATGTCCTTTTTTCCCCTCAATCTTTCATTCTCTGTTATCCTTGGGATCATTAATGGAGATTCATGGAAAAGTAAGTGCATATTTTGTGTGTTAGAAACTAGCTAGCCAGCCATTCAAGCGGGGGGATCGGGTGCTGTACGTTTACTGAAAATAAAAAACTTGAAAACAAGCCGGAGAAAATTAGATTATGAGCACAAACGAAAAACCTGATTTTCAAAATAGACCAATTTGATAAAACAGTAATAAATTGGAGTAGAGAAGTGATCAAACATAGAGAATAACTATCTCGATGAGAAAATTAATCTTTTTTATTGCTATAGCTTTGACTCACTTACAATTCAATCATTTAAGTATGAATCAGTAAGGTCCTCTTACTGTCGAACATGATTTTTCTCCCCTTTGTCGTCTCACCGTCGACCTTTACTATCCGATGGCGGATTCTGAGGAATAAAAGCAGGTCGATGGCGAAGTGGAGGATATATTGGATTGGATGGTATATTTGATGCTCTTTGAGCAGAGGCGCTTCGTTCTTCCTTCTTCAAAAAATCCGGTGCACGCAGAACCTGATTCACTGTATATCAAGTGATAGCCCATTGGCCATAGCAAACGTCATCCCTTTGTTTCTCACGTTGAGAACTGCTCAATGCCGCATACTATTCTTGTACCTCCCGTGGGTCACAAGCCTGCCACCAAATCACACAATATAGTATAAATATACTTTTATTGATAGCCGCCCCTGCCCCTATTAATGTGTTAATAAGCCGCCAAAAAAACAAGAAGACGAACTAATCCAATTTTATGATAAATCTCCTGAATGCTTGTTTTTTTTTGGCCAATCCTGAATGCTTGTTAAGACCTTGATTCTAATGTAATATTTATGATACCCCTATCACTTAGGTGTTTGTCTCTAATATTTTCTTTTTCACTACAAAAAAACAGGGAATTAGAGACGGAATTAATTCCGTCGCTATTCCGTCTCTAATCCGTCTCTGATTCCGTCTCTAAAATCAGAGACGGAATCAGAGACGGATTAGAGACGGAATTTAGAGACGGAATAATTCCGTCGCTAATTTCCGTCTCTAAATATTTAGAGACGGAATCAGAGACGGATTAGAGACGGAATTTAGAGACGGAATAATTCCGTCGCTAATTTCCGTCTCTAAAAATTTAGAGACGGAATCGGAGACGGATTAGAGACGGAATTTAGAGACGGAATTATTCCGTCTCTAAATTCCGTCTCTAAAAATTTAGAGACGGAATCAGAGACGGATTAGAGACGGAAATTAGCGACGGAATTATTCCGTCTCTAAATTCCGTCTCTAAAATTTTAGAGACGGAAATCAGAGACGGAATAATTCCGTCGCTAATTTCCGTCTCTAAAAATTTAGAGACGGAATCGGAGACAGATTAGAGATGGAAATTAGCGACGGAATTATTCCGTCTCTAAATTCCGTCTCTAAAAAATGAAATAATATATAAACTACCCTCTTTTAGAAATTAACATAATAAATGAAGAAAGAATAATTGTAGTGCTAATTTCTTGAAATTTATTAAACTGCTAATCAATTTATTCGTATATTTATTTATCAGTGTTACTAATATGATTTCTTTAACAAAATTAAAGTACAATAGTTGTTTTGGAAGCTATATATAGTTATGAAATATGTAGATAAAAATGAAAAAAAAAATACAAACAAATAACACTAATATATAAAAGTTAAAATTCATAACAACTCATGATATAATTTACAAAGTATAGACGTCACCACTTGTTTCTTTGAGTTTTATGCAAAGCATATGATTTTATTTATAAAATATTGAATTTGTGACAAATTGCAATAATGTATTCTACCATTTCAAATAATACATAAAAACATGTAAATAATTACTACTACATATATTATATGAATGTGTAATTAAATACTCATTTGATTGACAGTATAAGTTCAATCTTGCAATTGTATCGAAAAAAAGTTTAATCTTGCAACTTGGCCAATCTATTTCAAAATATAAGTCTAGTCTAAAATTTAGAAATTGTAATTTTTTTTTCTTATGTTGTTCTTCTAGAAAGTTTTTTAATATACCAACTAATATTTAAGAGGTGCCAAATCAGCTCATGAATTGTTGTATTTTAATTGGTTATGCTACAAATAACATGACGGATTAGATTGATACAATAACTTCTAGGGTGGATATAAAAAATTGTACATTCCCTTCATTTACAAGACTAAAAAAATTTCCCCTCCAAATTGTTGCAAATTCCCTCCATATTTGAGCGTTTTTTTGGCCAAATCCCACTTCTCCTTAATTTATAGGGCACTCTCATTCTATCATAGATCTGGCATCTCTGGTTCTTCCTCCTAATCACTTGTTCAGCCTCACAAAGTCACCACCTTCTCCTCTCTTCATCGGCAGTCACATCTCTCCTCTCTCTCGGAATCATTGAGTCACTGTCTTCTCCCTTTTCTGTCAGCCATTGCAGCTCTCCTCTCTCAAAGTCTCTCTTCCTCATCGGGTTTGTTTGGTTCAATATTAAATACTCATTTGATTTTTTAATTGAGACTAATAAATAGGATTAGAGTGGTAGTCAATAGGCCAAAGTAAATAATTAGTCAGAGTAAAATTTGAAGATTCACTATAATGAGTTGTTGTATTTTAGACTAAGACTCTCAATATTTAAGTTATACAATTTGAAAATTCACTATAATTTAGAAAAATAAAGTAAAATATATTTAATTAGTCAAAAATTAAAATTAGAACCATAGTTCTAACCATAGTTGATACATGATATACATTTTCACACTTTTATGGCTTTGTAGTTTGTTAACTTGTTATCATTTGGTTTGAACTTTATTTTATTTGCAATCAATTTAATTCCACTTTCAGTTCTTTAACCATTATAAATCAACAATTCAATTCAAACTAACAAAAAAATTATTGGCCAAAAATTAAAAAAGAAATCTGAAAGTTTATTCACAAAATTAAAACTAATTTTAATTTTAAAAAATTTAACTTTGCGACGGATTAGTGACGGAATTCCGTCGCTAATCTTGACAATTTCGTCACCAACTGACGCACGTTAGCGACGGAACATCAAAAATCCGTTTCAGATTTAGAGACGGAATTTCCGTCGCTAATCCGTGGCAAAAATTAGCGACGGAAATTCCGTCTCTAATCCGTGGCAAAAATTAGCGACGGAAATTCCGTCGCTAATCCGTGGCAAAAATCAGAGACGGAAATTCCGTCTCTAATCCGTCTCAAAAAATTAGCGACGGAATTTCAATTTAGCGACGGAATTTCCGTCGCTAATCCGTCTCTAAATTAGGGACGGAATTCAGAATTCCGTCGCTAACAGAATTAGTAACGCCCTTTTTAGGGACGGAATTTTTTCCATCGCAAATCCGTCGCTAACAGATTAGAGGCGGAATTAGCGACGGAAATTCCGTCGCTAACAATATTAGTGACGGAATTTCCGTCGCTAAATTCCGTCTCTAATATCCGTTTTTGTTGTAGTGTTTGTGTTAAGCTTCTTCAGCTAATGTGATGACAAGCTTCGTGCTTCAACCCGGCCTCTGGATTAGCTTTTAGAAAATTCGTGTATGTTTAGATAACATTTTAAAAACACTTTTTTTTAAATAAAATCATGGTTGGGGAGAAAATTACCTAAACATGAAAAAATTTCAGAATCACTTTTTTGGACTAGACCATAGTTTAAGACCTCAAAATTATGATTTTGTAAAAAGCTTTTTTTTTTTTTTTTTTTTTTTTCACTTTCTAATAGTTGGCTCATTATTGTATCATATAATTTCCCCAGCCGATCTTTTCTCCTTCCTCCTCTTTTTCCCTTTCCTTCTCTTTCTTCGATTTTTTTCTTCCTTACATCGTTCTCTCTGTTTCAATTTCTGAAATTTCTCTCAACACTCGAGTCTCTACTTCCTTATTCCAGCTGATCAGAGAGGCAGTGGGTGCTAGTGGTTCGCGGCGGTCGGAGAAGGCGGTGGGTGCTGGTGAGTTCTTTCTTCCTGCTTTCGTCATTTCTCTTGGTTCCGTCTTCTCTCATTTCTTTCAACTCTCGACTTCCTTCTTCCAGCCAATCGGAGAAGGCGGTGGGTGCTGGGGGTTCGATCATAAGACTCCATTGATACTGATAGAAAGAAAAGGGATCCACATGAGTTGTCTAGAGATGACGAAGATGACCCAGCATCACACTGCCAACCTCCCATGCCCTTGTTTTGTTTTCTATGATGAAATCAGAAACAAAAAAAAAAAAAAAAAAAAGGATTTCAGAAATCAGAAATAGTTCCGCAAGAGCAAACTCAGAGGAGAAATAAAAAAACTCAGAGGGAGTATCGCCGGAGATTCAAAATCGGAGGTGACCAGATAGTCGAAGGTAGAGCAGAAGGTGAAGGGAGGTCGACGGAGGAGATGAGGAAGTCGACAGCGATGAAGATGAAGCGAGGGTCCCATGGCGTGAGCAATACAGTGTTTGGAGAAGGAGGGTTGCTGCCCCAACCACCACTAAAAACGAAAAGTAGAGACAACTTTGGAGAGGAAGAAGCCATGGTCGAACAGTTACGGTAGACAGAAAACTTTTTTAGTTTTAGTTTTTATTTTTAATTTTAGAATATAAATTATTATATTTAATAATTAGATTTTATATATGTATTGTTAGCATTTTATTGTTGAGTCAACGTTAAATTCGCTATATCAACATTTTTTATTTGTGAAACTTAATTGTGTTAATATTATGGGACTAAAAGTATATTTTATAAACTTAAAGAATTAAAAAGATACTTAATATAGACATAAAGGACGAAATGTATACTTTAGCCTAACTTTTGTTACAAAAACATTACTCTTATTTTTTTAAGGTTCCATTTTTAGCCATCAAACATTTAACTATAGGAAAAATTACGTATTTCAATCGAAAATATATTATTTTAGATAATTACTATTTATAAATGATTTTAGTCTATACAATATATTAATACATATATGTTTGAGCAATTTTTTATCATGTTACATGCTAGACTAATGTTATAATTTTAATTTTATAGATAAATTTATTAAAATTTTGGTATTTATTACCAAATTTAATGTTAAAAAAATTTAAAATAAAATCTTCTCCTTTATATACAATTATCACAAAAGCTACATCATTTTTAATAATTTGAACATGAAAAAGTGGTTCTGATAATAATATCCAAGTATTATCATTTTATGAAAATCATTTTTTTCTACATAACCTATTCTGGTCAGAATTTATTATCTAAAATTACTTTTATCACTTTTTCTTCAGAAATTATTCTCTAAAAGTTAATTTAAATCCTTTTTATTTCTGAGAAAAAAAGTGATAAAAGTGATTTTAAATAATAGATTTTAAAAAATAGCTTCTGAAAAAGCAAACCAAAATTTATAGGAAAAATGAGATCTACGTCCCAAGCTATAAAAAAAGTACCTGAAAAGTCCCTTTGAAAAGTCAATAGTCAGAAAAGTTCAGGGACTTTTCTGACATGAATTTTCAATGTCCATTCACACAATTACCCCCACTGAAATAAGTAGAGAAAAGGCACAAGAGGAGAGGAGAGGAGAGGAGGCACGTTTCTGTGATTATAGAGAAAGAGAAAAATGCACAGACCATGCGCGTTGGAGGTGCAACATCGAAGGGATACAACGTGTTGTTAATGTGGTTGAGAACGTCTTCTTCTTCATTGTCCATGTACGGGTAGCGAGGTATAGAAGCGAACTGGAATTTCTTTTTTGTGTGAAAGTTGATTGGATTGAGATTGAGGGATTGGTCAAAGGTTGGATCTTGGGATAAAAAATGGAGTAAGTGGTAGGTGGTAGACAAGAAATGCTAAGAATTTGCCACATCTATGATCTTGAGCATTGAAGTTGGGGTTTCACCTTAGATGGGTTGAGTTTATGTTAGAGTGCTATATTTTTGGGGCAAGAAAATAGAGAAGCTGTTGTGTTTTAAGTGGGAATGGTGAATATAATTGTGGTTCTTTGCTGTGAAAACGTTGAAATGAAACCAGAAAATTGTTGTAAATTTGTGCAGATGTAGTTGTTAATATAACTGTTATAGTTGTTAATACATAACCTCTGCTGTGCTCTGTTTTTGGGCAAGCAAACAGAGGTGTGCTGTACATTCTCGCTGGCATGATGATAAAAAATGATGATATGATGATAAAAAAATGTTGTTAATATGTGCATATGTAGTTGTAAATATTGCTGTGGAAGTTGTTAATATGAGTTTGTGTAGCATATTCTCATGAAAGTAATGAAATCCAAATGAAGTTCAAAGTTATACTTGATACATCAACATTTGTGGATCTTGTAGATGATGAATGAGTGCTAGAAGAAGTTGTTAAAATGACTAATAATGTTGTGAAAGAAGCATTAAACGTTGTAAACAATGACAGAAGTGACAACAATATAGTGTGCAACTTACTGATATAGCCTAAGTTATTGCCCTGATGTAACAACAGAAATTAGTTGTAAACATAACTGAAGATGTTGTAAACACTACACAGAGTAGTTAACTCTTCCCATTTTCAGTGTTGAGTGAATTTACATGTGGCCACATGCTTAGACAAACGCTATTTTCTGATGAACGTTCACCACAACAAATGCTGATTTTACCACTTTTAAAGCTAATTTGTCAACTTGTGCAGTTAATTTTACAACTTATTTATGTAATTGTACTAGGAAAGATCTTGGTCCGTAGTAAGTTTATCTGTACGGATGGCTTTGTTTACAACCGATAAAGCTTTGTTTACAACATAATGAGTTATTTTAACAACGTGTAACCACTTCGTCTGCATGTTAATATACTTAACAAAGGTCATTGGATGCGTGCTTGGCCCACCAACTCTCAAAATCTCAAATAGCGTTTACAACATATTCAGTTACATTTATAATATGTTTATAACGTGCGTGATTGTGTTGTGTTTATAACATCTGCAATTACATTTACAACATGTATAGTTAGGTTTACAACTTATTAAGTTATGTGTACAACTATTTTCAGCTGTTGCACTATGGCAATAGCTTGTGCAAGAAGCAATAACATACACATCACTTTGCTGGCACTTCTGTCATTGTTTACAACATGTTATACTTTATTTACAACATCATAAGTCATATTAACAACATATTCAGTTACGTTTACAACAAGTTTATAACATGTGTGATTGTGTCGTATTTATAACATCTTCAGTTACATTTACAACATGTATAGTTAGGTTTACAACTATTTTCAGCTGTTGCATCGGGCAATAGCTTGAGCAAGAGGCAATAACATACACATCACTTTGCTGGCACTTTTGTCATTGTTTACAACATGTTATGCTTTATTTACAACATCATAAGTCATATTAACAACATATTCAGTTACGTTTACAACATGTTTATAACATGGGTGATTGTGTCGTGTTTACAACATCTTCAGTTGTGTTTATAACATGTATAGTTAGGTTTACAACTTATTAAGTTATGTTTACAACTATTTTCAGCTGTTGCATCGGGCAATAGCTTGAGCAAGAAGCAATAACATATACATCACTTTGCTGGCGCTTCTGTCATTATTTACAATATGTTATGTTTTATTTACAACATCATAAGTCATATTAACAACTTCCTCTAGGCGGTTAAATTTTTGACAATGTCATAGAGTCTTACCATCAGCTGAACCCAGTAATGACTCAATGTGCCTAAAATTCCTGATGCCACATTTGCAACATCTGAAGGCCTTGTTCATAAGGCATTATGCATGTTTTCACAAGACAAAGAGTTATTTTCACAAGGTCATTGGATAACCTTCTGATGTTTGTATAATTTCATGTGCCCCCTGTGATAACAACACATCAGCATAAATTTAAACAACATCTTCTACCCATTTGTTGCAACTTAATATTTGTACTATCACAACTTAATAGCTTATCATTTCCATATATACTATGACATTAAAATATTAAATGCTATGAGTAAGTACCTTTTTTCACATATTGCACATACTCATTCCACTTAAACAAAGCATTCACTCTGTTTGCTTGCTCAGAAATAGACTACAGCAGAGGTTCTGTATTAAGAACTACAACTGTCATATTAACAACTACATATGCACAAATTTACAACAATTTTCTGGTTTCACTTCTGCGTTTTCACAACAAAGAACCATAATTATATTCACCATTCCCACTTAAAACACATCAGCTCCTTTGTTTTCTTGCCCCAAAAATAGAGCACTCTAACATTAACTCAACCCACTCAAGGTGAAACCCCAACTTCAATGCTCAAGATCATATGTGTGACAAATTCTAGCATTTCTTATCCAACCTTTGACCAACCCCTCAATCTCAATCCAACCAGCTTTCACACATAAAAAAATTCCAATTCACTTCTATACCTCGCTACCTGTACATGGACGATGAAGAAGAAGACGTTCCTAACCACATTAACAACACGTTGTAGCCCTTCGATGTTGCACCTCCAACTCGCATGATCTGTGCATTTTTCTCTTTCTCCGTAATCACAGAAACGTGCCTTCCCTTCTCTCCTCCTGTGCCTTTTCTATACTTATTTCAATGGGGGTAATTGTGTAAATGGACATTGGGAATTCATATCAGAAAACCACTGACTTTTCAAAGGGACTTTTCTGATATTTTTTCTGTAGCTCGGGACCTAGGTGTCATTTTCCCAAATTTTAGCTCTTAGGAACCTAGCCTGTATTTGCCTAACATGTTATCGAGCATATGCATTGAACTGAGCCTTGAACTTCACTTATTCCATATAATGTGTGAAGTATTCAAGTTTTACTCTTTGAATTTTGTAAAATGCATTCATTAACCTCACAGCCTAACACAATAACGTGCTTGAGTTCCTAGATGAAATGTTTTATGATCTTCGTTCGTGTATTAACTTCCACTTTCAACACAAACATGAGGCATTAAATACTTCCCGGTCTAGAATATAAGATTTGTTACCTAAGACACACAAACCAATGAAATTAGTTTAAGTAGAAAAATAATAATTAATTACCCTATTAGCCTCTTATATTTTTAGGACCTGTTTGCCACAGTGTTAAGGGAGAGAAAACACACGATAGGGGAAAAAAGCCCGGTGAACTTAAAATTGGTCTGTTTGGGTTCACGATCATGTATGCTGAGCTTTTTGCATTAACCCACGATAATAAAGAAGCTCACATCTTGAGCTTTTTCGGTGCAGCACGATACAAATCAGTTATTATTAGGCATTTAATGCCCAACGAACTCCCACCGGTCTATCGATTTCTCCATAATATTTTCACACCTCTTCTCATTTTCTCACCTACGCCTCCCTCAACGTGCATGTTCTCCCTGATCTGGCTGTCCGTCATGGTTGTGGTTGTGTCGTCGGTGTTTGGTGTTAGCGTGGTCGGAGGGTGCGAAGCTTATCGCCGTCCGTGACTCATTTTCTGTTGACCGATCGTCCTGCTCCGAGTCGTCCCCTGTTCGCTAACTTGTTGCGATCTGTGGCTTGTTCGTGCAGTTTGGTAGCCAAATCCGTTGGTGGGCGTTCAGATCTGAGGTCGAGGGCCGTCGTCTGGTTGCCGGAACTTCTCGGGTATGACTGGTTTTTGTACTTCTGTTAAGTTTTTTGCTCTGCTTTGTGATTTCCGGATGTGAGTCGGATTTCTCATTTCCTGATCTGGATTTTTGAATTGAAGTCAGTGTTTTCTTCATCTCTGTATATGAATATGAGCTTGAGGCTTTGTTAGCATTTCATAGGAATGTGGAAGAAAGGGAGAAATATATATATATATATATATATATATATATATATATATATGTATGTGTTTGGGTCTGTTATGTGACATTTTTATTCGTTTGGTCATTGTTTCCCTTCTTTTCCTCATGTTTCTTCATCTCTGCGTATGAGTTTCGATGCTGTGCTGTGGTTGCTTCATGTATGCGAATGGGTATCTTGTGGTTTATTCATCTCTGTTGCTTCAAGAAGACCGATTAGCTCTAATTCTATTTCAAATCTCTATTTCTGTTTGAAATCTCTGTATATTTTGACTGAATCTGAGCTCGAGGCTTTGTTAGCATTTTATAGGAATGTGGAAGAAAGGGATATATATATATATGCATGCGTTTGGGTCTGTTCTGTGACATTTGTATGCGTTTGGTAATTGTTTCCCTTCTTTTCCTCATGTTTCTTCATCTATGCGTATGTATGCTTGAGTGGTTTCTTCATCTTTGTTTTTTGATATCACTGAGCTCGTGCCTTTGCTAGTATGGTTTGTGGAAGAAAGTGAGAAAATATATATATATATATATATATCTATGCGTGTGAATGCTGTGGTTTGAAACTTTACAGTGTATCTTCCTTCCTTGATTAATATGCGTATGGGTGCTTGAGTGGTTTCTTCATCTATTGCTTGGATGAAGATTACAAGTTATGGGTGCTTCCTCTTCATACCTGTCTTGCAAGATTGCCTCATACTGCTTGACAAAATCTTGCACAGAGGTTTTCTTATGAACATATTTATCAAAGAAGGAATTCACACTTTTTGATCGCTGGACAGTGGACAAACCACCTAAGAAAATATCCTTCATGCGTGTTGGCACTCATAACTTGCGATCTTCATACAATGACTGCATGCATTCATCCTCTCAGAGCTCAAACCTATCAACAATTTTCGACCACCTATTCTCAAACTCATCATTTGTCCATGACCTATAGATTCATTTTTCATGTCATTTTCCTTTCCTCTACAATTTCCAATAGTTCTTTTCACTTCATTTGGCTGGTTTAGTTTTTAGCCAAGTTATAATTTAAAGCTATTCTAGTTATTTGTATTTAGTTTTTAGCCAAGTTATAATTTAAAGCTATTCTAGTTCATAACTGCTATTTTCTCATTATAATGCTACATATTTGAAGTTGTAGTTTATCTTTTATTAGCCAATTTCCATTTAGGTGGGTAACTTGTGAAATAGGTTGGCAATAATATTTGCTTGCACGGGCATTTGATGTCTGCCTTCCTTGTTTTCTGTCTCTTTTGGAAACTTCAAATCTCATGTCTATTATTGAAAGCTAGCTGTTAGCAAGTGGAAAAAGATATGGGAAGGTTGGGTAGTAAATGATGTGGGATGATTTTTAAGTTTATGAAAACTTTGGCGACATCCTAACTTTTTATGTTTTGTTTTAGTTTTATTCGTCTGCGCATCCTCTACAATGGATCTATTACTTCCCACTGCATATTTGCCTCTAATTATGACTACCATCCAATTAGAATTGTAATGGTGTGAAAATGTTTATGTCGAACTCACTAACTTACCAGGTTGATTGAACTCACTAGCTTACTATGTGGAGGCTTCATCTTGTATGTGACTTGTTTTTTGCTATAGGGTGAATATGATTTATGTGCTTCATTGTCCACCATCCCATAAAGTTTTATCTTTTATTTGTGCTTCAACTGTAATGAAATGGTTTAATATAAGTTAATCTTCACTTGTTCATAGTTGACATAGAAGTATGCATAAGGAGAAACACAAAATAATGTGGGATGTAAATACCACGGGGATTTTCATACATGAATGCGTTGATCAAATTTAGAAGAAAGAACGTCAAGGATCTTCTTTCACGAAGGATGGGTGGAAGAATATTATGTGTGCATTTAATGAAAAAACAGGACAATCATATGACAAGAAGCAACTGAAAAATAGGTTTGATAGCTTGAGGAAAGAATAGAAGGTGTGAGACAAGTTATTCTCGAAAGAGACGGGCATATCGTTTGACTCTACGAGGAATATGGTGATCGCTGAAGATGAGTGGTGGGACAGGAAAATTCAGGTGCATAAATGTTGTTATGATTATTATGAAGAACAATGTTATGATTACTATTTGTATTATTTTATATAAGGCATTGATTCGGAAGCTTGTATACATACAGGAGAATGCGCAGTATGCCAAGTATAGGTACAGAGGCCTCATGTTTGCGAACGAATTAGGGATACTATTCAAGGATGTTATGGCATTGGGTGGCACCATATTCACACCATCTGATCCACATCGGTTGTCACTGGGTATTGATGAAGACGATGTCTATCGACCCACAATGGACCTAGAAGAAGGATCAGGAGATAGTGAGAAAGATCTTGAAGGTCCTGCTACTGGAGGTAGTGTGGGAGTGACAACTGATTTCGAAGGAATAAGGTTGACAACGAACTCAACACCTAGTGCACCTAGTGGTTCGGGAAGCAGTGTGAAGAGAAAGAGGGTTGAAGGGGCTGAGAAAGCAAAAAGGAAAAAGAAGCCAACTTCGAAAGTAATAGCAGATGCGGTTAGTCGAATAGCTGACGCATCTACGGATAGAACACATGCGATGAAAATGCTCTCCACAACTGATACACCAGCAAGTGAGGTCGTGGCTGAATTACTTACCATTCCTAAAATTGTTGCTGATAGAGACTTGCGTCGTCGATGTTGTAATATGATGATGCACCAAATGCCTCGCGACATGTTTGTTGGCTTGAAAGGAAATAAAGAAGCCTTGCTCGAGTGGTTGCAAGAACACGCTTACAATAGCCCACATCTTCAGATTGCCCCGAAGCCCTGAACTCCACTTCATGTTACTTTTGAAAACTTAATCATATGTAGTTATATTGATATACCTGACTTTATGTTTGTTACTTTTGAAAACTTTGTCATATGTAGTTATATCGGTATGCCTGACTTTATGTATGTTTTGATAGTACTTATGTTAGACCAAGTAGCTATATGTTAAGCCAGTTGTGAATGTTACTAACTTCTGCTGTATGATGTGAATGTTACTTGCACATTTTATAGTCGTATTTGATTTCATACAATCTTTGCAAAAACACAGGTTACATCATCTATGGCAAGTTCGAGTGGTGCAGATAGGTCGGAACGGCCGGAGGAAGTACGATTGTCTCGTGCAGATAGAAGGTCTCTGCTCATATCCCTCTTAGATGAAGAGTTGACAGAGTATGAACACGTAGCTGCGTTGATGGCTCAATATCTCGTGCCGTATATTTGCAAAGAACCATGCAGAACTAGCAAGCAAACAGGTGCATAGTGGGTGCAAGAGGTATTGGAAGGGCATGATGGAATTTGTCATGAAAATTTCCGAGTGGAAAAACATGTCTTCTCTCTCTTGTGCTCGAAATTGGTAGAACATGGGTTACGACGAACTAGGTATATTGGAATTGAAGAAATGGTTGCCATGTTCTTATATACAGTTGGTCATGCACAAGGAAATAGAATCATACAAGAACGATTTCAGCATTCTGGAGAAACCGTTAGTAGGATATTCCACATGGTTTTAAATGCTTGTGTTAATCTAGCGACAGAAATTATCAAACCGGTTGACCCCGAGTCTGTCATTGTCACCCAAAAATAAGCAATGATCGGCGATATTACCCCTATTTTAAGGATGCAATAGCAGCAATTGATGGAACTCACATCAAGTGTGTGGTCAGTCAGTCTGAGCAGGAGAGGTATATAGGGAGAAAGGGATATCCGACACAAAATATCATGGCCGTAAGTGATTGGGATATGTGCTTCACTTTTGTGTTGGCAGGTTGGGAGGGAACTGCACATGATGCTCGTATCTTCCAAACTGCTATCTCTACTCCATCTATGAAGTTTCCGCATCCACCTCAAGGTATATCTCCAATACCTGATTGATACATTGTGTCTTTCTCCCCCTTCACATTTGCTATAATTTTACAGTGTAAATACAAATTCCATCTTTTTATCAGGGAAATATTATTTGGTCGATGCTGGCTATCCAACACCTATTGGATATCTTGGTCCGTATAGACGTGAGCGTTATCATCTTCTAGATTTCAGGCGACGAGAGGAATTTGCAAATCCTAATGAGATGTTCAATTATTATCATTCAAGTTTGTGGACTACTATAGAAAGGACGTTTGGAGTCTGGAAGAATAGGTTTCAGCTCTTGGGGGAAATGAAGTCATATAGCTTTGAAACACAAGTCTACATAGTTTGTGCTACAATGGCTATACATAATCTTATCTGAAGAAATTCCCAAACAGATATGGATTTTTGAAAAGCTGAACGAGGAAATATACCTGGTTAAGATATGGATTTTTGATGTCGCATCCACATCAACTATCCGTAGATTATCGTCAACACAAATGAATGATGTTCGTGACACAATCAGAGATCAAATTGTTAGGGGTAGATGATCCACTAATGAAACATTTCATGTATGCATTATAATTTAGATATAAATTTATCCAATTTTAATTGAAGTGGCTTTAGTGTTTTTTTTTTCAATAATAATTGAACTTTTATTATTTTACCAAATTTTATTTATAGTTTTTCACTTTAATTATCACAATATATACAACTAATATATATATGGAGTTTTCAATAAGATTCATGCCTTTTTTAATCATTTTCCATCTTAACGGGTTTTTCAAACACCAATCCAAACACGTTTAAGGTTAGAAAAAAAGTTACTTTTTCTACCGCAATTCCAAACACAAATCACATCTACATTTTGACTTTTTTCTTATCTGACTTTTTTTAAAGTCAGTTAGCAAAAAAAGCTACTTTTCTACCGTTAATCCAAACGGTCACTTAGACAAGTGGGAGTAGCTTTTAAACACGTTTTACAATACGATTAATGTATTAACCTTGTGACTAATGTGTTAACCAAGCCTCTGACAAGCATTAAATGCGTTTGGCGAAAAACACTTTTCTAGAAAACGTCTCCCTGAAATTTATAGCAGCTATATTATTATTTTTAACCACGTACTAGTAAAAAAATTTTATTCTATTCTGATATTATTTATAAGTTTTTTTTGATAAAAAAATTTGATTCTATTTATAAGTTCAGTTTTAGGATTATAAATGCGTTTTATATTTTTTTATCCCTATTAATTACAATAAATAAAAAGAATTTATTTATGTTGATTTTTGGAATCAATCATAGATAAGGGCAAAATTAAAAATTTAGCCCATAGTTAATAAGTTAACTAACTCTCTTTGGTATATTTGGTATGTGAGAATTAGTTAAAAAAAACTTATAAATAGGATCAGAGTGGTATATGTATATACCTCGCTGGTCCTATTTATAAGTCCTTTTTATTTAGCACTCTGATCTTATTTATAAGTCATTTTTCACCAATTCTCACATACCAAGGAGAGTTAGTTAACTCATTAACTATGGGCTAAATTTTTAATTTTGCCCTTATCTATGATTGGTTCCAAAAATTAACATGAATAAATTCTTTTTGTTTATTGTAATTAATAGGGGTAAAAAAGTACAAAACGTATTTATTATCCTGAAACTAAACTTATAAATAGGATTAAACTTTTTGGTAAAAAAAGACTTATAAATAATACCAGAGTGATATTTAATTTGGTAGGCATTTGCGAATTTTGAGTTTCAAAATCTTATAGGTATTTATTTTACATTTTCCCTAATATTTTTTGGGATTTGTGTATTTTTCCAAGGGTCTGTTTGGTATGAGGGATTTGGAGGGGAAGGGAGAAAAGGGATAATTTTTATGAGTAGGATTTAAGAAAATTAGAGAAGTGGGATTACAAAATTTTAATAAATAGAATTTGTAAGATAATAGATTAAGCAAATTAAAAACTTTTAACTCTATTTCTCTCACTTTTTTTAAATCTAACTCAATTTTTTTTTCTTTCACTCATTTTCCCTCCGATCCCTTCATACGAAACAAGCCCTAAAGATGTGTTTTAATTTTGAATTAGCTTTTGAGGAATAGAGTATGAGTAGAATATGTTTTATGAAAAGTGTGATATTGATATGATAATCATTTTTTATTTGTAAATTACTACAAATGGCATAAGTTAATGAGGGTAATTAAAATGTTTGAGGGTAGTTTGCCAATCAAAAAATCACTTTGCCATAAGCTGGACCGGGGCACTTCACTAAAACCATGGTTTTGGGCTATCAAATAGATATTGGGCTTTAATAGTTGTTTGGATAATTTGGTTTCAAAATACAAACCATGGTTATATATATATATATATATATATAAAAGATGTCAAACTCATTAGGTTAAGTAAACTTATGATAGTGATATAAACTCGTATCTTAAATTTGTAAGAGCTTACTTTTATTAAATAAACACTAATAGTGTATAACTAAATAATTAAAATATAAAAAATGACAACAATTTGTTTTAAATATATTTTAAATCTAAATAATTAAAATTAAATCCATCAATATTCATAATTTATCATACTCAACAAAGAAATTTCGATAAAATTCATATATAAAACCATGGGAAAATCTCATATAAAGTTACTTAAATTAGAAAAATTCTAAATTGTGTTGGTAAATTCAATAAATCTCTAATTGAGTCATTAACCCAATTTTAGATTTCAAAATATGGGAAAAATAACTTTAATACCCCCTCCTCTCTCCTCATTAAAGATTTTGGATACTCCCTCCCTTATCTTTCCCAATATGTATATATATCAAAATTAATTTTAACACAACAAAATATGATTCATCTATAGTTCAAATATAATAACTATCATCAAAAGAAGAAAAAACTACAATATTTTGAACAAAGAGTTCATTTTATTAACATGAACAATTTTTTTTTCAAAAGACTAATATATGTCACTATAAAAAAGATATATTTTAGTCAATATATTAATTAAATATAAATTTTACTGTATTTTTCACACACACATATAGATGTTTTTTCAAAATTTTTATATTGATGTAAACCATTTTACGAAATTTTAAGTGCATTTTACATCATTTTTCTAAAATATCCAAAGAAGTATATGAAATTCACACACTGCTTGTTAAAAACAAATAATTAATATTAAAAATTTATATTAAAGAATTAAAACTTAAAAATTGAAATATTAACTAAATTAATTTTTTAAAAACTCACATTTATGTGTTAAGGAAAATTATTCTGGTTTAGGTTAATATTGGTAAAAATGACTTTTATTTCAATTCATTTTTTCAAAGTGAAGTTGGTATGGGTTATGCTTTCTTTCTTTCTTTTTTGGTTTTTTTCTTACCTGATAAAAATAACAACTCTATTCGAAAAGAAAATCACATTTATTTTTTTATCATTAATATCAATTAATTGATTTTCAATTAAAGATTATTTAATTGATATCAATGATACTATCATGGCATGTCATCTTGAATTATTCTTGATTATCCTTTTAGGAAAAAAAAATCATTTGATTTAGCTTATATTAATGTTGATATATAGAGCTATAAAATCATAAAGTTATAATACTCTTTTAAGGGGGGTGAAAAGAAAGGCGGGCAAAAAAGAGGGGGAAAAGATATGAGGAGTATTAAAGTCATTTTACATAGATTTTGAAATCCTAAATTGGGTTCATGATTCAATTAAGGATTTATTGAATTTATCAACTTAATTTAGAATTTTTCTATTTTAGGAAGCTTTGTATGAGATTTTCCCTAAAACCATTGAATATGATCAAAACGAAAAACTTAATACGAGTTTAAGAGTGAGTTAACACAATTTTATAAGTTAAAAATGTAAAAACGGTAAACTCGGTGTTTGAACTCACAAGTTTAATCAAGTTTACAACT
Organism: Inga laurina; assembly: GCA_963855925.1. Taxonomy (NCBI): domain Eukaryota; kingdom Viridiplantae; phylum Streptophyta; class Magnoliopsida; order Fabales; family Fabaceae; genus Inga; species Inga laurina. The sequence continues at coordinate 61,853,038 of OY979702.1, read as the reverse complement.
AACACAAATTTAATAGTGACTCAGCATAATTTTTTAAGTTAAAAACGTAAAAACGATAAACTCGAAAAGCTAAATTCGAGTTCGATAATAATGTTGTCTGTCCAAAAGTGCCTTTTGGATTCAATCAAAACACCCAATAAAAGTGAATAATGCTCAGTGATGAGATGCAATTATTGCATCACAAAAATATGCTCCTATTAAAAAAAATGACAAAAATAAGAAAATCATACTCAGTCCCAACTAAGAAAAATAATCAGTGAAATGTCCCTTGAAATTTTCAAATAATTAAGAAGTCCCAAGGGACTTGAGGGTAAGATATTTTAAGGGAGAATTACATTTAGGTCCCATGGAAGAGAAAAAATGAAGAAATGATCCTTATAGATTGCAAAATGAAAAAATGGTCCCATTAACAACCCCATAAGCCTGTATTGACAACTCATTAACAACTCCATAGGACCATTTTTTCATTTTACAATCTATAGGGACCATTTCTTTATTTATCATCTTCCTTAGGACCTGAATGTAATTCTCCCATATTTTAAACATAAAATTACCATTTGCCCATGTTTATTTTCAAACAAAAACTAGAACATAGGGCTCACGCTCATAAATCTCTCGACTTCGCGACTCTAGTCAAACCATCGTTTCTCTTCATCATCTCGGCTGATTTTTAAGATTGCAACCTTCATATCGACTCTTAGAGCTTGAACTCTGATTAAGTTTGGATGTATGGGTTCAAGTGTTGATCAGAGTTTGAAGCTTTAGCTAATTGTGAAACATCAATGCTGGCCCAAGTAAACGCTAAACCAAGGTAATTAAACTCGGATCGGTCATTGAACCGGTTGGAGTACTGGGTTAAGGGTCAGTGGGTCAGATCGGAGTTAAATTGGAGCTAAACCGGTGAGAAATGGAATATTTTAGGCTTATAGTATGAAAGTCTAAAGGAAACATTTAAAAAAAATAAAAAAACTTGACCTGAACCGGATCGGTTTAGTGGCCGGGTTGCTGGTTTCCGGTCTGGTTCGGTCGGTCCGGTCTAAGTTAGATAACCTGGTGCCAAACTTGTGTCGAATGTGTGCCATCATCTTTATCATTTGAATCAGGGTTTCATTGTGTGAGTAGGGTAATAAATTGATACCCTATTTCTAGGTCTTTTGTGGATGTGTTGTTCTGTTTTGGGCGGGAATGAGTGAATATGACAAAGGTTTTTGTGATTGAACTCTCTATTATGAAATAAAAAAAATATGTTGTCAATACAAGAATCAATAGTTGTTAAAAAAAAGTGTGCGGTGTAGGTGGACGTTAAAGATCGCGAATATGTTTGGGAAGCATCTTTATATATCTTTTATATAAGTTAATTTGCGATATGCTGCGGTAGCGTAAGAACACTGATGATGCGGGTTATACAATGCCCGAGGAGAAGAACTCTACCAATTGAGCGTTGCAAGCTTGTATTAGAATTTTATATCAGCAGGCTAATTGACATGTGCATGTATGAACAATTTAATGTGCAAGACAACCTGATTGTTTAACGTGCATATGAAAGACAGAAGCTAGCGCATTCATCATGAGCAAGACAACGTGATTAAGAATCTCACTCTATCATATTGCCAAGACATGTAGGAATCCAAATCCCAACTGGAAATATATTTTTTTTGTACATGCACGTGGTGGCTGTAATTTTCTATAGATGTCATTGTACACACTTAGAGACAAGATAGCCCTCATTTTAGCAATGAAATTTTGTCCATACACATATGCCATTACATTGATAGTTAATTGATACTGATACAAAATACATCGATCTCTTCCTCCTCATTTTGTTGTTACTTCTTTTTCATTGTGTAAGTTGTTTTGATGAGTTATAAGCAAGTCACCACAAGCATCCAACCTTCAACTAGTGTAATTCTTCATATGAGTGCTCGGGTATTGTATCACTCGCATCATTAGATAACTTCTCTGAAACTTTTTATTCTTAAACTAGTCCCAACATATCACATATCAGCTTCTTGTTCAGAAATAATCTAGCAAATCATTAGCTTACCCACACAATAAAACCTCAATTTAAAGGATCAAGACGCCACACGTCTTTGCACTTACTTGAGTTAGTGTTGATGGTTTACAATAAGCCAAAAGCCTCAAGTGTTGGTCAACACCTGAAACCATACACCCGAAACCCAATCATCATTCAAGTTCTGCGAGACGAGATAAATGTTGCAATCCTGAAATTCTGTTGAGACGATGAAGAGAAATATGGTTTGACTAGAGCCACGAAGTCAAGAAATTTCTAAGTGGAAGCCCTACCTTCTAGTTTTTGTTTCAAAATAAACAAGTCCATAATGGTAATTGTATGTTTGAAATATTTCACCCTCAAGTCCCTGGTGACTTCTTAAGGTTGTGTTTGGATTAGCTATAAGGTCGCTATAGCTATAAATACCACCAATGTTTATGTTATGCCTTTACTAGTTGTCTCTCCAAAATTAAAGTCTATATATATCAAACCTAACCTAGCTAGTTCATGTATGTCTTTGCCTAATTTAAAAGTCTTGTCATTTTTTTAAAACTTGTTTGGCTCATCTTATCACATTATCTATGATATCATTCAATTATTCACACACACACACATTACATGAAATATAAAAAATAAGTTGTACTATTTAAAGTTTATTAATAGTACAACTTATTAAGTAGTATGTTATGTTATATATTGATATAACTATTGATAATGTGGACTATCCGCATATATAACATGTGGAATTAACTGCATTGTTCATAACTTGTGAATCAAGTTGCTATGTATGCATTTTGTATTGATATATTGTTTTTTTTTTGACCAAATCACTATCAAAAAATGACATTTCGTAGCGGTGTATTTATAGCGGTTTTTACATGAACCACTATAAATTTGTAGCGATAAGCTTCACGCTAAGTGGCACGTTGCTAAGCCAGCGTTATTTGTAACGGTTTACAAAAACTAACCACTACAAATCTGGCACCAAGTTCCTGCTATAACTTGCAGCGATTACTTCATGGAAACTGCTACAAATGTGGCACGAAGCAGACACAATAATTGTGGCGGTTATTTTTTAGCGGTTATGTGGACATAAACCACTATGGAATGCAAATGGTCGCCAACTTGTAGCCGTTTTAAAAAACCGCTACAAATGTAAATGACATTTGTAGCAGTTTTTGGAAAAAAACTGCTATAGAACTTCAACGGTCTTTATATTTGTAAGGGTTAGTGGTAGCCGCTACAAGGTGTTCCGTTGCCCGAGGTGATTTTCTAGCAGTTTATGTTGCGGTTTTCTCAATAACTGCTACAAAATTCAGCTTTATAAATACCCAGCGACCCTTCAGATGTCTCATTTGACCATTTTGTTTTCTGATAGTTCTCTGAGAGTTTTCCTTTAAATCTGAGCTTTCTGACGTCTCTCTAAGAGTTTTGCTGCAGTATTCGGCATTTTTCACATATGAGGTACGAAAGTTACATATTTTCTTTCCACTTTTTTTTTTCATTATTTTTTATATATAAATGTGACTATTTTTTTTTTTATATTTACAGTTGATATGGCTTCAAGGAGGGACAAGAGGAAGGGGAAGGAGGTCAAGCTTCCCCCTAAACCTCTTCTACGGGGTGGCAGCAACAGAGGAGGGAGTAGCACGGAGGGAGGGCGATCACGCAATAGCTGTTGGCCCCATAACAACCACAGAAGTCTGCCTTATCACAACCACAACAGTCGGTCCCACAGGAGGCTACCACACCACAGGTGCCTGAGGCTATTCTGGGAGAAGGAGGTGATCTGAGTCTCAGTGACTATAATGAAAATGAGGAGTTTGAGATCCCGATTATGCTCAGTGACATGGAGCGGTTCCTGGATGAGGAGGCATGAGATCAGAACAGCCCATGACGGTCTTCTTCCTGGTTGACTGTGTTTGAGGTGCAGGTCCATGGTAAATGTAATTTTTTATTTAATAAATTAAATATTTAAATTTGACCTGTTAAATGTGAATTTAAATTTATCTAACGTATGTGGTAAATTATACAGATGAGCAGAGGATCATTTCCATAAGGAGGTTAGACGTGACCGGTTTGAACAACCTAGACTGGACACTATGAGTTGTAGTTCAGTGGAATGAGGCTACGAACCAGCTCATCGACAAATGGGGTCACTTGTTCAACTTCTACCTGAACAAGCAGGGCTCGAATTAGATGCAGTTCCCCTTCACTTCAGGACGTGAAAGAAGGTTTTGAAGGGGTCAAAGGATCTAGCATAGGACGAGGCGGCGAAGGTAATTAATTCTATTTAATTATATTAAATGATTTAATTTATAATTAATTGTATTTAATTGTTATTCATTAATTTGCTGATTTGTAAATAATCGTATTTTATTATTATTTTATTATATTACAGGATAGGTTTGTCGTACGGGACAACAGGAAGAGGTACATGCTGATGAAGATGGGTGATAGCTAGAGGAACAGGAGGAATTGTCTCTTCCACAGTATGAATAAAGATGGGATGATTCCTCTGCAGTAGTTGATTGAGAACGTCCCGGACGACATCCCACATAACGACTGGGCGAGTTTTGTCCAGTTCAGGAGGAACGCAGAGGGGCAGGTAATTTATTTATAATTAAAATTTTAATAATTTTATGTTTTAACAATTATACTTTTTTTTATATTTTTTTAATAATTTTATTGTTGTATTTGTTATGCAAAATCACTACACAAAAACACTCGATTTCCGACAGAATTTGCCACTAAATTTTTTCCACGGCAAATTCAGACTAAAATTTTTTCATGTTTTTGCAATGGAAAAATCCCGTGGCAAAATTACCCATCGAATTCTGTCGCAACTTCTATGGCAAAAAAATTTGCCACGGAATTCCATTGGTAATTTTGCTATGGAAATTTTCCATCGAGATTTCCGTAGGTAATTTTATTTTTATAATAATATTTATAATTTTAAAATATTAATTACTAAATAATTCTATTTGATCTTAATTATTAAAATTATATTATTATTTATTAATATTATATTTAAAGTTTTCTACTAAAATAATATTTATGATATTATTATATTATTTATTATTTTATTTTATTTAAAAATAAATTATATGTTATTAATATTATAATTCTCATTTTATATTAAAAATAATATTTATAATATTAAATTATTGTTTATTAAGTAATTTTAATTAAAAATTGGTTAATTAAATATATAAATACTTTTTCATTTTTATTTAATTTATCATTATTTTTAATAATATTATATATAATTAATAATTAATTATCATACATGTATATATATATATATATCTAATTAATTAATTAATTAATTGTGTGTGTGTGTGTGTGTGATAACATTATATATATATCAATATGTAATAATTTAAGGGTAAAGGCGCACCCAGCACCCCAAACTTTTTTTGGAGGTGCAATAAGCACCCTAAAGTATTTAGGGGTGCAATTTTAACCCCTAATGTATTTAAAATGATGCAATCTTCATCTTAGACTGACTACCATTAAGTGACCTCCGTTTACTCTCTCTGCAGCAAACACTTGTTGTCTCTCTAGTTTTTGCATCTTTCTTCCTTCCTTCTTTTGCTTCTCTTGCAATAAATGAAGCCTCGCACGCATGATGGAGAATTTTCGGGCAATGCATACTAGTGACAAGGGGCTATAAGGGTTCGAGTTTCCACTGAGTGATCTCGGGATTCATTCACCAAGGTGGGATTTCATGGCTAGAATGGAACCGTGGATAATCGATGGCCAATGCTGGCCCTAACACCAACGGATCTCAATTCTTCAATTATTTGGTGAAGACAAAGTGGCTAGATGGACAACACGTGGTGGAGAGCATAGATATGGTGAAGGCCATCGAGAAGGTTGGATCAAGTAAAGAGTTATCATGGATGTTGTTGGATGAATAAGACTTTTTCCTTCCACCGTATGAAATCTAGACTAACTATGGTCTCTTTTAACTTAGTTGTTGTTTAGATATCAAATAAAGAGTTAGAGTTAAAATAGTGATAGCATTCTCTCTCTCTCTATTTTTATGTCTTTGGGATGTGAAGTACGACGTTCTCTTATTGGGCTTTATTGCAGAAGAAGCAAAAAAGAAGGAAGGAATTGAACAAATAGCTACAAGAGAGGGGGAGTAAATGGAGATTAAAGTTTGTTAGTTTGGGGATGATGGTTGCCCCATTTTAAATACATTAGGGCCAAAATCGCACCCCTAAATACTTTAGGATATTGATTGCATCTCCAAAAATAATTTGGGGTGCTAGGTGCACCTTTACCCATAATTTAACATAGATTCATTTAGGCACAACTAGCAATCGCTCGTGTGCGAAGGCGTTGGCACCAAGATGTCATAGATTCGAATGGGAGGAGAAGTATTTTCAGGACTTATGAGACGTTGACATGTGGCAGCACAAGGAGCCAACACGTGGTAGCGAGTTGAGGAGAGGGACATGTGGCACACTATGGGGTTGACACCTGGAATTTGTAAATTTTTTTTAAAAAAAAGTTGTGACGAAATTCTATTGGAAATTTCCGACTGAATTCGGTTTGAAATTTCCATTTGTAACGCACCTTTTTGCGACGGAATGGATTCCATCTAAAATCCATTTTCGTCGGAAATTCATCACAAAAACTGAATTCTGTGGCAAATTTTGTCAGAAATTCAATGTTTTTTTGTGGTGCATCTTTCTCAAAGAAACACAGGTGCAGAGGGCAACAGAGGATCTATCACACAGTAGGATTGAAGACATTTGTTGTGACTTACAGTGATCTGGTAATTTTTCACAATGTCAATTACTTTTAGTTGGTTATTTCATATTATAAATTTATTATTTTATTGTTCATGATACTAATTTAATGTTTTAATTGTTTTAGGAGAGGAAGGCTTAGCAGGAGAACTGCCAGACGGACCACGAAGAGTTATTCACTATCACCCATAGACACCGTGAAGGGACTTCGACCTCTCAGTAGGTAGAGGAGGCCATTGTAAGTTAATTTATTATTTTATAATAATAATAATAATAATAATAATAATTTATTTTTATATTGTTTATAAAACTACTTTATTGTGAATAATAATATTTAATTGTTTCATAAAATGGCAGGAGTGGATGTAATAGTCGTAGGCTGAGCTGCGAGAGACCTAGACCCAGGAGTCACAGGGGTCTGTGGACCCCACTGCGCCATTGAAAGCGGGTCTTCCAGTTGAACACCCTGGATGCTTGAGGGGTGTAGGGATAAGTACTAGACCTAGCATGGTCTATGGCAGGAGCGACGCCTCTGAGGCTAGCAGCTCTCGAGCTATGTTGAGAAGCTTCGATTGAAGCTTGCCAAGACACATGCTATGGTGGCCCATCATATGCAACAGCAGACCAATTTCTACTGCGCTCAGCATATGCAATGGCGGGATATCACAAACTACATGCTAAAGCGGTCATGGAGTCGCTCGTTCCCTACAAGGAGTATAACAGGTTCCCCTTGTCCCTTGATTCTTCGTCCAGCCGCCTCCTACAACCAATGATGATGGTGTTGTTAACTCTGCTCAGCGCCTTGAAATAGCTGCATCTGAGGGAGCCCCCTGAGAGAGGATCTGATGATCAACACCATAATCCTTCCCCTCTTGGGGGAGAACCTTATCATGATCCTCCAGATAGTCAGTTTATGTTTTTAATTAGTTAGCTTTAGAACAGTTATATCTTTTTTTCAAACATTTGTAAAAAAAACTTGGATATTTATATTTTCAGAGCCTTGCTAAATTCTTCTTTCATTTAGAATAGTTATATTTATATTTTTTAGAAATAACAAAAAAAGTTATAAAAATAAAAAAAATAATTTTATTTGTAGTGGTTTTATTATATGAACCGCTGCACAATATGAAAAGAATGAATTTTGTAGCAGTTAAGCATATTAAACCGCTACAACTAGTATAAACTTTGTAGCGGTTTTAGGTCATAAGCGCTACAAATTGTATGAAACTTTGTAGCGGTTTTATCAATGATAACCGCTACCAAATGTAGAAAAAAAATTGAAATACAAACAATGGTCATGACACTTTGTAGAGGTTGGCACAAATAAAATCGCTACAAAAAGTCAATTTGAAATTTGAAATTTTTTAAACCCGCCCATGGAGATTTGTAGCAGTTCTTTAGTTACACCGCTACAAAGTGTCTTGCTCATTTGTAGTAGTTTATGTACAAAAATCGCTACAAATGAGCAAGACACTTTGTATACAAAAACCGCTACAAAGTTATAATTAAATTTTTTTAATTGATAACGGTCATGGAATTTTATAGTGGTTTTCTTGTCATAACCGCTACAAATGTAAACTCAGTAGTGGTTATGGTGGCGGTTTCATAATCGTTACAAAATGTTACACGTTAGAGAATTTGAATATAAGCTTCCAGGCACTCGTCATTTTCTATTCACTCATCTGCTTTACTAAATTTTCTCACTAGCTATAGACAAGTCATGGATCAAGCCATACAATTCCCAAGAATATTTGTATGGATTGAACAATTTCTTAGATTCCGCATACTCTCACGCCAGCTGTATTGGCAAGATCATCTGTCTGTGTTGGAGATGCAAGTTCAAGAAGTGGTATGCACAACAAGTTGTTAAGGAATATTTGCTTATGAAGCCTTTTCTAAAAGAATATATGTTCTGGGTAGTTCATTTTGAGAAGGTCAGTATGAGATATGGTGATGCTCTTCCTCAAAGTTCACAAGTAGGAGTTCAACTAGATGACAATGATACTATTAATGATGCTATGCGTGATGCATTTGGTTTTCAAGACGAAAACTTCAACGAAGAAGTACAGGGTTTAGAGCCGGTGTTCTTAAGGAATGAAGCAGCTCGGGATTTTTTCAGCTTAATAGACGAAGCAGATTGTCCTTTATATCAAGGTTGTAAAAAATACTCTAAATTATTTTTCTTAATCAAGTTGCATCGTATCAAGTGCTTGTGTGGAATCACAGATAAGGGAATATCGATGCTGCTAGAATTATTATAAGATGCATTCCCTGATGTGGAGATTCCCATAACGTTCTGTGAGGCTAAGAAGATTATTAACAAATCAAGCTTAAACTACAAAAAAATTGATGCATGCCCCAACGATTGTATGTTGTATTAGGGAGATGATGCTAACAGGGAGACTTGTAAGCGTTGTCACATATTGAGGTACAAGACAATTTAGAAGGGGAAAAAGCATAAAAAGAAACCTGTAAGGATTCTCAAGTACTTTTCTTTAAAGCCGTGGTTACAAAGATTATTTATGTCATCCAAAACATCAAAGCACATGAGGTGGCATGAGGTTGATAAGAATAAAGATAGTAAATTAAGACATCTTCGGGATGCAGATGCCTGAAAAATATTTGATAAAGACTTTCCATCTTTCGCAGCTGACCCCAGAAATGTTTGGCTTGCTTTGATGACCGACGGTTTCAATCCATTTGGAAATCTTAGCTCAAGTGATAGTATTTGGCCGGTAGTCTTAGTTCCCTAAAATTACCTTATGGATGTGTATGAAACAAAGCTCCTTCATTTTGTCTATGATCATTCTAGGTAAAAAGGCACTGGTAATGACATCAATGTATATCTCCAACCATTTATTATGGAATTTTTTGACCAATGGAATGTTGGCATTGCGACATATGACGTGTACGGGAAGACATTGTTCAACTTGCATGCTACCTTAATATGGATGATTAGTGACTTTCCTGGCCTGGGAACATTATCTGGGTGGAATGTGCATACTGGGTCGGCATGTCCAGCTTGCAATTTTGACTCTGACACAGTGCGCCTTCCTTATAGCTGAAAGTGGTGCTTCATGGGGCATCAGAGGTTTCTTTTTAAAAAGTTCAAGTTTAGATTGCAACGGAATTGCTTTAATAGGAAACCAAAAAAAGAGGACCACCTAAGACTTTACTGGTGCAGATATCTTACAGGAGCTTGAGGATGTTGAATTTGAGTTCAAAAAAAGCGACGATGCAACAAAAGTAGGGTGAAAGATAGGCAGGACTTATGCTTTTGTACCTCAGCAATAGAGGAAGATAAGCATTTTCTTCACTCTTCCATATTGGAAATCTAATTTATTTCGCCACAGTCTTGATGTCATGCACATTGAAAAAAATGTATGCAACAATAAGCTATATACACTGCTTAACGAACCCAGCAAGTCAAAAGATCATCTTCAAGCGAGGAAAGATTTACGTGCCATGGGAGTTCGTGAAGATGCGTGGCCAGATGAGCATGACAAATTTCAATCGGCAAAGTTTATCCTTACAAAACTGAAACAAGGAAGTCTTCCTTGCGATGTTGAAGAAAATAAAAGTTCCTTATGGGTATTCAAGCAACATTTCACGATATATTGACATGCAGGCTCAAAAGGTTGCTGGCCTGAATAGTCATGACTCACATGTTCTTATGCAACAATTACTTCTGCTAGCTATAAAGAATACACTTCCTCCTGATGTGTCCATCATTTGGTAGAGCGTTGTTCTTTCTTTCAGAAGTTGTGTTCCAAGGTTTTGATCGTTGAGGAGTTTGATCAGCTGCAGTCCAAAATCATTGTCACACTTTGTCATTTAGAGATGATCTTTCCTTCGTCATTTTTCACTGTGATGGTTCACCTTACAGTCCATCTTTTTTATGAAACAAAGCTCATTGGTCCAGTTCAATATTGATGGATGGATCCTATTAAGAGGTACTTATCATTAGTTTCTACATTTGCTAGTCGACCTTTTCAGCATTTAGTATCAGTTTTCCTTCTTTACTTTGTAGGTTTCTAGGAAATTGAAATCTTACGTAAGGAATAAGGCATGGCGAGAAGGTTCTATATATAGCTGAAGGTTATCTAGGGGATGAGGTTCTGTATTTCTGTTCAAGATACTTTGATGACATTGAGACAACTTTCAACTGATCACCTCGTATAGACGATTGTCCTGAACCTGCACCAGCATCAAGAGACTTGTTTATCCCTCATATTGGTAAACCAGTTAAAGGAATTGAGAACCTCAAACTAATGGTAACTGAGAAGTTGCAAGTACATAGACATGTCCTGATTAATTGCACTTAAGTAGAACCCTTTCTTCAGTAAGAATTGTACACTCATATGTTATTCTATATCTTTCATAACATTTTATACTTACATATCATGATCGCATTCATATGATTAATTGTAGGAAATTCAGAAGTCATATGAAGCATCAACTCAAGATTCGTACACAAACATCCTCCGAAGTTGACAAAAAGGTCCACAGAGAATTCCTAAGTTAGTTTGTGTGCAGAATACTAGATGGCCATAACCCACACTCACAAGATTTTCGAGCTTTTGCAATTGGCCCTCTTGACCATGCAAAAAGGTTTACAACATGCAATGTCAATGATTTCAAGTTTTGCACGGTTCCATGAGATCAAGGATTGCAAACTCAAAATTTGGGTATTTATGACACCTTTAGGACAAGGAGTTATGCGAGCAACAGTGACGCCAACAAGCAGTCCGGAGGCGTCCCTTACTATGGAAAGCTTCTTGATGTCGTCGAACTAAATTACCAAGGCCGTTTCACCGTGACGCTATTCAAGTGTTTTTGAGCAAATACCACTACTTCCCGGGGACTTACAACTGACAACTTAGGCAGCACATCGGTAATTTTCTCCTGGTCAATTCACACTGGTCATTCTAAAGATGATGAGACGTATATTCTTGCTTTAGAGGCACACCAAGTTTATTATGTCAATGACGAAAGGCACAGGGATTGGCACATGATGGTTCATTTAAAGCCTCAAGACCTTTACGACATGGGTAATGGTGATAATATCGCCTACAAGAGTGAGCCATTTCAGCCCACCAATTTCAAAAATTTCTTCCTTGAAGGCGATGACAATTTACCTATAGTTTGATGAATTTTTTTAAGTTCGTATCATTTAAATTTAATTTTCGCACAAAATAATACCATACTCTTCACATAATTTTTGTAGGGATGGCAATGAAGAATAATTACACAAATTATGCTTTTGTTCTTATAAACCTTAATGAATATTTTTTTAAAAAAATTCAAAACAATATTTGTAGCGGTTAAATCACCAAAAACCGTAACAAGTGCTATGCAGATTCCTATAAATACCCTCACCACACCTCATTTCAAACACTCTCCCATTTCTTTCAACCCTTCCTCTCTTTCGTTTTCTCTCATTTACAAATTTTTTCTAAGAGTTGAGAAGCTGAACAAGGTGATCAAATATGATAAAAAAGTTTTTTAATTTTTTCATTTCAATAATTTTTTCCCTCATATAATATTTATTCTAACTATATTTCTTTTTTTGCAGAAATTGAAGGACATTTCTCACTTTTTCTATTTTCCTTACATAATGATAACCACATTGTAGCAGACAATATAATAATTTCTTATTACCTACATATCCTCAATAATATTACCCATATAAAGTTTATACTTATCCAACTTAATGTAATCATTCCTTTTAAATAATTACTACTATCAGCTAAACTACTTAAATAATAAACTATTTAATCCAATATTGTAAAATGGAAACATATAATTGTATAATTTTTTTAAAATTTTAAAAAATATTTGTAGCGGTTTTAAGAACTACAACCACTACAAAATTAAAAACAAAATTGGATTAAATATCTGATGCCATTTTTGTAATTTCATATGATATTAGTAGCGGTTCACAAACCACTACTAACTTTTGGCGCCATTTTTAAAAGAAAATTCTATTTCAATTTACTAGCGATTTTGTAACCGCTACAAAAATGGAGCCAAATTTTCATTTTTCACTTCCCGTAACGTAAAATTGTGGCACCAACATTTGTAGCGGTTGCGCCAACATTTGTAGCAGTTATAAAACGCTACAATGTTAACAGATGATGTGTTATCAATATTAGAATCTTGTAGTGGTTGGAAGAAATAGTTACAAATGTAGTAGCGGTTTTGTTACTTAATTACTACAAAAATGTTTGCAACAATGTATTTTGTAAAGGTTTTATCAGCTACTACTAATGTCATTTGTAGCCGTTTTTAACCGCTACTAAATTTTATTTTTTTGTAGTGAATTTTGTATTGATATTTATATTTTAATGTATTGATTGAATATTACTACTCTTTGACTTTGACTTTCTGTTCCTTGTGAGAACATATTCCTTTTATTTTTTTTATTTTTTACTTATTGTAGTTGCTTGCATGAAACGTCAGTCCACAGAAGACTTGTTTAGTAGATAGAATCAGTTGTGATGAAAAGGAAGGCAAGTGAATAAAAAGGAAGAGAAGGAAAAAAATTTTGACCGCTTAGATGTTTGGTATACATGGAAAATAATGATATGATAGGTATTATATTTAATAGGTTGAAAATTACAGTAAGATTGATAGGAAAAATATGCAAATGATTGTATTGCCCTTAGTGAGTGTTTATTAATCAATTAGATAAAGTATTCAATAAATAAATATAAAATAATATATAATGACATATACATTATTAAATATTATATAAATATTAATTAATATATACATAAGGAATTAATAAAATAGGGATAAGGGGCATTTTAGTCCCGAAAGTTTCACCAAGGGACAATTTTGCCCCAGAAGTTTTTTGGGGGCAATTTTACCCTGGAAGTTTATAAAATGGAGCATTTTTCTCTGACCATTATCCCAGTTAATTTTGATCATTAGATGACCAAATATGTTGAGCTGGCAGTCCACATGTCATCCATGTCATTTTTGTTACATTACAAATTTTCCTTGGAAATTTTAAATCTAACTTTGAAAAAAGATGAAGTAGATGACACATGGATTTTTGGCACAAATTTACACTTTAACAAAAATGATGTAGATGGCATATGCACTACCAACTCAGCATATTTGGTCAATTAATGGTTAAAATTAATTGGGATAACGGTAAGGGTAAAATTGCCCCTCCGTGAAAACTTATAGGACAAAATTACCCTGTAACCTAATAAAAAAGAGAGATAATAAAAAAAAAACCAAAGAAAGAGTTGCTTAGGACAATACAAAAAAACGTGATTTAGTAGTAATTAAAAAGGTGTATTTATAGAGGTTTTAACCGCTACAAAGGACAAACAATCACTAAAAAATCCACTGTTGCTAACGGATTTATAGCAGTTTAACATAACCGCTACTACATTTATAGCAGTTGGAATACTACATTTGTAGCTTTTCATTCCAACTGCTACAAAATGTGTATGTTGATTGCACATTGTCTATGATAATTGTAGTGGTTATAAAACTGATACAAATGTTGGTGCCACAATTTCGCATGGCGGGAAATAAAAAATGAAAATTTGGCTCTACTCTTGTAACGGTTGAAAAACCGCTACTAAATTGAAATATGAATTTTAAAAAAATAGCACAAACACCTTTGTAGCGGTTTCCAAACAGCTACTAATATAGTATGAAATTTCAAGAGTAGCGCCAAACATTTAATCCCATTTTGCGTTTAAATTTGTAGCAATTCTAAAACCGTCACAAAATTTTGGGAAATTTAAAAAAAGTATACAATTATCTAAATCCATTGTTATAATATTGGGTTCAATAGTTTATTATTTAAATAGCTTAGTTGATAGTAGTTATTGTTTAAAAAGAATGATTATGTTAAGTTAGATAAGTGTAAACTTTATATAGGTAATATTATTGAGGATATGTAGGTAATAAGATGTTATTATATTGTCTACTATATGTTGATCATTATGAAAGGAATATTGAAAACGGTGAGGAAATGTCCTTCAATTTCTGGAAAAAAAAATAATGAGTATAAACATTATGAGAGGGGGAAAATTGTTGAAATCAAAGAATTAATTTTTTTTACCACATTTGATCACCTTGCTCAGCTCTTCGGCTTTTAATCATCGGCAACAGGAGGAAGCTGGATGATGGACCTAGGGATAAGGGGACCTGTGGATGCTCCTTGTCAGGGAATAGGCAACTCCACGACTTAGAAAGCATGGAGTTTGTGATCTCTTGACACTGTGTATGCTAAGCATAGTAGAAATCGGCTTGCTCGTATACTTGTTGCATCTGATAGGCCATCATGGCATGTGCCCTGGCAACCTCCAAACGGATCTCGTTAGTGATCTCATCCCTTGAATGTTTGACCTCGAACATTTGTGCTCTAGAGGTGCCAGCCTCAAGGGCGTCGCTCCTGTCGTAGACCATACTAGGTTTGGCACCTATTCCCACACCCTTCATACGTCCAGGGTGCTCAACTGGACCCAAACCATCTTTCAATGGCACAGTAGGTTCCACAAAACCCTGTGACTCCTGGGTCTGGGTCTTTCGCAGCTCAGCCTGTGACTGCTGCATCTAGGGGTGGAAACAGGTCAAGCGGCCTATCAAGGGCCTGCTGCCTGGCCTGTTCCAGACCTGACCAGGCATGGCCTGTTAGGATAAAAGGCCAAGCCAAGGCCTGTTTCAGAGCCTATTTTATTTAATAGGCCAGGCCTAGGCCTATTAGTAGGCCTTTTAGGCATATCAGGCTGGCCCGTTAGCCTTAAAAAAACTAAGGGTAAAATTGTAATTACCCCTAATACATCGACACCTACAGTCCCATACCAACACGCCCTCACATACCTGTTTCTTCTTTGTTTCTTTAATCCCACACCCACAGTCACAAGCACTCACAACAGTCGAGCATCGACTTTCTGCTACTCCCCTCCTTATCTCATCATCATCTGTCCAGAGACCAAAGTCTAGTCCAGTCGTCTAGACTTGTCCTGTCGAGCGTCAGTTTTCATCTACCCAGACTCTGTCCATCCTCCCTTCTTAAAAGCTTAACAGCTCAACCCATTAGCCAACGCCGTTCGTCTTCCCTTCTCCGACGCCATAGCCTTCTCTGTCCATCCTTCGTTCTCTGATACCATAGGCTCTGATTCGATTATGTCAGGAGCCTCGTCCTTCAAATTTGATTGATGCTCTGATGCCTATGCCTTCTCTAATTACTTGATTAGTGTATTTGGGTGTGGACTAAAACCTTGATTTTGCTTTGGTATGTCATTAAACTCTTTTCACATTTAAACTCTTCAATTTTGATTTTGATTAAGCCCGTTAGCCTTGATTTTAATTGTGATTTATTTTGATTTAAACTCTGTTCTTGATTCTGTATCGTTCTTGATTTTGATTTTAATGTATCATTCTTGATTAAGCAAATTGATTTCTGTATCGTTCTTGATCTTGATTTTAATCACATAACCAAATTAATACTAATGATTCAAGGCTGAAAAGGATACAGTTACAAGCCAGGCTTAGGCCTAAAAAAAGGCCTATGACAAGCCATAGGCAAGGCTCAGGCCATCCTATTGTAAAACAAGCCTAGCCTGTTAAGGGAAAAGCTAAGCATGTCCTGACCTATTTCCACCCCTAGCTGCATCCACTCCTGCCATTTTATGAAATAATAAATTATTATTGTTGTTGTTGTTGTTGTTTAGAATAAAGTAGTTTTATAAAAAATGTAGTATAATAATAAATTTTTATTATAAAACAATAAATTATCTTACAATGGCTTCCTTTGCTTGCTGAGAGGTCGGAGTCCCATCACGGTATCTATAGGTGATAGCGAATAACTCCCTGTAGTCCTTCTGGTGGTTCTCTTGCTGAGCCTTCCTTTCCTAAAATAATTAAAACAATCAATTAGTATCATGAACAATAAAACAATACATTTATAATATGAAATAACCAGCTAAAAATAATTGACATTGTAAAAAATTACCAGCTCATTATAAGTCACTGCAAATGTCTTCAATCCTACCATGTAATGGATCCTCTGCACCTAGTGTTTCTCTGAGAAAGATTTTACATAACAAACACAACAATAAAATTATTAAAAAAATATAAAAAAAGTATAGTTAGTAAAAAGATAAAATTATTAAAATTATATTAAAATTATAATTATAAAAAAATTACCTGCCCCTTTGGGCTCCTCTTATATTGGACAAAACTTACCTAGTCATTCGGTGGGACGCCGTCCGGAACGTTGTCGATCAACTGCTGCAGAGGTATCATCCCATCCTTATTCATACTGTAGAAGAGACGATTCCTCTTGTTCCTCCAGCCATCCCCCATCTTCATCAGCGTGTATCTCTTCCTGTTGTCCCTGACTGTAAACCTATCTTAAACACAATTGAATAAATAATAATTAAATACAATTACTTACAAATGATACAATTAATAAATAATAATTAAATATAATTAATTATGAAATATATAATATAATTAAATACAATTAATTACCTTCACAGTCTCATCCCACGCTAAATCCTTTGACGTCTTAGGAATATTCTTCCACATCTAAAGTAGATGGGGAACTGTTAACTCATAGAAATCAAGAGTATTCTAGCACATTTTCTTCTCTTTTCACTTATTTTTGGATTCAAATTATGCATATAAAGAGATTATTGAAGACAATGTGATAGGATGAAGCTAAATCAAAATTTTGTTGAAGCATGCACCTAGTTTTGATTATTTGTGAAATATAAAAGAGCTCATGAATCCCTCCTCCTTGTATGTGGAGGATGATAAGTTGTTAAAGCTCTTAAAGATCATGGGAAGATGTGAAAGGAAAGGAAGAATGCAAGAGGAAGATGAAAAGAACACTATGAAGGAGAAGCCTGCATTTGCTATGGAAGCGCTGTAGCCAAGCCATTGCAAAACCACCTCAGAAGATGACATTTCTGTCTGCCCTTTGGCCACAAAATTCGTTGTAGCCAATGCCATAGCTAAACCACCTAAAAAAGCCTTACTTCTATCTAGTGACAATTCGCTATGGTATTCGCTATAGCAAACCCACGGCGAACGTGCAAAACTGATATTGTGCGTTTTGAAAAAGTGACGCTGCTGATGCTATTTTAACCTAATAGGGGCATCGAAATTCACTCATTCTGTAGGGGAAAGGTCAAGAACATAAGGAGGCTACTTGAGAGAGAGCTCTTGGTGATCTTGGAGCTTTGGGAAGAGAATTGTGAAGAATTTCAAGGGTTTTCTTTCCCTTTTATAGTTTTTCCCTCTTTTCTTCCTATTTTGCTGATATGGTTATGATTCTTGAGCTTAGTTGTTGGTTTGTATTGATCATGAGTAGCTAAAACTCCTAATTAGGATTACTTTTACCCATTTATATGGATTGAAACTATTGGATTATCTTACTTTTATTGGTTAATGAGTATGTATGTTGATTTTTCTTTGAGCTTAATGCTATCTTGTGCTTGATCACCACATGATTAGAGTTGTTCAATTGGAAGATGCTTGAGAGAGCTATTTTGATTGTAGAACTTAAGAAAAATCATGCTAGACTTGAAGTTTAGGGATTAAATGGATGGTTTGTTGTTAAAATAGAGATATATCTAACAACCTAGCATAGTCAAGTGAAGGCTTGCTTTGGAAAGATGATTCTCATTAATTGTAAACAAGAGATTGAATATTTTTAATGAGGATTAAAAAGCAATCTTGACTTGAGAGAGCTTGATTGATGATTTTAGAACCTTTGACTAGCATATAAGACACATTTCATCAACATAAGTGGATAATTGCATAGTTTCATCAAATACAATGGGGAAGAAATAATCCTAAGTTAATACCTCTTGAAGTTAGACTCAATTTCCCAATTTCCACTGTTTTGCTTTGTTATTTTTATCAATAGCCTTTATACAAATTGATCAAATCTAAATGATTCCCTTCAACTTAATGAAGAACATGGTTAAATTAGTTAACTCGCTTTTGTCATAGTTCTTGTGGTTAGACACTCGTTTCTCACTAATTTATTACTTGCTACCCGTACGCTTGCGGAAGCTAAATGACGAACAGGAATCACATCCAATTCGAGCCCAGCTCGTTCAGATAGCGGTTAAAGAGGTGACCACCGTTCTCAATCGGCTGGTCTATGGCCTTATTCCATGGAACTATCACACGTAGTCTCCTGTCCATGCTATTGAGACCGGCCATGTCCAGCGTCCTTGTGGAAATGTTCCCCTGCTCATCTGCACAATTTACCACATACGTTAATTAAATTTTGATCCTCATTTAACCTATGGAATTTCAATGTTAAATTTATTAAAATAATAATTAAATTTACTTTGAACCTGCACCTCAAACCCCATCGATCGAGCAGACGATCATCGTGGGTTATTCTGGTCTTGGGCCTCCTCCTCATCCAAGAACCGCTCCATGTCACTGATAGGAACCTGGAAGTCAAATTCCTTGTTCTTGTCGTAATCATTGACACTGAGCTCCCCCTCAGGCTAAATAGGCAACTCTGGTGCAGTCGCCTCCTATGGGCCCATCTGTAGTGGCTACTGTGAGGCCACCTGCTGTGGTGCAGTCGCCTCTTGCGTTGGCATGGGGATGTGCCTACCTCTGCGCTGCCCTCTACCGCCTCTCCCACTACCTCCTCTACTATTGCTCCCTCGCAGAATAGGTCTGGGAGGAAGCTCAACCTCCTTCCCCTTCCCCTTGTCTCGCGCGGAAGTTATAATATATAATTGCAAAAAAATTAAAAAAAATAGCAAAATTTATATCAAAATTATAGAATAATAGGCATAAAATGAAATAAAGGACTTAACTTTACTAACTTTAAGTGGCAAACTCAATAAAATGTTTTAGTAGAACCTTAGATCTCAAGGAAAATCTCCAAAGGCACGTGGGAATTCAAACTACCAAAATGAGGAAATGAGGGGGTCACGGAGCTTTTATAGCGCTCGGATTTGTAGTGGTTTTCAAAGAAATTGCTACCTGAACAACTACAAACCCTACCTCGGATAATGTAGAACTTTATAGCGATTACCAATAACCACTACAAACCTGCAGAACCTTTGCATTCTATAGCAGTTATACGTTCTAACCACTACAAATATGCTTTAAACTTTGTGGTAGTTCCCCGTAACCGCTACAAAAAAAATTGCCATTTGCATTTTGTAGCGGTTACTATCATAAAAACCGTTACAAACTAACACAACAATAGTTGTGCCAGCTTTGTGTAGTGGTTAATATATACTAATCACTACAAAGCAACCGCGGCAAATCTGGCGCCAAATTTTGTAGTCGTAATGCCTTGTTAACCGCTACAAAACACGTACCCTAACCCACACACCACTTGGTGCTAGGCATATTGTTGCAAATATGTAGCGATTTTGCTTAAAACCACACAAATCCTTATATTTGTAGCTGTTTATTTTAACCTCTGCAAATGCACCGTTACAAATTATCATTTTTTTGTAGTGGAAGTTTCAGTACTCCCCTGAAAGACAAATGGAGGCTAACGTCATTCTTCATTCTTTATTCTTCTGCATTTGATGAAGACGAAGAAGAGGATGGCACATTTACAAAAAATGCTTCTCTTATCCCTATATTCGCTCGTCTCAGCTGTAGCATCGCTCTTCACTCCCTCAAACTCATACTTGTCAGCCGAAACAAGAAGAAGAACTAAAGGCCAAAACATGGGCAAATTTGCCTTTTAAATTTTCCTAGCTGCGATTGAAAACCGGTTCCCACTATAAATGGCTATAAATTTGCCTTTTGCTAGAAGTTGGGTTCCAAGAAAATTTACCAACCAAATGTGTGGCCCTAATAAAAATCACGATGCAACCTACCAAACGGGTCCTAAAGTCTTACGATGCAACCTGTTTATTAACTTGTCATTTCACACTATATCTGTAATATATCATTTAATTTAATTCAATTAATCTCTTTGACATCTGACTTTTGGTTACACATCATCCCCATCTTTTGTTTAAATATTGTGCGTCATTTATTAGCCTAGCTTGGAGGCTTCATTCATACAGTACCGTCTTTTTTTAAAGTATTATAAAAGAATCAGAGAGTATAAATACGAGGTCGTGACTCGTGAACAATATACATCTATACTGATGCAGGAAAAACATGGATTTCAACAAGGCTATTTTTACCTTTTTCTTAATTTTCGGTAACCTTAATATATCCTCATCATACCACTATTTCCCTTGTTCAATTTTCTGTTTGTTATATTCTTTTCGTTGTTACTTCCTTCCTAATTGTTATCATCAAATATTTACAGGATAATTCATAAACTGATCCTCACCTTTTTATTTCTTCTTTTGTACGTCAATCTTTTGACACACTCGATGAAGAGCTAATATTTCAAATCGTTTGTATTTTGAGAATAAGCGTATGTAGTACAAAATTTCAGATATTAGAATAATATGAAGGTCATAAATATTGTTAGTCCTCCTTTTTCCTTGTAGACAGCAAATTAGGAATTAGGTCATAATACATGTTTTCTGACCAACAAAAAAAATTAAATGAGTAGGTCTTTTAAAAAGTTTCGCTATCCCGTATATTTATTGAACTATATATAACTTGCCTTTTTATGATCTGCAGAATACATTGGACATGCTTGAGCTCATCAAAAAATTTAAAAGAACCATTTAAAAATATAACAAATAATATTTTATACTCATACACCATATTGTTATTGACTAACGAAACATGATATTCGTGTATATTAATAGTAGCTGCCCAATAACGAAAAGGGCAGCGCCTGCTTTCTTAACCGAGTAAATTAATCACCTCGGTAAATTATACGAATGAAATACTCCCACTTATCATTAATATGAAATATATTTACCTAATTTAATTTAATTAAAAAGGTTAGTTAAATTACTAAATATGACATGTATTTTCTAAAAACACACTAATCATCTTCCTTAATTCTCCTTCCCTCTCCTCTTTAATTTTTGTTGAGGGATCATCAATAGGAGTTAATTAGAAAAAGAATGACAAATATGAAAAATATGTCATATATTTTGGGACTAAGATTAACTCCTCAAATATATTATACTCCCTCTGATCCTTAATATAAGACCTAATTGACTTTTTTCTTAGAAAAATTAAGGAATTTAAATAAATTACTTTGAAATCTTGCATGGACAAATAGCCCTCTTCTTAATATTTAAAATTTAACACTAAACATACTTGAGCTTTCAAGTATGCGCGGATAATCCTTAACTATATCAATTATATATCCCCTTAAACTTTTATTTTAGTGCGCATACAACCCTTACTTCAAACTTTGATTAATATAATTTGCAGATAACCCCGCCCCTAAATATTAAGTTCTGTAAGTGATGTATATAATCAATTGTATGAGTTATGTGCATAAATGTAATAGTAATATAGTTTAGATGGTTCGTTATAAAGTTTCAGCGGTTATAGGGATTATCAGTACATGGTTTAAATAAGTTCGCGCGCGCCGGTGTGCAATGCCTTTGTTTTGTTTTGTTTTGTTTTTTCCCCGGTGAGTGGTAGGTGCTATGGTTGTGCATGAAAATGTGAAAATGGTGATGAGTGCCAAATTCTGCCCACAATTTTGCTCCGGCGACAGGGCATACATGACTTGCCCTTCTACCGGTGATCAACACCTTGTTCCTCCTTGCAACTGTTGCATGGCTTCAACGGGTTGCGTCATTTATAAAGCTGATGGAACAATTTGCACCGCCACTTGATCGGTCATGGATATAATCCAAACCCTAAATGGATCATAACTCAATAAGTACGTACGTACGTACATTTGGATCACACACACACACACACACACCAAAATCACATGTATTTTCTAGATCTATCTATATGTGTAAAAGTATAATCTATAATACATCGCAACTTCTTGTTGTGTGACTTGCTCTTTCATGTGTGTATGTAATATATAAAGTAATGCATGGCGTTTGATTTGCCTTGTGGAATAGACTTGTTGTTGTTTATATATACACATGAGTGTGTATTACTGTTATATACCGTTTTATACATACTTGAATTGAAGCTTTGACAAATACTCTTTTTTCTTTTCTTTTTAGATAAATTTTCTTGGTGTGAGAATAAATAAAATAGGGATAGTCAAGTGAGGTTTTTATTTTGCATAATAATAGTCATCCAAAAACGCTTTTCACAAAAGGAAGTTAAACATTTTTTATTTCTTTTAGAACGATTAGAAACCAGTCAAGATATATGGTTTTCCAATTTTTAATTTCTAGCTGCTTAACGTCTCTAATGCGCTTACCATTCTTTGAATTTATGTTTTTCTTCTCCTTAACGTGGTATCTATTTATTGTCTGAGTTCAATTCTTCATTATGGAAATCCATTCACTTGTTAATATTTGTCTTTACTATGTTAATCAATTGTGTTTCTCAGTTGTTCCATTTCAAAGAATGTTCAATTAACACGTTAAATCATCCACCTAACGTGTCAACCTTCTTCATGCCTTTTACTCATTGAATTGAAGCTGCTAGTCCTTATGATTGATGTGTTAATAATAAGCTTAAAAGTTCAAATTCAATTTTATGATAAATCTCCTTAATGCACGTTAACACCTTGACTCTAACATGTTAACCAGGCCTTGCATACTCAGCGTATTTGTCTCTAAAATTTTCCTAATGTGTTAATCTTCTTGAGCTAATATGATAACGAGCTTCATGTTTCAACCCGGTCTCTAGATGAGCTTTTAGAGAATGATTTCTGAAGAAAAAAATGATAAACGTAATTTTATATATTACATTTTGAAGAATAACTTCTAAAAAACCACGTCAAAATAGCTCTTGCCAAAATAGCTAGTGTTTGCCTAACATGTCATTGAGCCAATGCGTTGAACTGAGGGGAGCACATTTTGTGCTTATCACTGTGATGAGCATAAATGTGCTCATCATTCATCTACATCGTTAGATTGATTTTGAACGGTCCAAATTTAATTTAATTTAATTTTTATACTTTAAATAAATTTTTATTTTAATATATGTAAAATTTAAAATAAAGATAATCTTATAACTATCACGTCTCATAAAAATGAATTTATCATTTAAAAAATCACAAACTAAAAATTTTAAATTTGGGTAATTAAGATTAAATTTAAATGGTTGAAATTTAATCACAATGATAAGAAATTAGGTGCTCGTCACTATGATAAGTACCCAATGTAGACCCCTGGAGTGAGCCTTGAACTTCACTTCTCGTTTATATAGCATTTTAGTTATTATGTATAAGGTGTGAAGTATTCAAGTTTTAATCTTTGAATTTTGTTAAATGCATTCACTAACCTCCTAGCCTAACACAATAATGTGCTTGATTGCCTGGATGAAATGTTTTATGGGCATTAACTTCCACTTTCAACGCAAACATGAGACATTAATCACTCCCAAGTCCAAAATATAAGACTTGTTAACTAAGTCACACAAACCAATGAATGTTAGTTATATTTAATGTGTCTTAAATTGATAAGATTGACATATTTTAGCCTTATTAAAGAATATGATTTTCAAATATACATTCATTATTGTCACCTCTCTCTCTCTCTCTCTCTCTCAAGGGAATTCATTAGTCAATTCCATTTATAATCCTACAGGCTACATCATGTCCATTCCCATTTCTCAGAGGGGATATGACTATATGAGCAAATCAATTTGTATGGGGAGGTAATGGTTCACGAGAATACTCAGTCAAAGAAGGGTACTCAATATGCTTGGCTCAATCCAATCAAGGGACAAAGGATGAGTTTTGGAAATTTCTCTGTTCTATTTCCCTTCCTATGAATTACTTGCTATTCACATGGAAATTGTTGTTCAAGGCTGTCCCCACATGTGAAGTTCTTTCAAGTTCCTTTTCTACGCTCAAAAGTCATTTCCTCAGAGTTTAACAAAGGTCCAAATACAACATGATGCATTAGCAGCTGAATTGTTCGTAGCTCGTGAAGCAAGTTGCTATGTACGTATTTTGTATTATAGATATTTATATATTAATTTATTGATTGAATACTACTCTTTGACTTTGACTTTCTGTTTCTTGTGATAATATATTCCTTTTATTTTTCTTGGTAAAAACATATTCCTTTAATTTATTTATTTTTTGTTTGCTTATTCCCGTTGCTTGCATGAGACGTCAGTCTCTAGACCATATCCTCTTGCATATTATATATATATATATCATAATTCACAGTGAGTAGTAAAACCGTTCTCACAAACATCTGAAGTCGTACGTTACAAACTGTTTAACTAGCTGATCATTTCAAACTATATCTTTAATATCATTTAATTTAATTCAACGAATCCATACGACATTTGACTTTTGGTTACATATGATCCCCATCTATTGTTTAAATATTGCGTGCTGATTAATAATCCTTAAAAGTATTATACAAAGGATCAGGGAGTATAAATAAGAGGTCGGGACTAGCTAACAATATATACATCTATATTGTACGTTGCAGGAAAATCATGGATTTCAACAAGGCTATTTTTACTCTTTTCTTAATTTTCGGTAAGCATAACATATCCTCATACCACAATTTTAATTCTCTTGCTCTATTTGCTATATAATTCTTTTTATTGTTACTTCTTTCAATTCCTTGTTACCATTTTCATCATATCGGTGCCAAAATAAAAACATTTTGAAACGGGTTAATAATGTCTTTCTATATCGATTCTCCAACCGGTATAAATACAATCAGCGTAGAAAGTATTGAATTTTCTAAACTGGTTGTTGAACCAGTGTTCAAAGACCTTTTTACACCAATTGTCTTATAGCTAGTGCAGAAAATATTTGTTACACCAAACAAAAAGAAAATATTTAGAGGATAATTCATAAACTGATCCTCACCTTTTTTTTTTCCCCTTTTGTACGTCAATCTTGACGCACTCGATGAAGAGCTAGTATGTCAAATCTTTTGTATTTAGAGGATAAATGTATGTAGTACAAAATTTTAGATATTGGAATGATATGAAGGTCATAAATATTGTTAGTCTTCTACTTTTCCCTTGTAGC
Organism: Inga laurina; assembly: GCA_963855925.1. NCBI lineage: Eukaryota > Viridiplantae > Streptophyta > Magnoliopsida > Fabales > Fabaceae > Inga > Inga laurina. Next base: position 61,827,219 of record OY979702.1, on the reverse strand, counting down.
TAGCAAATTAGGAATTATGTTATAATACATGTTTTCTGACAAAAAAAAATAATTACATGAGCAGGTCTTTAAAAAAGTTTCGCTATGCCGTATTCACAACAAAAAAACAGTTAATTAGTGACGTAATTGCGTCACTAAATTGACTCAGCGATGGAATTCCGTTTCTAATTAATTAGTGACAGTCTATTTAGTGATGGTTAATCATCCAACTTTGTCATTAATCCACTAATTTTTTTAGTGTCATGGTTTAATTAAGTTCGTGTGCGAGCGCATGTGTATATAATGTGTTATATGTGTGAGTGGCAGGTGCTATGGTTGTCCATGAAAATGTGAAAATGGTGAGTGCCAAAATCTGCCCACAATTTTGCTTCAGCGAAAGAGCATACATGACTTGCCCTTCTACCGGTGATCAACACCTTGCTCCTCCTTGCAACTGTTGCATGGCTTCAACTGGTTGTATCATTTTTAAAGCTGATGGAACTCCTCTTTGCACCGCCGCTTGATCATGCATGGATCGCAACTCAATAAGTACGTCCGTACGTACGTACATTTGGATCATATATGTACCATGATCACATGTATTTTCTAGTTCTATCTATATGTATTAAAATATAATCTATAATAAATCACACCTACTTGTTGTGTGACTTGCTCTTTCATGTGTGTATGTAATATATAAAGTAATTTATGGTGTTTGATTTGCCTCGTGGAATAAAACTTGTTGTTTATATATACATATTTGTTTGTATCACTGTTATATCCCATTTTATTCATATGGATTGACGCTTTCACAAATACTCTTTTTCTTTTTCTTTTTTCCTTTTTTGTAGATAAATCTTCTTGGTGTATGAATAAATAAAATAGGGATATTCGAGTGAGTCAGTGAGGTTTCTTTTATTTTGCATAAAATTAGTCATCCAAAAACGCTTTTCACAAAAGGAAGTTAAACATTTTTTATTTCTTTTAGAAAGATTAGAAACCAGTCAAGATGTATAGTTTTCCAAGTTTTAATTTGTAGCTGCTTAACGTGTTAACCCTTTGCTCTAATGCGCTTACTATTCTTTGAATTTATGTTTTTCTCCCCCCTTAACTTTTTAGATCATTCATTTAACCTGTTATCTATTGTCTGAGTTCGATTCTTCATCATTAAAATCCATTGACGTGTTAATATTTGTCCTTACTATGTTAATTAATTGTGTTTCTCAGTTGTTCCATTTCAAAGAGTACTCAATTAACACGTTAAATCATCTACCTAACGTGTTAAGTGTGAACCTTCTTCATGCCTTTTACTCATTGAAATAGCCCTTATGATTAATGTGTTAATAAGCTTAAATGTTCAAATTCAATTTTGTGATAAATCTCCTTAATTAATGCACGTTAACACCTTGATTCTAACATGTTAACCAGGCCTTGCATAGTTAGCGTATTTGTCTCTAAAATTTTCCTAATGTGTTACTCTTCTTTAGCTAATGTGATAACGAGCTTCATGTTTCAACCTGGTCTTTAGATGAGCTTTTAAGAATAATTTTTGAAAAAAAATGATAAAAGTGATTTTATATATTAAATTTTGAAGAATAATTCTAAAAAACCAGGCCAAATAACTTTTGCCAAAATAGCTTGTGTTTGCCTCACATGTTATCGAGCCTATGCGTTGAATTTAGGGGAGCACATTTTGGGTTCATCATCCATCTACATCATCATATTGATTTTAAACGGTCTAGATTTAATTTAATTTTTGTATTTTAAATAAATTTTTATTTTAATATATATATAATTAAAATAAAGATAATCTTATAATCACTTCTCATAAAAATGAATTCATCATTTAAAAAATCACAAGCTAAAAATTTTAAATTTAGGTCATTGAGATTAAATTTAAACGGTTGAAATAATATCACAATGATAAGAAATTAGGTGTTCATCACTGTGATAAGTACCAAATGTGGAGCCCTAAAATGAGCCTTGAACTTCACTTCTCGGTTAGATAGCATTTTAGTTATTATGTATAAGGTGTGAAGATTCAAGTTTTACTCTTTGAATTTTGTTAAATGTTGTACGAAGGTAAAACTTAGTTCTTATTAATTCAATGTTACATATGGATATATATACACAGAGTTGCACTTAAGCTATTCAATATGAATTCGACATGCCGTTCCTGCCGTTCCTAACTCTACGACTTTTCTACATGTGCTTCCTGTCGGCAAGGTATTATTGTTGACTTCTACGTCTAACACTCTCCCTCAAGTTGGAGCATATATATTGATCATGCCCAACTTGTTACAAAAATATTTAACCCGTGTCCCATGTAAGGCTTTTGTCAGAAGATCTGCCAGTTGGTCGTCCGATCGTATGTGTCCTGTAAATACAATATTTTCTTTGATCTTATCACAAATAAAATGACAATCAATCTCAATATGTTTTGTTCGTTCATGGAACATAGAATTTGAAGCTATATGAAGTGCTGCTTTATTGTCACACCATAGTTTTGCAGGCAATATCGTGGTAACGCCAATTTCCTTCAAGAGTTGAAATACCCACACAATTTCTTGTACTGACTGTGACATGGCTCTGTATTCTGCTTCTGCACTTGATTTTGACACAACTAATTGCTTCTTACTTCTCCAAGATATCAAATTTCCACCAACAAACACACAATAAGCAGTAGTGGATCGTCTTGTGGCTTTAGATCGTGCATGATCCACATCACAGAAACACTCGACTTTAGTGTGCCCATAATCTGTATAAAGAATACCAAAACCTGGAGAACCTTTCAAATAATGCAAGATATGTTTTAAAGCTTCCCATTGTGCCACTGTTGGTGATGCCATGAATTGGCTGAGCCTGCTGACTGAGAATGTTATATCAGGATGAGTTACTGGCAGATAATTCAACTTCCTAATGAGTCTTCTATATCTTTCAGGAAATTCAAACGGCTTCAGTTTCTCTGGATCAATCTTCTTTTTTAAGTCATCAGGAAGTTTATCAAACATACTAGCATCAAGATCCAGGAAAGGATTCGGAATCATGGGGATGCTACTTGGTGCAGCTCCAAGCTTTCCAGTCTCTTTTAAGAGATCAAGAACATACTTCCTTTGAGTTAAAAGAATACCTTTCTTGCTTCTCAAAACTTCAATACCAACAAAGTACTTTAATGATCCCAAATCTTTTGTCTAGAAATGGGAATTCAAGAAGACTTTAAGTTCTGAGATTCCGGAAATGTTACTCCCTGTAATCATAATATCATCAATGTATACTACTAAAAGAATCATGCCTGCATCAGATTGCTGGTAGAATACAGAGTGATCACACTTGCTTTGACTTAATCCAAACTTCTTGACGACATCACAGAATCTATCAAACCAAGCACGAGGGCTTTGCTTTAGACCATACAATGATTTATGGAGATAACACACTTTCCTATTCTCCCCCTGAGCAACGAAACCAGGTGGTTGCTCCATATAAACTTCTTCAAGGAGATCTCCATTCAGAAACGCATTCTTAACATCTAACTGATGTAAATCCCAATGACATGTGGAAGCTAAAGAAATAAGAAGACGAACAGAGGTGAGCTTAGCAACGGGAGAGAAAGTCTCAGAGTAATCAATACCATAAGTTTGTGCATACCCTTTGGCAACTAGTTGAGCTTTTAACCGTTCTAAAGAACCATCGGCCTTAGTTTTAATAACAAACACCCATTTACATCTAACGGCCTTCTTCCCAGGAGGTAGATCAACAAGAGTCTAGGTACCAGCATTTTCAAGGGCAACAAGTTCTTCTTCCATCGCGGTACACCAACCAGGATGAGTCAAGGCTTGATGAAGTATAGGAGGAGTAGAAATGGAACCAAGGGTGGCAACAAGCGAAGAAGAAGTAGGGGACAAATTCTGGTAAGACACAAAAGAAGAAATGGGATAGGTACAGTCTGCATATCTCCTGGGAGGACAATGATGACGTGTACCTTTTCGAAGTGCAATTGGTAGGTCAGAAGACGGATCAGCAGCAAGATCAGGGTCAACTGGGTCAGGGGAAGTAATGGGAGGTTCTGGGCAATCAGAAACATAGGAGTCATGACTAGAATCTGTCAGTGAAGAAGTGACTGGTGTTGGCAAAACATTGGTAGCATCATCATCAGTGATGATATCAGGTTCTGGAATAGTAGCTTGTACTGGTGAGAAAGGAGCATGATAAACCAGGACATCATCAGACTCAATACTAACAGAAGCAGAGGAAGTCGATTATGTAAAGAAAGGAGAAGACTCATGAAAGGTCACATCAGTAGACACAAGGTAACGACTAAGATCTGGAGAGTAACACCTATAACCTTTTTGAACTCGAGAATAGCCAAGAAAGACACATCTAAGAGACTTGGGATCAAGTTTGCTAACACCAGGACGGACATCCCGAACAAAACAAACACAACCAAAGATCTTAGGATCAACAGGGAATAACTTAGTTGTGGGGAAGAGAGCGGAATATGGAATAGCCCCACCAAGAACAGCGGAAGGCATGCGATTGATGAGAAAACATGCAGTAGAGACAGCATCAGCCCAAAAACGTTTAGGGGTAGAGGAATGAAACATGCGAGCTCGTGCAGTTTCTAAGATATGTCGATTTTTTCTTTCAACAACACCATTTTGAGCAGGGGTATCAACACATGAGGATTGGTGAAGAATACCATGACTTTTCATGTAATCGGTGAATAGTACGGAAAAATATTCTTTTGTATTATCACTTCGTAAGATTTTCATAGGAGTGTTAAACTGGGTTTGAATTTCAGCACAGAAATGATAAAAATGGGTAAACAATTCAGAACGTTGTTTCATTAAGTAAAGCCAGGTGATTCGAGAAAAATCATCAACAAAAGTGACAAAATAACGATAACCAGTTTGAGACAGAACTGAACAAGAACCCCAAACATCAGAATGTACTAACTCAAAGGGGGACGCAGCCCGTTTATTGATGCGAGGTGCCAAATAAACAGGATGGTGTTTGGCAAACTGACATGACTCACAATTTAAAGTAGACACAGAAGAAAACTGAGGATACAATTTTCGGTGAAAGGACAACGACATATGACCTAAACGACAATGAACTTTAAAGAGAGACAACCTACCAGAACAAGTGACAAAACGTGGCACCTGATCATCAAGGATGTAATGTCCACCAGATTCATAACCTCTACCAATAATCTGCTTCGTCGACAGATCCTGAATTAAACAATAGTCAGGGAAGAGTGAGATAAAGCAGCTCAAATGACGAGTGATTTTATTTGGAGATAAAATGTTGAAGGTGAGATTAGGAACATTAAGAACAGAAGATAATGAGAAGGATGTTGTAAGTTGAACAATGTCGGAGCCAGTAACATGAACAGAAGAACCGTTGGCGACACATATGGATGACGAGTTGGCATAGGGAGCATATGAAGAGAATAAGTGATTATTACCTGTCATGTGATCGGTGGCACCAGAATCAATGACCCACTTAGTTGAAGCAGTAGTAAGACCAGTGGACAAAGTACTTGAGGCTAGGTCCCCTACAGAAGAAGATCCAGATTCAGAATTAGAGGTACCAGGTGTCTAGGCAATATGAGCAAAACCACGCTATTGATCACGCTGCTATTTATTTTGCAATTTTCGACAATTTTTCTTAATATGTCTAGGCTCTTTGCAATAATTGCAGATAATACTACCAGAAGTCATTATAGGAGGATTGTTGTTTTGTTTGTACCCGTAATTCCTGTTCTCAAAGGGACCAGCCCAGCTAGAGCACTTGCAGTTGGATCAACAGAAGAGTGAATCAGGCTATCAGCACGAAGAACCCGGGAGAAAACATCTTCAAGAGAAGGAAGTTCTTGACTCGACAGAATCTGAGAACGAATAGTCTCATAAGACGGATTGAGAGCTTCAAGGAAACTTATGATAGCCTGAAGTTCCAAATTCTTAATACGAGTTGAGAGATCTACCTGTGGAGACATGACAACCTTCATTTCTTCATACATCCTCTTGAAATCCAAGAAGAAATCTTTCAATGAACGGTCTTGCTGTTGGGAACGATAAAAACCTTTACAGACTTCGTAAATCCGAGTAATATTTCCTTTGCTAGAAAACATAAATTCAAGATAACTCATAATTTCTTTGACAGTGTTACAATGGCTAACAAAAGATAGAATCTGTGGTTCAATAGAAATTTGAATTTGAAACAGAAGTCGAGCATCTGCTCTCTGCCAAGTCAAAAGTTTGGTTTCATCACCAGAAAGAGGATCTTCAGTTAAATGAGTTTCCATCTCAATTCCCAAAATATAAACTCTAACAGTTTTGTTCCAATCACTATAATTTGTCCAATTTAACTGTGAAGCAGTAATCTTCGCAGACATAGGTAACATATCAGAATTTTTAGAATCAGTCATAATGTAAATTGAATAGTGGTACACAACCAATTCACACAAAATAACAAGATCAACAAATGAGCAGGAAAGGTCACGCTCTTCCACAAACAAACAAAGCTTCTAATTAATTCTACTGACCTCGCAGAGAGAGAGAGTCAAGATATATACCTCAATTAATCCAAGGGACCCGCAGACAGGAATATTTACTTAGAATTATGAAGTTATGGCAACTCACGGATGTTGGAATCAGGTGCGAGGAATAAAGCTAAAAAAACAAACTATCTCGGATGGTCACAAAACTTCAGGAGGAGGAAGAGGAAGCTGAGTCGATCATTCTGTAACAATCGCCATCTCAAACGGCGGTCGGAACAGTGCACACACGTGCCACGTGGCTTGGGACGGCGGTGATGACGATGGCACGTGGAGGCTCACGTGCAGTCGAATGGAGGCAGGATTCTAGGTTCTGGCCGACTTGACGCTGGGAAATGTGATGGAGTGGCGCGTGTCTCTTAATGGTGCACCGAAGATGGCGGATCTGAACTGAATTGAATTGTTGAAACAAGAGTCTTCACCAAAAACAATGGAGTTTTGGCTGGAAGAAGAAGAAGACAGAAAACATAGAGAAGAACGGAAGCAAACGAGGCTCTGGTACCATGTACGAAGGTAAAACTTAGTTTTTATTAATTCAACGTTACATATGGATATATATACACAGAGTTGCACTTGAGCTATTCAATATGAATTCGACATGCCGTTCCTACCGTTCCTAACTCTACGACTTTTCTACATGTGCTTCCTGTCGGCAAGGTATCATTGTTGACTTCTATGTCTAACAAATGCATTCATTAACCTCCTAGCCTAACACAATAATGTGCTTGATTTCCTGCATGAAATGTTTTATGTATCTTCATTAGTGTATTAACTTCCACTTTCAACGCAAACATGAGACATTAAACACTCCCAAGTCCAAAATATAAGACTTGTTAACTAAGTCACACAAGCCAATGAATGTTAGTTAAGATAATGTGTCTTAAATTGTTAAGATTTACATATTTTCAAATATGTGTCTTAAATTATTAAAGAATATGATTTTCAAATATACATTCATTACTGTCACACCTCTCTCTCTCTCGCAATTTCTCAGAGGGGATATGATTAGCAAATCAAATTGTATGGGGAGGTAATGGTTGACGAGAATACTCGTTCAAAGAAGGGTACTCAATATGCTTGGCTCAATCCAATCAAGGGACAAAGGATGAGTTTTAGAAATTTCTCTGGTCTATTTCCCTTCCTATGAAATACTTGCTATTCACATGGAAATTGTTGTTCAAGGTTGTCCCCACATGTGAAGTTCTTAAAAGTCACCATTTAAATATTTCAGGGAAATGTTTATTTGGTTGTGATTGTGAGGAAACGCTTCACCACCTCTTCGGTTCTCGTCCGTTCTCTAGAGCAGTTTGATACGAATGCTTATCAATATGTATGGAGATAACAAGTTTCACTGAATTTATCACTTGGATTACATTAATGAGGTTGCAGCAGGATGGCCAAGATCAAATTATGAAGGGGATGATTATTTTGATTAATTATGATTATCCAGGGAATCAAATGGATCAAGGTAATGAAAGGAGAAGGCTACTGGTAAAAGTGCTTGAGAGTTACACTGTTGTGGGTTAAATCTTCTCCTCTCCATTCTAACTCAATGGTTCCCTGACAGCTCCAAAAGTTGCTGCTTTGGATGGACCGTGTTTGAAGCAATCCTCGAATATCATTCTCCAAGATGTGGCTTCCTTACTTGATGTTTTTAGTTCTGTTAATCTGTCTTTGTTTAGTTATCAGTAACTTAAGGGGTAATTTTTGAGGCACTCTAATTTTTCTACTTCCTCTCATTTTACCCAAAAAAAAAAAAAGTGAAAAACAATAATTAATTATCCTATCAACATCTTATATTTATAGACCAGAGGGAGTAGCTTTAGAATACGTTTTACAAGATGATTAATGTATTAACCATGTGACAAAAGTGTGAACCAGGCTTCTAACAAGCATTATTAAATGCGTTTGGTGAAAAATACTTTTTTTAGATAACGTCTCTTTGAAATTTATAGCAGCTATATTATTATTTTTAAGGACGAGTCAGAAAACTATAGTATTTATTTTGGTAGGCATTAGAGAAATTTGAGTCACTAATTTGGATTTTTGAAAGCTTAGAAGTATTTATTTGACATTTTCTCTAATTTTTTTTGGGATTTGTGTTTTATCCTAAAGGTGTGTTTTAATTTTGAATTAACTTTTAGAGAATAGATTATGACTCTGTGAGTAGAATATGTTTTATGAAAAGTGTCATGTTGTTATGAGAATATTTTTTTTATTTGTAAATTACTACAAATGAGTAATGACATAAGTTAATGGGATAATTACAAAATGTTTGAGGGTAGTTTTATACTATTAGCAATTATGACTCCCAACCATCAAAAAATCTGTGTCATAAGATGACCCGGTGCAATTCACTGAAATCATGATTTTGGGCTATAAAATAGATATTGGGCTTAGGTGTTTGGATAATTTGTTTTCAACCCGTGGTTTACACACACACACATGTATATATCCGAAAAGTGCTTTTTGGATTCAATCCAATCATCTAAGGACAGGGATGAATAAAAATCCGATGGTCTGGTTCAGTCTGATCTGATTTGAGTTGGTCCTATCTAATCTGATTTAGTCTAAATAAGCAATATAATGAAATCAGACTAGACTGGATCAGACTGACTGGTCGGGTTGGACCGGGTTCCAGACCAGGGGACCAAACCACCTAGACTAGTCCGGTCTGGTCCAGGTCAATTTCTTAAAAAATATTTTTATAATTTAGATGTTATTTTTTCTATTTAATATTGTTAGAGTTTTTTTAAGGATTTATAATCAAGTTTTATTTCTTATGATGATTTTTACATGATTATAGATATTTTTATTATCTTAATTATATTTATCATATTTAAATTTTTTTTCTCAACATATTTTTTTATTGTTGTTGAATGTTGTTGGATATTCTTATAGATTTATGATGTTTTAATTTCTGGTGACATATTTTATATTATTATAGGTATTTTTGTGGTCATAATTATGTTTAATAGGTTCAAATTTTGCCTTCTAAAGACAAAAAAATAAAAATAAAAAAAATATTAAATTTAGATCCTGAACTACCTGGACCTAGGGGTGGAAACAAGCCAGGCCAGGCCAGGCTTTTGCCTTAACAGGCCAGGCCTGTTAAGGCACAAACTAGCCTGAGCCTGGCCTGTGGCTTGTTAAAGGCCAATTTTTAGGCCTGGGCCTGGCCTGTTCACAGGCCTGGCCTGACTTGAAGCCTGTTAAGGAGGCCTGAATTTTTAAAATTTTTTAAACAAACCGACAGGCCTAAAGGCCACAGGCCGAAAACAGGCCTCCTTAACAGGCCTCCTTAAACAGGCCGAAAACAGGCTAAAACTTACAGGCTCAGGCGAAATTATCCTTTAACCCTTATCTGATTTTTTTTAAAAAAATATTTTTACAGGCTCAGGCCGGCCTGACAGGCCTAACAGGCGTGTCAATAGGCCTTGGCCTGGCCTATTAAGCAAAGCAAGCCTTTATTTTGGCCTTGGCCTGGCCTTTTAGCCTGACAGGCCAGGCCTGAATAGGTCAATCACAGGCCAGGTTACAGGCCGCCTGGCCTGTTTCCACCCCTACCTGGACTAGTCCAGGTAGTCCACCAGACCCGGTCTGGTCCAGCCTGACCTCGGGTTGGTACTGGACCAGACTAAACCACAAACTGCTTTGTGCAACCCGAGATCTTTTCAAGATTAGACCTCGGGTTGATGTCAAACCAGATCCAGTCCAGTCCATACTCAATCCTACAATCACCCATCATCAGGGGACATTGTTGAGTGATGAGATGCAATTGTTGCATCACTAAAATATGCTCCTATTTTCACAAAATATGCTTCAACTAAGATATACATGGGTTGTTTGATTTTGTTTTTAAAAATTATTTTTTTTATTTTTAAAAATAAAAAATAAAAATTTGTTTTTAAAAACTAAAAAAAATAGTTTTTAGGTGTTTTCTTGTTTTTGTTTTCCTATTTTTTATTTTTTGAGGCCACCACTTATTCACTATCAACACAACACTACCAATAACGATCACCTCCACGTCACCAACGACAACTATACTGCCACATCACTTCAAAAAAAAAATTCAAAACAATTTATCCAAATAGTTTTTTTTTTTTTTAAACTTGTTTCAAAAACTATTTCATAAAACTGTTTGTAAAAACAAAAATCAGAAAACATTAACAAACAAGCCCATAATCGCTGAAAGGTCCCTTGAAATCTTCAAATAATTAAGAAGTCCCAAACGACTTGAGGTGAAGATGTTTCAAACATAAAATTACCATTTTGTCATTGTTTCTTTTGAAACAAAAATTGGAAGGTCGGGCTTGTGCTCATAAATCGCTCAACTCCGCGACTCTAGCCAAATAATCATTTCTCTTTATCATCTTGTTTTTAAGATTGCAACATTCATATCGACTTGTAGAGGTTGAACTCTGATTCAGTTAGGGTGTATGGGTTCGAGTGTTTACTAGAGTTTGAGGCTCTGGCTTTATTGTGAATCATCAATACTAACCCATGTAAATGCAAAACTCGCGTCGAATGTGTGCTATCTTTATCATTTAAATTGGGGTTTTGTTGTGAGTAGAGTAATAAATTGCTACTTTATCTCTAGGTCTTCTCTGGATGTGTTATTCTGTTTTGGGTGGGAATGAGTGAATATGACAAAAGTTTTTGCGGTTGAACCCACTATTATGAAATTAAAAAAAAAAAACATGTTGTCAATAAATGCATCAATAATTGTAAAAACGTGTGTGGTGCAGGTGGACATTAAAGATTGCGGGCACATTTGGGAAGTACATCTTCCTGTGTTTTTCATACAGGGGATAAGCTAATATGCGATATGCTGGGGTAGTGTAAGAACAAGAAGCTTAGGAAAAGTTATATGATGATGCAGGTTATACAATGCCCAAGCACTCACATGAAGAACTCTACTAATTGAAGGAAGGTCGGATGTTTGTATCAGAATTTTATACCAGCAGGGTAATTGATAAGTTAAAGTGCAAGGATGAAGTTCTAAGTAGTATTTTTTTTTTTTTTTTTTTGAGATTTTAGCAAAATAATATTTATTATAAATGATCATAAAAATTATAATTATTTAAAATGATCGAATATTATAATATAAATTTAAAATCATTAAATTGCCCCTAACCAAACCTTGTATATTGTCTTTTGTATTTATAATTAAAAACTAACTAAAATAAAAACTGAAACCGTTCATCATGATATGATCATATCTATTTTTTTATTTCAATATATTATTTAATTAACAACAGTTAAAATCATTTTTTTTAATTTTTGTTTTTGACCAAATTATATCATCAAATTTCCCGATTTATATTATCAACATTGATATTAATTAAGCTCTTTTAATAAAAATAAAAACTAAATTCATTTCATATATTTCAGGATTTAATAGATTGCTTAGATATTTTTTAATTTCATTAACATTAAATGAATTTTTTTTAATCCACATAAATTGCTTCTAAAACAAAAATAAATCTTATAAATTTTCTTGGTTTAACATATATAATAAATTATAAAAGACCCTGAGTTTTATTAAAATTAAAAAATTCTATCTTTAATTAAATTTTTGATGATTTTAAAAAATTATAATTTTTACAAAATTGAATAATGTGTAATTTTTTTCTATAGATGTCTATGCAAGTTGTAAAAAATGAAAATTGAGAAAATTGTTTAATTTAGTGATACTTGGAATTTTTTATTAGTTTTAAAAATAGAATGTGAGAAAGATTGTAGGAGGGAATTCAGAAGATTTTGTTAGGGACATTTTAGTATTTTTCATTTTATATTTTTGTATTTCGTCCTTCTAAATAATTAGAATTTTTATGGTCATTCTCCATAGATATCTTTTCCTCCAGATCATTCATTCTAATTTTCCCTTCATTTTTTTGTCCATGCACATAAAGTGAACATAGCTATCATTACATTGATAGTTAATTGATACTAATACAAAATAAATCTGATCTATCTCTTCTTCTTCATTTTGTTGTTGCTTCTTTTTGGTCTATAAGTTGTTGTGATGAGTTATAAGCCATCACAAGCATCCAACCTTCAACTGGTGTAATTCTTTATATGAGTGTTTGCGCATTGTATAACTCACATCATCAGATAACTTCTCCAAAGCTTTTTGTTCTTACACCACCCCCAACTTATCACATATGAGCTTCATGTTTAAAAACAATGTAGTAATTCATTAGCTTACCCACACAATGAAACCCCAATTTGAATGATCGAGAGGCTACACGTCTTTGCACTTACTTGAATCAGTGTTGATGGTTTACAATAAGCTAAAAGCCTCAAGTATTGGTCAACGCCCAAACTCATATTTTTAAACCCAATCAATATTCAAGTTGTGTGAGATGAGATGAATGTTGCAATCCTTAAAACCTATTGAGAAAATGAAGAGTAATATGGTTGGACTAAAGTCGTGAGAGATTTCTGAGCGCCAGCCTACCTTCTAGTTTTTTATTCAAAATAAACAAGTCCATAATGGTAATTGTTTTCATCATGAAGTCCCTTGTGACTTCTTAATTATCTGGGACCTTCTAGTGATTATTTCTTTTGTTAGGAAACCGAGTGTGTTTTTGCAGTGGGAGTTTCAGTACTCCCAAGAAATACAGCAGAGGCCAACGTCATTCTTCATTCTTTATTCTTCTGCATTTGATGAAGACGAAGAAGAGGATGTCACATTTATAAGAAATGCTTCTCTTATCCCTATGTTCGCTCGTCTCAGCTGTAGCCTCCCTCTTCACTCCCTCAAACTCATACTTGTCGGCCGAAACAAGAAGAAGAACCAGAGGCCAAAACATGGGCAAATTTTCCTTTTAAATTTTCCTAGCTGCGATTGAAAACCGGTTCACACTATAAATGGCTATAAATTTGCCTTTTGCTAGAAGTTGGGTTCCAAGAAAATTTACCAACCAAATGTGTGGCCCTAATTAAAATCGCGATTTTCCTTTTCCTTCCCCAAATTTTCAACCTACCAAACGGGTCCTAAAGTCTTACGTTGCAACCTGTTAATTAACTTATCACTTCACACTATATCTAATATATCATTTAATTTAATTCAATTAATCTCTTTGACATTTCACTTTTGGTTACATATCATCCCCATATTTTGTTTAAATATTGTGTGCTGATTTATTAGCCTAGCTTGGAGGCTTCATTCATACAGTACCGTTTTTTTTTTTTTTAAGTATTATAAAAGAATCAAAGAGAGTATAAATACGAGGTCGTGACTCGTGAACAATATACATCTATATTGTTGCAGGAAAATCATGGATTTCAACAAGGCTATTTCCACCTTTTTCTTAATTTTCCGTAAGTATAATATATCCTCATCATACCACAATTTCCCTTGTTCTATTTTCTGTTTGTTATATTCTTTTCGTTGTTACTCCCTTCCTAATTGTTATCATCAAATATTTAGAGGATAATTCATAAACTGATCCTCACCTTTTTATTTCTTCTTTTGTACGTCATTCTTTTGACACACTCGATGAAGAGCTAATATTTCAAATCCTTCGTATGTAGAGGATAAGCGTATGTAGTACACAATTTCAGATATTAGAATAATATGAAGGTCATAAATATTGTTAGTCCTCCTTTTTCCTTGTAGCCAGCAAATTAGGAATTAGGTTATAATACATGTTTTCTGACCCAAAAAAACAAAAAATACATGAGTAGTATATTTATTGAACCATATATAACTTGCCATTTTATGATCTGCAGACTACATTGGATATGCTTGAGCTCATCAAAAAATTTAAATGAACCATTTAAAAATATAACGAATAATATTTTATACTCATACACCATATTGTTATTGACTAACGAAACATGATATTCATGTACATTAATAGTAGCTGCCTAATAACGAAATTATTAGAATAATATGAAGGTCATAAATATCGTCAGTCCTCCTTTTTCCTTGTAGCCAGCAAATTAGGAATTAGGTTATAATAAATGTTTTCTGACCCAAAAAAAAAAATTACATGAGTAGGTCTTTTAAAAAGTTTCGCTATCTCGTATATTTATTGAACCATGTATAACTTGCCTTTTTATGATCTGCAGAATACATTGGATATGCTTGAGCTCATCAAAAAATTTAAATGAACCATTTAAAAATATAACAAATAATATTTTATACTCATACCCCATATTGTTATTGACTAACGAAACATGATATTCATGTATATTAATAGTAGCTGCCCAATAACGAAAAGGGCAGCGCCTGCTTTCTTAACCGAGTAAATTAATCACCTTGGTAAAGTGTACGAATGAAATACTCCCACTTATCATTAATATAAAATATATCTACCTAATTTAATTAAATTAAAAAAGTTAGTTAAGTTACTTAATATGACGTGTATTTTCTCAAAACACACTAATCATCTTCCTTAATTCTTTTTACCTCTCCTCTTTAATTTTTGTTGAGAAATCATCAATATGAGTTAATTAGAAAACGATTGACAAATTTGAAAAATATGTTTTATATTTTGGGACTAAGATTAACTCCCCAAATATATCTTATACTCCCTCTGATCCTTAATATAAGACCTAATTGACTTTTTCTTGGAAAGATTAAGAAATTTAAATAAATTACTTTTATATCTTGCATGGACAAAGAGCCCTCTTCTTAATATTTAAAACTTAAGACTAAACATACTTGAGCTTTCAAGTATGTGCGGATAATCCTTAACTATATCAATTATATATCCCCTTAAACTTTTATTTTAGTGCGCATACAACCCTTAGTTCAAACTTTGATTAATATAATTTGCAGATAACCCCGCCCCTAAATATTAAGTTCTGTAAGTGATGTATATAATCAATTGTATGAGAGTTATGTGCATAAATGTAATAGTAATATAGTTTACATGGTTCGTTATAAAGTTTGAGCAGTTAGAGGGATTATCAGTACATGGTTTAAATAAGTTCGCGCGCGCGGGTGTGTAATGCCTTTGTTTTGTTTTTTCCCCGGTGAGTGGCAGGTGCTATGGTTGTGCATGAAAATGTGAAAATTGTGATGAGTGCCAAATTCTGCCCACAATTTTGCTACGGCGACAGGGCATACATGACTTGCCCTTCTACCGGTGATCAACACCTTGTTCCTCCTTGCAACTGTTGCGTGGCTTCAACGGGTTGCGTCATTTATAAAGCTGATGGAACTCCTATTTGCACCGCCACTTGATCGATCGTGGATATAATCCAAACCCTAAATGGATCGTAACTCAATAAGTATGTACGTACGTACATTTGGATCACACACACACACCAAAATCACATGTATTTTCTAGATCTATCTCTATGTATAAAAGTATAATCTATAATAAATCGCAACTACTTGTTGTGTGACTTGCTCTTTCATGTGTGTCTGTAATATATAAAGTAATGCATGGCGTTTGACAGTAGACTTGTTCTTGTTTATATATACATTTGAGTGTGTATCACTGTTAATATATTTGTCAATAGTTTTCTAATTTAAAAAAGATTAAAGTAATGCACGTTAATACTTTGATTCTAACATGTTAGCCAGGCCTTCCATACTTAGCATATTTGTCTCTAAAATTTTCCTAATGTGTTAAGCTTCTTGAGTTAATGTGATAACGAGCTTCATGTTTCAATCTGGTCTCTAGATGAGCTTTTAGAGAATAATTTCTAAACAAAAAGTGATAAAAATGATTTTAGATATTAAAATTTGAAAAATAACTTCTAAAAAACCAAGCTAAAATAGCTCTTGCCAAAATAGCTTGTGTTTGCCTAACATGTCATCGAGCCAAGGCGTTGAACTGAGGGGAGCACATTTTGTGCTCATCACTCTGATGAGCATAAATGTGCTCATCACTCATCTACATCGCTAGATTGATTTTGAGCTGTCCAAATTTAATTTAATGTAATTTTTGTATTATAAATAACTTTTTATTTTAAATATGTAAAATTTAAAATAAAAATAATCATATAACTATCACTTCACATAAAAATGAATTTATCATTTAAAAAAATCACAAGCTAAAAATTTTAAGTTTAGGTAATTGAGATTATATTTAAATGGTTGAGATTTTATTATAGTGTCGATAAAAAGTTAGGTGCTCATCACTATGATAAGTACCAAATGTAGACCCCTAAAATGAGCCTTGAACTTCACTTCTCGCTTATATAGCATTTTACTTATTCTGCATAAGGTGTGAAGTATTAAAGTTTTACTCTTTGAATTTTGTTGAATGCATTCATTAACCTCCTAGCCTAACACAATAATGTGCTTGATTTCCTGGATGAAATGTTTTATGGATCTTCATTAATGTATTAACTTCCACTTTTAACGCAAACATGAGAGATTAAACACTCCCAGGTCCAAAATATAAGACTCATCAACTAAGTCACACAAACCAATAAATTATTTAATGTGTCTTAAATTGATAAGATTGACATATTTTAATCCCTCATTAAAGAATATAATTTTCAAATATACATTCATTCATTTATTTCTTGTTTACTTATTCTCGTTGCTTGCATGAGACGTCAGTCTCTAGACCATATCCTCTTGCATATTATATAATATGTATGCGTGTGTGTGTGTGTGTCATCCTCACAAACACTTGAAGTCTTTCGTTACAACAACCTGTTTAATTAGTTGATCATTTCAAACTATATCTTTAATACTTCCTCCGGTCCTAATTATAAGAGTTGACTTTTTTTAGAGAAATTAAGGAATCTAATTAAATTATTTTAGAGTATTTATATTTTTATTTTTTTCTTCAAATTAATTAGTTTGACTAATAAATTAATATATAATCTAAGGATACATAATATATGATATGATTAAGTAACTTATTTAGTTTTTTTAATTTCTCCAAAAAAAAAGTCAACTTTATCTTATAATTAGGATCGGAGGTAATATCATTTAATTTAATTCAATGAATCTAAATGACATTTGACTTTTGGTTACATTTGATCCCCATCTATTGTTTAAATATTGTCTGCTGATTAATAATCCTTGAAAGTATTATACAAAGAATCAGGGAGTATAAATAAGAGGTCGGGACTCGCCAACAATATATACATCTATATTGTTGCAGGAAAATCATGGATTTCAACAAGGCTATTTTTACCCTGTTCTTAATTTTCGGTAAGCATAATATATCCTCATACCACAATTTTAATTCTCTTGTTCTATTTGCTATATAATTCTTTCTATTGTTACTTCTTTCAATTCCTTGTTACCACCATATGATCGGTGCAAAAATACATTTTGAAACGGGTTAATAATGTCTTTCTATATCGATTCTCCAACCGGTATAAATACAATCGGTGTAGAAAATATTGAACTTTCTAAACTGGTTGTTGAACCAGTGTAAAAAGACCTTTTTACACCAATTGTCTTATAGCTAGTGCAGAAAATATTTGTTAACAAAAAGAAAATATTTAGAGGATAGTTCATAAACTGATCCTCACCCCATTTTTTTTCTTTTGTATGTCAATCTTGACACACTCGATGAAGAGCTAATATTTCAAATCTTTTGTATTTAGAGGATAAATGTATGTAGTACACAATTTCAGATATCGGAAATGATATGGAGGTCATAAATATTGTTAAATTAGTCTTCCTTTTCCCTTGTAGCTAGCAAATTAGGAATTAGGTTATAATACATGTTTTCTGACAAAAAAAAAATAATTACATGAGAAGGTCTTTAGAAAAGTTTCGCTATCCCGTATATTTACTGAATGAACCGAATAGCTCGCCTTTTGATGATCTGCAGAATGCATTGGATAAGCTCGAGCTCATCAAAAAATTTAAATGAACCATTTAAAAATATAACAAATAATATTTCAAACTCATTTTTTTCCCGGTAATAATATTTTATACTCATACACCATATTGTTTTTTTTTTTTTTTTTTTTTTGCCAACATACACCATATGGTTATTGACTAACGAAACATTTGCATATTAATGTATTACTAGTAGCTTCCTAATTGAGAACGTAGAGGGCAGCGCCTGCTTTCTTGACCGAGTTAGTGCTCATTTGAGATAATTTATTTTTTACTTATAAGTACTTATAAATCGTGATTTACGGTATACGAGGTAAGTATATAAGAGAGGTTTTATCTCGACTTACGTAATGTAGGAAAAAAATTAACTAAAAAGGAGATTAGGCGTACCTGGATGAATCCATGTTCGGATCCGGGTCAAAGCTCCAATACTCCATACTTGTGCCCACACAATTATTAGACTACTAGAGCCTAATTGTGATGTGCACAGCAGATCACCAGAACCAGAAAGATGGTAGGAGAGAAGGGAATTGCCAGAAAACTCAATGGCGGGGTCAATTGCAATTGTGGAGGCACACCCTATTTATAGTGGTTTATGGAGGTCACTAATTAGGAAACGTGTGCACTCCTTCTTGCCCTCCAATACAGCAATTAATTGTCTCTCAATTAATTTCCTAATTATGGTGATTTGTTCCTCTTTTAACAAATCCATAATTATTGCTGAAATATTCCCAAATCTGCTTCTTATACTGATTTTATTCTTATTTGATTAGGCTACTTATTTCCTAATCAAATAGTCCGGCCCATCAAGGGCGGACTTGGACCCAAAGTCCAACATCTCCCACTCGCACTTGATGGGCCTCCCATCGTGCGTGCATTACTCTTTCTTGTTTCATACTTGGCATCTGCCGTGACTGCGTGGGCAAAAACGTCTTTCAGATTTGGTGCTTGTGATACTAGAAATCATTTATATTGGATCAGCATCCAAGGACACCCTTTATATATAACCGTAAGCCATATATTCATTGCCTTATATGCCCCAGATTCTCCCATACATATTACTGATCATGGCATATCTAATCCCTCTCGAGTTAATATGTTGATTAACTCAGATTGCCTCCTACGAACATAGTATCCGTACTTACTAGCTACACATAGAGCTAGTAAGGGGTCGACCATAGATACTAGTACATCTTATGTATCTAGGAGTAAATCTTCCTTTTTGACTAAACATCAGTCCATCTTGACTTGGTCGCTTTCCTAGTTTTCACTCGTCTGACCGAATCGAGTGTGATCATGGAGCTTCAGCTAAAGTAGCTGTCACCAAACCAAGCTTTCATGATGCCGCCTAAGTCTTAAGGGGCATTGTGGAAGTATTCTTCCTTCCTGGGACTCATACTGTGGTGAACTAGGGATCTTTCACCCACATCCCGTGTTGCAGTTTAACTCTCAAGCACATGTAGTATGAATTGCATGCTACGGTGAATGGTTTGAGGTATACATCGATTTCTTTATCTTTCACCGTACAGACATTAGTTCCAAAATGTACTCAACATTCGAACCAAAACTTTCTTTTTCACAACATCTCGTTTGTGAAAAAGAGTTCTTTGCCTGGCTACAGGTCTATATTCATGCTTCAATCCATTTTCTGTGTATATGCACACATGTGGATCTCATCTCAGTCTAACTGAGGCGACTCAAACGCAAAGATTCTTCTCAACCATCCCATGGTGATCATTTGCTCGTCTTACCTTCCCATGCCCCCGCAAAACATGGGAAGACGGTTGTTCGTGTGAGTAAACCAACCTCTTTGGACCTGTACGACATACAAAACTATATACCTTTATGTATTTACTCATAACATACATACCATTTCTTTTATCTTCATATAAAAGAAGTTCACGACATTATATTTTATTTGCGCTACTAGATTTTCACTAACTCAATGAAAATCAAGCTATGGGCTCAATAAGGGGATCTACCAACATTCTGTCAATAGAAGGTCATTGAACTATCGCTTTCCCTCTTTGAAAGCATATCTCTCATAGAGATGTATCAAAAAGGTATGTTTCGCCTTGCTGTGATACTTAGGATCCTCATCATAAGATGTTATCGTTTGGATCCTTCTATCCACCATTCATTTCCAATCTCTCATAGGAATTACTTTAGCCACATGGCACTTTGAATGATGGTGGAACGTGCCTTGCGTTCTATTTGCATGGATAATAGGAAAAAAATACTTTGTATATTTCCTTATTCCATCACCATTTGCCTATGTCTTGTATTGGAGTATCCTTTCAAAAAAAAAAAGAAATTTGTTGTCTTGACAACTTAATCCATGGTTATTCTCATAACCCATTTCACAGCAGGACCAAAAACAACTTCCAAGTCTGACCAAAAAAAACATTTGGTCTTATGTACACCATTGTGCACATTCATATTACCAACTATAGTCTCACATGGGACTCTATCCACCTTTCTTATGTTGGATTCCTCATAGGACATGTAACCTCTTTAGGTTTATGCCCTTGACTTCAGGGGTGTCCATGGGTTTGCACTTTGACATCCTAAGATGTCTAAGGATTACACTGGTACATGTCTTAGGTGGAAAAGACTGTATCTTTCTTGTGCAACTCCGTTTATCTTGTCAATCAAGATATTTGTTCAACCCATGACTTTCTCAACTCAGAATTTAAGGATTCTCTTATCATTTATTCCTTTGACTCTCTTGACACTTGTTTCATATGTCATTTGACAAAGGATGACTTCACAAAGAATCATCACTAGACCATTTGGGACTTGTAATTATTTCAAAGTTGGTGAGGCTTTCACCTTGTGAAAACCTCATATACTACTATTTGGGTGATTATTTCTATGAAGCCCTTAAGCTGCTTCATGTAGAGTTCATCATCCAATTCCCAAAATTCTAAATTGGAAGGTGGTCTTTACATCATCTTGATGTAATTTCAAGACTAAGCTTGTTGTCATAGCCAAAGTTCAGAGTTAAAACGCACAACGGACAACCTTCCATTGTATTACCCCTTAGCCACTAAGTGTTTTTAGGTTCTATATGCCCCCAACCGATTTGAGAACTTGTTCCCAATCGCCTCTTGGCTAGGTGACAAATTACCCAAACACGTATTTGGCTTAAAAGGAATCCAAATCCTCCTACATGACACTTTGCAATTCATCTTAGCAGGTCCTTCTAATGTCTTTCAGACACTTATAGGTACTTATCATCACCTTCTAAATGATGAAGGGAGCATTCAATCCATTAGGGAATCTATCCCTTATAGTCATTCGCTAAATGACAATTTGCTCCGAAGTGGATTTCATAGGATTCTTTTCCTATGTATGAGTTAGGTAATTTTCTCGTAACTTACCTCTTACCTCTTTCATTATGAAAATGGTCTCAATCCTCCCACTCGGATCAGTGAACTTAGGAACACTTGGTTATTCCTTGTCACTTGTGAACCTCTTAAAGAGAGTTATTGTGATTAATGCTCATTTCCTGCTAGGAAATCTGGGTTTTATGAATGTTGTGTCCCACGGTTTTCTATCAGTCACTGAACCGTCATCATTTTCACTAATGAAGATGTGTCATGTCAAATTCTTATGTCATCTCACAAAGAGATACTTTGTACACCTTGACCCCAATCTTCCTTACTCATAGGAAGAATTATGAATATAAAGTTGATGACCCTTATGGTCTTAACGAGCTCGGCCCTGGTCTAAGACCTATCCACAATTCATAGGGTAAGGTTGTGACTGACATAGAGGGCATTTGGTTAAGTGTGAATATAATAGCTGTGAGTCTACCTACCAACATATGGCTGATAGCCTCATTGATACCATTATGTTCACAACCAAATCAAAGGAGAGGTCTATCTCTCCATTTCAACAACTCTATTATGTTGAAGGATTCTAGGTACTAATAGTTGCCTAACAATGTCTTTCTTGTACACAAAACAGCTTGAACTAAGCGCATGGGTGTCTTTAACCCTTGTTAGTTCAAAAGGTCTTATCCTTTCAGTTTCACTGATTCCTGACTAGATCAACCATTATCTAACAGCTTCACACTTGCCAAAAATCAAGTAAATATTACTGTATTTTGACTAAACGTCCACAACGTCAACGAAACACCAAGCTGTTTGTGTTTTGCCCTCACGTTTATTGGTTCACCAACGTCATAATTTTGCCAATTGCAGTGGATATTCTCAAAAAATGTTTCTTTGTCTTTCTTGCCATGTAGAATAAGTTTTCAACTTATTCATAAGGGTATTAACCCTTTAGCACACGTTATTTAGCAAATACTCTTTTGCTAGTTTGATCATTCCCTTTGATCAAGGTGTACATGTAGCAAGAAATGGAATCTTTTATCCTTATAAAATAAACATCAAAATCCAACGAAGGATTTGAGAATCATAGTCCCATCGATCTTTAACTAAAGAGATAGCAAAGATGGGATTATGTCAGTTGCAATTGCATGGAGTGAATCAGGGTGGTTTATCTATGCAGAGTTAACGTGCAAGTTCCAATCCCTTGATTCTATCTCTTTATTGCTTTGCTTTCGACATGAAGCCATATGCTTCTGTGAAACATCCACAACTCATGTGGATTGCTACTTTTACAACCCTTAAAGGTTTATCAATGTATCATTTTATCTTTGCAGAAACCATTGATCTCTTCTAGATCAAGTTTACCTCATAGGTTTCTTGCCCTTATACATAGAGGATGAATCATCCCACTCTTTAGCTAAGTTCGTCTGACTGATGGATCTTGGATCCTTCAGTCTCTCACATTTAAGTTCAATGTGGTGAATCACATTGCTGAAGGTTACAATATGCATATCAGAGGCAATCCTTACTTTCGTATTCGCCCACTTACTGGAAGACATGGCTCACTCCCACTAACTGGGAGACATAGCTTCCTCCCACTCACTGGGAGATGTCTTATCACAACATGCACTTGTTGTTTGTTAGAAAGAATTTGGCATTTAGTTTGTCTCAACTTCTTAGTTTGACATATGCCTCAAGTGTTGCCTAAACAACATGTTAGGACTTAGTACACTATGTTAAAACTTAACTTAGTTTTAACTTTATGGAAGAAGATCACCTATTTCACTATCTTCTAACACTATCCACATGGTTTGGATAAGGTTACATTGCTCATATCATCATAAATTTAAGTAATATTGTTCTTTCTATGCTTGATAGCATAAACCTTTTGTATCCTTCAGTTGCTTCAGCCTCTAAATGCTGAAGACTAGTTGGTAGGATGTTCCTGACATCTCATTCTTCTTGAATGAAAGAGATTTGAGAGTTTCTAACTCCACAGATATCTCTATTGAGATTGTCTTTATAAGCTCAGTCAAATAGACTTGGTCATAATTGGTCACTCAGACGATTATGGTATACAAATCTTATTTGTTCAAATAAGACAAAGGATAATTAGGTAATAAGTTCACTAGTTTCCTGTTCAGGAGACAACTATGTTGACTCCTATCCCAATCATACTAGTTAGCTCATCACCCTTTTAACCACAGTCTTCATTGAACACTTTCCCCTTTGGATTTCTAGACGCATTCCAGAAAACTCCCACTCAATCAAAGAGCAGTTATATTAACAAGATAATAACACATTATCATTTAACTAGCATGAATGTTCAAGAAAACAAGAAGAGAATATACTGAATTCAATTCTATAAACTAACAGAGAATTTAATCTTAAATTCAATGGGAAAAACAAGAACATCCAAAAATTTAAGCCTCATATCATTGTCTTTTAACTAGGTTCTCCTTCTCATAGGCCCTTCTGACCATATTAACTCATGTAGCATCTAGCTACAATGTGAAGCTCCTCTTTGCCATGTTTACATCCACTCATTTGGATGTATTTGCAGCATACCTCCCACTTGATGAGATGATTCTCACATCTCTATCTGTCTTGTCCTTTGTCAAAACATATGTGGTAAAAGGTTGACTTTTAGAAGTCATTGCTTCAACATTTGGGAAGACTTATTATTATTCAATAATTATTGAATAATTTTAAGTTACTGCAATTTTTCAGGTTTTATCTCTAAGAGTTTGAGTCAAGGTTGGATAGGATTTTATATTCAAAAAAATCATTTGAATAATCCCTTACTTTCAAAGAATCTTTCAGCATTTAACCTTATAATGCAACTGAAAAACTCTTAAAAAAATAAGCCAACCTATCCTAAAAAACAATAGAACCAACATTGATTCAATTTCAACATTTTTTGGGACCCTCTAAGTGCACATAAGCATCTTTTTGACTCAAATTATATCCAAACTTGCTTCAAATATATGCAAATTATATATCAAATTGAAGCTCTCGAATTTAGGGATTTTTAGAAACCAATCACGTCTCAATCGGAGGTCCCACGTGCTCTCATACGCCCCTAGAAGGTGTCTAGATGGAAAAATCCTAAAAAATTGGAAAATTCCAGCGTTGGCCACTCTCACCAGTGGCACGTGACCTCCACGCGCCGCCTTGCGGCCGTCTGCCGGCGACACGTGCCGGCTCCCAAGACTCCACGCGCCGTCCTCTTTCCGACGGTGCTTGCCATATGTCAAACGGAGACCCCAGTAGGCCCCACACGCCATGTGTCCCTTTTTTTTGGGTCAACAGTCAACGAATGACTGTTGACTGTTGACTGGTCAACCGTGACCCGTCACCGCTACGTGTCAGTGGCGCTTACGTGTTAGTGACGTGGCGCTTACGTGGCTGGTCAACACATGACGTGGCCTCGTTGACCAATGCTGACATGGCGTTTGACGCTGACGTGGCGACCGCTTATTGGCGCCACGTGTCATTGGTTGACCGATGACATGGCGTTAACTGCCACGTCATCTTCTTTAACCTCCAGCTGGGTCAACCCGACCCAGTTGGAGCTCCGGCTGATCATCGCGACCCGCCAATTTCGGGAGGTCATATTTCCCTCGTTTTAGCTTCATTTTTCACGTTCTTGGTGTCATTGGAATCGTAGTTCAGCGAACTACAAATCCATGGCATTTATTTGATCTTAAAAACTCTGTTTCATTGATCAAATCATGAGTGAAGTTGCGGCGGCGACTAACGATCTGCGAACTTCTTTCCTTTGTTTCTCCCTCATCCGGACTCCGTTTGACACGTTCTAAGCATCATTGGAATCGTCTCTTCGAGCTCTACACATCCATGTCCTTACTTTGGGCAAAAACACCGAGTTTCAAACACCCAATTTTTCTCGACGTTGTCGGCGCGACATAAACTGACATGGATGTGTGTCCTCTGGGTTTCAAAAGCTTATCTACCTTTTGAGAGTTAAAAGTGTCTTGTTTTTTGTTCCACATAGGTTCCAAAAACGCAACTTTAAGCAATCGAAGAAGAGAGGAGAAGGTGAAGGAATTGGGCCATGAGTTATATATATACACTTATTATATATATAAACAACCAGAGGAGGAAACAATCAAGAACCTAGCATTATATGTGTGCATATTGAGCTCAAGTCGAACAACAAATCTGGGAAGAAGAATTTGATGCACACACGAAACACAGACGCATGTATTGTTCAATATATACATTTATGACACAATTTCATATTCATGTGGAGGAAGAGACAAAAGCATCGAAGAGACATGTGGTAATACAAAACAAAATTATTTGCAAGTTGCCTAACAAATTAATTAACGCATATGTCTCCAAAACACAAATGCTCTCAGCAACTCCAGATGGCACATTCATATATAAAGATCATATATATATGATTACCTAGTGAAAATTCATCTCATATTGACACCCAAAAAAATCATACCCAGAATTATGATTTAGCGCAGCAGAAAATAATAAGCATGATGAAACATAAAATTATTCATATAGAATAATCACAGCCACAGGATCAACATGCTCTGATGCCAATATAAGAAAAAAAAATTAACTAAAAAGGAGATTAGGCGTACATGGATGAATCCATGTTCGGATCCGGGTCAAAGCTCCAATACTCCATACTTGTGCCCACACAATTATTAGACTACTAGAGCCTAATTGTGATTTGCACAGCAGATCACCAGAACCAGAAATATGGTAGGAGAGAAGGGAATTGCCAGAAAACTCAATGGCGGGGTCAATTGCAATTGTGGAGGCACACCCTATTTATAGTGGTTTATGGAGGCCACTAATTAGGAAACGTGTGCACTCCTTCTTGCCCTCCAAGACAGCAATTAACTGTCTCTCAATTAATTCCCTAATTATGGTGATTTGTTCCTCTTTTAACAAATCCATAATTATTGCTGAAATATTCCCAAATCTGCATCTTATGCTGATTTTATTCTTATTTGATTAGGCTACTTATTTCCTAATCAAATAGTCCGGCCCATCAAAGGCGGACTTGGACCCAAAGTCCAACACGTAATAAGACTTATTGCCCAAAAATAAGTTATGTCAAACATGCTATAAATCGCCTTGGTCAAGTATACGAATAAAATAATGGGAAAATCACTGTCAGGTCCCAAGGAAGCAAAATATTGTCAAAAAAGTCTCAAGAAAAACTGAAATATCTGAAAAGTCCCTAGGGACTTTTCTGATATTATTTTCTAAAGCCAAATTACACACATGCCCCTCTTCTATTTCTCCCTCTCTCACGTTTTCAGCTCAGTCTCTGTAATCGTTTCAGATCGCAAATCTCTTCTTAATATTTGCAGATTCAGTTTTTGCAATGGTGGAGGGTGAAGCTTTGAGGTGGTGAAAGATTTGTGGGATGAAAAGTAAGATAGAAGGAAGAAGAAGATGGAAGGAAGGTGGTGGGATTTTTTTGATCTCAAGCTTCCGCCATTTTTAAAGAAGGAAGGGATGAAGGTGATGATGATGATGAATAGTCCAACCTCATTAACAAGTGAAAACGCTGAAATGGGAAAAAAATTAAGTTGTTGTTAATTTCCGCAGTAGTAGTTGTTAATATAACTCTAGTAGTTGTTAATACGAAAAATGAGGTTTGGGCGCCATTTTGCTCTGTTTTTGGGAAAGAAAACAGAGGAAGTGGTGTGTTTTAAGTGGTTGGGTGCTATGAAAACGCTGATATGGAAGAAAAATAAGTTGTTGTTAATTCACACAGTGGAGGTTGTTAATACGGAAAATGACGTTGGACGCCATGGTGCTCTGTTTTTAGGAGAGGAAACAGAGGAAGTGGTGTGTTTGAGGTGGTGGGGTGCTATGAAAATGATGATATGGAAGAAAAATAAGTTGTTGTTAATTCGCACAGTGGAGGTTGTTAATATAACAGTGGAGGTTGTTAATACGGAAAATGACATTGAGTGTTAGTGGGTGCTCTGTTTTTGGGGAATATAATAGAGGAAGTGCTCTGTAAATTGCTCAATTGGTCATATTTAACGTAAGGCAATATAGTGTCAGAGAGAAAGTCATTGGAGGTTGTGAAAACAACTCAAAAGGTTGTTAATACACGCTTTATGAGTTGTAAATAGCTTAATTTGTCATACTTAATTTGAGGAACAATAGTGTCAGATAGAAAGGTGTTGGAGGTTGAGAAACAAACTGAACAGGTTGTTATTACACGCTATACGAGTTGTAAATAGCTCAATTTGTCATACTTAACGTGAGGAAACATAGTGTCAGCGAGAAACGTGTGGGACGTTGTGAAACGAACTCAAAAGGTTGTTAATACACGCTTTATGAGTTGTAAATACACCGTCAAGTTGTTCCGTATTAACAACCTCCACTGTTATATTAACAACCTCCACTGTGCGAATTAACAACAACTCATTTTTCTTCCATATCATCATTTTCATAGCACCCCACCACCTCAAACACACCACTTCCTCTGTTTCCTCTCCCAAAAACAGAGCACCATGGCATCCAATGTCATTTTCCGTATTAACAACCTCCACTGTTATATTAACAACCTCCACTGTGCGAATTAACAACAACTTATTTTTCTTCCATATCATCATTTTCATAGCACCCCACCACCTCAAACGCACCACTTCCTCTGTTTCCTCTCCCAAAAACAGAGCACCGTGGCGTCCAACGTCATTTTCCGTATTAACAACCTCCACTGTGCGAATTAACAACCTCCACTGTGCGAATTAACAACAACTTATTTTTCTTCCATATCAGCGTTTTCATAGCACCCAACCACTTAAAACACACCACTTCCTCTGTTTTCTTTCCCAAAAACAGAGCAAAATGGCGCCCAAACCTCATTTTTCGTATTAACAACTACTAGAGTTATATTAACAACTACTACTGCGGAAATTAACAACTTAATTTTTTCCCATTTCAGCGTTTTCACTTGTCAATGAGGTTGGACTATTCATCATCATCATCACCTTCATCCCTTCCTTCTTTAAAAATGGCGGAAGCTTGAGATCAAAAAAATCCCACCACCTTCCTTCCATCTTCTTCTTCCTTCTATCTTACTTTTCATCCCACAAATCTTTCACCACATCAAAGCTTCACCCTCCACCATTGCAAAAACTGAATCTGCAAATATTAAGAAGAGATTTGTGATCTGAAACGGTTACAGAGACTGAGCTGAAAATGTGAGAGAGGGAGAAATAGAAGAGGGGCATGTGTGTAATTTGGCTTTAGAAAATAATATCAGAAAAGTCCCTAGGGACTTTTCAGATATTTCAGTTTTTCTTGGGACTTTTCTGACAATATTTTGCTTCCTTGGGACCTGACAGTGATTTTTCCTAAAATAATTCATATATATATATAAGCTAAATTACACAAATTCTGGTGAACTTTAAAATCATGCATGGACAAATATAGCCGTCTTAATATTTAAAACTTAACAGTAAACCTACTTGAGCTTTTAAGTATGTGCGGATAACCCTTAACTATATAAATTATATATCTCCTTAAACTTTTATTTTTGTTCGCGCACAACCCTTAATTCAAACTTTGATTAATATAATATGCAGATAACCCCGCCCCTAAATATTAAGTTCTGTATGTATAAGTGAATCACAGAATTAATTGTATGAGAGTTATCTGCATAATGTAATAATAGTTAAGATATAGCTCATTATAAAAGTTTCAAAGGTGAGGGGATTATCGATACATCACAAAAAAAAAAAAAAAACAACCAGTTAATTAGTGAAAATTTCGTCGCGAATTAATAGTGACAGCCTATTTAGCAACGGAATCATCCAATTCTGTCATTAATCCACTATTTTTTTTTTTTTGTAGTGTCATGGTTTAAATAAGTTTGCGCGCGCGCGCGTGTGTATATAATGTGTTGTATGTGTAAGTGGCAGGTGCTATGGTTGTGCATGAAAATGTGAAAATGGTTAAAGCCTGCCCACAATTCTGCTACGCCGAAAGAGCTTACATGACTTGCAATTCTACCCAACACCTTGCTCCTCCTTGCAACTGTTGCATGGCTTCAGAGGGTTGCACCATTTATAAAGCTGATGGAACTCCTATTTGCTACGCCGGTTGATCATGACTATTATAATCCAACCCTACATGGATCACAACTCAATAAGTACGTACGTACGTACGTACGTACATTTGGATCATATATATACCAAAATCA
Source organism: Inga laurina (assembly GCA_963855925.1). Lineage (NCBI taxonomy): Eukaryota > Viridiplantae > Streptophyta > Magnoliopsida > Fabales > Fabaceae > Inga > Inga laurina. The sequence goes on along the minus strand of OY979702.1, from coordinate 61,797,352 downwards.
CATGTATTTTCTAGATCTATCTATATGTATAAAAATATAATCTATAATAAATCACAACGACTTGTTGTGTGGCTTGCTCTTTCATGTGTATGTAATATATAAAGTAATGCATGGCGTTTGATTTGCCTCGTGGAATAAGACTTCTTGTTGTTTATATATATTTTGTGTTTGTATCACTGTTATATACCATTTTATACATACTTGGATTGAAGCTTTGACAAATACTCTTTTTTTAGTATAGATAAATCTTTTTGGTGTAAGAATAAATAAAATAGGGATATTACAGTGAGGGTTTTTTTTTTTTTTTTTTTTGCATAAGACAAGTCATCCAAGTTTTAATCTGTAGCTGCTTCACGTGTTAACCCTTTGCTCTAATGCGCTTACCATTCTTTGAATTTATGTTTTTCTCCCCCTTAACGTGTTAGATCATTCATTTAACGTGTTATCTATTGTCTGCGTTCAATTCTTCATTATTAAAATCCATTAACGTGTTAATATTGGTCCTTACTATGTTAATCAATTGTGTTTCTCAGTTGTTCCATTTCAAAGAATTTTCAATTAACGTGTTAACCTTTTTCATGCCTTTTACTCATTGAAATTTTTCTCTAACGTGCTAGTCCTTATGATTAATGTGTTAATAAGCTTAAATGTTCAAATACAATTTTATGATAAATCTCCTTAATGCACGTTAACACCTTGATTCTAACATGTTAACCAGGCCTTGCCTACTTAGCGTATTTGTCTCTAAAGTTTTCCTAATGTGTTAAGCTTCTTGAGCTAATGTGATAACGAGCTTCATGTTTCAATCCGGTCTCTAGATGAGCTTTTAGAAAATAATTTCTAAAGAAAAAGTAATAAAAGTGATTTTAGATATTAAATTTTGAAGAATAACTTCTAAAAAATTAGGCCAAAATAGCTTGTGTTTGCCTAACATGTTATCGAGCCAATGCGTTGAACTAAGGGGAGCACATTTTGTGCTCATCACCTATCTACATCGTCAAATTGATTTTGAACGGTTCAGATTTAATTTAATTTAATTTTTATACTTTAAATAACTTTTTATTTTAATATATATAAACTTTAAAATAAAGATAGTCTTATAACTATCACTTCTCATAAAAATGAATTATTTTTCATTTAAAAAATTACAAACTAAAAATTTTAAATTTAAGTAATTCAGATTAAATTTAAACGGTTGAGATTTCATCACAATGATAAGAGATTATATGCTCATCACTATGATGAGTACCAAATATAGACCCCTGAAGTGAGCCTTCAACTTCACTTCTCGCTTATATAGCATTTTAGTTAAGGGTTATGGTCCATTTTTGCCCTGAAAGTTTTCACAAAAAAGCAATTTTGCCCTAAAAGTTTTTTTTAGTGCAATGTTGCTACGGAAGTGTTAAAAGTGGATCAATGTTACCCTTATCATTAGCCATGATTAAATTTGACCGTTAAATCCATATTTGACCAATTTATTCTTATGTGGCAGCCACATCATCAGCACGCATCATCATCTCCTCCTCACTCCCCCCCCCCCCTCGCCCACCTCATCCACCCTGAGCCATGTTACTCTCCACCTCACCATCTCAGCCGGCCGGTACTGATCTGGGTCCTCTAAGCCTGCCATCGCAGATTTTGCTCTGATTCGACACAACCTTAGCCGCCTCGGGTCAAATAACAATTTACCGTGAATTAAATGTAATATAGTGCAAACAACTTGAGATCGTTATCTTATCAAGGAGCCATTTATTTTGACTTCCCTAAGTAAAACTAAGTGCTATAAACATGGTTAGAAAAAGGGTTTTGAAATTGGTTTTCTTTAAATCAAAATTCATGAAAATAAAGCTATTTCTAATCTTTTTGGTATTTTTGAAAATAATGAGAAATGTCAAATTAAAAGTGAAGATATGTATAATGAATGCTCTTGGTAATGAAGAAAATGCCTATCCTTGCTCAAAGAGATTATGGAAGTTAAAAATTCATTAAGTCTTAAGAACAACCTCAAAATAACACTTGAGTCCAATAATCCTAATTAATAGTAGCTCCTACAAACATAGCTAATTACTACCTCTTGAGATATTGTTAAAAGCCACTTAATGTGCAATTAAAATGGATAATTATAACTTGTTTCCTCTTAATATGAATGTGATAACACGACACTTAATTGATCCAATTCAATTATACAATCTAACAATAACACGTAGAAAGCACAATATCTTTGAATCAATAAGGAAATGCATATATATAAATCCCACAAAAAATAAAAATCCAATCCAATCACAAATATCAAACCAACAGAGATAATTAACATTAATCTCAGTTCCAGAATCATATACAATAATTCCTAAAACTAGGCAATTTAAATATATAATTCTAAATAAATGGAATGATAGAAAAACTTCTCCCCTATATAGTCCAATAAGCTCAAGCACAAATCCTCATCCCCAAGAAGCAAACAAAATCAGCTACTCATGTCTCCAACAGTTATCACAGTATACTCAAAACTTGTAGAATCCATAGAAATTGAAGTGAAGACAGAGGAGGCAGCTGGCAGTCACAGTGGAGTCACAGTGGTGTTGAAACTGAGCCAATGACAGTGGTGAAGATGTTGGAGATCGGTGCAAGCTCTGTAATGGGAAATTGGAGCTATGAAGTAGAGATGGTGGATAAGAAGATGGTAGCGTCAGTGGTTGAGAAACAGGGGAACGTCGGATCTATCCAGTGAACAGAGGGTGTGTGATACAGCTCACCGGCGTTAGTTCTCGGCCTCCAAGGTGAAGCTGATGGCGGTGGGATTTGGTGGTGGTGAAACCAGAGCTGACGGTAGTCAAGAATAGAGCAGGACAGCGCTGGTTAAGGTCCAAGATTCGGCAACTTCAAGCTTGGTCTCTCCTTCGGTGTTGGGAAAGGAAGGTCGGTAAGGGTTGTGGCCGAGCTCCGATGGTGGTGTTGGTGTGGGAGAAGACGGTGAAAGCTCTCAGCTCTCACTTTCTCAGGTCTCTCTTCTGCAAATCGCTGCTCTATTGTGTCCGACGGTGGTCCAAGTGAAACTCTCTAGACTTGTAAGAATGAAGGTCGTCGGAGGCGATGGTTCTAAGGGTGAGTGCCCCGGCGACAATGAGGTAGAGGAAGGTGGAGATGATCAGATCCCAGCCCCTGAAGCTTGCGCGGCGCCACACTCTGATTTCTCAATATCACTCCCTCTATTCAATGTCGGGTCCAACGTCTCATCTCGGGTCTGGAATCAGAAGGAGGAAGGGAACTTTAGTGAAAAGAACAAAAACTTCTTTGGAGGGACTAAACTGAAACCTTTTGAAATTTTTTGGAGCTGAACTAAAATTTCTAAAGAGTTAGGGTATTTTCTTATAATTTGTATGGCTCCTTTTCTACACATATTTGTAATTTTCAGGAAATTATGGGCCCTTTTCTGTAATATATCCCAGTCTTCAAAAATATTAATTGACCCCAAATGCATTTTTTCAAGATTTCAGTTTTCTTTCAAAACACCTGCAATACAAAATTAAGCACAAGTAACATTAAAAGTCCAAGAAACAATTACACAAAATAATTAACAAATTATGACCTTTTTGCCCCTAATTACAATTAATTTAATACAATTGTCCCTAACTAAAATTAATGCTTAATCTTGCAATAATGCTCCAAAAAATGCATTAAAAATCCCAAATTAATCATGAAAGTGTTGGAAATTGTGCCCAAAGGGCCAATCATTGTACTTTGAACATTATTAATTTAATAAAATTTCTCCATTATGTTATCATATTATTTGCATATTAACTGTGATAATTGTATCCTTGGATAATTCATAAAGATTGTCCTAAAATGTCCCTAGTCGGTCATCTATGTGGGAGTAGAGATGAAACAAGATCAGTATGACTTTGATAAGATATGGGATACGAATCAAAGTCTTAGGCACTTGTAAGAGTACAAGGTGCTGGACTGACCCACTATGAGAAAGCTACATGGATCAAGTCATAAGCTTTTCTCATGTATAACCACGTCACAATGCCCTTTGACCTGAGGTCATCATGGATTCCTACATGAGACTTGCTAAGCTTTGAACTAGTCAAAAGTCACCTTTGACCGGGTGATGATAAAGGCTACAATCGAGCTTGGTGGTTTTTCATGTAAAGGAATATGAATGATCAAGATGGAATTTGTCTCTCATATTAGTAGAGAGATATTACTGGGCCCCTCGATGAGTAAGTCTGAGAAATGTATGGCCATACTGCAATGGAAAGGAGTTTCCATTTCTATTGTCAGACGACTCAGGAATCAAGAAAGTAATAGTCAGGAATAAGAGGATGACATTATCCATGCCTCATCCTTGACTGATATATCGTGTGACAAAAGGGACGTGACATAGTTGTATGACAGGTTGCATCGTGTTAACGATCCTCATATGAATTGGGTAGTCGTGATGTCTTGCTAGAGGCCGCTTGCGACTTGTGGGTTAATACAGTTATTGGCCTACTGCCAACTTCATATAGGCCTACAGGGTCGCACACAAGAATGACCCAACACGAGATGATGTTTAATTAGGGTGGACGAATTTTATATTTATATATATATATATATATATATATGTATATATGTAATATAAAAAATTCATTAATAATATTATATGTAACATCCCAATTTTTGTTAACACTTAGAGTTAGTTGTAGTTTAAGTTTTAATTAGTCAAGAGTATATAATAAATTAATACTTTAAAAAGAAGCATCAAGTTCAAAAAAAAATCTCTATGAAATAAAATAATAAAAATAAAATACCCTCTTAAAATAATTACTTAAATATATGGGTATGTATATGTAAATATATCTTAATATTAGAATAAATAATATATTAAAAAAAATCTGTCAGAATATTACTAACATTATTATTTTATTTTTAAAAAAAATATTATTTTAATAAGAGAAACCCTAACATCTCTCCTATAAATACCCTATCTCATCTATCCTGAAGATTCCTCGGCGCCGCAGATTTCAAACAACAATAAGGTTCTCCTTTCTTCATCTTACTCTTGATGTTCATCTTCCTATATGTCTCCGTGTCTTTTCATCTTATCACGTTTTCTCTTCTCCCCGTACAAAGGTTATAAACTATTTTTTCAGTTCTCTCTCACCACCGCAAAGCTAGTCTAGGTAGGTTACTGTAGATCTAGAAATTGAAAATGCTTTTTGACCCACCTATTATCTGCTCTACTGTTCACTGCAATATTTTTTCCCCCATCAATCCAACAATTCTGACCCCACGCTCTCTTCTTCATCCATTTTGAATTCATATTGTCGTCTTCTTATTTCTTACCTTTCTTCCTTCATTTTTGCTATTTTTTTTCAGATGCCTTATCATCTTGTCTTTTCATCTTTTTTTGACCATATTTACTCTGCCACTACGCACAAGCTTCAACCATATGAGTACATATCAATAAATCTTTTTATTCATTTCTCATGGCCCACTTTCATCCAAAAACTCTTCCTATCTTCATACACAGACACCTCTATTTATTCAGACTTCCATAATATCTACTTGGACCCCCTTCATGTTTATTTTAGTTATTTTTTTATTTATTTTCTTTCTTCCTATACCTATGCATAAAAAATTGTAGATATAGGCTAGATGTAGGTGTGCTTTTCATGGTTTTGAAGTACCTACCTTTTGGAACAAAAAAAAATTACCTACTTGCCTACTTCCATGTTACTGATCCAGTGTTCTAGTATGGGTATGATCGAAATTTCAAAAAAAAAAAGTGGGGATTTTTGCCATTGGGGTGCTTAAATGTCATTCAGTGGTACTCATGTCTCTCTCTCTCTATATATATATATATATTAGGCGTATAGGCTCTTAGAACTTCAACTGGAGTCTTGTTCCAAAACTAAAAGATAAAAATAAAATAAATAAATTCTTTCCCCTGTCCAATAACCAACACAAACCAATACTTGTATACATATTTGATCTCTAAGATTCTTTTTATTATGAAATTTAGACAATTTCTATTCTCAGTTTATATCAAATAAAACATGCTTACACACGTGTACACCATCAAGCTACACACATAAATGTATTGAATTTTCATCTGATTCCTTCTTTTAAATAATTTTTATTTCTACGAAAAAGAAGCAATTAAATCTAAATTTTTTAAAAAAAATATGTGGTAACTTATAGGTATGTATCTATATGATATTAATTTTTAGAAAGGTAGATTTATGTTTTAAAGTAGAAACAGAGTAACTTTAGAATATATTTTAATTCGTATATTAAGAGATATTTATATGTGTGATTTTGTAGACTCTCATTAAGAGTTTTGGAGTAACACGTGTGTGATTACCTGGATGTTAGGGAGTAACAGGTAACTCTGAATATTTTTAAATATACTTGTAAATTGTGTATGATTGTAAATGACTATATTTTTTTTTTAAAAGAAAAATGGACTGAATTATATGTATATGTGTTTGTATTATAAATTCTCAAATAAGTAGTGTTACAAGTAAATTTCTATATAACTTATTGTATTTCATATAATTAATAATTTAATAATAATTAATGTATTGTTGGATTATTATTTCCTTTTTAGCATGTTTGAATATGTGATGATATTTGATATGAATGGAAGTATGAATTATTATACTTTGTCTTTTAATGATATTATATTTATCACTGTCATGGCGGTTGCATCTGTGATGGGTTGGCGTGAGGAGGAATTTGTATGTTGAGATATTTTACCACGTGGTATGCCATCACTCGGTGCACAATGGATGGTACTTGTCAGGGCCCCTTCTTCCATGTTTTCCTTTGGCCGGAATTTTATTAGAGCTGTGGGACATGTGACACTCTTTAGTTGTATTCTTTTAAGGAAGGGAGCCATAGTCCAGACTTAAACTCTACACCTTTGGCCGGGTGTATCTTAAGAACTGGTGAGCTTGGGACAATCCAGTCAAATGGATGGGTTTCTGTTGGACTATGTGTTAGCCTACGGCTCCAGTCAGCGGAATAAGGATGGACGGTGATATAACGAAGGTTGCATCTTACATATTGCATATTGCATAATTGTATATTACATGTTGTGATGAAAATATATATTGATATAATGGTGATTAAACTTGTTTTTGTCTTGTTTGAGAATTATGGTATATATGAATATATATGTAATCAGTTTCTTTTTATCATACAAGATTTGCTTGTGTATGTCAACACCCATTTCCATTTTGATAATCAAAAAGTAATAACGACGGAATTCAATGGGCATACAGAAAAGTACAATTATACTGATAAAAATGTTTGTTTACAATCCCAACGTCGTTCGATTACAATTCCGATATTTCTCGTCGACGGAAACGGAAAATACAGCGGAAGTCTTAATATTTACACATTTCACCAAAATATCACAAAATAGACTAATTATGACCACGATCTTTTTCTCGCATCGAGACACGTGCCGATCACTTTCCGGCGTCAATGTCTTTGCCCTTTGGCCCACTGGTACCCGCTGAGGTATTTGTTTAAAAATAGGGTGAGATTCCGAAGAATCTCCGTAGAGACATAATATCGTTCATAGAAAATGCGAGAAGTAAATATGTCATGCGCCAAGGTATGCACAAATTAATAAAAAATATAAACACATCATCGTCATGTATACATGAGTAGGGCCTAGCCCCACAATCTACACCGGTTGGACTTCTGCCAGCTCCCAGTGTAAGTGCACCTCTGGCACTAACAGCCTCTCTCTAGGCAAATCATGTTATTAATAAAGTGCATTTACAAAACAATGGCATCCACACAATCACATAACTTATGGCATAGTGTATGAAGGATAATGTCCCTACCTCAAAGCTTTATAATCCTCTTTTAAATGTGCCTCGAAGAACGTGTCGTATCCGGCCTCCAAATTGGTCCTAAAATATTAAATGTACCAGAAATAGGTCATAACCTATCCAAGTATCATTTTAGACTCTTCCATAGTGTTTATTGTGGTTATATTAGTCTATGGTGAAAATTTACAAAAATGCCCCCGGGAACCCGGCCCGGCCCCGCCGTACCCGGCCCGATGGCACGTTTTCCCAAAATTTCGACTAGGGCTATTCTGACTTATTTTCGCCCAAGGAATCCATTTCCGGCCTCAAAATTTCCAAATTCATGGTCAAATTACGAAAATACCCTTGACAGCCCCTATTTAGTGATTTCAGTGACGTTTTCGTAAATATGCTTTTTCGGCCTCTACCGAAAAAGTGCCCAACTGTAACCCCACTTATTTTTTCCCACTGAGTCCAATGGAACCATTTATTTCATGAAAATCCAACTCCTACTACCAGATATGATCTGGCCAAAATATTAGTCAAAAATTGGAAAAATGGAGTTTTGTGTTTTAACTTCTAATACTTGTACTTTTCCACTTCTAATCCTTGATCAACTCACTTAAACACTTCTTAACCATGATTTAAAGAAATTTGGGCAGCATAACCCCTTAGGATTAGCACTTTCCAAATTTACAAACTCAACAAAATAACCAAATCCAACAATAATCATCAACAATAACTACATCTAACATAATCTTAGGATTTGTGAAGTTACCTTCTTGAGTTCTTTTCCTTTCTCTAGAGATCCTCCTCTCTCTTTCTCTTTGAGCTTAAGATTTGCTTGCTAAACATAGTGTTTCATGGAGAAGAAGAGATTAGAGAGGAGATTATACAAATTGGAAGCTTTAAAACTTGGATCCACAAGGACTTACCTTAAGATTTCTCCTCCTTCTCTCTAGATTTCCCAAGCTCTCCCTCTCTCTCCTTTTCTTGTTGCAAGTGATGAAAATGAAGGTAAGAGAAAGATGAAGCAAGTCTTCATAAAATATCTTGTCATCCCTCATCTTTAATCTTAACCCTTGATCTAGCCAATGGTCAAGATTTTTCCACCTTTCATGAACACTTTAATTGCCCTCATGACACCTTGCATTATGCCATACTTTGTGATCATGAGTGTACTTAGATCTTATCTCTTCATATGTTCATGACACTTGGCATTTTAATTTCATTAATCAATTTCTAACACTTTTCATTTTCAATTTTCGGAATAATGCCAATTCTGGCAGATTTTCTGCCTTAACTTTGAAAAATCATAACTAATTTTGTAGACATCGTTTCGAGTCGATTCCAAAGCCTATGGAACCATCATTGAGTCTAGTTTCAAGAAAAAATATGGAATTTTACTGGAAATGATCATATTATTACCAGATTTTCAATCTTTGACCGCTGCTCCAGAAACTTTCCAGATTTTCTGGATTAACTTCAAAAATTCATATCTTTTTGTACATAGCTTCAATTAAGTCATATGACCTATCAAATTAAAGCTTAGGATGTCTACTTTCACCTTGTAAAATTTCATAATTTTTGGTCATCATTTGGTCTTCCAAAACTATATGACAATCTCCCTGCCTCGCAGGCTATTTCACTGAAAACACTATTCAACCTTAAATTTTCAATATTTAATTCTTTTGGCCTTAAATATTCACCATTTCATTGAATATATATAATAATTATAATATATTCTTGGTGAATAAAATTTGGGATGTTACAGTGTACGGTAAAAATTTTCTGTAGTTACTGAGACGTGGAATCTCATCCCTATATATTAACTTTTTCAGGTGATTGTTCTAGTAGGGAGCAAGGGAAGGCACCTATGGAGTGAGCCTTGGAGGCTCTTTTGTGCTCCTAGAGCTCATGTTATGTCAATTTTTATTGCCATGACCCTAAGACTTCTGCATTTTATTTTGTTTTGTTGAAATATTTGAGGATTTGATTTAACATTGAGACGTGAGATTTATTTAAACTGATTTGTATTTTGATGGTTTGGATGTTGAACATCCTTATTGACGACATTTGAAATACTTTAGTTAAGTATTTGACTGCTATTTGATTGAGGTGTTACATTATATGGATATGTATTTTCGAAATACATATTATATATATATATATATATGTATGTATATTATATGATATTATTATATTGTGTTAGTTTTAAATTTAATTTATTAAGATAAATTAAATCTAATAACTAACATGATAGAGATATGGTATCTCAGATTTAATTTATGAAGATAACTTAAATCTAATGGCTCTTTATTTAGATTAAATAAATAGATTAAATTAAAACTGTTGGACAGATTTAATTTAAACTGAATTTATTTAATTAGCTCATCAAGATAATTAATAGTTAATTAATTTCAAAATTAATTATGATTAATTTTGAAATTTGAAAATAGCCCTCATAGGTTATAAACTTGATAGAGCAGATATACTGTAATATACATGAGAATTGAAAGCCGCGAAGGAAACCCTAGGAGACATTAGAGGCGCTAGCACGCAGTCTTGATTGGAGAGCATTCGTGTGGATACCGGTGGAGGGAGCGGACCTGACGTGTTGGCTCTTAGAGATCGTGAAAACCTTGAATCAGAAAGGTATGAATCCTTCCAACTTGGTTTAAACGCCGTTGATAGATCCTCGATTAGGATCGGTGAAATTTTTTAAAATTCTTCCGTTGTGCCTGTCGATCCTAACAGAAAAATCATGTAAAAATATGGTTCAATCATGCTCCTCATCAACCATCTCCACCTTTGCAAACCTGGGTCCTCTTCCATCTATTCCATCACCAATGCTGTGGAGTTCGAGATTTGTTGGTGTACACTAACCAATAGGGAGATATTAACAACTATTTTTTACCCGATATTTCTCCCATAATTTTTGCCTAATAATCAATAAATATTTTATTTAAATATTAACAAAAAATTTTTTCTTCTCCAAGGTCTATCTACTAGTTCCTCGTCGCCCTAATCCCATGTCTCTATAGATCTGCAAAATGAATGCAGTTTTCGAATTGCTTGTGGAGATTGATTTTTGGGTTGTTGCTTCATAATTTTGGGCTGTTTTTATTCACCGGTGGGTGGTTGGTAGTGGTTTTTGTGGAGGCGTGGTTGTGGGTGTTTTAGGTGGAGGTTAGTTTTAAAATTCTTGTGGGAGGCAAGTTGAAGGTTAAGAGGAATCGGTTGAGGCAAGTTGAAGAAGAAGAAGAGGCAGATGGTGACAAGGAGAGATGGAGGAACTGATTTGGGCAATAAGGTGATTGGATGATGAGGTAGTGTACTGAGTAAGCCATACGAGTCAAATTAACAATCGACTTTAACTTTGGGTAACGGTGGGGCAACATTGATCCACTTTTAACACTTCCGAGATAACATTGCGCCCAAAAAAACTTCCGGAGCAAAATTGCTCTTTTTTTAAAACTTCTAAGGCAAAAATGAATCTTAACCCTTTAGTTATTCTGTATAAGGTGTGAAGTATTTAAGTTTTACACGTTGAATTTTTTTAAATGGATTCATTAACCTCCTAGCCTAACACAATAATGTGCTTGATTTCCTGGATGAAATGTTTTATGGATCTTCATTAATGTATTAACTTCCACTTTAAACGTAAACATGAGACATTAAACACTCCCAGGTCCAAAATTTAAGACTTATTAACTAAGTCACACAAACCAATAAATGTTAGTTAAGATATTTAATGTGTCTTAAATTAATAAGATTTATATATTTTAGCCTTATTAAAGAATGTGATTTTCAAATATACATTCATTACTGTCACACCTCTCTCTCAATCTCGCAAGGGATGAAAGTGGAAAACTTTAGAATCGTTCATTAGTCAATTCCATTTATAGTCCTGTTAAGAATATTACATTATTCACTGTATTGTATTATTCACAGTATTATTTACTGTGGGTGGTTACTGTTAGGTAAGTAGAATTAGTGACTTGGTTGCCTATATATATACACGTATGGGCGTGTGACTGTTATAGTTGTAAAAATAAGGTCAAGTTGGCCTAGTTGGTTAATGTATGAGAGTTATTCATTTTTCTCAAGTTAATATACAGGGACTGGTTTTCTTTACATGGTACCAGAGCCTAGGTTGGGGTTTAGATCAACTTAGTAGGCCCAACTCTGTTTCGTCATGACTCTTCCAGTTGGATCAGTGACCCTGTGTCAAACTCGACTTCAAGTTTGAAAGAAAGATGGTTCTTCTAGGTTTTTTTTCTATTCAGAGTCTTCTTTCTCTCTTCATGACAAAATCCACCGAAAAGATTGTATGTTGTTAAGGACTAGATTCACAAGACTCATCCTTGTCCAGAGATCTCCGCTTTCACCGTTCCTGTGTGAAAGTCGTGGCTTGCCATTGTCAACTCCGTTCTCACTGTTGCCATTGTCATAATCAAGCCTCGCCGTGTTCGTTGCGTGGTTCGAAGGATGCCTGACGATCTTGTGAATCGGAGCTTGCTGTGACCATTGCGGAAGTTACTTGAAGCAAGATCGGCGATCTTGTATTTTTTTTCTTTGGTCAGAACGTCCTGACGATCTTTGTTGCTCAAGCCCGACATTCTCCCTCACTGATTTAAGGCTGAACTGATCCTACCACCATTCCCCTATTACTAAGATTGGTAATACAATTTCCTTTAGTCACTTGAGCTATTTTTCTATTCTTGCATTCTTCTTCTATACCGTACTTCTTTGCTCACAAATGGGGAAAGATGAAGATACCTCCTCATCCGTGCCTTCCGCTATTGATTTTTCCCATCCATTGTATCTTCATTCTTTCGACACACAAGCCACGACTCTGGTTTCTCAAGTTTTTTGTAGGTGTGAAAACTATGAGGTTTGGTCTAGGTCCATGCATATTGCCCTTTCAGCCAAGAACAAATTAGGAATTATTAACAAGACTTGTTCTTGGGAATCGCAACCTGCACCTCTACAGGACCTATAGGATCAGTGCAACTCAGTCATTCTCTCCTGGATAATCAATTCAGTGGACAAGCAAATTGCCACATGAATTGTATTTGTTAATAGTGCTCGTGCCGTCTGGTTAGAACTGAAGGAATGATTTCATAAGGCAAATGGGACAAGAATTTTCACACTCTATAAGGCAATTGGTGGTTTAACTCAAGGTGCTATGAATGTCTCTGAATACTTCACCAAATTAAAGGATCTCTGGGATGAGTATGACTCCCTAATTCCGTTTCCCTTATGTCAATGTTCAAGCACACAAGAATACATTAGAGCCATTAGCAACAACGCCTCCTGCAGTTCCTTATGGGACTTAATGACAGCCACCATTATGCCAGGACGCAAATTTTACTTCAGAGTCCACTACCAACCCTTAATCAGGCATACTCTATTATCTCTCAGGAAGAATCCCAGAGATTGGCCTCATATAATTCCACTAGTCTAATTGAAGGTGTTATTATGGCTGCTGCTAGGGCCAGACGCACTAACAGAGGCAGAGGACGAGGACGAGGACGTTCCTCACAGGATTAGTGCTCATATTGCCAACTGTGAACACCTTATCCCACTCAAAAATCTAAAAAAAAATGAAAATTCTTTTATTGATGATGATTGGTGTCTAAATTGGCAATCATCATTAAAGGGAAACATAAAAAAAATAAGAAAATCCTCTCATTGATGATGATTGGTGTTTAAATAGGCAATTAGAATATGGAAAAGAATGTAAGAGAGAATTCAGAAGATTTTGTTAGAGACATTTTAGTATTGTTCATTTTATATTTTTGCATTTAATCTTTCTAAATAATTAGAATTTTTATAGTCATTCTTTATAAATATCTTTTCCTTCAGGTCCTTCATTCTAATTTTCCTTTCAATTTTTGTCCATGCACATGAACTAAACATAGCTATCATTACATTGATAGTTACAAAATAAATTTGATCTATCTCTTCTTCATTTTGTTGTTGCTTCTTTTTTGTCTATAAGTTGTTTTGACGAGTTATAAGCCATCACAAGTATCCAACCTTCAACTAGTGTAATTCTTTTTATGAGTGTTTGTGCATTGTATAACTCGCATCATCAGATAACTTCTCCAAAGCTTTTTGTTCTTACACCACCCCCCGACATATCACATATGAGCTTCATGTTTAAAAACAATGAAGTAATTTATTAGCTTACTCGCACAATGTAACCCCAATTTGAATGATCAAGACGCTGCACATCTTTGCACTTACTTGAATCAGTGTTGGTGGTTTACAATAAGTCAAAAGTCTCAAGTATTGGTCAACGCCCAAACTCATATTTTTAAACCCAATCAACATTCTTTTTTTTTTTTATCAAAAAAACCCAATCAACATTCAAGTTGTGTGAAATGAGAAGAATGTTGCAATCCTGAAAACCTATTTAAAAAATGAAGAGTAATATAGTTGGACTAAAGTCGTTATAGATTTCTGAGCGCCAGCCTACCTTCTAGTTTTTTATTCAAAATAAACAAGTCCATTTGTAACCAAAAAAAAAAAAAAAACAAGTCCATAATGGTAATTGTATGTTTGAGATCTGTCATCATGAAGTCCCTTGTGACTTCTTAATTATCTGGGACCTTCTAGTGATTATTTCTTTTGTTAGGGTACCGGGTGTGATTTTCCCACAAAACTATGCTCCCGTTATTCCTTTCGTCGTGATAAAGATCGGGGAACTCAAGATTCCCCCTGCTCTCCGGCTCAAGAACCCAACCGGAGTTTCAATTGGAATTTGAAACTTGGGTCCACGATTTCCATTCTCTTTTTCATCAAACGCCAATCCAGAACTCGGATGAATGTTTTTTGATATTCTAGGGTTTTTGATTCTATGAGGAATACGATGACGGACGCCAACGGCATCAGCAGCAGCAGTAACAACAACCACCACCACCGCCAACAAGATCTCAGCCTGTACTTCTTGGAGTTGTCTCGCCGTGGCTCATCTCAAGGTCCGTGCGACATGGACGAGGACGAGGAGGCACCGACGGAGCTCAACACCATTAACAGCTCTGGAGGTTTTCTTGTTGTGTCCCCAGACAAGCTCTCTGTTAAATACACCAGTGTCGACCTTCATGGCCACGACGTTGGTGTGATTCAAGCTAACAAGCCCGCTCCCAGGAAGCGCCTCGTCTACTATTTTGAAATCTATGTGAAGGATGCTGGAACTAAGGGTCACGTGGCAATTGGGTTTACCAGTAAGGGCTTCAAGATGCGAAGGCAACCAGGGTAAGGGCTTTGTTTTTCTTTTTATGTTTCGTTATGGTTATTTGGTGGCGTTAGAAAGTGAGCTCGAGAAAAATGGTTAATGAATTGTCTTACAGAAAAGAAAGACTGGGTTGGAAGATGCAAATCTTGGTTGCTTTCAGGTATTTCGGTAAATTATCCGCTTCTTTCTTAGGAAAGCGCATTAAGGCCCAATAGTAAATCATTTTGCTTTTGGTTCGTCGAGTTGTGTTGGAAGATGCAAATCTTGGTACTTCTTTGATACTTCTTTGAATTATTTTTTGCGGAAAAAGGGAGCAATTTTCGCAAGAGAACAAAACTGGAGAAATCGGTGTGGTAGAGGTAGTAGCTGTAAAGTCTACAATCTTATTTCTTACCATCATCCAGGAACATTTTTTTAGTACGGGCACCTATACGTATTTGAATAGATCTGTATGCGGTGAAATCAAGTCTCTTGAATCAGCAAAGTGCTTTTGCATATGAATCTCATTATAGTTCTTTTGAGTGGGCATGTGTGCAAGAGAAATAGTATGATCTATTTTCTTTGCAACTTGAAGGATGAAGCATGAATGTAATACTTTTCTTGTATATAACTTTAAGGCTGAAGCATGACGTTTGAAGATTCCTTGATTATTTGGTGACCATTTCATTATCTGCATCCTATGCGACTTAAGATACCATATTCTGCATCTTCAGCGTACAACCTGAAGGTTGAAGCATGAATGTAGTACTTTTCTTGTACATAACTTTAAGGCTGAAGCGTGACGTTTGAAGTTTCCTCATTTATTTGGAAACCCTTTCATTTTGTTATACTCTTCTGCATTGTGTGACTTTTAGATGCCATATTCTGCATCTTCAATTCCTTTTTTTTTGGGGGGGGTGTTTAACTGAATAGGAAGTTTAATCTTATCCTCCGCTCTGCTATCAATATTTTAGAGTCTTTCTTTTAAGCAAAATCAGATCAGTAGACAGTGAATGCATGTAGACAGTCTAGCTAGTTCTTCATATCTTGATGCATCCTTGCATTAAATTCCTGAATCAGTTTTCTTAGAGGCTTTACCTATCCATTTTCTCTGCATTTTTTAGATTAATAGTTCTCTAACAATATGTGCATGGCTGATTCTAAAGCTTACATTTCGTATATATGGAACTGCTCTTTGGTACAAGTGTTACTGTATTGTGTAAAAATGTTATTATGCTATTCTTTTTGGTCCAACATGACATTGCATTGATTGGAGCTTGAAAATAGATAATTTGGCTGAAGATTATGTAGAAAAATGAGGCAACAAATATATGTTGCATTTTAGGGATCATTTGAATTGATGAAAAATTAAAACAGTTGAGCACGTTGGATGATTCTTATTAATCAATAAAATAATTTATCATTAATCTTGATAATTAATTAATTCTGAATATCATGGTTTTTTCCCAGGAATCTTAGGCTGTTACTGAATGGGTAGGTGTTTAGGATTTAGTTTTTACATACCTAGCCAGGTTTATGATAAATGCATGGTTGCGATTTAGTAATAGTTGTCTTCATTTGGCTTTTCTCTGATCTTTTTTTCTTAATTGTTTGGAAGCCTGATGTAAATCAATTCCATGTTGCTCAGATGTCTGTGAAAATGGATACTTTGAGTTTGAAAACTTACATGAAAAAATATATTAAAGTTTCTAAATCCATTATTTGTTGCATTTTATTTTGTTCATATATTTACATATGAATGTAATTTTTATTTTATGTTTTTCACGTTTTTTATGGTAGGTGGGAGCCCAATAGTTATGGATATCATGGGGATGATGGATTACTTTATCGTGGGCCGGGGAAGAGTGAAACTTTTGGCCCAACATTTACGTCAGGTGATACTGTTGGTGGTGGAATTAACTATGCCACACAAGAATTCTTTTTCACGTAAGATGTGCTCTGTGCCTCTTTGTCCAATGCTTTTATTTTATGGGGAATGAATGATTTGTTATGTGCTTTTTGTTTTTTTTTTGTCAATGCCTCAATGATATTGGTTGAGAGCTCTGATGGTTTATCCACCTGATATTAGCAAGGCAGATCATGAGAATTATTATGGACAAAAAACCAGCAATTGTTTATTATATTTGTCTAATAAGCTGTAAAGTCACGGAATGGGGTGTATCTTTAATATTTGTTCTATTTAGCTTGTTTACAGTATTTTGTGCTTGCGGTAACATTAAGATGTTTATCGTTGAATTTATTTTTTACTGTTTTGGTGACAGTAAAAATGGGCAAGTAGTAGGGACAGTTTCCAAGGACTTGAAGGGACCTCTTTTTCCGACCCTTGCTGTCCATAGCCAAAACGAAGAGTATGTTGTACTCCCGGCTTTTAATATTATGTATTTCATTGCGTATACTTATTTTTATTAACATGAATATGCTTTTTTATTTTTTGCAAATTTTCCTAGTGGAGTAGATACCTGTGATAGTGGATAATTGTGCTACCATCCTCCATCTATTGAGACTTGAGAAAGTTCGATTCATCACAATTTAAGTACTCGTTTGGAGAGGTTAAATCCTATATATGCATTAAGTTTTAGTTGATATTTGTGTTTAATTATTCTTTTGGTTGTTCTGGTCCTGTCTTTGCTGAATTTGGGGACCTTTACTATAAGGAAATCATTGATAGGAGAAAGGTGATATAAACATATAACAGTTATGTTTGAGATGTTCTGTAGTTGTTATATAAAGATTATTCTTTCTGACGAAAACTGTGCCCCTTGCCTACATCTGCTGGTGCCACTTTCATTTAGCTCTTTTTTTCCTTTTTCTTTTGAGACATTTGTTTATCTCATGCACTTATTTCTGAACACTTGGATTACTGTAGCTCTCTTTGTTTTTCCAATGGAGAACATTCTTACAGCATAGTTTCGCATTTTGAAAATCAGTTGGGATGTTTAATTTATTTAGTGTGTGTAATGTCCACTTCTGACAGGGTGCATGTGAACTTTGGGCAGAAACCATATGCTTTTGATTTGAAGGTAAGAAGCTTTATCAATTCCATTTTTTCTTGTTCATTTCTATTGTGTTTAACTGTATATATCTTACCTTGTAATAAAATTTGCCATGCCGGTAACATCTGCAAACTTTACTCTCCTGCAATTTTCTTGCAGATTTTTTTCACTTTTGGAACATAAGAAAATGGGCATTTCAATAATTGGAGATGTCAATTGTGTGAATATGATAGAATTGTCCTTCTTTCATTCCATACTCATGCCTGTGTTAAAAGTTAATTGTTTTGGAAATCAATCAGAACAGAAGTCTCTGCCAGCACTGTTCTAGGTTGCTATCCTTAACAACATACTTTGATTTTTCTTGTTTAATATCCATAAGTCATAATTGCTAATCATTTGTTGTTAGTGTAAAAAGTGAAGCAAGATGAAGCTACTATACAAATTATGCATTCCATATTGTCCCTGCATAGGTTGTTAGATGCGCTAGTTGACTAAAATGTACAAAGGACCTCTAAGAGAGGATTTGCCATATCGCTAGTTATCTCCACAAAGCCCGTTTTGTTATGGGAATTGTTTTCTTTCAAGAAATAGTAAAGTTTAACATGAAGTTATTTGATTTTTTTGAACTTTTGATTTATTGATGTACTTGCTTATATGCCTAAATATTTCTATTATTGGATAAGGAATTTGAAGCTCAAGAACGGATGAAGCAACAACTGAAAATAGAGGAAATAACTCTGCCCGCAAATGTTAGTTATGGGTGAGATAGAATTACGCTTCAGTATCTTTCTTGGAATATATTTTTATTACCATTACTTTTTATACATATAAGGACCGTAGTTTAGGATAAATTGCTCTCTCCTTTATGAAGAGGTGACGTAATTACGCAGCTTATCCTTCTATTATGAAAATCTACATTGCCCTTCCCTGAAAAAAAGGAAAAGAAGAAAAGAAAAAACCTATAGCTATATGCATTTTACCCTCGTTAAAGTTTTAAAGATGATTGTTTCATAAATTTGATTGTTACTTGGTCAAAATGGATTTAGTTGTATGTTTTCCTTTAGTTTTGAGGGGGGTGGGCATTGTAGCCTTTCATAATAAAGGGGAAGGTCATGCAATTTGATGGTCTCTCAGGTGAGCGAGAGTTATTTACCCTTTCTCACTTGGCTTACTTAACACTTTATTTCCTAGAAATTGAAATATCACTATAAGATCTGTAGCAAGTCAAACTATCTACAATCCATGAATAGCGTGCCTTATGTCTAAGAATTAATGCATTACATGGGACCCAATATATAGTTTTAGTTTAAAATTCAATATATTTGGTTGATGACCGAATTGGACTCTGATTACACACACAGAGTATGTGTAATGTGTTGTTTTGGCAATTTCACTGGAAATTGTATATTTTTAAAAGGTTTGGCAGACAGTAATAACAAGTTATGGTAGTGCTTTCCTGATTTGGCAAACTACTAAGTTTCTTCTTCATTATCCTTTTTGGGAAACTCATTGAATGAATTTTAAAATTATCCTAAATTGAATTCACATCAAACTCGCTAATAATCGTGGATTAAACTATGAATTCTTTTATTTTTTTATGGTTATACATATCATTCACTGGAAGAAATTGATAGACTATCCTATCTTATAGGATTTTGTGAAGATGCAATACGGCATAACTTATAACAAATCAGATGTGGTATTATCCTTAGTTTTTAGTTTTCATTCTGTTACACCTTACAAGACTTCAGAATTTCCCTATCGGTCAAAGAAGTTTAATGACGTGAATTATGTCTCCAGGCCTAAAAAAAGTATATTAAGTCTCAGGCTGCATTCAGCCCCGGTCTCACTCCCAGCCTTATTTACAATGAGAAATTAGTAGATATAGAAAAAAAATGTATAGAAGAAACCGATGGCCAATATATGTGGAGCCTTAGTCTTTGGTTAGAGAAAACTTAATTTTTATGTTGCAAACATTGCACTTTGTTCTTTTATAAAGGCTGAAGTTGCCCATCACTCATTGGCTATTTCGTTACTGATATTTTGGGAAGTATTATTATCTATTGAATAGTGAATACATGCATATTTCCTGATTGCTGAGGAACTCTTTGTCATCAGAATTGTTCGTTCCTACCTTCTACACTATGGCTATGAAGATACACTCAATTCATTTGACGTGGCTAGTAGAAGTACAGTTCCTCCTGTATATATAGCTCAAGAAAATGGAGTTGATGGACAAGATATAACATATGCTTTAAGTCACCGAAAGACTCTGCGACAGGTATGCTGGTATTGTGACATTTTGTTGAATGCTTGGCTTGTTTTATGAGGTTTTAGTCTGAACTTCTGTTGAAGTACTTTTGCGATGAAGAGAAAGAACATGGTCCCTGTTGAATGCAATCAAGTTTCAATAGCACCTCTCTAGTCCTAAATTGTACTACAAACCAAGTCCTACATTTAGGATCGGACGAAGTATTTTGTATTAAAACTCGAGTCTTGCATATATGCATATTGATTGATCCATGTCCGTTCACCCACATTCTAAGTAGGATGTATAGCAGAGAGAATAATAAGGATACATGGGATAATGGGGAATAATAAGGTTTTACAAGATGTCGTGACCAATGCTTAGTCACACGGTGCATGGGTTGAGTTTAAAAGGACTTATTTTGAGGAGCATGAAGAGAAGAGTATACTGAAGGCCCAAGATTGTATTACCTGCTGATGAGGGGGCTGGAGAAATAGAAAAAGGGGAAATGTGTGATATTTATTAACTGTGCAATCATGCAGGAGGTGCAGAAGAGCGTAGGTCGTTTGAGAGGAATATTGTGGAAATGGGAAGAAAAATTCTATCTTCATCGCATCTGAAGAGAAATTTACATTTACGTCGCGATATACACACACATCAAATACCTAGGAGTTAAATGCTCATTAAACCTAATAAAGGCAGTAAAGTTAAATGCTTATTAAACCCAATAAAGGCAGGTTAAGGAAGAATTCTGTGTGGTCTGGGAGAGATTCTAAGGAGTTTGTTCTGTTATTTTTTTTTTATTTTCATTTCATTGACTATCTAGATAACAATATCCCTGGCAGTGATGCATGAAAGTTACCGTGGATCTGCTTGATCCCATTGCAACTTTGCTGATGAATTAGTTTTACCGCCATGTGGAT
The DNA here is from genome assembly GCA_963855925.1 of Inga laurina. NCBI lineage: Eukaryota > Viridiplantae > Streptophyta > Magnoliopsida > Fabales > Fabaceae > Inga > Inga laurina. Next base: position 61,776,131 of record OY979702.1, on the reverse strand, counting down.
TTAATTAGTGTGAACTCCAATTTACTATCTTATGATTTAATAATTGTGAGTGGCAATGCGCATGATCAGGGAATTGCATGCTCAAGGAATACTTGAAACCAGATGGATATATTTAAAATTTTCGAGCAAACTAGACGCAACCTCAGTATTCTGTCTCCAATTTGTTGTAAATATGACAATTTGCGGATGATATTCGTTATTTAAAGCGTTATCTCATTTTTTGTATTTCTGTCAAATATTTAAGGGAGTCAGGGTGTTACAGAATCATAATTCTGTATAGGAAGAAAGAGAGAAAGAGTGGGAAAGAGAGATAGAGAAGAGGAAACAGAGGGATTCAAGAGAGCAGAATAGAGGAACAAAGATAGAGAAACATAGAGAAGAGGAAGAGAGAAAGAGAGAAACAATTCTGAGCTATTTCATTATCAATCACAGACTGAGATACAATAGGCATGGACATCTATTTATAGGCTTATACACAACCCTTCTAACTAAACTAACAGCCATCCTTCTAATTCCCTCACTAACAAACTTAATAGTTGCCATTAGCCTAACGGCTATATCCCCTTGACTAACTCTTAACAGATTTTTAAATCTTTATTATATTTACATATCACAGGGCTTCACATTATCTCAAGTTAATGAAGAAGAATGTGAAAAGTATACTAGAGTTGATATTTGTAGTTATCTGTAAATTAGGGATTAAACCATTCGTGATGACAAAGATGAGAATGGGAAAAGTCTATTAAATTGCCTTTATTTTATTTTAATTGCTTTTAGATTATTCTAGGCTTTAAGCACCCTTTTGTTGATTTGGGCATATTTGTTTTAGCGATCAGATTACTTATAAGCTGCTTTTCACGTAAATCAAGACACAACTCCTCTCACATACTTACCTTATATATCGTAAATCACGATTGAAAAGCTGCTTTTAAGTATTCCAATCACTAATTCAAACAAGCAGGATTGGTATTTACTTTTATTCTGTTTTCTTATTAGAATTTTTTTCTTGTGCGGTATACTTATATTTTGTTTGTGCTAGAGCTAGTCAAGGTTTTCAATTCGTTATCAATAAAAGATTCTGATTCTCCCTCAAGCCTCTGCCCCCACACTTTATTTGTCTTCTATTATCTAACCTCATTTTCCATCATTTCTCTCCTTTTCCGGACTTTCTCTTTTACTCTTTATTACTTCTCTATTTGCTTATACATTTGTTATTTGGTAATAGAGACTGTGATATGGTAGAACAATGTCTCAATCTCTTATATTGACTATTGAAGAGTGCTTAATCAGGATGGGAAATTTGAGATAAATTGTTAATTTCTTTCGGTGAGTGCTTGGGAAACCACGAAACTGTGGTTTCAAAAGCCCTTTTCCACAAGTCGAAACAAAACTCCTCTCATATACTTATCTCGTAAATCGTAAAAGTTATTCTCCAAAAGCTAATCCAAAGGCACAGTCAATCTCCTGAATCTCCTGCATCCTTATGAATACATGTTCTTGTAGCATTCCCCTTAATTTTGTTATTACTGTTTCATCGTATCTTCACTGATTTACAATTATAATTCGTCTATTGTCTTTTCTCCTTTAATGTAGCTGATCAGAAATGGGGAGATTGATGCTGCCTTTAATAAGTTGCGTGAATGGTATCCACAGATTGTTGAGGTGGGTTTTCTTGGACCACACAGGTTGCTTTCAAAAGTATCTGTTTATATTCTGCTTCTAATCTAATCCCTCAAATTTATTAAATAAAATGCTATCAAATCAGTCTGTTCTGGGGTGCATGTGATTTATGGTTGAAATTAAATGTACAAGACTACTAGTGATTCAATTAAAAGAGATTGTCCTTGGCCATTCTATCTAATAATGCTGTTATATACTTGGTTTGTTGAATAAAGAGTACTCTGTTAACATTTTTCACCACAATTCAATTGAAGTTATGATATGCTTTGTTTCCGTTGTTTGTCGCTTGTTCTGTGCTTTTGTTGTTTAAGGACTCCTCAACGTCATGGGAGGCCATGCTTTCATGTCATTGACAAAAGAGCCCCCCACGGTTAGATGGAAATTGACTACTTTACTTTTCTATTCGTATACATAGAGACTGGAAAAATATGATAAGGAAAGTAGGAAGTAGCTACACATTTTGAGACTACATGTGTTCATAGTGCAAGATACGACTAAAATGAAGGAGTTCAGAGAAGTTGATGCTCGGAAAGGCAGAACAAAAAGGGAGCTGAACATAATAAAGCTAACACGTTAATTCTCCGGATACAATCTGTGTCTCTGTAATTTAAAGGGAAAACATAATTCAAAATCCTAAGACAGTGATTACTGTCACTCTTGGGCCTCTAGATCGTTTGGTATTGATCTGTTTTTTAATGAGAATGAAGCTTCTCATTCTTCTTTAGCTTGCCAAGCAACTGCTAACCAACACTCCACAAGTTGGGAGAAACTTGATACTTCGAAATTGTTCTTTTGTAATGCTTTGGTTAATGAATCAACAATCCAAGCTTAATTCTTTGAAATTGTTCTCTTACTAATCTAGTCATTCAACATCAGTGTGACTGAATAAGTTTCAACAGCCTTTTGTTTTTCCCTTTAAAAGAGCCTTCCTTCCCCAGCCCCCTTCAGTTTTCCCTTTTTTATTTGTTACATTATGGGAGTTTAAACTCCATATCTATATCTATACTCCACTCCACTCTCTTACCAGTCTCATTTGACAGTCCAGCCACCTTCCAGCAAATGTTCTTAGTATAGTGAACGCTTTGACAGTGATCACAGGTTCCCCTTGTTTTATTTGATTAGAGTCAAATGTTGGAGTTGGTGTATGTCTAGTAACCAAGACGAAGGATTCTCATGTACTATTTTGCATAGATTGTGGGCTAACAGTTAACTGCTTTCTACTCTCCCCGGTCCTTCCAATTTACTCCAGCAAACTATTATCTTGGAGATTGTGATGGTAATATGGCGGTGATATTTTCCCTTGCACCTAAAACATAAGATTAATTTTTAAGAGGAAATTATAAATTATTCCCAACAATTTTCTTATAATAGTCTGTGCAATAAATACTACAAGATCACTGGTGAGTTCTGTATATATTTAATTGATACCTGCATATTAAAAGAGAATTATAGTATTGGCCTATTGGGTAAAATTCACCTTTAAATACTGTCAATGTGCATATAAGACACAGATTTTTATGTTATTGACTGAACTATGCGATACATATAGGAAACAATTAAGCAACTGAATCAAATTAAATCATATCCTAATCCACCCCTTAAACATATAGGATCAGATCCTAGTCCCTTAAAACATATATTAAAAATAATACAGTCAGAAACTAATAAAATAAGGCACACTTGACTAGATTATCTATATGGGCTGGGCCTATTAGGCCGATGCCCCTCTAACATCCTTCGTTTAAAAATGAGCTACTCCCTCCGGTCCTAATTATAAGACAGTGTTGACTTTTTTGGAGAAATTAAGGAAGCCAATTAAATTACTTTAGAGTGTTTATATTTTTAGTATATTTAGTTTATATATTAGTTTATTAGTTAAATTAATTAGTTTGGAGAAAAAAATAAAAATATAAATACTCTAAAATAATTTAATTGGCTTCCTTAATTTCTCCAAAAAAATCAACTTTATTTTATAATTAGGACCGGAGGGAGTATTTTGTTTCTACTTTGGAGTAGGATTCTCTTATGGCATCCTATTCCTCTTGTCATTATGCAAAGTAGTTCTCGCCTATCTCTAGTGTCATGGAGATAATGAGCATAAGGTAATGACTATTGGACAGCAGTGTCTGGATATTGTGTTGTTGGTGCATTCTTTTGATGAGAATGGAGCTTCACATACATCTTTTAACTTATTAAGCACATGCTAACAATTACAAAATACTGAAATAGTGATGATTTTTCCGTTTTTCTTCAAAATAATGAAGCCTGTTATTCTTAGCTCTAGAAACACTGGTGCCGGTGTACTACTTTGGGAGCGTTGCTATGATATATCTAATTGAAGTATTGCTCCTTAATTCTTATCATCTCTAGAGTGATCACAGTTAATTTTGGTTTTTGCAGGATAATACATCAGCTACATGCTTTCTTCTTCATTGTCAAAAATTTATTGAATTAGTTCGGGTATATTTCTTTCTATATTTAGTTTGCTATACATAAAATTCTGTGCATGGAAATCTTTTGCTCCCTCTGGTCCTTTTTATGAGAAACATTCTCTCTCATGAATGTGGTCTTTAATATAAGGAACAAATCTTTTTTGTTTGAAATTTCATACTTGTCTTTCTATTTTTGCCCCCATTAAATATATGTCATTCATTATCTCTCTGCAATAAATTTTCACCCATTATCTCTCATGTACTCTCTTTATAAATAAAGGTATAATTGGAACGAAACGTGCATATATGATACATTTATTGTTTTTAATTACCATTTTGAACTGTATGAATTTGGTAATTGTTCCTTATAAAAAAGACCGGAGGGAGTATTAATTTACTCAATTTTCAAATGGAAGTATTTTTGGCCCTCTTCATTTAATGAGGATGTAGGCTGGTGTTTTCCATGTCTGATGCTCTGTTAATTAGTTAAATGTTGATATTTATATGCTCCCTTCTTTCAACAAATAGATGTGGGCCTTGTATGTTACATAGCCTAACAAATGAGTCACGTTATTTATTTTTACCATATGAAACCAAGTGCCAACACACCTTTATAAAGTTCGTTATTAAATTGAATGTCATTTTGGCCAAAAAAAATTTGAATGTCATGTTGTTCTCTTGGCTTTTCTTTTCAAGACAGAAGTCTGAATATGTGACATTTTAAATTTCTGTATGTGACCTTAGGTTGGAGCACTGGAGGAGGCTGTCAAGTATGGAAGAATAGAATTGGCAAGATTTTTTGGGTTGCCTTCTTTTGAGGATTTAGTCCAGGTGAATTTTCTCATTGGAAATGGAAACTATTTACTGCTGCACTAGTAGCTTCTATGTTTCTGAATTTCTGAGGGCCTTGTTATTAATGAGCTAATTAAAAAATTGCTGGCTTTTGAGGGTTTGGTGCGGTCAAATTTTCATTAGAAATGAAAGTTATTTGCTACTGTGCATATATCTTCTATGCTTTTAAATTTCCAAGGTTCTTGGTGAACTCCCTGTTAATGCTTATAGTATGATAAATTGATAATCTTATTTAGCAAAATGTGAACTCGTGCGATTCCCCTTAATTTGTCCAAGAACGTTTCCTGTTTCCTTGTTTGTAGAAGAGAAACGTTTGTTACATTTGCGCTGTTAATATATTTTAAGTTGACAGTTGCTGTTTGACTTTTTGTTACACTTTTTCCATTTGCAAACGTAATTGGTTTCTTGTGTGTTTGTGGCCAATTTATAAGTTTTCCATTGAATTCTCTTTGGTTTAGGATTGTGTTGCATTGCTGGCATACGAACAACCGCAGGAATCCTCTGTAGGTTATCTTCTTCAGGACTCTCAGCGGGAAGTTGTAGCTGACACTGTAAATGCAATGATCTTGTCCACAAATTCCGATGTGAAAGACTCCAAGAATTGCTTGCACTCGTATCTCGAGAGGCTCCTCCGACAGCTCACTGCGTGTTGCTTAGAGAGACGGTCTTTGAGCGGTGATCAAGGAGAAGCCTTTCAACTGCAGAGTGCGCTTAGCAGCGGTAAAAATTGCTAGTGCTTGGTCATCTCATTGTTGCCCTTCTCACTCTTGGACACTCAGTTCCGGGTTATCAAATTGACCTTAGTTCCAAAGACAATGCCAGGTCATCAAATTCAAATGGATCCGATTCTTCTACTGTTGTCCTCCCCCCGCCCCGACCGAAAAAACGACCACCTGTTGCATGTACTCCAGCGGGGGGAGCTATTTGTGCATGCAAGCTTGTAATGATCCTCGAGATTTGATAGAAATCATAAATTGAACAAAGCAGTGATTTCGTTGTATGTAGGAAGCCCAAAAATATATTTCGCAAAATGCGTTTCTTCTTTGTATGCAATTGCCTGAGTTTCAAATGACTAGGGGAAGTAGACGTCTCTAAATTTGGTTTATTGGTTCCATTTTGAGTGCATTGGTCTTAAGTTAATAATCATGGAATGATTGCCAGCCTCATGTCTTAGATCCTTGGTGTTTAATTAGATTGTCAAGACAATTGGTCAATTTTTAAAATTCAACTTTTTAACATAATAACTAGGTAAAAATTGTGTTGAAAAATATAGAGGTGGGTAAAATTTTATCTTGATCAAAAAATGGAGAAATGGGTAATTATATGGTGTTTTATGTTCTAGAAGTACTCTCTCCAATCTTAAATATAAGACTCAACTGAATTTTTTTAGAGAGATTAAGGAAATTAAATAAGTTGCTTAATTATATCATATGTTGTATATTGTTAGAAAATATATATTTGTACTTGTTATATAATAATTTAGGATCACTGAAAATCAGGTTTACTAGAAATCAAAGGTTAAATTAGATCTTTTTGTTAAGAGCCATAAAAGCCAGGGCTCCTTCCTCATGTATATATAGACCCTTTCTGTAAATAAATAATCAAGCAATTCAAATTATGTTTACCTATCTCTTTAGCTTTACATGGTATCAGGGCTATGGTGTTAACTATATAGAAATCTTCTCCCCTGTAGCAAAAATGTCCTCTATTCGTCTTTTCATTTCTATGGAAGCCACTTATGGTTGGAATCTTTATCAGTTAAATGTTAAAAATACTTTCTTGAATGGTGATCTTCTTGAGGAAGTTTACATGGAACAACCACTTAGTTTTGTTGCTCAGAGGGAGCGTGGGAATGTATGCCACATTCAGAAGTTATTATATGGTTTGAACTAGAGCCCTCGTGCTTGGTTTGACAGATTTAGCTCTGTGGTTAAAAAGTTTGGTCTGAATCAGAGTTAAGTGTGGTCATTCTGTGTTTTATCAACGGACAGATATTAGCATGATTCTCTTAGTGGTATATGTTGATGATATTGTTATTACGGGTAGCAATACTTCGGGGATCTCATTACTCAAGGCCTTTCTTAATTCTCATTTCCAAACGAAGGATTTAAGCTCGTTAAAGTACTTTCTTGGGATCAAGGTTATGAGAAGCATGAAAGACATCCTCTTGACATATAGGAAATATGTTCTTAATATGCTAAAAGAAACCGGGAAACTTGGAGCAGCACCAAGTAGCTTTCCCATGATGCATGATCCTTTTTTGGACATTGAAGACAACGTACCATTTGACGAGCTACCTGGGAATGTGAGAAAAAAGGTTGATTATGAGAAGATCAAACCATTTGTGTATCCTAAGAGATATCGTAGACTGATTGAAAAATTAAACTATCTCATGGTGACTCATCTGAATGGGGCCTTCCAGTTGGTGTGTTTAGCCAATTCATAACAACACCGGCTGTTACTTAGTGGGAAGTTTTGGAGAATGTCTTACATTACTTGAAGGGCTCACCTAGTCGTGGTATTCTATACGGATTATGGTCACATTGTGATTGAATGCTTTTATGATGCAGATCATACAGGGTTAAAGGCTACCAAGAGATCCACCACAGGATATTGTGTGTTTGTGGGTGAAAATTTAGTGTCTTGGAGGAGTAAGAAGCAGGGTGTGGTTTCTCAATCTAGTGTAGAAACTGAGTATAGAGCCATGGCTCAGTCAGTACAGGAAATTCTGTGGATTCACCAGTTAATAAAGGAGGTTGGTTTTGCCACATCATTTCCTGTGAAACTGTGATGTGATAATAAAGCTGCTATACAAATAACCTTCAACTCCTTATTTCACAAATATATAAAATACATTGAGATTGATTGTCACTTTGTACGCAATAAGATCAGGGAGAACTTTATTTCTATAGAACATGTGCAGTCTAGTAACCGATTAGACGATATTTTGACTAAGGCCTTAAATGGAATCCGTGTAATGTAACACTCTCATTTTTATTTTTAGGATATAACTATAATTTGAAAATATTTATACAAAAAAGGTGTAATGATTAAAGAAGAACCATAATGATTATTAAATTAAAAAAATAATATATATATATATATATATATAATAAAAAAATAAAAAGAATCACAAGTAAGGCAACGAGCTAAGATGATAATGCTAGGTGTATAACTGTAATCTAGTGTTATCCTTCCACCTGATTTTCCACCTAATTTCCCATTTAGTTTGTCTGGCTCAGTGGCTGGGTTGCCTTATCTTTTTCTTCTCTACTTCACTCCCTTCCATATTTCTTCCATACCTCTCTTTTCTTATTTGTCCCATCTTTTCCTTTTCTTCAATCTTCATAACATTATATACTCTGTCGGTTCTGAATTTACATCACTTCCTTTATTAATGATTGTTGCCACCCACCAAAAAGACTCCATTATTCATAAAACACACACACTCACATCTGTGCGTGTGTGTGAGAGAGGGAGAGAGCCGTACATGAAGCGGTAGGGGGTATTTATCAGTCAGCACTTCACGCAAGTGAAAGTGCTGTGTCGATGGGCGGACGGTGAGACACTGGTAGAGGTAATTTTAGTTACATATAAAGATCAATAAGATACTCAAAATCATTTTTAATAACAAAACTTTCTCATAAAAAATGTTTTAAATAATTTTCTCTTTCTTATGATAGTTATTTCTCGCTGATTAGAGAATATTTTAGGATTAAAATTTTGGACAAGTTTAAATTTTACCAGTATATGACTGTAGAAAATATAGAAGATGATTAATAATGAATTTTAATTAGTTTATTTTTTTATTCATTTGGTATAAGATTTTATAATGAATTTTCTATATAATCAATTTATAAATAATTTTATATTGTACTTTTAACCAATTAAATTTGGGTTAAATGATTTATTTAGATTATTGGAGGTATTCTTGAGGCTTTAATCGATTTCGATTTTTTTTAAGATGAAGATTTATAATTTAGTTATTTGATGTCCTAACCTTTAAATTGGGGATTTTATGTAAGGGAATGAAATTAATCATAATCAATGACATGAATAGGCTATTTGAGTTAAAAAAAATATATTTAAATTAATAATTACGATTTTTGTGTGAAATTGAAATTTTTGGAAGTAATTAATTCAAAACTTTAAAATTATAGAATTAAGTTAAGTAAATTAATTTTTCTAGTAACTCAAAAAGTTATTAATGTATAATAAATTGATTGTTGTAGATTGATTTTTAGTGTGTAATTGAGCTATTGGATTAAAAGCCTTGTGGTTATAATTTGTTTTAGCGAGAGGTAACCATTTTCCTCTAGTTGCGCATGCTTATATGATTTTTGTGAGTAATTTTTAATTATATAGAATTATAAATTTGACTGTTGTTATGTGATGTGGACTTTATAACTATGTTATTAATAAAAATTGTCTTGTAGGGATTTATTTCCATTGAGAAATGACTAGTAATATTATATTATATGAATTTGTATTTATTTATAAGATTGGAAAGATCCTTTTGATAATTGTAAATTGATAATGACATGTATAATCATATAATATTGATATGAGAGGGGATGGTGGATGTGGATTTGATGGGAGATTACTCAAAGAGAAAATAAGAGAGTGAATTCTTGTACAAAAAGAGGAAATAAGGCGGTGGGCTTCCAAGTATACATTGGTTAGTCCTTTGGCCTATTTATGTCCAGTAGGGCCTTGACACCCCACTAATATATTTAGAGGGGGAACCCATGGTCCGGTCTTATGTACTGTGGATTTTGGTCGGTCTATATTACTCGATCAGTGAACTTATTGAGTTAAACTATCAGTTATATGAGCGAGTGCTAGCCCATGGGTTCAGTCAAAGGAAATAAGGCAAGAGAGAAAATAAGGGAGGACAAAGAATAAATTTTTGAGCATTAATTCTTATACACTTATGTGATTAAGATTATGATATTGTAGATTAATGTATATTACATGTAAACATGTGAGATTTTTAATAAAGCTATGATTTTATAACTATCCCATTTGGCACCTCATAGGCACTTACCCGTATGCCTAATGAGATTGATTGTTGATTACTGAGGCATTTGTCTCACCCCATTGATTTAACATTTTTCCATGTGAGAGTTGTCATGTGGATCCATTAAGAAAGACTCTGGAAGCTTAAGCTACTTCTACTAAGAGTAGTGTTTCTATCTTTTTAGTATATATTGGATTATTGTACATACTCTGATTTATTTTGGAGATTTGATATTCTAACTATATATGGTTTGGCTTTCAAAGTAATGAAAAGAGTTTTATTATCCATGATAAATTTTAAATGAATAGTCTATTATTTTCCATCATGGGTAGATATTTCTATAGACTTAAATCCTTTATTACCATAATAGAGTTTTTAAATGGTTAGTTGAACTCTTTTCTACCATAATAATCTTTTGAAAAAAATTTTGAAATCTTTTTATTACCATGGTAGAGTTTTCAAATGGTTAGTTGAATTCTTTTCTACCATGATGATCTTTTGAAAGATGAGTTGGTCTAATATGGATATTTTAATATATGATGAGATATTATTCAATTAAAGAATTTGTGCTTGATAGTTAAATTCTGTTCTGGGTTTAGAAAAGTCCAAAGCCTAAATTGTGGGTATAATAACGTTTTGTAAAATGGTTTTATCAAATCCATAGTAAATTTTTATGCATAAGAAAAAGATTTTACATGTAGACTACCTTTGTAATATAAGTTGGGCTTAATTAACATCTACGTTCTAATTTGAGGGGGAGTGTTAGGAAATAGTATATATTTATAATTATTATACAGTAATTTAGAATCACTAGAAATTAGGGATTAGATTAGAGGGAAAATTCCAAAAAACTACACTCAAAATATAAAAAGGACAAATCAGTACATCGAAATTGAGAAAAGACGAATCAGGCAGGTGTCAGAAAAAGGAGGAATCTGTCCTTTTGAAATTTCGGCCAAATTACGAAAATGTTCTTCTGCACTTCATGCCCACTTCAAAATAACAACATGATTGTCGTAATTAACAACTTCGGATTCGGTATTAACAACTACAATTCTTCTTTTACAATTAACAAATTTCAGGACCAATAACAACACCTATCTCGCTATTAACAACACCAGATTCGACATTAACAACTTCAATTTCTTCTTTCACACTTTAGAAGTTTCAGGGCTAATAACAACACTCACCTCGCCATTAACAACTCATGATTCGCCATTAACAACTCCTATGTTGTTATTGCGACTGAGAGCTGAAAGGCATTTTCGTAATTTGGCTAAAATTTCAAAAGGACATATTCCTCCTTTTTTTGACACCCGCCTGATTCGTCTTTTCTCAATTTCGATGTACTGATTTGTCCTTTTTATATTTTGAGTGTAGTTTTTTAGAATTTTTCCTAGATTAGATGTTATTGTTAATAGCTATAAATGCTAGGGCTCCTTCCTCATGTATATATAGGCCATTTTTGTAAGTGAATAAACAAACAATTCAGAATATATTTTCCTATCTCTTTAGTTTTACATATATTATTAGATTATACATCAGTTCATAAATTAAAAAAATTAATTTAAAGAAAAAAATATAAATACTTTAAAGCAATTTATTAATTTCCTTAATCTATCAAAAAAGTCAATTAACATTATATTTAGAACTGAGAGGTAATATAAAAGATATCTTATATTTAGGAGGCCACAATGTGTATGCATGTGTTAATATACCCATATGCATTTTGTGAATAGAATGCTTTAATTCTCACTAACATTACTCCTCCACTAATTATTGTTATATGGTTTACTTGTTCCTATTCTTCAATCATTTGTTATTTGAAATAAATTGTTCTATAAAATGTTGTCGATTTTATTTAATGAAAAATGTCAATTGCTTGGTTGAGAGATTATCAATATTCTACAATATATAATACTCCACAAGTTGGCACCATAAACTTTAAAATGAACATGTGTCTATATATATATATAATTATAAAAAAATGTAAAATATAGCATAATTTTATGTTTTTTATATTGGAAATTATAAGATACCATTTTAGGGAAAATGACATATAGGTCCCAAGGACCAAACAAAACAACAAAAAAGTCTTTTTGAAAAGTCAAATATCAGAAAAGTCCCTAAGGAATTTTTTGTGATTATCTGTCAAAGTCAAATGACAAAATTGCCCTCAAGTCATTTTATAGCTAACAACTTCATCAAAAAAGTCCCTTCGTTCTGATCTGCTTTTGTGTCTTCCTTCGAGTGGCCGTACGTTACTCCTTTAAGTCTAAGCGTTGATTGTGCGTTCGTCCGTCGATCCTCCGCTGCCCAAGCCTCCGTCGTGATATACCAAGATAGAACAATGAACTAATTTTTTTTTCTGTGTGTACGTTGGCTGGATTGAGATTGAGGGGTTAGTCAAATATTGGAGGTTGGGCTCAATAGCGGACTAAGTGGTAGGAGTTAGATACGTAATACTAAGATTTTGCTAAAGATATGATCTTAACCATTGAAGTTGGGGTTTCACAATGATTGGGTTGTGTAAATGTTATAATGCTCTGTTTTTGGGCAAGGTTACAGAGGGAGTGCTCTGTTTTAAGTGAGAATTGTTGAATGTGATAGTGGTTGTTTGCTGTGAAAACGATGATATGAAAAAAAAAAAAAAAGTGTTGTTAATTCATGCAGTTTTAGTTGTTAATATGGCTGTTATAGTTGTTAATACAGAACATATGCTTTGTTTTGGGCAATATAATAGAGTGAATGCTCTGTTTTTGGGCAAGGTAACAGAGGGATGACTTTGTTTTAAGTGGGAATAATTGAATGTGATTGTAGTTTCTTTGATTACAAAATGCTAATATGATATTTAAAAAAATGTTGTTAAAGTGTTGTTAACATGTGCATTTATAGTTGTTAATATTGTGTGACAGTTGTTAATATGAAGTTCATATTGCAGATTGTCATAAAAGATGAGAATTAGTTTTGGGAATAATCTATTATGTTTCTTTCATATGGGGGAGGTTTTTAAATGGTGGAGAAGATGAAATGCAATATAACTCATACTGTTGTAAATATGACTCATGCACTTGTAAAATAAGATAGAAGAAGTCGTTAAAAACCAATTCAGCTATTGTGACAGACCCTATAGGAATAACTCATACAATTGTGAAAGTTGAAGTTATACAACTTACCATTTCAATGAAGCATGAAACAATTGTAAAAATTACTCATGATGTTGTAAAAGCAAGCATCATCAATTTTTAAAAAAGCAATTTGTAATTGTGAAAGTTGGAGTTTTGAAACTTGTCATTTCAGTCAAGCATAAAAAAGCAGTTGTAAAAAGGACTCAAGATGCTATAAAAACACGCGTTAGAAGTTATAAACTGAGCAACTTGAAGTGTTAAACTTGGAGATGTGAACAAAGGTAATTTCATTCACACACGAGAAATAAGTTGTAAAAATGACTCAAGATGTTGTAAAAACATGCTTAACCAGTTGTAAACTGAGGAATTTTCAATGCTGAACTTGGAGATGTGTAAAAAGGTAGTTTCATTTATATTTGAGAAAGAAGTAGTTAAAATGACTCAACATATTGTAAAAACACACTTAACGAGTTGTAAACTAAACAATTTGCAATGGTGAAAAATTGTTAAAAAGGTAGTTTCATCATTGTGATCTGAAAAATATATTGTAAAAAATATTAAACATGTTGTAAACACAAGCACAACCAGTTGTTAAACAAGGCATATACAGTTGTCATATTTGGAGTTTTGGAAAAAGGTCATTTCATTTAGGCAACAAAAAGAATGTGTAAAAAATCACTCAAGCAATTGTTATAACACGCAATGACAGTTGTGAACATAAGGACTTGGCAAACTTGAAATTAACTTATTGCATAAAAATATATTGTGAAAATAACTGATGAAGTTGTAAATGACTAATGAAGTAGAGGTAATTTTGTCATTTGATTTAGGAAAATAATCACAAAAAAATCCCTTATGATATTTGACTTTTCAAATGGACTTCTTTGATTTTATTTGATTCTTGAGACCTATGTGTCATTTTCCTTATATTTTATACGAATATTACATTTACGTTGGGGAAAGGGCAATCCATGGTACAATAAATACAGTATAATTAGATTGATCATTGAATCGATTGTACAGTGTAAAATACTGAAAATTAGATTGATCGTTGAATCGATTGAGACAAGATCAATATTTGTCTACAGTAGAAGGGAGTTGATCTCTATCATAATTAAAATAATATAATGTAATTAAAATATACAAAATATTCATATATAACGGTAAAAAAAAGAATATTTAAATATTAAGAGGTAGTAATCCACATATAAATGAAACATTTATATAACATTTATATATAAACTATAAATGACTCATCAGAATCATTGAAGGGATAATAATAATAATATAATCATTAAAATACAAATATAACTATCAAGGACATCCAATAAAATTTAAAAGTACAAATATAACTGATAGTTGTCAAGACTTTGTAGTCCAACGAGCTCAAAGCACTTTCAATAATGCCTTTCTATTCATGAGGTTGAGATTATTATTCTAAATTTTGATAAATCTCACGGGCAACTTTTGATCTTTAATTCATTTAATTTAGTGTGTGTGATGTCAGATCTATTTTTTTAAAAAAAGAAAATTTAAATTTAACTTTTTCACCGTTGGGAGCTGGCATAGAATAAAAAAACAGTGAGATTTATCTGTCATTACACAATTTTTTTCCCAAAACGACAAAATTAGACCATAATCAAACTACTACGAAGAACATGGGCAAAAAGACAAAAATCTTGAAACTCATGCACATCGCTTCTTAAATCAAGTCCTCCATAGTGAGACTCACTCTGTGACACAACCGACCAATCAATCATTGAGCCTTCTCGGTGGTCCACCCCATCTCCATGGCTATCTTCGCCCATTTGGACGATTCTCCGGCTGAAACTCCACTGCTGCTGGATACCGTCGACGGTGCCGTCGATTTCAAGGGCCGCCCAGCTCTCCGAGCTTACTCCGGTGGTTGGCGAGCAGCGGCCTTCATTATTGGTAAAATCACCAGCTTGCTTACAACTTCTAGCGATGAATTCATTCTTCCTATTATTTACTCTCGTTTCATTTTGCGGTTTCTCTCATAGCTGTGGAAGTGGCCGAGAGGTTTGCTTACTATGGAATCGAGTCGAACCTCATAAATTATCTGACGGGGCCCCTGGGTCAATCCACGGCTGCGGCGGCGGAAAACCTGAATATCTGGTCTGGAACGGCGTCGTTGCTTCCTCTGCTTGGCGCTTTTGTTGCCGATTCTTTTCTTGGTCGTTACCGAACCATCATGCTTGCCACCATCATCTACATTCTGGTTAGTTTTTCGACTCTCTGTAACTCTACATCTTGATCCGTGAAATGGTTTAAAAAGACGTTTTTTGAAGGATCTAGACGATAAACTTTCCTCGATAGAATTTCATTACATAATTCTACAACTTCAGAACACTCATATTTTATGCTTCCAGCAGAGTACGAAGAAGAGCGTCCTGCTGTTCTGTTACTTTCAGTTATATTTCGTAACTGATTTACTGACAGCCACCAACTAATAAGTAATAAATAACTGACTACTGCTGACTTCCTATCACATTTCTTATGACTGCTACCAACAAACAATTCTTCTAACAACACTTATAAATGACATTGTTGATGTTTCTTTTAATGGAATGCACCTAATTCTCAGTTAATATATCCAGCTTTGCAAGCTTTTTTAGTCAATGTCGCATACAAACTATGAGGGGGAATCCCTTCGTCTCTCATAGAATGTT
This sequence comes from Inga laurina, assembly GCA_963855925.1. Classification (NCBI taxonomy): domain Eukaryota; kingdom Viridiplantae; phylum Streptophyta; class Magnoliopsida; order Fabales; family Fabaceae; genus Inga; species Inga laurina. Next base: position 61,760,329 of record OY979702.1, on the reverse strand, counting down.
TCAGCAATGACTACGCTTTTTCCCAGATTAAATCAGTCATTAAATAAGTCTATTTAATTGATTATGTAACAATTTACATCCGGTGTAGTGTAAATTTAGTAAATGTCAACGTATTGAGCATAGTAAAAACTTGTAGAAACTGTTATCAAATTGGTTGCCTGTGCTTTCATTCATTTGTTAATTCATCCTCCCGTCTTTTTGGAAGTTCTTCCTACCATGTTTTGGGTCCAGCTTCGGTTAAATTTTTCAGGGTTTTCATCTATGGGAATATATTTTATTCATTGGAACAGGTTTCTGACAAGTCTATATAAAACAATTTGTCTGAAGTTTGTGAGAAATGATCTTGAAAGTCCGTTTACTTGTGTTTGAACACGTGTCATATTTAATTGCTCATCTGTATTTTTGATTGGATTGACCTGCAGGCTCTGGGCTTGCTGACTTTATCAGCCGTGCTTCCTTTCAGCAATGTCAATTGTCAATTTGCCAGTAGTAGCACCTCTTGTTCTGAGCTCCAAGTAATTTTATTCTTCTCCTCTCTATATCTTTTTGCGCTTGCGCAAGGTGGACACAAGCCATGTGTACAAGCTTTTGGAGCTGATCAATTTGATACGGAACACCCAGGAGAACTGAAGGCGAGAAGCTCATTCTTTAACTGGTGGTATTTTACTTATACTGCAGGTGTCTTGGCAACTCTTTCAATATTGAATTATATCCAGGATAATGTTAGTTGGGTTTTTGGATTTGGAATCCCTTGCATTGTGATGGTTATTGCATTGGTTGTATTCTCTTGTGGAACTTGGACGTATCGGTTTAACATCCAGGGAGATGAAAAGAGCCCATTTTTTAGAATTGGTAAGGTGTTCATTGTTGCCCTACGCAATTGGCGAACTACACCCTCAGCAATTGCTAGTGAAGAGGAAGGTCGTGGTACTATGCCCCACCAAGCTTCTGATCAGTTTAGGTAAGATTAATAAACTTTAGCATATACGCCTTAAAAGGTGTTGAAAAATATGATAGCAATTGCAATCAGAACCTTTCAAAATTTCTTAAATCTTTGCTTTGCCTCACAAATTCTTGTTCATAGTGATCTGAGGGACCTTAACAAATGAAAAATAGTATTTGGGGGCCTAGCTGTTTTGTGACATTCGTTGATGACAGTTGAAAATTAAATATTTTTATTATTTTATTGTAATTAGGAATAAGCTGTTTTGTTAATTTGGATAATGTTTCTGTGGGGTTAAGATCAACTATAGTATTTTGTTTTTATTTTGATAAAGTTAGTTTATTTTTTATTAGGATAGCTCATTTCAACTATTTTGTTCAGATAGCCTTTATCCTAAGATTATTTTGAATTTTATGTTTATCACTTTGTTACTTAAGAGCTGTGATCTTTCGCCACCTACAAATGTAATAATATTTTAAGATTTTAGCCCAAATATTACAGCCACTCACTTTGAAAGCGCAAAAACCTTTCAAGAAGTGGCTGCATCAGTCCATAAACCTCTTTTCTCTCCAACTTATCATTACGGTGTTGCACAAACCAGCGACAATGAAGCCACTATACAAACTAGCAATACTTAAGCTTTTGCACAGACCTTTGAAAATGAAACGGCTGTATTGACATATAATTACACTTTTTATTGCTCATAATCATTTTCTTTATCGAGCAGATTTCTACAACCCTTATAGTAAATGAGGGATGGCTGATTCACCAATAAAGCTTTCTTGAAATGATTATATCTGCACTGATATATGGGACGTTTTATGTATTCCCAAATATGGATGGCAGGTTCCTTAACAAAGCACTAGTTGCCCCAGATGGTTCTAGAAAAGATGGGACAGTTTGTGATGTTTATGAGGTTGAAGAAACAAAGGCACTCCTTAGGCTTGTTCCAATATGGGCCGCTAGTTTGATTTATGCCGTTGTGTTCACTCAGCCTCCTACTTTCTTTACCAAGCAAGGGGTTACATTGGAAAGGAAAATTTGGCCTGGGATTCTTGTACCAGCTGCTTCTCTTCAATCCTTCATGAGTCTTTCCATTGTACTTTTCATGCCTACCTATGATCGCATCATTGTTCCTATAGCCCGAGCTATCACTGGAAAATCCTCCGGCATTTCCATGCTACAGAGAATTGGAACTGGAATGTTTTTTTCTAATATTGCTATGGTTGTTGCAGCCTTTGTTGAGATGAAAAGACTGAAAACGGCTCTAGACTATGGGCTAATTGATATGCCTGACTTGACGATTCCAATGAGCATCTGGTGGTTAATTCCTCAGTATGTCTTGTTTGGAATTTCTATGGGTTTCACAATGGTTGGTTTGCAAGAGTTCTTCTATGATCAGATGCCAGGTGAATTAAGAAGTGTGGGCCTTGCCCTTTACTTGAGCATTTTTGGTGTTGGGAGCTTTCTAAGCAGCTTTCTTGTCTCCTGCATGGAAAAAGCGACAGGTGGAGATGGTCACTATAGTTGGTTTGCTAATAATCTGAATCGTGCTCATCTTGATTATTTTTATGCTCTGCTTGCTGCTCTTAATTTGGTGGAACTGGCAGCCTTCTTGTTCTTTTCAAAGTCTTATGTTTACAAGCGAGCACGCACCTAGAAGAAACCTGTAATCTGCTTGATGACAAGTATCTAGGAAGCCACAGAAAGACTCTCATTTGCTAAAGTGTCCACCAAAATTGGGAAATTGATTATTTGGACCATTTTATATAGAATTTGCTTATGGATGTTTGTTGTATGACACGGCCATCCTTCTGTTAGGTAATTGTCAACTTGTATATATAGTAGTAATATGTTGAGTGGTACACTATGGTAAGGAATTGATTGTATTATAGTGTTGGCAAAAAAAAAAAAAAATTGTATTATACACTCCTAAATGAAATTGGAGTCTACCAAGAGACTTGACTCTCGCAGTGGTACTCTACTCGATTCGGCTTATGCTTCTGTCAGATGTAATGAATTGTTTCAGATACAACTGTTTAGGCCTTTGTCTTCATCCTCTTATTTTGCTATTTGCCATCTTCTGTAATTGTAAATAATGATGCTGGGACTCTACAAAGAGAGAGACTTTTTACTTGATTTAGGTTGACATGCTAAAGCAATTAGCAAATGACTTTTGAAATGCACATAATGTTCTTGTTTTCATTTTATTTGACACCCTAATATAGGCAAACTAATTAGATTGCAAATTTCTAATTAATAATCAGTTCAAACAATCAAATAGGATAGAGGGAAAAAAACATAATTGTATGATTCCCTCTATTTATGATACAACATAAACAATTTAAGAGGAAGACATGACAAATCCCCATCATATGTTAACTAATTAAATGTGAACATAATGCATAAATGATTACTATATATATAATCAACATGCACCAACGTTGTTGGGGTAGTTCCTGCAAATAAAGTGTATAATCTAAGTTACGTTTAAGAATAACGTCCTTAAGAGTTATTTCACTACCATTGATTGAGAAAGTTCTTTGAAATGTTGGTAGCTCATGAAATCTTATGGGGCGAGTTGTCGGATTTTCACTGTGTTTGCCTCTTGATGGCCTATTATTGTTGTGCACGTGAGTCCACTCTTCCTCTTAACACATTTATTAGCCCAAACTTACAAGGTGTAATATATATAATTGTATTCTCATTCACAAACACCTTGTTTCATTTAACACACCCACTATCAAAGTTATAATTCCAACAAAGATTGCATCTAATTCAAACAATTAATTGAGTTACTAACAACGTTTTCTTCATTGAATACATTAAAAAATTATTTTTTAAAAATATATTTTAGATGTTCATTACGTAAAGATTTTACTAAAAAGCGAAAAATATGCTGCATTTGATTATAATAATAAAATATAATTTATTATTTAGTAATTTTCAGATTGTATGATATTCTATTCACAAGAAACAATTTATAATACATTTATATTTAAATTTTATTATATATTTGTATTTTCATGAAATTATTTCTTATTGCTGCATCTTATTATTTTTCAGAAGCTCCTTAACATTTTTGAAAAAAATGAAAAATATTTCTTTATATATTCAGATTATTTTAAAAAGCTTAAATAAGCAGGATAAAATTTCCTAAAAATAATTTTCCCCAAAAAAATACGAATAACCATTTCATTGAAAAGCATAAACAAATGAACCCGACCATTTTATTTATAATATTAATCTTAAATGAATTGTGATGGACTATTATAACAGATAATATTCTAGAAAACAAGGAATAATTCCGGAAGGTTTTATTTGAAAACCGAATCCGAAATTCCGAACCACAAAAAATTAATGGCGAAACAGATCCACTCGGGACAAGTCTTCTTCCCTCTTTCTTTTCTCAATCCTCCGCCACTCTCCATAAAATGCGCGCCTTCCTCAACTCAAGGCCACCTTCGCCATGTCTCTCCTCTTCTTCACTTTGCACCATCCACCACTTCTCTTCTTTCCTCTTCAGCTTCCGACCCAGCAAACGCATTCACTTCCTGTCTCCCTGTTCTTCCCTCAGACAAACCAAGAAGCGGCAAGTGAGGAAGAGCGACACTCCCGATAATGCTCCGTCTGGTGGTAGTATAAACTGGCTTTTTAACCCTAAGAGCGCTGACGATGGTGGTGGTGGAGACAAGAATGAAGAAGATTCTGGATTAGAGGGTGACACTGCGTTAAAGGGTACTCTATTGGGCGGTGTCTTATTGTTGGGCGTTGTTGGGGGCATCGGCTCTGTTGGTTACATTTACAAGGACCAGATTAACGTCTTCTTGAATCAGTTTTCCACATTCATAGAAGGTAAAGCTTTCCATTAACTTCAAGTACTTCGATTCTCATTTTCGTGACTTGAGGATCATTAGAGGTTGATGCGCTAAGCTGCTGATAGAATTGTGGATAAGATTGAGGCATTTGAATAATTCGGGATCTCTAAATCTGGAGATGCTCATAAATTGCTTTGGCTATCATTTGTATCAATAATTTGAAAATAATCAGCTTCTGGATATTTTTGGACGTTACAACCTATAGGCAAGCATGCAATTTGATTATCCAAAGTTTAACCTGTGTAAGGTGAGCAACTGTATGTAGCTGCTTGGCTCCTCTTGCATGCTTTCAAGTATCTGGTGATCCAAATGCCTGGTTGAACCAGGTTCCCACCATTTGACATTATAATTTGGGCATGTAACATTTCAAACAGAATTCGATTCCTTTTACCCTTTCTGTTCATTCATCCACCCTTAGGGAAAAAAAATTAATTCTACTTACGAATTTGGATGTTATGGGGATGGATAATGAAATATGGGAGAATTAAATCACTGGAATTGATATATTTCGAAGACCTTTCTAAATTATTATTTTGTCGAGATTCCTAGGGCTATTAAGCTGTTACATGAACTGAACGTATAGTTCAGGACTTAGGAGTATACTTGTAATATTCCAGATCTTGGCTATTGTCTATATTTGTGCTTGGGTTTAAGTTAGCAGGGTTTTCCAATTACCTAGGATTTGTAGCAGCAGCAATGTAATTCCTTAAAGTTCATGATTCTGTCCTCATCTTTTATAATTTTTCATGTTCCAATACTATTTTCTTTCTCTCTAAAGCATTATCAAATCAGACCTAACCCTGTTTGGTTTTTAACAAGCAGGCTATGGTCCAGTTGGATATGCATTGTTTGTGGCGGTTTATGCTGGCTTGGAGGTGAGGATGCATCTACTGTTCCCTTGAACACCTGCTGCTAAATGTCAGGCTTGATTGCAGCTAGTATGACAGATTTGTGACTTAATTCAAAGTAGTATTTGATAATGTTTACATGCCTGCATCCCTCTTTTTTATTTTCATTGCAAACTGTTGTCTGTAAACTGCATGTTACCAAGTGAATCAGAATAGTCTCCATGCATAGATTATTCTGGAGTTCTTTCCTTTTGGATGAAACCTAAAATGATTCTTTTCATTTGTCGAAGTCTGACTTTGTCCCATCAATTATGGTCCCAGGTCCTTGCAATTCCTGCCATTCCTCTAACCATGTCAGCAGGGCTGCTTTTTGGATCTGTTATTGGGACTATCATTGTCTCTATTAGTGGAACGGTGAGTCATTATCTTTCTATCTCTCTACTCACATTCACTCTCACACTCACACTCAACTCATATGGATGTTAAGATTCAATTTACGCTATTGTGAAATCAATTCATATTATTGAGTATCTCTATGCAGCTCTTCTAAAATTGATTCTGCTTGATTAATGTAACAAGCGCTGGAACACATATGATTTAACAATGGGTTGAGAAAATTACGTTCTATTAGAAGTTTTAAGATGATCTATTTACATTGACTTTTATATTGGTGACTTAGTTTCAGTTTATGCCAGTGACTTAGTTTCAATTAATCCTAGTTGACCCAACCATTATAGGCGGTGTACAATGGTGAACAAAATATGCTAGAAGGCCTCTCTAATTACTGTTTTCAAAAAAATTCAAATAAAACAAAAAAAAAAATTGCTTAGATAAGTTTTTCCTATTTGCCTGTTCTCAAAACTTTTTTATGTTTTTTTCCCTTAAAAAAAGAAAAGAACTGCTTGGAGTTGTCCCCCCCCCCCCCCCCCTCTTTGTCTCTGTTCTCATTCATCATTGACTGCTGCGGACCATTTTGCTTACAACCTCCATCAGCCATTGATCACTACCAACCATTGTTGACAACCACCATCACCACCACTGCCTGTCATCAATTGCCACTAGCTGCTGTCAACCTTTGCCGACCACCATCATCCCTGTTCACTGTTGACAATCACTGGCCACTAACTACCATTCTTTGCCATCATTCACCTAGTACCCAAAACTTGTTTTAAAATCATTTTTTCCTTTAGATGTGATTTTCAAAACAAATTATTCAAATAGATTTTTTTTTTCTTATTCCCAAAACTTGTTATGCTGAATAATTTTACAAAATTGTTTTCAGAACCTAAAAATAACAAACACAATCAAAGAGTCCCTTAAATAAAATCAAGCAAGCCCTTTAAACTTTCACCACAAAGCAGAATCTGGAGTACAAGCCCAACTCGATGGATTAATGCATGTTTGTTTTAGCTTTTTAGAAGTGCTTTCACAATTTACGGGGTAAATATGTGAGAGGAGTTTTGTCTCGACTTGCGGAAAAGGGCTTTTAAAACCATGGTTTGGAGGTTTCCCAAACAGGCACTTAGTCCATATAACTCATTTTGTTAGGCCATTTGTGTTGTAAAAAAGTCAGCCCGAATAAAAATGGGTTTTTCTCAGTTGGGACCATTTAAGAAAAGGATTAAATGGCCTAACAAATGGCCTGAGGACACAACCACTCAAGCCCAAACCTAATTTCTTAAATGTGGTGTGGATGAAGAATTAAGTTTAACGATGGGTTATTTGGGTTATATGAGTTAGATTTGGGTTTTAGAAATTATTGAAATTTATGAGAATAAAATAAATGATGTGTTGGCTTGTGGGTTGGCTTGCATAGCCCATCAATCCTCATTTGGACCCACATGAAAATGGGCTGGTACAACCCTGCTCGTTTTTCCCAGCAACCCATTTAGGCCAGTTCATATGGTTTGACGTGGTTCATATTCCCAATGCCACCACAAAGTCTATTATTGGGTTCAATCTAATTCTGTTGATCACACTCTTAAATTCTTATATAAAAATTGATTTTATATGGTTTTAACACATGCTAAGGTAATTAAACAATACTATTGTTAAATTTTTAAAATATAATAAAGCATGAGCTACCTATTTTAAATTTTTAATGCTTAATATTCTAAAATTTTGTGTGCGGTATCAAATTAACAATTGTCTACAATTGAATGATTGGACCATTGAAAATTATATTCTGCATGAAATCAATTGGCTTCAAGTATGAAATATTTCACATTAATGGCAACTGATCCCAAACATATGAATGCATGTTCTTTTGTCTAATATTTTGCGAACATTTCAGGTGGCAGCTAGTGTTGCTTTTCTGATTGCAAGATATTTTGCTCGTGAGCGTATTCTAAAATTGGTGGAAGGAAATAAAAAGTTTCTTGCTATTGACAAAGCAATTGGGGAAAATAGCTTCAAAGTTGTGACTTTGCTTCGCTTGAGCCCTTTACTTCCATTTTCTCTGGGGAATTATTTATATGGATTGACATCTGTTAGGTTCGTTCCCTATGTATTGGGAAGGTATGGTGCTTAAAACTAATAATACATTATTGAGTGCATTTCAATTCTTATTTTAAATCTTAGGCCTTATCTTTCTTTTCTTGAAACCTAACTCTGCTTATCGCTGAGTTTTCAATTTTGCACTTTATAAGTTGTCAGAAAATATGATATGCTTGGTTTTGTCAACAAACAACTTGAATCCAAAAGCTTAAGCTATTAGGTGAAAACCCATGGACATGAATAGTATGTTTCATTATCTCAGTCAGGTTAGTTGTACAATGTAAATACAGAGAAACTAGGGCTACATTGTAAATGGGCTGAATGGACGAAAGCCCACTTTCAACACCATCCATTATCACGTATCTTGGAAAACTTTAAAAAAAAAAATTGAAGATTTGAAAGCTTGAGAGGCTACAAGATGCAATAAGTCCGTCTAGTCTCTCTCCATATCAGAAACCAAAACTTGCTTAAAATAGCCATGAGTTGAGCACCATAGTCAAGGGAAAAACACAATCCTGTCCCATAACAACTGTAGGGAATGTCTTTGAAGATGCGGGTAGTTTAATTTGTGGATCAGTCACTCTTTTTGACTTAAACATTTTTAGTTTTTGTGCATTTCTGATTTAGTACTAAAACAATGAACAATTTTGACGCAGTTGGCTGGGAATGCTTCCAGGGACGTGGGCTTATGTGAGTGCTGGTGCATTTGGACGAGCTATAATTGTAAGTTTGTGGCACACTTCCCCCCATGCTTCAAAATAATTGAAGTATTGGGAAATCATTTGTCCATCATAAGCTTTTGCCTTTTCGCAATGGTGTTTTTGTCTATCCTTTCATTTCAAAATAATTTATGTGCTGTGTGTTTGTCTATGGTGTGATATTGGTACAAAGTAGTCTTAAAGTAGGAGATGAATGGTGCTGAAAACTTTGTAGGCATTGCTTCTACTGAAATATGTGGTCACGACTAAGAATGTTTATGTGGATTCATGTTTCTATATTGTTTCTAATGTGATAGGTGAGCTGAGTTATTGTAAACTGACCTTGGGATGTTTAAAATGCAGTAACATTGACTATTACAATAAGCACGTTATATCTTGGATAGCTATAATTTACCAAGTTTGAGAGAATAAAATTTCATGTAGAGTTATTAGGTAACGGTATGACAGATTGAATAGAAAAATTATGAGCAATGAAATCAATTTAGGGAACACGTCAAAGAATGGGTTTTCAGAAAACGGGGGCATATGGGCATACGTCAGGTAGGAGGAAGAAATACTGCATTGCATGGATCTCTTATTGGAATATATTCGAGTGATTGCTCAAGATTTATTCACTCCCTTTATAGTGTAGATATTCGTTTTATTGTTTTCTGTTTTAAGTATTGAAGAGTATTCACATTTTTTTGCTTATTTTAGTAAAACATGCTTCTTTGACATTTCAGCAAGAAGAATCTGATCTTTCTTTAACTGGAGGAAACGGTCAGCTGCTGACTCTTGGCTTGGGATTGTTGGCCACTGCATTAGCTGCTGCTTTTGTCACAAAGCTTGCAAAGGTATCAAATCATTATGTTACCAACTGCATTAAGAAACTACCGTAAAAATGAAAAATATTTGACCAGGGTGGAAAGTTTGTTTATTTCAGGATTCTTAAATTGAGATCTGTCACTGGATCAGTAAAGATACTGACTCATTGATTATTGGTCTAACCGAAATACAACTGTAGATGAAAAGATTTTAACTATATTCATGTGTGGTTTATTTTATATATTAAAAATCCTACCCAACATATACAAAAGTGCACACAGGCACCTATAGGCTATAATAACCAATGGTGGTTGATCAAATAGAAGGGGTTCAATTTCCTTTAAACAGGGTTAAGCATTGAAACCTTATGAGTGAAAAACAAAATCGTGCATGGAGATCTACCCCCATCCAACAGGGCTCAAATCCAATGCAAAAGTATCAGATACCAGATAATTGTGTTAAAAAAAAAAACCAGTGTTAAAAATATGTTGACTAAATGTGGATACAAGTGGACCTCTAAATTTGATTGTTCATTCCCAATCAGGCCTGAATTCTGTTGCTAAAATACCTCATACCAGCTTAATGATTTACATGGACTGAGTTGAATTTAATGACCACTATATTGATGATTGTATCACTAAATATTCTAGGAACTGCTGAGGCAGTTTGTTTTCTAGTTTCTGTTAGCTAATGTGGTCCTATAATTTATGCTGGTGTGGATAAAGCCCCGTAATGTACTTGAGATTAAGGGGGAAGTTATATTTTATCCTTGAATTAAGCCATAATAACGATGTTAGTACCTAAACTGTTAAAAACCTAGCAAAACACTTGTTGAATTTTGGAGCACAATGCGCAATTTTGGGGCTGTTTTATTATGTTTTCATATGATGACAACAATTGATTAGGTAATTGTTTTTAGTAATATCATGAGGGTGTGAAGATCTTATCTCTTTCACTCCATCCCACTTTTGTCACCTAGGGCCAATGAGGTGACTGGTTAGGTCTTACTTTTTGGAGGGTGTTTAAAATAATATGCCTCTGTTGTTATTGTTAATGGGTGTTTATTTGTTAAGTGATCCTTTTATGTGCCATGTTGCAGGATGCTGTGAAAGATATCGAGTAGAAACAACTCAGCTTTTGCCAATGAAACCAAGGTCACATGTCATATCCACAAACTGATATCTTAGTAAATGAGAGTAAAGAAAAGAAAGTCCTCATGGTAAATGAAAGAACCAGCATAATCATGTAATTATTTTTTATGCAATTGAGTAGGATCTTCGCTTCTTCATCCCCATCTCCACCCCTCAAGGGTGGGGGTTTCTAACATTGTACATTGGATCCACTTTATAAATAAAAAGAGTAATGCAGGTTGCACAACAAAGTCGCAGATTCTCAAAAACGGGCAAGTACCAGCGAAGATGTACAAGTTGGAATCACATCAATGATTGTCATGATAATGATATTGATTGGTTATAATGCTTTTATAAGTGGGATAGTCATAGGACTAGTGAATGTACTAGTTTGACGAAGTTGGACAAGGAAGAAGGAGGAATACTATTTGATCAAAAGTTTAGAGGCATAATTGGATCTCCGTTCTATTTGATAACATGCAAACTAGATATCATGTTCAGTTGTGCAAGATTATAAGCAAATCTCAAAAGTTCACACTATGTAGATGTTAAACTACTTTAAGGTGTTGGATGAAAGTGGACATTAAACATAATGTCTAGTTTGCATGTTATCAAAAGTAGATATTAGACGTATCTAAAAACATACTTTAGAATGCTGAATGAACTATAAAATACTTTAAAGTGTTTGATACACCTTAACTTGTCTAAGACTCCCCTTACCCCAAGCTCTATGTCTCGAATAACAATGAAGATGATGGAAGACTGTAGCAACTCAAGGTCTGTTGCTTGGAACCATGCCAATTTCACTTTCTCCGTCTCAAGATTCTTCTTCCTCAAGAGCGCCCATTATTCAACACAAAGTGGTGTGACTATTAAAATAGAAAAGTTATGTATATACCTCTCTGCAAGTGAGTTACTGGATTAGCTCTGAAGAGTTTAATTAAAGTTTAGCACAATTCGAATTGGAATAAAACAAATGCACTCTAACACAATTAGGACTCTAAATATGGAGCCTTTTAAATATGCCATCATCAGCTCTTAGAAGAATCTTCACGCCACCTTCAATTTGTACACCACCTCTTTAACTATGTTATAAAAATTGGTGACAACTATTCCATTCATTCCCGGTTGCACGTTAGACGTCAAGAAACAACTATATGAATTGGAATTTCTATTTAATCATGCCTTAATTCATACTCATCACCCTTGTGGTTTAACATTTTATATGTATCTTAATATATACCCTTCGGTTAAATGTAGGAGCTAATTGGGAGGATTGGTTTTGGTCCTAAATGTATGATCTCAATTCACTTTGTCCTATATTTATCACTCTCCCCTCCCCAAAAAAAAAAAATACCCCTATTCCAAACTCCCTCAACAATAGTGGCAAATCAATTCAAAGTTTTTTTTTTTTTTTTTTTGATATTGTCACCGGTATCCGGTTTGGGGTTCGTAACTACCCATTCCAATATAAGTGTCTCATCTGAGAGATGAACTCAAGACCCATAGGGATCTAACGGGACCTTACACCGCTAGACCAACTCTATGTCGGTGAACAAATCAATTCAAATAGTTGCAAGACATTTGTTACACAAGGTTATTTTATGGAGATCATGTTATTTTTGTTATAATTAATTAATTTATTTAACTTTATTAATCTATTTAAATTAATTAAATAGCTTTTACATTAAGTACGTGTGGAGTATAAGCTTGAATTACATATGACAAACGCATTGTTTGACTCTAATCTCTCCCATTCATTTATTTGTTGTACTTGTGATGTTGGGTTTTACAGCTAGCCCCCCTAGCATTTGAATTCTCTATCGTTGCATCTACCTAATTTTAGACTGAATTAGGGTTTCAATGCCATTAAATGGTTTGAAAACTTACTCTTCCATACTTCCTTATGCTGGGTTGCATTGCAGGTCTAAAGCCAATGGTTGGCTAATGGAACTGAGTCAATAAAAATAAATACTTTCTGAATTTGGTTTTAGTAAATACCTTTTTCCCGGATTTATTGAATTAGGAATACAGGGTATGAGAAACTGAGTTACGGCAAGAAAATGAGGGGGGAACTACATACCCTCTATTTAGAGCATCAAGTTGACAATATTTTAGTGACTCATGATTAGGAATTATTTCCTGCTTGCCCCTCAATTAACCATCCTCATAATGAATGTGATCTCGGATTAATAATTTGGCAAAAACTCAAATTAAATAGGAAAAATTGCATTTAGGTCCCAATCAAGAGAAAATACGATAAAATGGTTTCTTGAAATCTCAAAATTACATTTAAGTCTTGTAGGATTTTTTTGCTATAAATTTCATTTGTCAAATACCCATGAACTTGTCACTGGATGCTCATGAATTATCAGTGAACGCTCTTTGACTTGTTAGTAGACACTCATGGATTTGTTAGAGGAATTGGAATTTATTGCAAAATAGTCCCACGAGACTTAAATATAATTTTGAGATTTCAATAAACCATTTTTATTGTATTTTATTTTTGTGCGGAACCTAAGTGTAATTTTCCCAATTAAATATCTAGCTATTGGGGATCCGAAATCCAACAGTTACCAACCCTACTAACAATGATCACTTGATCACCATCTAACTAGCATTTCGTTATGGACAAATGCCCAATTAACTAACTTAATCACCGAAACACGCGGTATAACAACACCGTGCCAACGTTAACGACTTCAATTTTCTCAATTTTAGTGTAGGCCATAGGAATGGCCGTTTCAATAGATCCTATGGATAAGGAATTATTAGGGACACTATTTTCTTACCTTCAACTTACGCCTCCTCAGCTTTAGGAATATTCAAAGGATGAATAAAATTCCTCGCCTATTTTACTAAGCACAAGTTTCTCCTTACTAGGGATCATAGGATTAAAACTCGAGCCATTCGATCGAACCAATAAACTAATGAACTAACCCTTAGACAAAAATGGTCAAAACTTTTAGACGGGGTTAACTATGCTGGATTCTATATATTTTCTCTTTCATCATTGAGCTTGAAACAATAGTTTTGAGTTTTTTGAAAAAACAAATTAGTCCATCATATTTTTGTTTTAACATCTCTATTTTGTTGGATTACATGTAATCTATACATTGATGTTTTATATACTTGTTGATTGATTTTTCTTCATTTAAGTATTATTTTAACTATGACTAATCTAACTCTAAGTTAGCTCCGATTTAAACTACTTATAATTACCATCAAACATCCATCTTGATTGGTTTATTGACTAATCCATATTTTTAGTACCTTGGAAATAAAAGCTATGCTTGAAACCAAGGATCCCTTCAATTTAGTTGCCAATTGTAATAATTCCCAATAGCTTGAATTGTGCGTTTGACTTGTTTGAAAGCATAACCCTAGGAGGCGCAAGAGGGCCATGGAGAACCAAGAAAGACTATGTCATTGGCCCCAAGAAACATATCACAAGAAATTCTATTGAAAAATAACAGATTAAAGACAATTTGAATTCTCCGAAGGAACCAATGGAAAAAAGTACTTTCCATCTTTCAAGAAAAGTCAAAATTTTAAATAGGAACAAATCGACATTAGAATTTGAGAAAAGGTGTCAAGATTAGATATATGCAAGAAGTGGTCACCAATATAAATCACGAAAATAATAAATAAGGGAAATTGTATACTCTTTCACAAGGGTAGTACATAGTAGTTTATCTAGCTAGCAATTTAAAATCCTTAGTTGCATTGTAATATTATTATACTGCAATTTCTTCTTAGCTTGTTTTTTTGCGACAAAATAAAAAGTATAAAAGAGTGAAATATCAAGAATAGCAAAGCAAAAAGCCCCCCATAAAATCAACCGAAAATTCAACCATGGAATCTAAAGTAAATTAAAGTATAACCCAAGAAAAAGAAATGTTAGCTTAACCAAGGACTTAAGTTGGTTTTTTCTTCCATCCATTAAAGAATGGACCCACAACTTAACCCACCTACCTTCTCCAAATTGAAATTGTGGGATAAACGAAAGGCACTTGATTAAATACGGTGGGTCTTGGCAAGCATATGAAGTATAATGTACGTGAAATATTCCAGCCAACTTTTGAAGATTATAATATTCTGAGTCAATGTTGCTCTTGAAAGCAACTATTTTAAATTTTTTTCACTAGGAATAAAGCATGTGACTTGAAAGCTGGTGTTACCATGGCAACCAGAAAGATTTCTAATAATTTATATATTACAAACTCTTAAAAAAGCAACCAAAACACCCTAAAAAGATAGGGAATAGGGTCACACAAATATGATTCCGTTTTCTTTAATGGTGTCAAGAACAATGCCTAGTTTACCTTCAATCCTTTCATTTTTCCTAGGTTCATAAGCCATTGCATACACATCAGCTTCCTTTGATCTCTCAGCAATAAGTCTTCCTATCACCCTGCAAGCATTCTGATCAGTCAAGGATGGCAGAGTGTTTCGAAGATCCTTAGCATTGGTGGTGGCAACCGAAATGACTTTGCTCGTTCCTCGGTGCATCACTTTTGCATGAATAAATCTTTTTGAGAAGAAAACATTCAATAAGAATGGCCTCATGTACATATCTGTCCTCTGCTTCCATGATTTCCTATTAGGTTTCTTCGCAGCTTCACCACGTGATCTTCGGGTCCATGCAGCTTGAATGAAGGAACCCTACAGATGTTGACAGATAGAAATTGATGTCCTTCTTAATCCGTCATTAATATATTTGGAACATGTATGGATTTCATCAATTATTAAGGTAACTACAATGCTACAGCAATAGAAGTGCAGATCATATATCATCATTAAAATAAATCATGCATTCTGCACAAAAATTAATTTAAAATCCCGCACAAGAGAATATGAATGCAGAGTAACTAGCATTTATGATTAAATTTCTACAGTTCTTAGCAAACCAAGTGACCATATACATATACAGAGGAAAAAAATACATTTAGGGAAGAAATTTAAAAAGGACCCTTCTTCAGAAGTGAGGAGTAACAGTTATAACCTGATAAACATTCGATATTCTAACAGAGCTCAATAAAACCCAAAAAACAAAAGAATCAAATACAAAGTTACAAAGAAAGATTAGGAATATCAGAAATTAAAAACCAAGTAATGCATATAAAAATCTGTGAAAGGGAAAAGGGCACATAATCAAGAGATTACGCCTGTCACAGTACATGGTACCATATACCCTCGATACTGGAATAAGTAAAACACAAGAAACTGACAAGAAACAGAACAAATATGTATATATACTGATGAACACACACAAATACTCTGCCACAGATTTTAACAGAGTATAAAACAGGGAAAAAAGTTATAGAAACAGAGCCAGGGGGGGATATGAAGAAAGAAATGGAGGGGGAAGAGACAGATTGATTGAAGGAGGAAGAGAGAGTAACCATCTGACTAAGTCAGGAAACATTCCATTCATGCAAAAAGCCTGAATACAAGTGCTGCCTAGCTGCTGTTTTTCGAAGTAAGATTTCCTTAGAATGAAGGAAAGCCAAAATAAGATCCTAAGGTTTCCTTCTTATGAAGAAAACAGTCCAAATATTACAAAATAAGACTAAAAAGCATTAGAAAATATTCTTCCAATTCCTAACAAACATAAAATTATTTAAGATATCATTGCTTCCTATAATAGAATTCTCCATATCTCCCATCACATTAGTTCGTGTGTCTGTGAAAGAGAGATAAGAAACATGACCACATAGTGTGTGTGAGAGAGAGGAAGAGATAAGAAATTGAGCGTATATAAATTTTGTGTGCGCGTGTGGTTTTTTTTTTCTTTTTTTTTGGGGGGGGGGGGTTGGAATCAAGTGAAAATCCTCTTTTTTCTGCATAATGACAGCAGCAAAAACAAATTACCTAGGAGAAACTGAGATAGCTAAATTCTGTTAACACAATTATTGAGTTATTATAGGCTGTGAGAGTCTGCAGATACTTTTGTTTCTGGCATAAGAAAAAATTACATTTCAGGAAGACAGCTGCAATGAGTTGGAAAAGAGGATCGCAAAAAGTTAAGGGAAAAATGGAAGTGCTAAACACTAAATTAAGTGCAACAACTCACAAGAAACTTAATGGCTGCTGTAACCAACCCATTTTAACCAAAGTAGATTCATATATTATATCTATAACTAATATAGAAGAAATCCTGTTTTGAAGGGAGAAAAATTAAAAGATAACAAGCAAGCACAACACACAGGGCATTCCATGCTGATTTTGGAAATTTTTAGAGCTTTGCAGGAAAAAATGTGCATGTCTCGAGATCAATAAGAGGAAAATGGAAAGCCTAATTTTGAGCTTCACAAAATGTTTATACATTGAGTTATTTGAACACTCCAGATTTTAGGCATGCATAAAGCTTAAGTAGTTATAAGTCCATAGTTTTATTACCATCTCTAACGTATTATAAAGAAATAGACCTCTACTCACATTCTCTCAAGTTAATTCTATTAAAATTTCTTTAAGATACTATTTTCGTAGAGATTCTTACTATCATACTCTCGTCAATTGATCGCATCAAATACTGATTTCTGATAACCAAGCCAAGACAATAGAAAATTACTAATTCTGCAAACAAAGTTGGACTAGCTCCAAATAACTGGAGCTGGAGAAAGAATGGAAGATAATCATCTAAACCAAATTAAAACAGCCACTACTTCCGGTACTAATTATAAAATAAAGTTGACTTTTTTTTGGAGAAATTAAGGAAACTAAATAAGTTACTTAATCATATAATATATTATGTATCTTTAGATTATATATTAGTTTATTAGTTAAACTAATTAGTTTGAAGAAAAACTAAAAATATAAACACTTTAAAGTAATTTAATTAGCTTCCTTAATTTCTCTAAAAAAGTTAACTTTATCTTATAATTAGGACCGAGGGAGTACCATTATGTGTGCAAAATCAGAAAAGAAAAGAACAAACAACAATCGAATCGGCGCAAACATGAAATTCAAAAGTCAAGTGGAATACAATACAACAGCAGGGGGAAACTAAATATACAATCCAAAAATCATATATACACAATCAAACATAGGGACTTCAAAAATTATTAACTCAAGGGAAAAAATTAAGATTGGGAACATACGGTGTTGGGAGAATGATTGGGACGGTTCGAGATAGGGCTTGAACTGATGTTTAACTTGGGAAATGAAGAAGACCATGAAAGGAAAGTAGGTTTATCGCAGCGAAGGGAGTGAGCAGGAGATTGGAGAAGGCATGAGGAGTGGGAAATTGAAGATGGGGACGAAGCACAGAGTATGGATGACATTTCAGACCATTCAATAGAGCTCTGCTTCTGTGAGTGTGAGAACTGAGCTAACTCGGGATAATATCATCTGCTGCAGTCTCGGATACACCTTTTGGGCTTTGACGCTTTTTTTTTTTTTTTTCTTCTTTCTTTTTGGACCAGACTCATCAATTTTAAAAGGGATATTATGATGCATCTAACACCAATAAAATATTTTTATATATATCCATTAATTTAAAGGACTTTTTGTGTAATTTTATACTAAATAAATAATTTAGGGTGCTAGATACATTTAAAAAAAATATGTTAGAATGTTGAATACACCAAAAATATAGTTGAGGGTATTAAACGCATTTGAAAAAATATTCCAAGGTGCTAAATGAATCAGAAAAAATATTTTAGGGTGTTAGATGCATCAAAAAATATATTATAAGATATCAGATACACCTAAAAAAATATTTTAAAGTATTGAATACATTTTAACCCTTTTTTTTTCATGTGACAAGGCATATATGCCCTAGACTTAATACTGCATATGATGTGAGTGTAGTAAGCGGGTATATGCACAATCTTAGAGAGGATCATTAAAATGCTTTCAAATGGACCTTCATTATTTAAAGGATAACTTTTGATCTTGGTTTAGATTTGACAGGAATAAAACTTCGTCTACTGATGTGGTTGGTTGTATTGACTTTTTATCATGGCCGTGATTTTGACAAACAAAAGTATCTTTCTACTTATATTTTCACACTATATAATATGTGGTCCTTCTATTAGTTGGAAAGCATCTCTCAGTCTTGTTTTGCATTATCTTCTACTTCAGCAGGAAGTTCTATATTGCAGCAACACAGGGTGTGAAAGAACCTATTTGGTTTCGAGGTTTTTTAATTAAAGTGTGGTTCATTTGACTAAATCATAGGTATAATTCAAAGATTGAACATA
Organism: Inga laurina; assembly: GCA_963855925.1. NCBI lineage: Eukaryota > Viridiplantae > Streptophyta > Magnoliopsida > Fabales > Fabaceae > Inga > Inga laurina. The sequence goes on along the minus strand of OY979702.1, from coordinate 61,741,304 downwards.
TTGATTGATGTTAGATACCACTTTATCAAAGTATTAAGCACTTATAAGGAATATTGAATGCTCGTTTGAGATAGCTTATTTTTGGACAATAAGTGATAATAAATCGTGATTCACGATATACGAGGTAAGTATGTGAGAGGAGTTTTGTCTTAACTTACGTAATAAGTGCTTATTTCTCAAAAATAAGCTATTCCAAACACTCACTGAGTAAAGCTCAATAATAATGAAAGAATAAATGGACAATGAGTAGCAAAGGAGCTATATCTTAAATCGAAAAAGATTTAAGTTTATAGGTATTTTTACTGTAATACTCCCTCCAGTTCTTAATATAAGAGTTAATTAATTTTTTTTAGAGTTTAAAAAAACTAAATAAGTTATATCAAAATGTTTATACTTATTGTTTTCCTCTAAACTAATTTTTTCTCTTTTGCCCGTTCTTCTAAACTAATTTAATTGACTTATAAATTGATATATAATCTAATAATATATAATATATTTTATAATTAGGTAACTTATTTAACTTCTTTAATTTTTTTTTAAAAAAACCAACTGACTCTTATATTAAAAAACTGAGGCACTAATAGCATATAATTATGCTCAACTTTATCCCATGGTGGACTTCCCCTATTGACTCACGTCCACTAACATTAGGGCATCCTAATAAAACCAATAAAAGAAGAGAGAGAAGATTATTAAGAGTGTGTTTGAATTAGCTTTTGAAGAATAATTTCTAAAAAAAATGATTTTGGAGAATAGCTTATAAAAGGAAAAAAATTTTGGCTTTTCCAAAACCATGGTTTCAGGAAAAAAAAAAAGTGCTTCTACAAAAATTTAAGATGTTTGGGTGGCTTTTGGCAAAACTATATTTTGGGCTTAAAAAGTGCTTTTTTGATGTGTTACCCAGATACAAACTAAAAGCTCGTTTGGATTAGCAGTGACAGAAGGGGATTTTTTCTAATATGATTTTTACAAACTTAAGATAAGATAAAAGTCAGATTGTAAATATAATTTTTTTGTATTAGCGATGGTAGAAGCCCATCTGCACTGTGAAAAGCAAGTCTTAATGTGTGTATTTGAAACAGCGATAGGAATGCTTAAAAGCAGCTTTTCAATCGTGATTTACGGTATACGAGATAAATATGTAAGAGGAGTTTTATATCAATTTACATGAAAAGCAGTTTAAACGCTATATATTCGCCCATCCAAACACTCACAATAACTTCTTCTTAAAAGTAGCTTTCAGCTTAAAAAAACATTTAAAAAAATACCAATCCAGACACTTCATCTTACCCTCATCGAACTTTTTCCCCTCCTACCGTATTTTTTAGACACCCAACGCCTTCCCAACAGGCCCTAGATTAATTAAAATTGAAGAATCCTGAAGCCTTGAAGGTGCATAGGATTCCTTGTGGTCAATCAACATTTCATCCCAAAGAAGGTGCTTTGGTCCCCCTGAAAAAAGTGAGCTTTCCGTAGCTTATTTGGTGTGTTCTTTTACTCTTATAAAACCTAAAATTTCAAAAAGGCCCTTAATTAGGCTTTAATTTAATTTATTTTAATCTATAATTAGGTATTAATAATATGAAATCTTACACCTAACTACATATCGAGTTATATTCTACACTTATGTCGTCAGTTTCAACTTACCCCGTCTAGTCCTTTAATATCAAAGGCAGATGACTTGTTTGGAGAAATTAACGCAGTTAAATCAATTATATTAAGATATCTATATTTATTGTTTTTCTATGAAGTCACTTACATGACTTATAAATTGATATATATATATAATCTAATAATACATAACTTATATTATGATAAGTACTCTTTCGTTCTTTAATATAAGATATATTTAAGAAGTCGATCTTGATCCTAAATATAAGGAAAAAAATTTATATTTGTCGGTATTTTCCTAATTCACCCCTATTAATGATCCATCAACACTAATAAAAAAGGAGAGTGAATGTAGGAATTAAGTAAGATGATTAAGACATTTTAGAAAATACATGGCATATTAACTAACACAACTAACTTCTTTAATCTAATTAAATTATATAAATATGTCTTATATTAAAAAATAGAGAAAATAATTTATATAGTTTCCTTAATCTTTTTTTTTTTAAAAAAAAAATCAACATAATCTTATATTAACATGTGGAAGCAGTGTAATATTGTAAGAGTACCTAGAGCTTTCAATCTAGTGGCAAATCGCCTTGCACGTCATGCATATAAGGATAGATGTGGTTTAAGACAAGGCATTATTGGCCAAATTTAGTTTACTCTCAAATTTTCAATTTCATTTGTCCCCAAGTTACAATTTTATAGAATTATCAAATTATACCTTCTTTTATTTTATGTAATACTATTCAACTTTACATCTAAAATCTATCAATCAAATGAAAAATACTAATAAATAAATAGATAAAAGTAACCTAACATGTGGGTGGAGAGGAGAGGAGAGGTGGGAAAACGGAAAACCAAACAAATCCCACCAAAGAATGAAAATTTCAGATTAAAGAAAAAATAAAAAATAAAAAAAGGATATGGATATATATGTGGCTTGGAATACATGTGGCGGGTGGAAAGAGGGGAGACACGGAAATGAGAGAAATGTGAGTTTGGTTAAAGTTGATTCAGTTACCTACCTACCACTTGTCTTTCTCACCTACTTTCGTCATATCCCACTCATGCCTTTTCCTTCGCCTCCCCAAACTAACCCATTATTCCATTATCCTCCGTTGAAATTCATATTTCTTAATAAATAAATACACAGTGCTGTGTATGATAATTTGAAAGAAGCTTTTTATATAAAGAATCTTATTCATTTAAGTAAGATTCACTTTCTAAATGATTTTACATTTTATTTATTTATTGGTTATTTAAAATTAAAATGCCAAAATCTAAATAAAATAAGAAAATAAAAATTGTAAGAAAATTATTTTTTGAAGTTTATTATTAGACCAGCCCATAAAGTTTTTTAAAAAAATGGTACATGACTTCGCACTATAACTACTCAATGACTATATTTATAAATTTTTTTGTGTTATTGAAAATATAAGAAATTACATTACCCATGTAAATTATAAATCATGAAACAATCCTGGCCAAAAAAAAAAAAAAAAGAAACAATCAAGTATTGCAAAGTATCCATATATAATAGAAAAGTCTATGAACAGTATATATTATTCCGTAGAGTTTGTTAGAAACACAAAACCTTCCACACTAGGCACTGGCTATATTATATTTAGGCAATATCAATCAAATATATTCTTATATTTTTTACTGGATTTTTTATAATTTTCTCACCTACATGTATTTGTTTATGTGCTCATGGTCATAATATTTTCAAGGGAAACCATTAACATTAGTATTGTTGTCTTGACTTTCATTCAAAATACACATGAATTAATTTTACCACGGTGATATAAATAAAATCAAACATACTATATATATACAAGGAGACTATTCTGAAAATAATAATTTTTTTATTTTTTATTTTAATTATAAACATTGTATTTCCTCATTTTATTTTTAAAAAAAAACTTTTGTTTTATATTTTATGAAAACTTCCATATGTCTTGGTCAATACCCACACGAGCATAAGTATTATGAGTTGGATGATTAATAACTATAAAATAAGAATATAATTAAATATTAGGCGAGATTACCAGACGTAACAAATTAATTTTTTTTTCTTATATTTGTATTTAAAAAGGTAGATCATAGTCTTAAAATATTGATATGACACAAAGCTCATCCTAATCAAACTGCCTCCTTCCCCTTCACATCAGCCGTTGTATATGCATCTCTCTGTGTATCATAAAAAGTAAACTCTTTTATCTCTCTCTCTCTCTCTCGCCTCTGCCTCTTCTTCTCACAATCCCATGCCCAGTCTCTTTCAGTTATTCCTTCTCTCTTATTTATCAACCCAACACACCCAAAACGAGCAAATCGAAACGAACTTATCCACTCCTTGTCCCTGATTTTTATTCTCTCTCTCGTTCCTATCAATCAATCAATCCTCTTGTTCGCTCTGTAATTAAAACTTGTTCTTCTTCATAGATATGGGACGTTCGCCTTGTTGCGAGAAAGCCCATACAAACAAAGGTGCTTGGACCAAAGAGGAAGACCAACGCCTTATCGATTATATTCGCCTCCATGGCGAAGGCTCTTGGCGTTCTCTCCCTAAAGCTGCTGGTACTCATTCATTGATTCATTCCTAATATTATTATTGCTCTTTGATTTTGAATTTCTCTTTTGATTCATTTTTTGTCCTCTTTCTTTTGATTCCGTTTGTGTGTAGGATTGCTCAGATGCGGAAAGAGTTGCAGATTGAGATGGATTAACTACCTTCGTCCTGATCTCAAACGAGGAAATTTCACTCAAGAAGAAGACGACCTCATCATCAAGCTTCATAGTCTACTTGGAAACAAGTAATTACTACGTACCTTCTTCGCCGATTTTGTTTTCTCTCTGTTTTGTTCTCAATTCTGTCCCTATTTAGATGCCGAGGAATTAAAAGCCGGAAACTGAGTTCATCTCTGTTTTTTTTTTTTGGATTAAACCTAGATGGTCTCTGATTGCGGCGCGATTACCCGGTAGAACCGACAATGAGATCAAGAATTATTGGAATACTCATATAAAGCGCAAGCTCATCAGCCGCGGGATCAATCCCCAAACTCACCGTCCTCTCAACGAAACCACCGTCGCTGTAAAATCCACCGCCGAGTGGGAATTCAAGACCTCGCCGGCAGCGGAAAACGACTTCCTCGTGAAGAAGCAGAAGCAGGAGAGTGATAATTTCAATTTCAATTGCATCGATTTCGGAAGCATCAAGGCTGTCGAAGAATTGAACAACACTATTAGCGGCACCACTTCAGAGGAAGAAGAACCGCCATTGCTGGATCGAGATTCTTCGCTTCATGGTGGTGATGCTGATGGTGAGCCTGATCTAGAGCTCTCGATTGGTCTCGTGCCATTTCACTCCGAGTCCGCTCGTACAACGCAGGGGAACTTGGCCGAGTCGAAGATCGGGTTGGTGCGGTCTCCGGCTACGATGGCTCAAACAGCGGCGTGTCGGAGTTGGCAATTTGATTTTCAGAGTTGGGGAAGTGTATAGAAAAAAACCGCCGCAACCCAAATCTCTCAGGGATAGATTTCACACAGTATTGTCCGTAGGAATATTTTTGTCATAAAAGATACCAAAAAGTAAAAAAGGACGTTTGTTTCATTTTGTTCTTTCATATGTTTTTTTGAATGAAATTTTAGACTTTTAGGGCAGTAAATGATCTATATGGTCTTTAGTATAAACCCAAAACAACTCTGTTCATTGTTTAATTAATAGCACAGGATTTTTTCTGATTTTGATAGACATATCAATCTAATGGTTTGGTAATAGTCGAACGTGAAATTAATTTAATTTTACATATTTGTTAGTAAAAATGGTATAAAAATAATTTGGCACGTCCGGAAAAAAAATATTAGCATGAGGAATTTATATATTCTTTTGTTGAAAACAAAGTTGTCCTTTTCATTTAATATCTTATCCATTGATCGGTGGAGAAAATTTTGATCCAACGATATTATTTCCTGGGAAAGTATTACCTTACATATTACATACATACGTTACTGTCAAATTCATCAGCTGACTCTTTACATTTCTAATTAATAAAGTTGTGTTAATTTATTCTTAAATTCGTGTTAATTTTTTTGATTTTATCATCCTCAACAACATTATATATAAATTTTATAGAAATTTTTTTATTAAATATAATAAATTATGAATGTTGATATATTTAATTTCAATTATTTAGATTTAAAATATATCTAAATCAAATTATTGTCATTTTTTATATTTTAATTATTTAATTATACATTGTTAATAACTATTTAATTATAAAAGTAAATTTTTACAAGTTTCGATTCAAGTTCACAATAGGAGTTTACATCACTGTAACGAGTTTGTTTAAATTTATGAGTTTGACAACCTTACATATATAACTTCCATCCTAAATATAGGAACTAAATAAAATGTTAGCTTTAGTTTTAAATATAAAAAATTAATTAATAAAATTTGTTACCTAAATTTATAATTGCTTCCCCAAAATTTTATATTAATTGTATATAGTGAAGGAGTTATTAAGGATCACCGGAGTATTAATTTTTATCAATTGACCAATCAAACTGTTAAATCTTATCCCATCTTTAATATAAGATTTTATTTGTAATATAATTTATACTATAAAAAGATATTATATTAAGTGTGAGAGGTAGTAACTAATCATTAATCAAATTTTAAATAACAAATTTACAACTTTAGACCCGGGAAGATTTGTATTGAGCATCAAAATGTGCCTCCTATTGAATCATTTGGATCCAGTGATCACAATCGGATGCCAAAAAAGGTGAATTTGGTTTCTCCGTAATAAAGATAAATTAAATTAGTTCTCATATGAAAATTATGTTACCCCACTTATTGATGATTACAGTATATACCATAACATAATATTTTTATACAATTGAACGTAGGACTCAATAACTAGTCCGTACCTTTATTCTCCATACATATCAAAACTTTACTTGTCCAAACTACGGTACGTAATTAAAAATCAAAAGAAAGTGTTTTTGTCTTCTATTTAGTTTCGAACTAAGATTAATCAGTGATATGCTCCAAAAATTAGGTCAAAAGAAGGAGGGACAAAGTGACAGGTTTGGCAAAGAAACCACACGCATATTTTAATAGAAGAAAAATGGATATTCAGACTTTTTTAGAGTTAACTAACTAGCCCATGGTATGACATAATAGTAATTGTGCTCTAACCTTTAGTTAGGCGTTACCAATTGACCTTCATGTTATATGAACAATGAACGAAAGAACGAACGAACGAACGAACAAACTCACTCTTAGATATTGAATTTCATTTACAACAAGTTATATCTCCTTGTGTGTAATACTAGGAGTGTTACTCGAGGTGAGACATACCCAAACATTATATGTTGGATTTAGACACGCAAGAATAAGATTTAGTAAGAATCTATTCATTTGGACAATACCGTTTAAACCAAATTTGATTACATTAATATATTTTATTACACTAATAACCTAGTTATAGAGATCTCGACAATCATGAAATATGAAGCTCCTTAGTATATCTGGACCATATTAATATAATTATAATTTTTAATTTTTTTGCCCATAATTATAATTATAATTCATGATTTAATGTATAATTTCAAATTCAATTTACTTCCTTCCTTATAGTCAAACCTTAACAATAACGGATGTGTAATTTTGATAGTGTGATTATCGGACCCGTTTGTGAGTTAAACGGGTATTACAAGATTTTTAGTATAAAGTGTATTAATTGATGATTGATGATTTGACTAACCCATTTATTTCTTATAAAAACACATTTTTGTAGCAAAATTCAAGATTTTGAAACACGACCTAATCTTTGTGAATTTTTTAAAAACTAGTTTGAGATTAAATTTTATAAAAAAATTAACTAAATATTCTCAAATGTCATTGGCTTGGTTATTATTGTCATTTAATAAATTAAAACTATATTGTTATACTTATAACAACCAAATAACACTTGTTAATGCAAAAGCAAAACTTCATGTGAGTCTAGTTGTCATTGCATGTAGTATTATTGTCATTTGATAAGTTAAAATTGTTGCTTGTTAAACTGGTATTATTATTAATATTCATCGGGCTACTAATATTTGTCAACGTATATAAGGAGAAATTTATTTGAAATTAGTGTAATAAATGTCTTAGTTGTGGTCATTTGACCAAGTAGTTAATATTGTAATTTGCTTAACTATTATTGTCATCTCATTTTTTTTTTCATTTTTCAAGTTTTGAACTAAGGGCATTTAGGTAATTTCATTATAAATTTTAATCATAAACTAGTCTCCAAAGACTTACCGGTGATTCAGCATTTCATGGTCTTAAATTGAGACTAACAGATTTGGAGGGTGTTTTAATTTTATTCTCTCCCCTATTTTTTTATTGTATATAGAGATGGATGATGCTGTCCATTGATCTCCGAATCCGTTTTCAAGGTTCAAATTCTATGAATCAATGAAGGTTTCCTAAACGATACTTCTGTATTTTAAAAATTAAAAATCATTGTGGCATCATGCATATGTGACTGAATATATAATTTAATTAAGGTCCTAGAGCAAAATGATGCCTTCTAGATAGATATATATTAAAACTAACAAATATAGTATTAAAATAAGTAAAAATGTAAAATGATAACCCACGTGTAAGCACAATAGGGATGTATGGAAGATTCACAGTTTTAAAATGTTCCCTTATTAATAGAAAGAAGCCACCTCCCCATTGAATCATAAATTGGGGTGATCCTGCCTGTTGTATCTTACCAAAGAGATAAAGTCGAGTTATTTATTAATCTCAATTATTTATTATTCTATTATATACATATAAATACATTTATGTATGTGTAAATACACATTCCAATCGTTATTGTAACAATTTGATAACTAATTTACAAAAAATTCAAAAAATTAGTTATTTATTAAATATATGTGTTTTAGTTTATCTAAAATTCCTTCTTTAATCAATTTTATTAAAGCTACTTTTTGATATAAAAAAAATTATAATACGTACAATTAATAGAGATAGTTTCAAAAAAAAAAGTATAAATTTTGAGTTAAAATGAATTAATATCTTATATATGGATGCATTAATTAGCTCTTGTATTTAAGATTCAAGGAAATATCATTTTCTAAAAAAATAATTGATATATTCACTGAAATATTATTTTCTACAATAAATTCATCGAAAAAAAAACATTTTCTACAATAAGCCCTGCCGCCCTATATTTGTTATTTTAAACCCATGAATATAGTGAATTAATATATAATATCAAAAAAATTATTCTTAAGTAGGCATAACCTTTTTTTTTTTTAATTAACAACCACTTGTTTATGCGACTTTTAACTTTTTCATTTTTTTAGTCTTAAATAGTCATAGTCTTTTTTAATATTAAATGAAAACTACCCATCTGAGCAGATATGCAATGGAATTTGTTTTATAATAATAAAACATTACCTAATTATTAACAGAAACATCATGTGACATGTTGGTGTGGTGACACAATTAAGTAGGTAGCCAAATCTCTCTAAATATTTTATATATATATATATATATTTGGTATAATTGGGAGTCCATGTGCGGCAAGTGGCAACGTAAGGCAGATTGGTTATAATTGAAGGGATCTTGTATTAAAGTCTTTCAGCCAGTATATGAGCTACATGATTTACGAGTCTTTCAATTAATTAATCAATAATTAATTGATTAACCTGATTCACTTGGTTTCATGCTTACTTAATAACCTCATCAACAATAAAATAATATGAGTTACTTGCATTTAGAGAATGCTGACTCATATTGTAAATAAATTAAACATCTTATGGTTGAACTAATTGTTTAGACTTATTAGAGAAATAGGAATCTGATCGGGCTTGTGCGTGCATGCAATAATATATATCATCAATGGCTTCCTTTAAGTAATTTAGGCTATTTTAAATTTAAATATTTAAGTTAACTGCTTTTGCCTTTTATCGTCTTTTTTATTTTAATTAAAATTTCTTAAAAAATTTGTAGTCATTAGATTTAAAATTTAAACTACGTAAATCAATGGAAAACAGGTCAAATTGTTCAACATGAAGTCATGAATAATATAGATATACTCTCATCATTGCCTTATTTATTTGATCTTTGCATGAAGCATTAATTAGTTGAGCTTTTTTCATGATAAAAAGTTTCTGTGAGTTGGGTTTTGAGATTCATCGGAGTTTGTTAAATCACTTGTTTTAGTTAATAAAACTAATCAAACAATATTTTGCATGGTTTATTGCAAAATCATATGACAAAATGATCAAGTCGAGGTTCACCGAAAAAAAATGATCAAGCTGAGGGGATACAAGAGAAGATTTAGAATTTTATTAGTGTTTTAATCTTTTTAGCATCTTAGTATATGTCAATGTCAAAGAGTCTTGGAGAGCTTGTTTTTATCATGAAAACTAGTTCTCGTTGGTCTATAAAAAGCAAGAAAGCAATTCAAATTAAGTGTTCGTTTGGAATAGTTTATTTTTAGGCAATAAATACTTATAAATCGTGATTCACGGTATACGAGGTAAGTATGTGAGAGGAGTTTTACCTCGGCTTACGTAATAAGAACTTATTATCCAAAAATAAGTGATACTAAACATATTTACTTAACATATTAACTTTATAGACATATAATAGCTCATAACATTTTGTTAATGTAAGTTTTGATGACAATAAATGTTAGAAAAACTTCAGTATCAAAGACCTTATTGTACACATGGCTTTACTTTGAATCATACCTATCATCATGCATGGTGATATATGTGAATTTAGACTAACCACTTAAAGATTAGAAGGAATAAACTAAAGATATCAAAAAACTGTTGATTGATGTGGTAAGCGACTTTACCCTATAAGGAGGAAAATGTAAAACGCATTTATTAGAAAAAGTAAAAATTCTTTACGTTTTAAGCCTTAAGAGGGGAAGCCCTTCTTCAAATCAAATAAATAAATCAAGGATATCATTATAATAATGTACTCAAAAATTAAGATGAATAATATAAAAATGAAGAAAGGATCATCCAAGAACAGCTTCAAGGAATAAAGAACTTGCAAGCTTGGATGCATCTTGAAACATCGGACTTGATAGATATATTTGATAGGCTAGTATATTAAATTCACTAATATAGTAAGAGATCATATATATGAAGTTTTTTTTAATGCTATATCATATATATGAAGTTAATATCATACTAATGAATGAATAGATGAATTAGTTTCATTCTTAGATTGGGCCTCCCAATGCCGGAAGTAGAAGAAGCCCAATGTTGAAGAAGCCCAATCCAAGAAAGAAACCATCTACTCATTCAGTGTATGTATACCTTGTAAAAAACCTTCGGTCCTTGCTTTTTGTTTTTTTAGCTATTTTGTTTTTGTCTTTACAATAAGCTAAAACTTTCGATTTTGCTCATCTTCCAATCCTACATTTAGGATTAGAGGGAGTATTATCTAAGGCATAAATTTGCTTGAGAGTTTTCACTCAAGAGCTTTAAGAATCCGAAAGTTCTTTTTTTTTTTTGGGTTCAAGTTTAGAGTAATATTACCCCTTCTTGTTAAAAATATTAATACTTAATATTAGCTTTTTAATTATAAATGTTAATATTTTCAAAGGTGATATAAATCCCAAAAAATTTCTGGATAAATACCATTTCTAAGTAAAAATTTTTAAAACAAATTTATATATTAACTCTACTGTTTATCACTTTTTTCAAACGAGCAAATTTGCTTTTTTGAAAAAAGTGATGGAAAATACTTCTTTTAGTCCTAAATTCAGGATATATTTAGATGTTTCTATTGATTTTAAATATAATATCTTAATACATTTTATTTTTTAAATTTGTAATTTTTTTCTTCAAATTATCCCCTTGATTATACATTAAATTAATTTATATAAATGAAAGTATCCTCTTATTTTCCCCAAAATGAAAGTAGCTTCTAGTGCAAAGATTAAAAGAAGCATGTACAATACTGGCAAAAAAAAAAAAAAAAAAAAAGAAGCATGTACAAATATTAACACATATTTTAAATAATAACTAATTTTTATAATTAGTGTATGTAAATTAGTTATCAACCCTATAAAATAGCCTCTAAAGTCATAAAAGCTTATTGTCTTAAGAGTAGCTTCATCTTAAATTTAAAACGTTTAATTAATAATAAAACACCCATGAGGAAATTATATTTTTATTTAACACCCATGAGGAAATTATATTTTTATTTAGGGGGAGACACTGAATAATGAGAAATAGTTATATGTTTCAGGAGTAACCATCTATTTAAATTATGTCCAATAAAAATATAATAATTTATATCAATTTGATTGTAGTTAGTAGGTGTCTCATCTAAAAAAATTTCACTTTTATTTGTTTTTAAGAAAAATATAACTTCATCATTTTGTTTTAGTTTTATTTCAAATTAAGATGTATATTTTTCTTGAAAACATATTAAAATGTGAATTTTTTTTTTGGATAAGGCACCTGCCAACTAAGATTAAATTGATATGAGTTATTGCATTTTTATTGAAAAGATTTTAGATAATGTGATATTCCTAGAGTGTATAAGTATTTCTCTTGAATAAAAATTAATGCAGTAATATAATTACTCCCTTCCAGTCCTTTCTATAGGAGCCTAAAATTTGAATTAACTTGATCCTTTTTATAAGAACCTGTCAAAAGTTATCTAAACATTTAATGAATTTTTTTCATTTGTGCCCCTCATTATATATTGCATTGATTAAAGAGTTAGTAATACTTATATTTACTTTATTTTTCTCTCTTATTTACCCCTCATAAATTAGGGCATATTTGAAAAAATTATTTTAAACTAACTTACTACTTTAATCCTATTTATAAGTCCTTTTAGATAAAAAAATTTGGTTCTATTTATAAATCCAGTTTCAGTGTAGTAAATGCATTATGTACCTTTTTACCTGTATTAATTGTAATAAACAAGAGGAATTTATTCATGTTGATTTTTGGAACTAATAATAGATAAGGATAAAATTAAAAATTTAGCCTATAGTTAATGAGTTAACTAACCCTCCTTGGTATGTAAGAATTAGTTAAAAGGGACTTATAAATAAGATCATAGTGATATTATTTTTAACTAATTTTAGCTTTTTTTTTAAATAGCTTAATTCGGTTATTGAGACCAAAGGGAGTATCACGCAATATATCAGTTGACCAAAAAAAATATTATGCAATATATAATTACTGGAAAAACATTAAAAAAAAAAGTTAAACATACCTCTTAACTTATAAATAACTAGAGTCGGGAAAACGGGCCGAGCCCGTCGGGCTGGCCCTTTTAGGCATTGGCCCTTCAAGGGCCGATCTTGTAAATTGTACCCTCAAAAGGAAGTTGGGCCTAAAAGGGCTGACCCTGTAGGGCCTCGGGCCGGCCCTTTAGGCCCGATTATTTTTTATTTTTCTTACTTGGATAGGAACCATGTTATATTTTTGAATTACCTTATTGAATCTATATGTCACTCTGTCCTCATATTGTATAGAGTATGATTTTTGAGTATATTGTTTTGTCTAATTGAATCATATTGTGATTTTTGAGTATATTTTTCTGCCTATTTAGACTAAAATCATATTATATATTATTCTGCCTGATAGAGTATGATTTTTGATGAAGGTTGTGATTATTTGACTACTTGAACCTACTGCTCAAAGTGAAACACAATCAAATGTCCTTGAAATTGATGATAATGACGAAGAAGGTGAAAATGATAGTCGTCATACTCATGTTGTTTAGAGGTTAGAGTATTTAGCTTCTTGCCTTATACTTTGGCCTTTGTGTGAGTTATTTATGGACATGATTTTACCTTTGATTATACATTAGTAATTGTGTTTGTTTGTTGCAAGAGACGTGTTATATAAACCTTAATGTTGACAACATTTATGTATTAAATTAGAACTTTAATCGTTGTTATTTACTAATTATATCTCTCTGGGGAAAATACACAGGAGAAATAGTTAAATATTGTGAAAATGATTTCCTGACCCTGCGGGCCGGCCCTAACCCTGGCCCTGATGCTCTCGGGCCAGACCTTGAAAAACTGCAATTTTTTAACCCCGAATCCTTTAGGGCCAGTTCTATTAGGCCCTGACTAGTCAAGAACCAGCCTTAATTCCCAATTCTATAAATAACGCCATCCCAAATACTAAAGGAGGAGTAATTATCTCGTGGGCACGAGGGTAGGACATGTCTATGCACTAGTTGCCACGTGGATGAAACACATTTAGGGCATGATATTTTTTTTTTGTCGGTGGGCAATATTCTCATTCTCGTGGCTCAGGCCGTTTTTTATGTTTTGTTTTGACCCCATGGATTGTCTCTTCTCTTCGACTCTTACACGTGTTGTCGACGCGACCCGCTCAAGGCTCCATTACTACTACTTCAAATTTTTTTGTTTTGCCCACTACTGCTACTTTAAATTACCCCTTCTTATGTCCATAACTAACGACATGAATGACTTCTTTGATGCTTTTTTAGGGTTAATAATATTATATTATCTATTTTTTTTAATTATTAATACATATAATTTTTTTCAACTCTTGAAATTGAAATAGAATATAAGGATTAAGGACTATTGGCCTATTAATAATAACAGCAGGCATCTACTAAGTAATTGAAAATATAAAGAATTGCCTTTTTTTTTTTTTTTTTGCGCGCATATAACATTTTAAAGTATTTTGCGGTTACTCAATACCCTAATGAAGTATTTTTTTTATATGCGTCCCGCATCTTAAAGTATTTTTTGCGCCTTAGTGTTAGATGCACCTCAAAACAATACTTTAAGGTGTTTGATACACAAAAAATACTTTAAAGTGCTAAACATACTTGAAAAATATTTTAGAATACTAGATGTACCATGTAATACTTTTGAAACCTGGAAAAATACTTCCGAATGTTGGATGCATCATAACCGTTTTTATTATATTAATTAAATTTAAGGAAAACTAAAATGTTAAGCCCTATGATTTAATTAAATTTCAAAATCGGTTCTTCTAATTTGTTTTTCTTTTGAATCCACTCCCTACAATTTATTATATTATACTCCCTTTGATCCTTATTATAAGGCACCACCTAATAAATGTATTTGGAAAAAGGCACTTGCTTGTTCCCAAAAAGCATTAAATATTTTTTTTTCATGTATGCCCATAGTTAATAAGGATAGTGGGTGAGAGTGATACTTAATACCACTCATGTCCTATTTATAAGGCCCTTTTAATAAATCTCACATACTTCGTTAACTCAATGATTATAAGATGAATTTCCAACCATATCCTCATTTATAAATGAGTACTTTTCATCTCTTTCTTCTCTATCTATCTTTAAATTATTTCTTTATTGGTACTATAAATAGGAGCAAAATTGTCACAATTTCATTTATTAAACTAAAATTGGACTTATAAATATGACCAAATTTTGTGATAAAAAAGGACTTATAAGTAGGATCAGAGTAGTATGATATTAGAGTTTGGTGGAATTAGTAGAGCTAATATTGAAAATTATTTAAATTTTAAGACAAATTTAACGACTTTAATTGTTTTTATTAATTTGTGAGAATTATTAGTTGGTGCCTTATAATAAAGATCAGAAAGAATACCTCTACAATCCTTGGAGTCCTAACTTTCCTTTAGTCCATGGCAAGAGGATATTGAATAAGCCAAGAATGATAGACTTAAAGCGGTGTTTTCAAGGCGTAAAAGAAAAAAGTATGTGAACAACTCAGCCAATAATAAAAATATTAGACATTAATAAGTTATTGGTTGAGATACTAAGCAATTTCGCTGTCACAAAAAAGATAATACAAATTTAAATTTTAAGGAATATATTTGTTGGAAAAATGAAAAACCCTTGATCAAAATCAATACAAAAAAACATTAGACAAAACTAGCTGGTTTAACTCTATTCCTCCTGCCCCTAAAATCCTTCTCTGCCCAATCTAGAGAAATCCTTCACTTGTTCTTCCACCGTCTTTTAGAACAAGATTACCTCACCGCTATTGTTGTCGAAATTATGATTGCTCGGTGTTACATACGGAAGTATGGTACAATTGCCGAGTAGAGGTAGAGGGTGAGAGATGTTCTAGTAACCATAATTTGGACACTTGCTCCTTTAGTTCTTAATAAATAACTTACTTTATAGTTCAATTAAAAGTATAAAATGAGTTTCAGTGTTTGTTTGTGATAGTTTATTTTTGATTTATAAGTGCTTATAATTCATGATTTACGATATACGAGGTAAGTATATGAGAGGAGTTTTGTTTCGATTTACGTAATAAGTGCTTATTTCCCAAAAATAAGCTATTCCAAACATAATTTTATGTTAAGAACCATTAAATTACAATGGGAGTCTTTTATACAGATGAAAGGAAGTACTCCCCGATCCTAATTATAAGACAAAGTTGACTTTTTTGGAGTAATTAAGGATGCCAATTAAATTATTTTAGAGTATTTATATTTTTATTTTTTTCTCCAAACAAATTAATTTGACTACTAAACTAATATATAATCTAATGATACTAACAATATAAACACTCTAAAGTAATTTAATTGACTTCTTTATTTTTTTTTAAAAAAATTAACTTTATCTTATAATTAGAACGGGAGGGAGTAACTCTCAAACTTTATATTTTCTGCGGTGGACTTGGGTCAAGATTTAACTCAAGTGACTTTTTAGGTAATAAATTTGTCAAATACAGATTATAAGCAATTTGCCCCAATTGACAAAATAAGTAGTAAAAAAAATTGAAATCCTGTTGCCTTCTTTCCATTACAAGCGCCCAAAACCCCCAAACCCTTCTCATTCCGCCGGAGGTTTTGAGGGAAACAGACTACAATCCCTTTAGCTCTTCTTCCTCTCTCTGACTCCTGAGTTTGCGATAAAGAAGGTAATCGCATTTCTTGAATTCTGTCCATGGCTCTGTAAAATCAACAAGCCTCTTTCTCCCTCTCTCCTCCTCTGTGAATATGCCTTTGTGAGAAAGATAATAGGCCCTGTTTCTCTTCCGGTGACACTCAAGGCACGAACGAAGAGTGAAATGCTTGGAAGGTGCGATGCAGAAGTTGCTGCGTGCAAGTTCTTCTGCTCCTATAATCTGCACTGTGGGTAGCCCTTCTTTGTCTCTCTGTCTCCCCACAGGAATCCACAACCTTGATTTTCAGAATCCTAAGTTTTCTCACTCCGTAGGCCCCTCAAGCGCCTTTCTTTCTCACTCTTCATCACGGCTTCCTACAATGGCTGCTTTTGCTTCATCCCGTTCGTCCCTAGCTACGTCGCCTATCAGTAAGAAACCCTTTACTGCGAGCTCTACTCTGTCGTCTCGCTACTTGGCCACTCTAGCTGCTTCTTCGAGCAGTTGCTGCACTTGTAGGTGCGCAATCAACCATCGGGCGCTCTCTCGAGCATGGTTTGTGGTTAAAGATGGAAGGAGTGTGCCACGAGCTGCCTGGTTGCATTCTGGTTCAGACGGCTCTTCTTTCTCTGCTTCTGCTCAGGAAACTTCGAATTCAGATAACTGTGCTGCCGGAGATTCTGGGGAAGAGGACAAAAGCACGTCTTCATTGCCTTCATCAGAGGAGAAGCCGTCGAAATTGAATAGGCGGCCCAAGGGTTCTTCTAGCAGTAGCTGTGACATATCTTCAAATCCGGATTTATTGACGATTCCGGGTGTGGGTCCGAGAAATTTGCGAAAGCTGGTGGAGAAAGGTTTTGCTGGAGTTGCTGAGCTCAAGCAACTGTATAAAGACAAGGTATGTTGCGGCTAAATTTTTCTATTGCTATAAACCGACGATATGTCAAGAGGTAAGTCATGTCGTGCAGTGTACACACATGTATCAGAAACTACACATTTAAATCCTTTGTTTTATCGCGTCCAGTGTTCATGATTCTTGGTTATAATACTGTGCTTTTCTCATTACTAATCTTTTATACCTTGTTGCCTGAACCTAACTGGACCTAAACTCCCATTTGCGTCAAATTCATTAGATTTTTTGTTGTTATTTTAAAATAATTTTCTTTGTAGTTTAGCTTCTTTCAAAACGATAAAGATGATAATATGGCTTCCAACTTCATGTTCAATTGCCATTTTTGTGGGACAAATGGCTTTTGTTGGTTGATTCGCCCAACTACAGCTGAATTCATTCATTTGATTTTGAATTTTAACGGGAATAATGTACAATATAGAAGGTGCATTCCTTGTCTCTTTCTATGTCATTAAATGGATTAAGACTGGCTTTTAGTTTCCACATTTTCTTTAAAGAATTTCAGGCTTTAGGCTACCTATCCAACTTAATTTGCTGTGTAAAAGTATTTAAGGTCAAAGAGACTCATCCTGATATAAATGTTGGTGGGCTTCTGCTTTTAGCTTGGTTTATTGGAGTATGCAAAACTTTTGAATCTTTTTAATTTATTGGGTCATTTTCTGCAGTTTTCGGGCAAGCCTAGTGACAAGATGGTTGCATATCTACAGAGTTCTGTGGGAATCATCCACAGGAACCATGCTGAAAGTATTACTACTTTTATTAAAAAGAGTGTGGATGAAGAGTCGGAAGATAATTCCTCTGTGCTGTCACCTCAGAAAGATCGGATTACATTTTGTGTTGAGGGTAATATCAGTGTTGGCAAGACTACTTTTCTTCAGAGAATAGCTAATGAAACAATTGAGCTGCGTGATCTTGTTGAGGTGGTTCCTGAACCCATTGACAAGTGGCAGAATGTTGGACCCGATCACTTCAATATTTTGGACGCTTTCTATGCTGAGCCACAAAGGTATGCGTACACCTTTCAGAACTACGTATTTGTTACAAGAGTTATGCAGGAAAGAGAGTCATCTGGGGGAATCAAGCCTCTTCGGTTGATGGAGAGGAGCGTTTTCAGTGACAGGATGGTGAGTATCGTTTCTGTTCATGTCTCTCTTTCTTTTGTTTCTTTTCTTGAAAAAAGGGGCGTAGTCTGTTTGGCTCTTTTGATTTCTTGCTTTGCACATAATATCTTTCCATAGATAGGCAACATGGCTTTAGCCAATAAAATGTTTACATGGCCATAGCCAAAAAAATGTTTTAAGTTCAAAAATGATTGCAATTAATATATTTGAAGCTTTGCAGTTCTTTCCTTTTCCTACGTGGCACGATTTACAAGGGAAGAAAATCCTGTTTTGAGTGTTTAAGGGCTGATGCATTGTCTCACTTTCAATAAAGGTCTTTGTGCGATCCGTTCATGAGGCCAATTGGATGAATGAGATGGAGATCAGTATTTATGACTCTTGGTTTGATCCCGTTGTGTCTTGCTTGCCTGGACTCATCCCTGATGGTTTTATCTATCTCAGAGCAAGTCCTGATACTTGCCATAAGAGACTGAAGCTACGGAAGAGGGCAGAGGAAGGTGGAGTCACCCTAGATTATCTTCGTAGCCTCCATGAAAAGCATGAAAGTTGGTTATTTCCCTCCCAAAGTGGTAATCACGGAGTACTCTCAATCAGTAAGCTGCCCTTGCACATTGATAACTCCTTACATCCTGACATACGAGACCGTGTATTTTATCTTGAGGGTGATCATATGCATTCAAGCATTCAGAAGGTACTGTATTTGGTGGTGCATGTGTGAAATTTATGGTGTTATTTTTAATGGTCCAGCTTAATCATTTTGATATAACCAGGTTCCTGCATTGGTCTTGGACTGTGAACCCAATATTGATTTCAGCAAAGATATTGAAGCAAAGAGAGAGTAAGATAATCATCTGTACTCAGATTTGTGGCTATGTTTCTATGTTAATGGACTCAATGATTTTTCCATCTATGGTGGTTGTATTTTTCCTCTTGCTTGCCTATAATTAACTGAGGGCATGTCAAGCTCATTAACTGTGCTAAGCGGTCTGTTCAATGTATGATGTGAATGGTTGAAATTGGTGAAAAGGAGAGACGTTTACCTGTTGTTTTTGCTTGTTGGGGATGATTGTGAGGGGAAATTATGTTTCAAGTCTTTAATTACATAAATTTTTTCAGGTTTATCCTGTTTTCTGTTTTCTTTCTCTACCTATTTGCTTTGCTATGTTTCTCTAACTAATAAAATTTCTGGAATCAGTTTTACCCTCTTTTAATTCTACAATTGACAACACATGCCCCCAAGGATGTATGACCGTCGTCAGTATATTCTGGAAAGCATAGGCAAGTGGAGTATGGGAAATATATGGCTTTTGGTGGAAATTTTTAGTGGTTTTATTTGTTTGTTTTCCTTGCTTCTGAGGTGTTTTAGAAGAGTGTGGAGATGTGGAGGGATACTAGTGTGGCTTTGAGAGACTTTTAGTGTCGAACAGCTAGAGTGTGTGTATGTGTCTTGAGTTTCTATTTCTGCGAAAGCAATTCTCTGACTAGGGTTTTTTCCCATATAATTTCTGGAGGATTTGGTTGGTTGATACAAAGATGCTACATTTATATGGCATGCCCTAATGCATTTTAATCTGTTATTTTGTTGAAGATATGCACGCCAAGTTGCTGAGTTTTTTGAATTTGTGAAGAAAAGAAAAGAGGATACACCCAAGGAAGCTGGTGAAGGCAACAGAAAGAGCCAGCCACAAGTGCTGCTACCCCAGAGTAGCGGCTTGTGGGTTCCAGACGGAAAGCATTTTCCACCGTCAGCCCTCAAGTCTCTGGAATTCAGACGAGCCATGTCATCGTTCATTTCTGGCTAATACTGTGGCTTAGTGAACTCCATTGACCGTTTTCTACCTTGGTTACAAATTGTAGATCTACTAATGACCCTTAGCTGACCTGTTTGTTTTTCTTGCATGTAAAGATGTTGGGACCTTGGTTTAGAGATAGTTGTATTTGTTTGGCTGTAATGCTTTGCTGTATTACTCCTTTGTGTAGGTTTGTGTTTCTTTGGCTGGAATTGTGGTAAATGTCAGCTGTATTTCTGATAGGAACCTTGATGTCTTCTTGACCACATCATGTTGAACTTTGTGTCTATATGTGAAACAAAAGGCCTCGTCTCAAGCAGTTTATATACTTACTAAATGCATAATATATAATTGGAGCCATATATAAGTACAAGGTCAAGGAGAAGTGACTCCTATAAGAATCATCATATTCTAAGCAATAGCAGCTGACCTTCTGGGTGTTTGAAGAAGAATGTCTAGAACATCTTTTATTTTCTTGCCATTATGTTAAAAGCTATCTAGTTTTGGACTCTCTGAGATCTTCCAAGATTATTTGTTTTTGGTATTAAGAGCTGGGTTGATGGAATTCTAAAACATGTATCTTGGTAGAGCAATACATCAATAGCTTAAAATATTATTCTGCTCATAAATCTTATCTGATACAAACAAAATATTTCAGTGCATCGAGGAAAAGTTCAGCAGCCTATGGTTGTAATTAAAGAATTCAAGTCATATGCGACAGCGACACCTTGAAGAGGCTTGTGAGTTGTAAGCAAACATTGTACTGGGAAGCTTAATTCTCATCTGCTCCAACGAGCTTCTCTTCCCTTCATCATCTTTCATTGGAGATACTCCTAAAATTCTGTCCTCTGATGTTTGTTCAATTTTAAATTTGCATTTTCATTAAAAAACGTTTGAACAAACTTGTCTTCAATCTGCTTCCAAATCATAATAGTCACCTGCCCAATTACCCATAATGAAATTCTCCATCTTACACGCTGTTCTAATTTCCGAATCTTATAAACTGTAACTAACCAAGTAATTAAAAGATCATATATCAGCTGCTAACAAGAATGACAAGCCGCAGAAATTCTTCAGACCGTCGTATCTATAATTAGTCAATAAACTTATATATACCATAGTATTTGGAACACAGAGCACAGAACGTGCAGAAGAAAAAATGATAATGAGCAACCAGTAGCTAACAATCAACAATATAAAATATACTGGTGGCAAGCCATGAAATGTACTGTGTCCTATGACTACAATTTTCCTTGCCTGCAGAGAGAACTCATGTACAATGGACAAGCCAGATTAGCTCCATCCAAGGCCATTGTCCGTTGTACGTGGCCACCTGCACACAAGAACACGATCAGCTCAGAATGAGATGAGATCATCTTTAGATGTTTGCTGTTTCTTGGGATCTTGGCCTCCGTCTGATGCACTCCCACCACCTTTTTTGCCAAATATCATTTCATCAAGATCATCCATCATATCATCGTTGCTTCCACCAACCCTGGAACCGGCCGGCTTTCTTATCAAAGAATCTTCCTTTGTGTGACGAGGTGACTCCTCCGGCTCAACAGCAACAGGGATCATGGCAGGTTCAGGCTCATATGCAGGTGCTGTTGGCTTCTTCAGCTCCTCATACTTGGACAGAACCTTCTGAATCTCATCGTTGACATTCAAGGCCTCAAACAACAGCGCTTCATTATCTGCCGAAGTTTCAACAATTCGGTGGACCGTCGATTGGGATCGACGGCACTGCTGTACAAGTGTGGTTGTCAAATCATCCTGCGCATGACACAATGTTCAGATTATGAATGTGTAAATACAACAGTGTCTGAAAATTTGGCTCTTCCCTCATCAGGGAACTTAAAAATCTAAATATAAACAACTAGGAAAGGTTCACAGGGATATATTGACTGCTAGAGAGAAATAGCAGGTTACTTATAACTAGGGGGCTTGGCAAGCTGGGGATAGGGGCAAGGTAAGCACTAATTATAAAAATTATAAATTTTAAACTACGAATTCAATCATTTGAAGAATCAACAATATTGAAACAGCTATTCTCTGCACTATGCTCAATCAATGAGCTGTTCAAATGAATGCGTAGTGTATGCATCTCGGAGCTTTTACTTTAAAAGTCATTGATTTGTTTAATTAGTGCATGGTGTAACATTCACTAAAAGTCATTGTTTACTTTAATCTAATTGTCAATAGAACTGAGCATATTGTGTAGATTTCAGAATAAAGTCAGCTTTAGAGTTCAAGGCTGATTCTGCAAAGATCCTTAACTATTCCACTCTTGGGCCTATCTTAACAGAAAATTGCCATTTATGTTACTCTATAAATTAACTTTTAGGAGGGCTCTACAGGCACGGCTAGTTCATATGCACGATTATTCAAATAAAATACTGTTGATCATAAGTAACATATGGCTTGAAACAAAAAGAGATAAGCCATTTTTTGGGCCATTAGCATGAGAACTTTAAATACCCCCAGAAAATTCAAATTCTGGGAAAGCATACATTACAAGAAAATCATAAAAATTAAAATCAGCTGGCAAAACATATCATTTTGAAAGAAAATGATTCATTAATTAACGTCAGGAGAAAGAAATGGAGTAAAATCATAGCTAGATGAACACAAATTTGGTACGACCATGATTTGGAAAGCAGTTCCAGCCTGCATATACTAGCATTTATAATATATTTCTATCTTACAAAGTGCCTAACCTGTAATTCACAGACTAGACAAAGTGGATTTTTTCTCTCTTCAAAATTTATCAGGGCTGGACTTGGGGAAACTAGAACTTTTTATATATTTGGGCTTTTTTGGCCTAGCCTGAATAGGCTAGAAAAAATTCGCCCAAGCCCATTTGATTTCAGGCTAGCCCAATTTTTTTTTTCCCAAAAACAAGTTTTACATTTAAGACTTAAAAGAATATTTGCTAAATAAAAAAAATTTAAAGAATAAAAGTAAAGGAAAAAACTTCCTCTCTGGTGACTAGCTATGCTTTTTTCTCTTCGAGCTGTCACTTGTTATGACAAGTCAAGAGGGATTCTTGCTGCTCAATTTGCCTATACTATAGGCATAGGAAAATTTAATCAAGAATAATGTTAGACTTAGGGATTCTTCCTGCTCAACTTTAACTGGCCATCAAATATTATAAGCTTATGAACATCTTGTGCTAATGCCTTTGGTTTCTTTTATTCTTTCACAATAGCACCCCTCGGGTCTTATTATGAAATTCAGAAAGAATTTTCTTTTTATTGTCTGGTACAGTGACTTTTTACTTGGTGGCAATCAGGGACAGGCATGAAGCTTTTTATATTTAAAATTTTGTAACACAATCCTAAGCCCCCCCAAAAGTTCTATCATACTTTGCTCATTTATCTATTTTAAAAAATGGTCATGTTCATTATCCTTCAATCATATCCTATGAAAATCTCACCATCCTTTGACCTTTTAAGTGACAGAAGAATAACATCCATATTGATGATATATAACAGTTAGTTAGTCGGTTTCCTTCTGGATGCATGTTTTCCAAGAGTAACATATAAGAACTAGGAACATGCAAAAAACACCATTGAAGGGATTTGACCAAAACCAAAAAAATGTAAGGAGCCTTAACTTCTCAAATTTATAATACACCCATTAGTCAACAGCAACACATTTTAAGTTCAATATATATATATATATATATTAATGTCAGCCTCATATCAATGCATCAGGAACTGAACTAAAATTAAACATAACATTAAAAGTATAACAGAACAAAAAGAATACCTTTAGCACATCCTGTTGGGGTGATGAAGATAACACGGTAGAAAGAAGCTCAATGCTATTTCTAGCAACATCAAAGGCTTCCTTAGTTTGTTCAGGTGTAAAACTTTGCACCGGAATATCGTGCTGAACCTGTTGTGGAAGACTAGCATCAACATCTGAAGCAGCTACTGAGCGAGGAGGAGTAAAAATAGGAGCCAAGCTTTCATTGTCACGGCCAGGGAACCGAATACCCCTAGATCTCAAACTCTGAACCAGACAAGAGGGAGTCAATGCATGTACAAGATAAACACTAAGATATGCCAAAAAGATATCGCATTCTATTTAGACAGTTACATTGACAAGTAATTTATCCAAGTAATATATCAAAAGCTTAAGATAACAATTAAGGCTCAGGTTTCATCGTACAAAACTTTTACAAATCTAATAAGCAGATGCCATTAAATTTTCTTTTCCACTTATCTTAATTAGCCTCTGAATGAAATCTTCCAAAACGCCAGAGCTAAATGAGACTGTTAGTTGATAAATGTTAGCTTCAGCATATTTTTTCTATATTAGTAACATTCCCATTAGTTGCATTCCATTTGCGCACATCAACCTGAATAAATTACTCCAATTGCAATTTTGAATTTATCTT
The DNA here is from genome assembly GCA_963855925.1 of Inga laurina. Taxonomy (NCBI): domain Eukaryota; kingdom Viridiplantae; phylum Streptophyta; class Magnoliopsida; order Fabales; family Fabaceae; genus Inga; species Inga laurina. The sequence continues at coordinate 61,716,573 of OY979702.1, read as the reverse complement.
ACTGTGATCATCATGCTTTTGTTTCTCTTAGGTCTAAGTATTTCTCTTGAAACCCCTAAATTAATGTCAAAAACCACCAAAACAGCAAACATACCTTGTAAGTCTCTTCATAAACAGGCAAATAGCGAAGTTCACTGGTTGACTCTCCCCATGCCTCAATCAGTATCAAAGCCTTGTTGCGGTTATTAACAACAGTCTGAGGATCATCAATCAGTTTTACCATCTCATCCAGGACTCTCTCTGCTGCTACCTCTGAGAAGGCCTTCTCACAATTCTTAACACAAACTTCAAGCAAAACCAAAGCCAGATACTGGATCCTAGGACTCTTCATCATGATCCGTTTTTTGATTGCACGAATCAATTCAACACTGTTAACTTTTTCATTGTTGATCATGTCGCAGATATCAAGATTCATAGCCCAATCAGGCTCATCGAGGGCCTCAGAGGTAGCATCCTCAACAAGTTTATCAGCCTGGTTTGGACCCTGGAAGAACTCCTTCACCTTGAAGCTCACAGAGCTCATACCAGCACTCACCTTTCGACCCACCTCAGACCCACCAATTTTCAGGCGTTCTCCCAAAGCGTTCACTTTTTCCATCAAATTGTCACTCATCTTTTTCCTGGTTTTCTTTCACCTTTCACTACTAAAACCTTCACGAAAAGAATACCCTCAAATCCTACAAGATTCAGCAAAATGAAAGAAAACTAGAGTCATCTACCCGTAGTCGGAATTGCTGATAAATAAGGGGGTAACAATCAATATCTTTTCCTTCCAAATACAAAAAAGTAGTAAACAAAAAAAGAACAAACCCTGAATCGTTAAGGCTGGCTTCAAATCAGTCAGAACATATTAGCGGTCAATTTATTCCACACCTTCGAAATAGAGAGAAGATGGGATTTTTAAGTGGAAAACGCGTAACAAGCAAAGTCTTCGTCCTTCTCTGGAGACTCAGTCCGCTACAGTTGCCTTTTTCTTTCCCGACTCTGACTTCACGCATCAGCCTTTTATCACAAAATCAACGACAATAAGAGCAAAATACACTAAGGCCCTTGTATTTTATCCAAATTACAATCTTCTCTTTATTTTGCAAACAAATATAAAACTACATTAAAATTAAAATACTAGGATATATGTGTGTGTGTTAAATAATAATAACAATTCTCAAAAAAAAAAAAAAATATTTTTAAGGAAATGTATAGACATATAAATTGAAGCACTTCAAGTTATAATAATAATAATAATAATCCAGGGCAAATAATAATAATAATAATAATATTCAATCCAAACATATGAAACCATAACTACATAATCGTAATCAATTCCACACAACAAGCAAAATGCAATATTTTTTTAGAGAGATATTAGTTATAAGTGAGAGGGCTGTTTCCGATAACCTCTCTCTTTATTTACTCACAATTTAATGTCTCAAATTTTGATAGTTAGATTGATTTTTAATGGTTAAGATTTGATTAAATCTCGATCATTAAAAATCAATCTAATAATAAAGACATTTTTTTTTTATGTATAATGGTAGAGATACTAAATGAAAAGTAAATGAAGGGAGAGGTTAATGAAGACACCCCCTCTCCCTAGTAATAAAAAACCAATGTAAGATTTTTCCTCTTTATTAGGAGATGTAGATTAATTTGCTTCGAAATTGAAGCAAGCAAATTGCTGCTGTATAACCTCTACAAGGATTTTTTTTCATAATTATTAATTGAATGTTTTTTTTTTAAAAAAACAGAGCCAGATTAATGCTTGCAATTAAGCTTCCAAAAATATCTCTTTGATTTTATAAATAGACTTACTATTAAATATTTGAATATTATGAAACCATATTATTCTTCAGAAGATAATAGTTATAATTTGATTTTGTAATCATCAAAATCAATTTCTCAATACTTGGAGAATACATACAAGTAAATTTTAATGCAGATATGTTTTTAGGTATAAAAAAAAAAAGAAAAGAAAAGAAAAGAACCCCAATATGATAAAGATCTCTTGTATGTATATGTAATCTCACTAAGGCAAAAAAAAAAAAAAATCGCAATCATAATTTATCGCAAGACAATGATTGGAATGAATTACTTCTTCCGTTGCTGGACAAAGTTCAGTTGTAATCAGGGTAATGAAACCCGGACCGGACCGGCCGGTCCGGCCCGAAAACTGGAGAACTGGCCGGTAAATCGGTTCGGTCCTGGTTACCTATTTTAATTTTTTTTTAATTTTTCCTTTAGAATTTCATACTATAAGTCTAAAATTTTCAATTTTTCACCGATTTGGTCCCGGTTTAGCTCCGGTTTGGCCCCAGTTTGACTTACTGACTCTTAACCCAGTACCCCGACCGGTTCAATACCCAGTCCGGGTTTTAATACCTTGGTTGTAATCAATCAATATATGTTCCCATAAAATACTATCTGAACATCTAAATTACCTATCCACTCATGATATTAAAAAATGTATCATTTTTCGTAGCATTTAATTGAGGGTAAGAAAAGAAAAGGAAAAAAAAACTAATTTTTACATATCAGTTATCACATAGATTTTCATTATTTAGGTAGAATTGTTTTAAATATGAGACATGATTGTAATTATGAAGGAAATGTTTGATAAAAATTAGTAAATCATGGAAAAATTAGTACCTAATTAAAATAATATTTATTAGTAAGAATCATATATAAAAATTATAATTATTTAGAATGACCAAATATCAAAATATAAATTTAAAATAGGATATTGTCCCTAGTTAAGTCTCAAAATCAAGATCGCCAAAATCACCAATCACAAGATCTTTTTCACTTTTATTTTTTACTAACAACCACATAATAATCATATCATCACTATACTATGTAATTATTAACAAGTTTATTCTCAAATAAAAAATAAATTATACATACTTCTTTTGAATAGTTTAAAATGGCGTATTGTGTGTGTGTATATATATATATATGTGAAATAAGTATATGACCTTCTTTAACATATATACTAGATTATGAAAGATATATAGTTTTCCTCAAATTATATAATCTTTATTTTCAAGCTAGCGTCGATTTTAAAAATAAAATTATAATTTTGACAAAATTGAACCATATTAGTGTTATTTTATTTGTTAATATTTATCTAGGTTATAAAAATTGAGAGAAACTCCGTTTAATCCAATGAAACTTAAAAATTCATATTAATTTTAAAAATTTAAACTGATCATCACATTAGTGATTTAAGTCGGATGTTAAGAGCTCACTATTGCATTAGTGATTTAAGTAGGATGTTAAAAGCTCACTAGGATTAGTGTATTCCTTTATATTCAAAAAACACTAACCAAGGTACTTTTCATCTCTAAATGTATTACTTTCTAGATGTTTCACCCAAATTAAAAAAAAAAAAACTTTATATACCTCATTTTTTTTAAACAAGACAAAATAACATCCATTACTATCAAAAGTACATGCTATATGTTACATATAGTCAAAGTTCCAAACGAAAACTTAATGCATGAATAAGAAAGTGTTTGAATACCCAGAAAATTAAAAGCATTAAGAAGTAGAAGAATTTCCTGCCAAGTTATACTAGTAATCTGAGAGGAAATATGGTAGGAATGTGAAGGAAGCATTTACTAACACAATAAATAGAGAGTGACGGTTTTGATCCTTCCTCAACCAACACTTTGACATAAAAACATCCCCTGTCACTATCTAATCTCTCCAAAAGAATTCTTTTAAAGTGGTTCCGTGATGATAAATAATCCCATGACAATGATGTAAACTTCACCTCTTATATTTATAGAAGATCATATCCCATCCATTCACCTTGGAGCTGAAGAAATTTATACATGAAACAGGAGTCAATTGCTTTTCATGACTAGTTACAGAGAAAGATAAGTTAGTAGAAAAAGTTGAGTGCTTGACTTCCTGAATAGCAGCTTTTGGAAAAATTGTTATTCCTCAATGGATTGCCAAATTTCTTTTCCTCCAAATGAGTTTGATCAAGCATATAATTTCGTTTACCATTTGGTAACATTGATAATTATACAATTGAACCAAAACTTCTTTTAGCCAACTTTTAAATCTAGAGAAGTCTTGTGTGGGAATTCTAATAAAAGAACAACCAAACCAAAGAGATTTTGCAAAGGGGCATGAGAGGAAGATATGGTAAAGAGTTTCCTCTTCTTCACACCCAAATGCACAACGATTTGATGAACTTGTATGATGCAACTTCAAAACATCAGAAGTTGGAATTGCATTGTAAATCAGTTTGCAAAAAAACAAAAAAGCTTAGCAGCTAGTTGAATTTTCCAGAGAAATTTCCAGAAAAGGTCATTTGGAGAGTTCATTTGAGATTATAAGAGTGAAGACACTCCATCTTTCACAGTGTATGATTAAGAAGAATTACAATTCCGAATTAGCTTATCTGAACTATTCAGAATTTGAGATAGGCATGTGAGCAATGGAAATAGTTGTATCTAATGGATAGATAGAACAAATGAGCTATAGGTTCTAGGAAACTTGATTCTAGAGATAAGGGGCATGCAATAATAGATCTGCTACACGATGTATGTTAAATTGTAAAGCATGATCTTGCTACATGAGTCACCAAAGATGGTGATTAACTGGAATGGAAGCGCCATTACCTACCCGCCACTTTAACTTCTGAACAATTAAACTAGAATTCTTTGATATACCTTTCTAAATCCAAGAGGCATTGTAAGGCTCCTTAATAATGCTTGTCGAGTCAAGATCTATACATTTAACCTTAAGAGTTGTGGACAACAATGAAGGAGCTTATGATGTAATGACTCTCCAAACCTGTATTACTAAGAGGGATGAGTTGATGGTTTTAATAGCCTTAAACGTAAACCCTCTTTCACAATTGGTTTAAATAAATGATCTCTCCTAAGAAGATGAGGTTTCCTTTTGGAATTTGATGACCCCCAAAAAAAGTTTGTACAACATGCATCTATCTTGTCAGAAACATATGGCAATTTGATAAAAGAAATAACATGAATATTAAAGCGAAGCAAGAATAGATTTAATCAAGGTAAGTCTAGAAGCTTAAGAGAGAAGTTTAGATTGCCAAGCTGCAAATCATCTCTCAATTGAATCTATAATCTGATTATAAATGTTAGACTTGCTTCTACTAGGATGTATTCATGAGCCAAAGTATTTACCCACACTAGAAGAGAAATGAAGGCCCGGGAATTTAGCAAAATGAACCTTTTCAAAATGTCAAATATTAGGACTAAAAACTTGAAAAGATTTGGTTTTGTTACAAATCTATCCGAACCACGATGCATACATATCCAACACCAATTTAACTAAGCATAAATTCCTGATATTGTAGTCAAAAAATAAGAGAGAATCATCCACATATAATAGATGGGTAATTGGTTGAGCTCTCTGACATATTTTGACCCCCTTCCATTGGTTTAAAGATTGCATCTAGAAAATCATGCAAAAAAGAACATTTGAAGCAATGATGTATAGATAAGGAGGGAGAGAGAGAGAGGATCACCTTGGCGTAATCCACAGGTAGGAACAATTACTGAAGAATGCTTACCGTTTATCTGAATCTGGTATTGCACTGTAGTGAGACATTCCTAGATTAGAGAGATCATTTATTAGGGAAACCCATTCTTCTCAATATTGCAGCCAAAAAATTCCATGAAATTTCATCAAAGGTTTTCATGAAATCAACCTTTAAGGCATCAATTTTTTTCCTGCTAGCGTAAGGCTTGTGGACTTGAGACATTAGATCCCCAGCAAGCAAAATAATATAAGAGAATAATCTCCCTTTGAAAAAGGCACATTGATTGAGAGCAATTAGGGAGTCCAGTATTTTTTTTTCAACCTATTACTAAGCACCTTGGAAATGATCTTGTACGATACATTGCATAAGCTAATTAGCCTGAAGTCCTTGAAGGTTTGCAGTCTATCAGTTTTTGGTATGAGAATGATGGAGGTTTTATTCATGCTACGCAATAAGTGTTCAGATTTCTAGAAATGGGCAACCATTTGAAAAGCATCCTCACTAATTAAATTCCAATATTTCTGATAGAAGTATGCATTGAAACCATCAAGACTGGAGAACTATCTTCTGGAAGCCTAAAACTGTAGCTCTGACTTCTTCCTTGATAATAGATAGATTATTCTCTTCTGTTAAGGATGGTATAGGAATATTGGAAAGACCATAGGAGATTTGCTCCAATGAGGGTTGTTGGTTATCTTGATAAATTCCTTAGAAGTAAAGAAGAGCCAATTCAAAGAGTTCCTCATCAAAGGACCATGATCCACCATGATCCATCTAGACTTTTGAGACTAAGAATAAGATTAATCGCTAAACGCTTATTAACCACCGCATTAAAATATGCTGTGTTCCTTTCACCTTCAATAGTCTATTTATGTTTTACTCTTTGAGCCCAAAAGCTAGCCTCAATCATATAAGAACTGCAACTCATGCTTGGCATTGAGAAAGGATGAAACTTGAAAGTCAGATTGGGCCCTACTGAAATTAATCGCCATAGAAAGTTGATGAAGTTTGCTCTCAGCTTGGGAAATCCTTTGAGAGAGGTTAGCTATATTGTTTTTGCTCAAAGATATTAAAGTAGAAGAATTCAGCTTAGCTTACTATGCATCTGGAAAGTCGGGGAGCCAATGGTAGGTAAGGACCAACAATCTGCCACTACAGAATCACATTCATGAAAAATAAAACAGAAATTCTCAAACCTTCTTTGTCCTTTTGGTTTTCTTGCTGAGCTGAGTTTTTGTAGAGAGAAAAAGAGGACAATGATCCAAAGCACCCAAAGGAAGATTATTCACAATAGAAGAGGGGGAAGCTTGTAACTATTCCAAGTTACCAAAAGCCACATCAATTTTCCTTTATATATCTCATTAACCGTGTTAAAATTTAATAACTTTATAACTTTACCCATATTCACTTTATACCTCAAAAATAAAATTTGCACAATAATAAAGGAAGAATAAAATTATATATTCATGAAAAAAAATGATGTGATATATAATTAGAAAAAAAATTATTTCTTTGCTTATAAATAAAACAAGGGGTATACTATTATTTTTTTTGCACACAGGGTATACCCTTTCTATCCAAATTAAAAACATCAAATATATATTTTTTAAAAAAATTTAAGTATTATTTTCCTTTTTTAAATAAAGCATTCATTTTCAGCACTTGAGTCCAAGTGTCCAACAAGCAGTAGATATTACTTCTGCCGGTGTTTTCATTAAGAAATAATTCTTTTTTTTTTTTCGACTCAACGGACACTTATTGAATCGCATCGTCAGCGTTGTTCGAGGCCGCGGAGAGAAGCCGGTGCTATTAGAAATTTTACCGTTGAAGAAATAGTTCCGTTGTGCGGGGGCTCGTTTTTTATTTTCTAAAATTGGAAGAAATAGCTCCGTTGTGGGGCTTTCGTTTTTTCCTTCCTAAGTCAGCCGAAGCATTTCTTCAGTGTTTGCTGGTTCGAGTTCGTAACTTACAGGTGAGAGCAACGAGCTCTGACCAGAAAATCCCAAGTCCATTGGCAGCGTAGCATTTCTTCACTGCATTGAGTACTGATTGATAAAAAATTCTTGTTTCCCGTTTTATTCTCTGGAGGTTCCGTTCGAGCGTCCTTGAGTGAAGAAGGAAGCCGCAACGGATGAAGATGTCTGGGCCGACGCTAACGGCTCTACATTTCTGGGTCCGATTTTGATTTCCTCTTGCCCGGTCCTCATCGATGTGAGTTTCTCCTTCCCTTTGGTTCTTCCCTAGCTGTGCATGTTCTTAAATATTTTGGCTTATGTATGAATACCTCGGAGGTTTGTGCGTTTTCTTTTGTAACTTTCTGTGCATATTGGTGAGGAGTAGTACTTTGCTTGATCATGTTTTCATGCTCTGTGCGCAAGTTTTATGTTCTGTCATAAATATTTTGATTTGGAGACTGCCACTACATCCATACGCTTATCTTAGTTCTGTGTGCCTGAAAAATTGGGAATCGATTGGTTTTGTTTTGTATCAATTAACTAGATGCTTGGACAAGGAAGTTGAGTTAGAGTTCCATAGGTAAGGCTGATGCAATTAGATTGAGCATGAGCTTGGAATCTGATAAAATAGCATGAAAAAGTTATGTGCATTGAAGTCAACTAAAGTTTGATTTAGTCTTGAAATGCAGTAATTTTGAAAGACATAGCTTTGTTAGGGACCTCCTTTCTGGAGTTTTAAATATATAGCAATGAACGATTAAAGTTGTGCAAAATGTGAAACTGATTATATCATCGTATTTTATAATACTGGGCGCTAAAATGTATTAGGAGCTTGATATGTGATTACAACGCATAGCTTTATTCTAAACATCGATTAGAAGTGAGATATGATCCTACCCAAGTTCTCCAAGAAAGCCCAAATCAGTAAACCAGTACATACTACGTAACCAAAGTGGCTCAGCTCAAGTCAGGTATAAGAATATGTATAGAAGAGATAGGGTTATCTGATAGTTTTGACTTCCAAACAGATAAATATTTAGAATGGTAAGTTTTATTGGCCTAGTCTTGTTACTTGACAGTATTGGCCTTGCTATTGTGTTGCATGAAGATAATATATCCACAGTCATTAGCAGCAAAAGTAATAGTGCATTGGCGTCAGTGGTCAGATATTTTTTGTTTGTTAATATGAACTTTATCGATTCTCCTACTTAATTTTTTGTGAAACATTTTAACCTTTGAATTTCATGGTATTTATTGCATAAGAGCAGTGACAGGGTCATTTTGAACTAGTGACCTACATACATGACATGTGTTGTCGATTGCGTGAGTCAGTGCAGGGGAAAACAAAAGATATGATCGAACTAATTATTGGAGCAGTTGCCTTGGTGGGAACAAATTTCATGGTTTTAGCTGAAAAGCTCCTCTTTTTCTTGTGGGCATGCTTTGATGATGGTTTTACACTTTATTTCTTAAGTTTTGTTGTATATAAAATAGTTAGACATGATATAGTGGTTGATATAGAAAGTTAACTTCTACTGATGTGGCTTCAGCAACATGGTTCTTTTGATGCAGTTGTAGATGGTGCCAATGTAACCCTTGCCAACACGCAACATTTCAGCTTTTTACAGGTGGGTGATAGGTTGCTAACTTTATTAGCACTTTACTAGAAATCTATTTGACAACTTTTCTCTAGGCTGTAGCTTAATTTTGTTGTGCGGCAATTGCAACAAATGAGTCCTTCAAAAAGATTGCCACTTGTAATCTTGCATATGAATCGGGTTACTAGTGGTCCTGTTCCGAAGCCAAATAACAGCAGACTGTTAGAATATTGGAAGAAAAATAATGCTCTTTATGCTACACCTCAAGGTTCCAATGATGACTGGTAATGGAATACTCCTTCAGTATTAAAATTACATTTACTTGTTTAATTTCACTATACATTCCAATATATTTTGTGCCTTTGATACGTTCTGGAACAAATTCATTATCCTCATCTCAAAGCCCCTGTTTTCATTTTTTTAAATCATAGGTAATGGCTATATGTAGCTGTTAGCTGGAAAAGCTTGTTGGTGACAAATGATGCGATGAGAGACCACTTATTCCATCTATTAGGTTCTATTTTGCTTCCGAGACGGAAGGAAAAACATCAGGTACGTAATGGTTTTGGGAATTTCATATATAATTTTATTAAATGCATTCATAATAAGGCTGCTATGAGTTCTCTGGGTTTTCCCTACTTAAGGCTACTTATATCCACTTTCCAATGAAAAAGATGAAATCATCTTCAAGTTTAATCAACTATATGCAGTTGTTAGTTGTTAGCTGTCAGAGAATTTTAATGTACGTGAACTTCTTACTCAAACTATTTATTTTAATTGGGCGATGCATGCTGGATTTTTAATGATTATTATTTGACAGTTTGTTTTGCTGCTTTGCACTAAAAAATTATACTGAGTGCACATCGCAAGTTTAAAAGATACAGATTAAGTATCATGATCTAATCATATGGTGCTTGAGTTGACTTGCATTTTGGTTGAAAATATCCACTTCTAATGACATTTGATATAACATGAGCTAAAAAGGGGCATAAGTTTATGTGAACAAATCATTTTATGAATCACCCATAAATGTATTATTATTATTATTTGAAATGCTTGTCCCAAATTTTTAAAATAAAAAAAATTATACAAATGGTTTAACTTTTAGGAAAATGCATCATGTGCATTATCCAACTTGCATTTAAAGCAGTATGTTCATCTTGAAGAAATTTATTTAAAGCTGTATATTCATCTTTTTACACTTTTATATTGTGTTGTTTCATTTGACTGGGCTAGATTGGCTGCACATTATAGTCTTAGTTTTGCGTGCTTCCTCTGTTTTTATGTTATAGGGAAAACGTTAAAATTTAAAAAAAAATGAAAAAAATTATTTTGGATGGCAGGAAATGGGGCTGCCATGCCTCCCAACACTGATGCTCTTGGCCAGCTTTTATTTGAATATTCAAAGTGTGATTATACTTCTCAACTGCAGCACTTGAAGGTACGTGTAATGTTAAATATCTAAAATGACTCCTGAATTCATATGCTATTACGATGATTTCCTAATATACTTGAGGAAGCCCTGTACTTTATATTGGGAAATATGATGTGAGTTTGAGTACTTATCATCAAATCTGGTAAATTAATCTATCAATGATGGTCATAACATTCAATGCTCAGGTCATTACAGTTGGTTTTTAATAGCCTCATGAGTCTAAAGTATGCTCCTACCGTATTCTACATATTGACTAAACCTTTCTCCGCTTGTCAAACTCTTGATCTGAACCCTGTTTGAGCCAAAATGTTGTTGCCACAGAGAATAATGCAACATTATTTTCTCTCACACTTCCTACTAATTCAGTCATTAATTCAAGTTGCTTAATTATCGCTATAAATGTTGTCCTACATTACCATGGATAAGCTGATGTGGAAATATTTAATTAACAACGTATGATTAATAAATGAATAAAATGCATGTGTCTTGTTCAACTAATTTCTCTTTTCATCCACGAAGTTCTCCTGACGTTTATATTTTATATAATGTGTTGGATGTGTGTCTTCTGACATTTGGTTATCAGGATATTGCCGGTACGTTGGCAACTGAAGGGGCTGAAGATGTTGCACAAGTAACCAAGCTGCGTTCAGCTCTTGAATCTGTTGATAACAAGAGAAGAAAGGTGATTTATTTTGTTAAACCGTTATAACTTATTTTTGCCTGCAGATTTTATATGTTAACTGCTGTTGCATGTGTTAAAGTTCCTTGATGAATTGAACTGCAGTATCTACCATTGCTTTAGTTTATCAGATAATGATTGCACCAAAGAGGAGAAGAAATATACCATCACTGAATGCAGCTTACAATACTTTATTTATACAACTTGCTATTTATACTTTGTTTCTTGGAAACTGCATTGATGAGAGAAGGAATCTGTAATGCTATTGGAAATTTGGGAACCTACTATTTTTGCTGCCCGTCACTATAAGGGGTTTAATAAATTTGTAGTGAGTGCAGCTCTCAAGTTCAAAAGATACCAATTATGTTGTGACCTATATCATATGGTGCTTGAGTTGACTCGCATTTTGGTTTTAAATATTCACTTCCAATGATATTTGGGACAAAGTGAGCAAAATTGGGTATAAGTTCACTGTGACCAAACTATTTTATGAATTACCCATAAATATACTATGAGTATTATTTGGAACGAATGCCCCAAATTTTTAAACTAAAAAAAGAAATTCTCTACATGGTCTGACTTTTATCTACCTTGCTTTTGAAGGCTGTATGTTTATTTTGAAGAAATTTATTTTGTTCATGTCTTGTGAAGATTAAGAAGAAGACCAATGAGGCTAGCTTTTTGAAGTCTTTTTATGAGGGATTTCCCACGCATAACATGAGGAGCTGGTTGTTCAAGAAGCAACATACTTGTACCCTTTCTCTTTACACTTTTATATTGTGCTGTTTATCATTTGATTGGGTTAGATTGATTGCATATTATATTTTGAGTTTTGTGTGGTTTCTTTGTTTTTATGTTACGGGGAAAATGTTAAATGTTTTTTAAAAAAACTGAAAAAAATTGTTTTGGATGTGAGAATTGCAAGTAAGAGAGGTAATCCTTGGTTTGGATGCATTCTTGAACTGATGATTGATTGATCGTGTGTTGAGTGAGTAGAAAAGCTACATGGCAACAGTTTTGGCTTTAGGTGAATCCTAAGCAGGTAGTCTTGATCTCTAGTGTGGTGTTTGGTTTTATTCATATTTATTTCATGTGTGTACCACCTTTCTTTTCCTTACTCTAGAACTTGGCTTGCATCTTGTTTGAGACCACGTATTTGTATTTGCTAGACATGGAAATGAGAAAGGCATTCATTCTGTTTATAGATATATCCAAATAACCTACCTTGATGCATTCTTACATCCATTGCTAGCCTTAAATTATCTGTTGTTTTGGGAACCCATAGCCAAAAAATAAGTTAATAAATATTTCCTACCATACAGTATATAGCTAGATCCATATTGCCTTCATTGATGTACTACCACATCCATTGCTTAACCACTTTGAGCCTTAAATTATCCAAATAGCCTACCTTGATGCATTCTTACATCCATTGCTAGCCTTAAATTATCTGTTTTTTTGGGAACCCATAGCCAAAAAATAAGTTAATAAATATTTCCTACCATGTTGTATATAGCTAGATCCATATTGCCTTCATTGATGTACTACCACATCCCTTGCTTAACCACTTTGAGCCTTAAATTATCTTTTCTCTCATAACCCAAACCCAAGAATATTCCAACAACCAAGTTGAGGTAACTTAGATTGTTGAGAGCCTCACATTTCCGACCATGTTGTATATAGCTAGATCCATATTGCCTACCTTGATGGATCCATTGATTAACAACTTTTTTTTTTTTAGTTTTTTCTTTTGGAATGTGGCCTTTTAAAAAAAAAAAATAAAATTGATGAACTTGATGGAGCTCACTCAGTTTTACGCTTCATTACAAGTGCAAGTTAATACTAGTGACAACAATATATTCAAGCAGATAATATTGGATCTACAGAAAGAAAGAGCAAAAAGTATAGCAAACATGTCATATAGCGTTACTAAAAAAACATTTTGAAAATTTTATTTCGACAATCATTTCATGGTAAAAGTGAAAGAATAAAACGACATACATTCAAATATTGTCACAAAATACTTACCCTGTATTGTATAGCACAAGAAAGAGCTTATTACACTGCTCTATGTATAAAGCAGTCTCTAAGATCGTTAGATTGTGCTTCTCTCCCTATGCATCCTATCCATGCCACCTATAGAAAACAAACAATGATCGTGGTACAAATGCCTTTATAGAAAACAAACAATGTCATTAACACAAAAACATTGAATGATGAATAATAATAACAGTAATAGACGATGATAATAAAGTACCCTAATCGATACGTTGATAGCCGTTGCACCAAACCATCAAGGTATTTCCTAACCTCCTTGGAGGATCAATTCTTGTATCATTGATGCCAATTGTTGGCGATACGAGGCCACTGGTCTGTTGCTTCAATTGCTGTTAGAAGGTTGGGCTGACAAAGATTAATCTATGCATCCTATCACATGCCACCTATCACATCGTGGTACAAATGCCTTTACAGAAAACTAACAATGTCATTAACACAAAAACTTTGAATGATGAATAATAATGACAGTGATAGACGATGATGATAAAGTACTCTAATCCATACGTTGATAGCCGTTTGATGCCAATTGTTGGTGATACGAGGCCACTGGTCTGTTGCTTAAATTGCTGGTAGAAGGTTGGGACTTCTGTTGGGTTGCTGAACAATTTGAGTTCTTCCCTTCAATTTTTTTTCCTTTATGACGAGCAACAACCTACAAAAATCATAAAATTTAATCATGTAGTTTTAGATGGAAGTGCATAAAACAAATAGAAGGAATTGTAAATTAACTACCTTTTGATATGGCTCGATCAGACTTATTGGCCATGTAACATAACCACTAACTACATCTTTCACCATTGTCTGTTCATCTAGAGAAGGATTGGTAGGAGGGCATCTGCAATTGCACATACATCAACCTTGACTCTAAGTGTGTTCTCGGGCAATGGTGAACCATGAAGTATATTAGTGTCGGTGTTGTAGACCACTCCTACAGCAACTGCATGCTTGAAAGATTCATCGACGTGCAACTTGCACGCCGATTCGCCCTATGAAAGATAGTGTTGTAGACCACTCCTACAGCAACTGCATGCTTGAAAGATTCATCGAAGTTGATATATTAAGTTACACTAATTTATAACGTAACAAAAAGTTAAGTAGAGAAGAAGTTAATTACCAAAGGAATGGGGAATTTGGAGGGGCAGCAACTATCCCTCATACTTGTACTGTCACATATTGGGCTTAGTGTTGGCCGAAACAGCAGTAAAGCGTCAATTTGAACCTTCAATAATGAATTTTGCTTTTGCATCAAGTGCATATGATCGTTAAATTGTTCTACTTGGTGTTTGTAGACACTCACCTACTCATCTACTTGATGCTTGTAGCCACTAATCTGCTGTTCTAGTTGCTGCTTGTAGTCATAAATCTCCTCCTTTAGTTGCAGAAAGTCATTTTTGTTGGGTCTCTTTTGGCGTTCGAAGTACGATGTTTGGAGGGGCAGCAACTATCCCTCATACTTGTACTGTCACATATTGGGCTTAGTGTTGGCCGAAACAGCAGTAAAGCGTCAATTTGAACCTTCAATAATGAATTTTGCTTTTGCATCAAGTGCATATGATCGTTAAATTGTTCTACTTGGTGTTTGTAGACACTCACCTACTCATCTACTTGATGCTTGTAGCCACTAATCTGCTGTTCTAGTTGCTGCTTGTAGTCATAAATCTCCTCCTTTAGTTGCAGAAAGTCATTTTTGTTGGGTCTCTTTTGGCGTTCGAAGTACGATGTTTGGGTGACTACAAAACCAGTACCTCAAAGACGACCATCATACTTAGGAGCTCCAAGAGCTCTGCTGAATAAATCGTCGCGACCACATAATTCAGCAACTCAAGCTCGTCCTGCGTCAGTTTTTGCTATCACAAAAATAATTGCAATAATATTAGTTATTATAAGATCGGATCATTTAAATAAAGCTAAATATTTATGCATAATCCTCTACTTTCACAATATTCCGCAACTTGTCTGGCATGCTCGCTGGGAATTTCTCCTTTTTTATTCGTGCAGCTGGCCAGCCACAAATCATATGTCGTGGTATGTGTGTGACATCAAAATGTGATTGTTAGATCTTCATATCAAAGTTAGTTGTAGCGAAAAGAGAGTCATATAAATTATATTCATGTGAAATAATGACAAGTTCTTACCAATTGTTGCTCCAACGTTGCATTACCGGGCCTTTTATGTACCGGTATGGCATGTTGCTTGCGTTTTCACGATTTTTATTGCTTCATTCCTGTTCAAATCCAAATGATTCATATATAAGCAAATATTACTTACAAATACATTTGCAAGTAAAGGCTAAAATTATATTACCAGAAATTCCGCAGTCGTATGTGTGCTCACATACGACTGCGGAATTTGTAATTTTAGCCTTCACTTGCTATTTGTAAGTAATATTTGCTTATATATGAATCATTTGGATTTGAATAGGAACGAAGCAATAAAAATCGTGAAAACGCAAGCAACATGCCATACCGGTACATAAAAGGTCCGGTATCGTATGCAACGTTGGAGCAACAATTGGTAAGAACTTGTCATTATTTCACATGAATATAATTTATATGACTCTCTTTTCGCTACAACTAACTTTGATATGAAGATCTAACAATCACATTTTGATGTCACACACATACCACGACATGATTTGTGGCTGGCCAGCTGCACGAATAAAAAAGGAGAAATTCCCAGTGAACATGCCAGACAAGTTGCGGAATATTGTGAAAGTAGAGGATTATGTATAAATATTTAGCTTTATTTAAATGATCCGATCTTATAATAACTAATATTATTGCAATTATTTTTGTGATAGCAAAAACTGACGCAGGACGAGCTTGAGTTGCTGAATTATGTGGTCGCGACGATTTATTCAGCAGAGCTCTTGGAGCTCCTAAGTATGATGGTCGTCTTTGAGGTACTGGTTTTGTAGTCACCCAAACATCGTACTTCGAACGCCAAAAGAGACCCAACAAAAATGACTTTCTGCAACTAAAGGAGGAGATTTATGACTACAAGCAGCAACTAGAACAGCAGATTAGTGGCTACAAGCATCAAGTAGATGAGTAGGTGAGTGTCTACAAACACCAAGTAGAACAATTTAACGATTTAACAAGCATCAAGTAGATGAGTAGGTGAGTGTCTACAAACACCAAGTAGAACAATTTAACGATTTAACAATTTTGCAAAAGCAAAATTCATTATTGAAGGTTTAAATTGACGCTTTACTGCTGTTTCGGCCAACACTAAGCCCAATATGTGACAGTACAAGTATGAGGGATAGTTGCTGCCCCTCCAAACATCGTACTTCGAACGCCAAAAGAGACCCAACAAAAATGACTTTCTGCAACTAAAGGAGGAGATTTATGACTACAAGCAGCAACTAGAACAGCAGATTAGGCTACAAGCATCAAGTAGATGAGTAGGTGAGTGTCTACAAACACCAAGTAGAACAATTTAACGATCATATGCACCTGATGCAAAAGCAAAATTCATTATTGAAGGTTCAAATTGACGCTTTACTGCTGTTTCGGCTTCGGCCAACACTAAGCCCAATATGTGACAGTACAAGTATGAGGGATAGTTGCTGCCCCTCCAAACACCCATTCCTTTGGTAATTAACTTCTTCTCTACTTAACTTTTTGTTACGTTATAAATTAGTGTAACTTAATATATCAACTTCGATGAATCTTTCAAGCATGCAGTTGCTGTAGGAGTGGTCTACAACACCGAAACTGATATACTTCATGGTTCACCATTGCCCGAGAACACACTTAGAGTCAAGGTTGATGTATGTGCAATTGCAGATGCCCTCCTACCAATCCTCTCTAGATGAACAGGCAATGGTGAAAGATGTAGTTAGTGGTTATGTTGCATGGCCAATAGGTCTGATCGAGCCATATCAAAAGGTAGTTAATTTACAATTCCTTCTATTTGTTCTATGCACTTCCATCTAAAACTACATGATTAAATTTTATGATTTTTGTAGGTTGTTGCTCGTCATAAAGGAAAAAAAATTGAAGGGCATGGGAAGAACTCAAATTGTTCAGCAACCCAACAGAAGTCCCAACCTTCTACCAGCAATTTAAGCAACAGAACAGTGGCCTCGTATCACCAACAATTGGCATCAAACGGCTATCAATGTATGGATTAGAGTATTTATCATCACCGTCTATCACTGTCATTATTATTCATCATTCAATGTTTTTGTGTTAATGACATTGTTTTGTTTGTTTTCTATAAAGGCATTTGTACCACGATGTGATAGGTGGCATGTGATAGGATGCATAGATTCATCTTTGTCAGCCCAACCTTCTACCAGCAATTGAAGCAATAGACCAGTGGCCTCGTATCGCCAACAATTGGCATCAATGGTACAAGAATTGATCCTCCAAGGAGGTTAGGAAATACCTTGATGGTTTGGTGCAACGGCTATCAACGTATCGATTAGGGTACTGTTATTATTATTCATCATTCAATGTTTTTGTGTTAATGACATTGTTTGTTTTCTATAAAGGCATTTGTACCACGATCATTGTTTGTTTTCTATAGGTGGCATGGATAGGATGCATAGATTCATCTTTGTCAGCCCACACCTGCTTGGCTAGCATAGGGGGAGAGAAGCACAATCTAACGATCTTAGAGACTGCTTTATACATAGAGCAGTGTAATAAGCTAAGCTCTTTCTTGTGCTATACAATACAGGGTAAGTAATTTGTGACAATATTTGAATGTATGTCGTTTTATTCTTTCACTTTTACCATGAAATGATTGTCGAAATAAAATTTTCAAAATGTTTTTTTAGTAACACTATATGATATGTTTGCCATACTTTTTTGCTCTTTCTTTCTAAGATCCAATATTATCTGCTTGAATATTGTTGTCAAGTAATATATTGTTGTCACTAGTATTAACTTGCACTTGTAATGAAGCGTAAAACTGAGTGAGCTTCATGAAGTTCATCAATTTTTTTTTTAAAAAGGCCACATTCCAAAAGAAAAAACTAAAAAAATTTAACCACTTTGAACCTTAAATTATCTTTACTTTCATAACCCAGATTGTATTGATTGATTGGGGAGTGTGTATATCCTGAATATTCTGATACATGCATGGATCTCTGATATTCATCATTAGATTGTGATGGCTAAGTTGATTATATTATGAAGGTTAGCCTTAGAAACAGGTAAAGCAAATGCTTTGCGATCAAATTAGTTTTTAGTTGGATTTTGTGAATATCTCATGAGAGAGATAGCTTTATTGGAAGGATATTTGAGCCTGTATTTTAAAAATTTGTGTGATTAACCTCCAAAGCTGGTAACTTGTTTTAGTTCCTTTTATGGCTACTTTACGCAAGTGCAATTCTTTAAAAAATGATAGAGGCATTTATTTTCTAAACCCTATTTATCCCAAACACAAGCCACAAATATCATTATCCCTTGCTACCCTTTGAGCCTTGCTACCCCTTTGAGCCCTTTGAGCCACAAATATCATCATCATCCCTTTTCTTGAATTCCATTATATTGTGGTAATTTATTGTGCATCTTTATTTGTCATTTATTAAATTACATCTTGTGGTATAGTTGCTATTTTTGAATTATGTGTGGGATGATCGAAAAAATGGGAAAAAGAGAAGTTGTCAAAAAAAAGGAAGAGAAAAAGAGAAGAAAAAAAACGTGTAGCTCCAAAAAGAAAAGGAAAGAGAGAAAAAGGAAAAGGGCATCCCATAAAAAGGAGAAAGGAACCAAAGAAAAGCAAAGAAAAGAGAAATGAAGAGAAAAAAGAAGGGCATCCCGCCAAACTCTCTTGATTAGCAACATTATTACTACTTTTATATATCATATGGCAAATTTTGGGATGCTATGTATTTCTTTTTACATGCATAATACTTACCATCCCCATCATCCATTCCACATGGCTTCTATCTAATATTACAAGCGGGAAAGACCTCTTGATTCTTGATTGCACATGTATGTGGTGGTAGTAATTAGAATTATTACAAGCCTAGGTTGGTTTGAGAGAAAAAAACCCACAAAGGTGAGATGAGCAAAAATACTTACATCCTTGAGAGACTCTCTCGGTTATCCAATGTTTTCCAACCTTTATTCTATTTTGTACAATGGATTGTTGTAGTAGAGGTTGAAGAAAGAGCATGAAGAAAAAGAACACCCGAAAGAAAAAAGGGTTGAGGCTTACAAACTAATCCTTTTTTGTATAATTGATTATGGTGAGAGAAGCTGAAGAAAGAACAAGAAAAAGATCACAAAAAGAAAAGGTTGACAATCACTTTGATACTATTATAAAGGTTCTGAGCTTTCCAACTTTTTCTTGATGAATGATAACCTATTTACATGTCTTATATTTACCTCTAATGTCTAGTGTTGTGAGTTGCCAAGTGAAACTATGCAATGAACCAACTTAAATGGCTGGAAATATTATTGAGATTCCCTGATAATCAAAATACATACTTCCCAAAATAACTTTTACATACTGCAGGTCCTAAAACACATAAAAGACACCCTAACTACTATGATACTTTCTCCAAAATAGTGGGGGGCTCTAAGTGAAAAATAGGAATCTCAGAAAATATGTTGCTAATTTCCTTGCAACCTCTTCTGCCTTCTTTTTTATGTCTGACCCCTAAATACATCACCCTGCCTGCTAAACCCTAGAAGTTGCACCTTGTCCTCAAGGTGGAAAGTCGGAAATTGTTTGGTGATCACTTCAGTTTCCTCCCAAGAATTTTCAAATTCTGGCATGTCTTTCCATTTAATGAGCACCTCCACCTGGCCATTGGCGAGCTTTCAGACTTTGCAAACCTTTTCTGGTAAGACTTGCAGCTTCAGCTGCTCAGATAAGGCTGCTGGAATGGTAGGCAGAAACATGAAAAATTGGATGCACCCGAGTTGTTGGAGGGAGATCAAGTCTGTACGCCATTGTCCCGATCTTTTCAAAGGCCTGTAGTAACATGGACTCAGCTTTTCATTAAGTCTCTTGGCTAGTGTCTTCAATCCGTCAGGCTGGATCCTGACATAAACATGCTCCCAACCTCAAAATGAACATCTCTCCCATGCTTGTTTGCTTGCCCCCTCATTTCCTCTTGTGCTTTGATCAAATTTTCCCTCGGAGTGGAATGATCAAATTCCTTGCTTTGATATGCTCATTGACCTCTTCAACTGCTGAAGCTTCATCTTGTAACTTGTGGAAACTAGGTGGCTCTCTATCGTACACCACCTTGAATGGAGTCATTTTGGCCGAGCTTTGGTGAGAAGTATTGTACCAATATTCAGCCTAAGGCAGCCACTGAGCCCACTGGTTGGGCTTCTCGTTGGTAAAACAGCTCAAATAGGTTTCAAATCCTTTGTTCAACACCTTAGTTTACCCATCGGTTTGAGGGTGGTATGCCAACCTGAGACACAATTGAGTACTAGCATGCTCAAACAATTCTCTCCAAAAATGGCTTATAAACACCCTATCCCAGTCAGATATTCTGGTCTTGGGAAAACCATGTACTCTCACCGAGCGGTAAATGGATGATTAAGGGGCAGGAAGTGGGCATACTTAGTTAAGAGGTCAACCACAACGAGTATAGTGTCATACCTCCTGGATTTGGGAAGCCCGGTGATGAAATTCATACTAATGTCTTCCTAAATTGCATTAGGAATTGGAAGCGGCTGCAACAAACCAGCAGGAGATAGGGCTTGGTATTTGTTTCTTTGACACCCTTCGCACCGAGCAACATATTGCTGAATGTCTCTCTTCATGCCTTCCCAGCAACATACTGTTTGTTGTTCTCATGTATCCTAAATGACCTCCCACCGGCGAATTATGATATTCTTGCATCAGAATAGGAATTCTTTTAGAAAACTTGGGCAGCACCAGTCTTCCCTTATAGTATAGGCGGCCTTTAACCAAACTGTAGTTTTTGACTTCCTCTTTGGTTGTAATTAGTTGCTGTAAAATCCCCTTCAGCTTATAATCAATTTAAATCTCTTTCTCCAGTTCGTCAATATCATCATTATGCCATAATGAGAATCCCATCAGATTTAAGGACTCTTCTTGGCGAGAAAGAGCATCCGCCACTCGATTTTCCTTGCCCGGTTTGTAAATAATCTCAAACTTGAAGCCCATCAACTTTGACACCCATTTTTGCTGATTCTCTTCTAACACTCGTTGCTCCAGCAAATACTTTAAAGCCTTTTTGATCAGTTCTTAGTAACTTCTGCCCCTATATAGATAATGGCTCCATTTCCTGACTGCTATTACAATAGCCATCAGCTCCCTTTCGTAAATGGAACATTGTTAACCCATGCCCTGAAATATGGCCAAGGTATTCAACCCCCAGCTAAGCAAACGTACACTTTTTCTGATTTATCGCAAGCTGATTTTCTTTCAAAATAGTCAGCACCTTCTTCAAATGCTCCATGTTAGAATGAAAGTCCTCCCCGTTTAGGGAAGCAGAGTTTCAGGAAGCACTCACTCCAGTCACACCAGTATTCGCATTCGGTACCTCTTTAATTTTAATGCACTTACACCTGTGATCAAGTAAGCGCATTGAAAAGGGTGTCATCGAAGAAGGAAACCGTTGTCATAACGCAAGTTAAAAGTAGTTTTAGTTCAAACTCGGCTACGCAAGTTAAAAGTAGTTTTAGTTCGAACCTTATTAAATAAAAGTTAGTTAAATCTCCTCTTCCCACAAAACTTGTATCAAAAAGATCTGGACACATATAAAAAATCTAAGGCCGGGTGCCAGAGAGCTCTTTCGGCTTAACTTTAGGAAGTGTGAATGCCCTTTTTTATAGTAGAGAAAACTAGGGGCACAGCAGCAACAGATACGGGGAAACGGGTTTAGCAGGAGTCAAAACAAGCGCTTTTTCGGGAGCTAATCATTCTCCTATTCCCTATTTCTGAATGCTAGGCTGGAAGCCTAGTTTTTAAAACGACTAGTCAAAGAGAAGCAGCTGCCATCCAAAACTCGCTTTAGGAAAGAGAAAAAACTTTAGTCACAACTTCCCCCCTAAATAAGGATGGGAAAGCATAGATTTCAAGCAAAGGGCAACCAAAAGAAAAGACTTGAGCTTGAGGCAAGCAGTGGTTCCTGCAGTAGCTGCAACGAAAGAAACGAATGAATATTGGTAAGGGACCACACCACGACTTCCGAAGCGTGTAAATGGATTAGCGCCAAAAGAATCTTTGGCTCGGGCGATGAAGAATAGCTAGCCTTGACTTTTAGCGAAGGCGGAGAAGGAAAGAGGACAAGCCGATTCGGATGATAAGACGAGATCTTTCTATGATGCTGACAAGCGCCTATCTCAGCATCACACGTTTCTGTGAGCGGGCTTAGCCTGGATTTGGATTAGGCTCGAACTTTGTGACTTACCAGGTAATAGGACTTAGACTCGATCAGGCTATCAAAGCAGCAGTTCTTCACTGGAGAGATAGAAATGCGTTGTGTGACGAAAATCAAGACTTATCATATAAAAACCCGATCCAACGAGATTAGATCTTAAATTGCGCCAAGTAAACCACAACCACACCAAAGGTTCTGCTTTGGGATTGGGGGGAATACAAAGTAGAACCCTTTGAGCCAGACATTAGAATACGGACTTACTGATAGCTGATGATCGATAAAAGATCTAAATTGGGACTGATCCGACCAATGACATAAAGGTGGCCTCAATTAAGAGAAAAACGAAAGTGCGAAATAGGCACAGGAGGATGCAACTAACCTTATCTAAGCTAAGACAAAGTGGCTGCTCTTTCTCCTTCCTTTCATTGCTTTTTAGATGCTTTTAGGTTGGTGTAAACAGTGAGGAAGCTATCTGTATGGGCTGCTAGCCAGTAGGGAAGTAGGGCCTTGTAACTCTCACCTAAAGAGAATGACTGATTTTCCTTCCTCCCTGAGACGACAGAGGGGACAAGTAAGTCCGCCGCAGGATTCTATTGGTCTTTTAGCTGCTAAAGTAGCTGATTCCAGAAATCAGGAATAGTTAGACTTCTTTCCGGAATCTCAATTCATTAGGAGATCCCTTGTGACTTCGTAGACGACTTTCCCATCTTTAGCTTCAAGGGCTGCTCTGTCTTACTTCTGGGCCTACCTTTGCTTTGAAGAGAATACCGGCTGAATCTACAGAACACCTATCTCTTTTGTTGTAAACTAAAATATCATCAAAGAACACTAGCACAAACTTGCGTAAAAAGACCACGAAATATCTCATTCATCAATGATTGAAATGTTGAGGGTGAATTAGTAAATCCGAATGGTATCACCTTAAATTCTTAATGTCCCACATGGGTGCGAAAAGCTGTCTTGTGCTTATCCCCCTCTTTGATTCGAATCTGGTGGCACCCCGATTTAAGGTCTAGCTTTGAAAATAGCGTGGCACCCTTCAATTCGTCTAAGAGCTCGTTTATAACCGGCATTGGGAATTTGTCAGGCACCGTGATCTTGTTTAATGCCCATTAATCCACACAGAATCTCCAACTACCGTCCTTCTTCTTAACTAGCAGTACTGGACTTGAACACGGGCTAGTGTTAAGCTGAATGATTTCTGCCTGAAGCTATTGTTCACTAGCTCCTCAATTTCCTTCTTCCCCTTTATGCATAGCGATAGGGGCAAATATTCAGTGGCTGCTCTCCCGGTTTCACCACTATAGCATGATCACGTGCCCTTATTGGTGGAAGGTTGCTTGAAACCTGGCATGTAGCTGGGAATTCATTCAATACATCTTGTATTTCTGGCAGAACCGCCATGTCTTGCTCACTGTCCTTTGTCAAACTTCTGCATTCAACCAAGAATCCTTCTCCTTTCTTCTTCACCGAGCGCATAAGAGCTTTGAAGGTTACTTGAGTTCGCGACAGCGTTGGATCACTCTGTAGGCATACCCAGTTATTTTTCTTCCCAATCTTCATGGTCATTTGCTTCTAGTTCACTTTTACATCTCCTAGTGTCTCCAACCATTCAACACCAAAAACAACATGTACTCCCTTTAAAGGACAAGGGTAGAACATCTGTACAATGATGAGTCCTTGTACCTTCATCTCTGCTTCTTCATAGCGATGCCGGCATTTCCCTATGTACCCATCACCTATAGTTACTATGTGCTCTGATATTCCTTCTACATTCAAGCCGATTCTATCCACCAACTTTTTTGCAATAAAATTGTGAGTTGCCCCGCTGTCAATTACAATTACCACCTCAATTCCTGCAATTATACCCCTCACTTTCATGTGTGGTCATTTTCAAAATTTGCAATGGAGTCTAACGACAACTCCATTCAGTTTAAATCTCCCTCAGCATCATAGTAATTTTCAGCACCTTCCCTGAGCTCATCGTTTGCCTCTGCCTCTTTCTCAGATTCGACCTCTAATAAGAATACCTGTAAGTGTTTGTCTTTGCAGGTATGGTTTAGTCGGTAGGAATTCCCACACTTGTAGCATAGACCGAGTTCTCTTCTCCAAGCCATCTCTGTATCAGATAGCTGGCGACTTGACTCTCTTTTTTGTGTCGAAGAAATTCCGGTAGACGTGCTGCTTGTGCGTGTGTCAATGGTTTTTGCATCTGGCTTCGAGTTCGGATGAGGTTTGCACTCCTTTGTTGGGCTCAGGTGTGAATGAAACTCTGGAGTAGTAGGTTGGGCAGAGAATGTCTTAGGCCTAGAAGGAGATCATTAAACCCGATTAGCCCTAGATCCCTTTTCAGCCTCCAGCATCTGCATTTTCTCATTAGCGCTAAGGGCCACATCTATCACGTCATCTAGCGTCTTTACGTCTTGAGGCCGTTGAGAAAAGCTTTGATAAGGCACTCTTCAGACACACCCTTCAACGGAGAGGACAACTGTTCGAATGCCTCCACATACTCAAGAACTGAACCCTCTTGTTTTAGAGAAAATAAAATTCTGTACTTACCCACTGATTGTGAGGAATGGAAGCATTTCAGGACTCCTTGTTTGAACTCGGTCCAGCTGCTCTAGTTTACTCGATTCTCCTTCCACTGGGTACCAACTCAAGGTTTGTCCTTTAAACAAACTACAACAGGTTCAAGCTTTTCTTTCTCATGGAAATACCTTTTTGCTCGAAAGAACCACCCTATAGGGTTCTCTCCATCGAACACAGGTAAATCTAGTTTTTTGAGTTTTACCACTTCCTTCTCCACCTCCGTATGGCTCTCTGTTTCTGTCTTTGTGTGTGGTTCCTCTTCTTCTACAGTGTTCTTGTTTCTCTTACTAAACCCACTCTCTAATAGCAACAACATCTCCCTCATGATGTTCATTCCCGTCGTCAACTCTGCTACTTGCTTGGATAGTCCAGATAACCCATCCACCTTCTTTGTCAAGCTAGCAACAGCCTCCTATAGATTCTTCACTTCCTCTGCCATATTTCCCTAGGGTTTAATTGCTATGATACCACTTGCAATGAACCAACTTAAATGGCTGGAAATATTATTGAGATTCACTACTAATCAAAATACACTCCTCTTTCATTAGGAGCAGAGAAGTTAAACAAGGACTTGGTTGGAGGAAACTCACACAACCACACAAGGACCTGGTTGAAGAAACCAGCACCCTCCTCTCAAAAGAACTTTCAAAACAAGATATGATCTGCCCTCTCCCCAAACTTGACGACTATATAAGTCAAAAAGCAACTAACACACTTCCCAAAATAACTTTTACATACTGCAGATCCTAAAACACCTAAAAGACACCCTAGCTACTATGATACTTTCTCCAAAATAGTAGGGGGCTCTAAGTCAAACAGAGGAATCTTAGAAAACATGTTGTTATTTCCTTGCAACCTCTTCTGCCTTCTTTTATAGGTCTAACCCCTAAATAGGGTCCTATCAAACTACAATTTAAATATCACTTATTCTGGGAAAAAATTCTTTAGTAGCATTTGCTCTTAGGCGGCATAAGATGTAGATCTTGCAGAGCAGATTGGAAGGGACATATGTTGACGTTATAGACCTAAATAGGGCCCTATCAAAGTAAGATGTTTCTGTTTCCAAAAGCAGATTCCTTTTAACATGTTCAGGGTATCATCATATGCCTTATTCTGACTTGGCATGCTCTATTGATTGCTGCAATGAATTTCAATTTATTGTTCTATGAACTATGAACCTCTGAAGCAAGGGAGGATCAATTCTGTTAGTTCATGGCTTGTTTTGTACTATTTCAGTTGTTTTATTCTTGGGAATCTGATCCATTTTGTACAATGGATTGTTGCAGGAGAGGTTGAAGATGGAGCATGAAGAAAAAGAACACAAATAAAAGGAAAGGCTGAGGCTGACCTTTATACTATTATTTTTTTAGTTTTTTCAACCTTTATTCTAGGGAAACTAATCCTTTTGTACTATGGATTGTTGTAGGAGAGGCTGAAGAAATAACATGACGAAAAAGAATACAAATAAAAGGAAAGGCTAAGGCCTACCTTTATACTGTTATTGTAGTTTCTAGTTTTCCAACCTTTATTCTAAAGAAACAATGGATTGTTGCAGGAGAAGTTGAAGAAAGAGCATGAAGAAAAAGAACACAAAAGAAATAAAAGGTTGAGAATCATCTTTAAACTATACAATGTTCAGGTATCATCATTAACCATGCTCTTAAGCTCTTCTGCAAGAAGTATTCTTACTTGGCATGCTATGCTACCTAATTTTGGTTTATTTCTGACCTTGCTTATTTAGCTGCTTTGACTAGTTTTGAATCTTGATAGTCATATTTCCTTAGGAAGTGTTTGTGTTGTGTTTTATTGCTTAAAGTCAAGAACAGACCAAATTGCTATTCTGACGTAATATTCCTCGAGCCATTCATTTATGATAGTTAGAGGAAAATAATGTTAAAAAAGATATTCTGTATAGGGAGCATTCTCATTATTGGCATTTCAAGATGAAATTAAACTGATAATATGAATGCTGTTATCAATGTTATATAGCTTTTATGTTGGGACAAATGCTATATAAACATCATTGCAAGCTCAAATTTGGATTGAGCCTTCTGTACCGTTTGTGTTTCTTATTTTTCCTTTCCTGAGTCTTGACTTACACATTTTGATGCTAATAAATGGAGATCAGTATCAGTTTTTGGATATTTTCTACATTAGTTAACACGTTTTTTTGTTTACAAGAAACAGTGTCATAGATACTGGCATGTTTGTTTTCCTCACACTTTTAGGGAAGGAAGTTTTACTGCTGAATCAGCTAATCGTAGTTGGCATGTGCCACCAGATATAGAAATACTATTTCATTACTTCGTCAAATGTAGACCTCTACCTCCACATCTATGGCTGCATAGCAAGTGGGTTGAGGTCTGTCAATTTTTTGTTCCAGTGATTTACATTTTATGATCATCTCAAAATTGAGCAATTTAGATTTTATGTTATTTTGTTATTAAAATTTTAGTATATTTTAATTCAGAGAAGAACCAAATGTAAAATATACAATTTTTAACTTATTTTTCTTGAAATGAAGTTTTATTTTTTAAAAAAAAAATGCAAAATTTCAAATTTATACCATGTTCAAATTGAATTTTATATGGGAATAAAATTTATTGTCAAAACAGATAACAATTATGTATAATGAATAATTCAATCTAACAATGGAATTGCAATATATACAATTAACGCATAGGAAGTACACTATCTGAAAAAAAAGGTTATTTTAACTAATTGGAAGGGAAAAAAATAGTTGAGATGGTTATTGGTGTAGCAGAGCTCTTTTTTTTTTTTAATTTTAAATTAAATTGTGCTGATTTTACTATTGTATAGTTTCAGGAGGACCATTTACGGTAGAGTCCCTGCCAAAATTTCTATAGGTTTATATCTTTTGTTATATGAAATGTACTCAGACGTTATATTATGGATTATAAATATGCTTATATGTATATAAGCATAGGAAATTCTATATTTTTAAGGCTTTAAGGGATGAGGGTTCTTTCACATCCTGTGCTGACCACCCCTTTAATTTTCGGGGCGTGACAAATGTGGTTTAGAGGAAGAACATGGCTTCAATTTCATAATGACTTGTTTGATTTTTAGATGGGTTAACCATCTTGGGTTGCTTGCTGCCTTTTGAGCATTCAAAACGCAGGTAAAATTTACACATGAATCTCTCACTTTTTTTGTGTTTTAATGTCTTTTTTATTTAAATATTACCCTTTTCGAAATCATGTATGAATATTTTTATATATTTTAATTACAAAACGATATTTTAATGATAATTGGATTGATCCTAGTTTGATCATGGGTATACCACTGATGCTTGAATCATTATCTTGATCGCTTTAATAACTTATGTAATTTTCAGCACCTTAATATATGTATGTATAAATAGGATGTTTTTTCTGATATATATATATATATATATATTGCATTTTAAAAATGAAGAGGTTCAATTGAAGGGAGTGAAGATGTTTTTAGGTTAAGTGATCCAAAATATAACGGTGTTCCGAGTCAAGCAGCATGTTTCCCTGCACAAAATTGCAAGACAGCGTAGCGTGTGCTCCAACTTCTTGTTGGAGGCAGATGCAAGTGTTGTTGACCTCTCAATGTTGATGTATTTCACGATTTTATTTAGGAAGCAGAAGAATGTAAATCTATATATCTTAAAAATCTGTTGAGCGGTTACTTTTCACTGAGCCGATTATATTTTCGGCTCCTCTCTTATTTTACTGATCATTGAGCCGAGCTTGGATGAACAGTGACGTCTTTGAGTTATAAGGTATGAAAGATTTCACGTGCGAGTCTTGAGGACAGGGGCAGGATGGGTTTCTTTGTGTTTCCAATGTCTATCAATATTAATTGAATGCACACGTGGGATCGTCTACTACCTACTTTGTAGGGAGGAAAAAAGTAGGTAGGAAACTTCAATTTATTTTCCATTTATACTGTGGGTATGGGCAACACAGGTAGTTCATCGTTGACTTAAGGAATATTTCCTAACAGAGGGTCATGACTTAATTCAAAAAAATGTGTAAATGTGTTGGGGAAAGGAAGCGTTGGTTCAGCTAGATATTTAGTAGGGAAAATTGTAACCTCGACCCAATTAACAGACTTAATGGCAACCAAGTCCCTCAAAATCATCAAATTGCATTGATATCCCAAGAGACCGGGGGGCAATTAATTCCATATGCGAAAATATAGATTTGCCCCTTTCAAATTAAAACAGAATCAGAAGGGGATTAGGGCTTGGGATATCAGCTTATTCGCAAAGATTCGAATCCTCTCTCAGCGCCAAGGTCATCGCATGCTTCGGTTGTTGCAGATGCAGCAGTTGGCCCCAGTTGTCGTCTTGTGGTTGCCAGCCGTCATTAATTCTGTCAAATCTTGTGGGATTCGGGCTCGGGCTCTCAGATTATTCGAAAGGATTTGAAATCCTCTCTCATAACCATGGTTAGTTTGCATTTAAATGATCACGGATTGTTTGCAATTTTCATAGATCACTGGTTTGGTTATGTGTTAGAGACCAAGTGCCCGTTTGAGTTAGCGTTCAAGAAGCATGTTCATGCAAGCCGAGATAAAACTTTTCTTACATACTTACCTCTTATACCGTAAATCATATTGGAAAAACAGCTTTTACCATTAACTCAAATAGGCACCAAGACTATGCGCTTTTATGCTCTTGATTCTCTTGTAGACAACTTTACTTTTTTGAAGTTATAAATGGAAGAAGCATCAAAGGAGAAGGGTGATAAGCCAAAACGTTATAAGAGGAAAAATAAAAAAATTCAAGAAGATTTTGAAAGGAAGGATTGATTGGCTAGCCACTTTGTATGGTTACTTCACATTAACTTATTGTCAATTGTTGTCATTGCGGGCTCTAAAGTTGTCACTGCCTTCTCATAAGTTGTAAATCCCTACTGTGGATTTGTTATTGGTTGCATTGATGCTTTTATTTACTTTTTGTATTTAAATTCTACAGGGGGATTGCTTCCTCAAAATAATTGGAAAGGTTAAGCCAGAACCACTTGATGCTTATGTATGTTACTTTGATTGCAGGGATTCTTGTGGGGTTCATATGCTTACATGGTTACAGATGTGGAATGGAAGGGTGCATGACAAGGAAGGTTATACGATGCCTTTTTACTCAAGTGATCAACTCCATGATATCAAGGTTGAATGCCTTTGGTGCTTGTGACAAAGTATTTTTATTGGTAGCAGACAAGCAAGCAACCAAGAGAAAGAATAGACCATTAAGAAATGATTTCATTTGAACTAATATTTTAGAGCATCTAATAAAAAGTTATGACAACCGATGATAAGTTTATAGCGACCAATGACAAGTTTAGAGTGTAACATCCTTATTTTTTTAGCCCTTAGAGTTAATTGTAGCTTAAGTTTTATTTAGTAATAGAATAAATTTAAAAAAAAAACACATCAAGTTCTAAATATTATTCTATATAAAAAAATAATAATACAAATGAAACACCTCCTTAAAATAATTATTTTAAATATACAAGTATGTGTGTGTAAACTTATTTTATCATTAAAATAAATAATATGAAACAAAAAAATATTGCTTGAATATTATTACTATTATTTATTATTTTCTCAAAAAAATTTATTTATTTTAGGGAAGGAGTCCAACCCAAGACTTACTTCTGCCTCTTTTTCCTGACCCCTCCCACCCTCTCGGCCTAGCACCACCCTCATCCACACCGATATATTGTTTTTTAGGTTAAGTTACAAAAATACACATATGATTTTTCTTAAAGTGCATCTAACACTAAATACTTTTTTTATGTGCAACAATGACTATGTGGTTACGAAATAAGTGTAAAACTACCCTTTGACTGTTAGTTTAACTTTTTGACCGTTAGTTTGACTTTGTTATCCTGTAAGTGATGACGTGTACGATGACATGGAGTGACATTCTGAAAAAAACAATTGCTGAAAATCAATTTTTCCTAATAAATAATGTAATTTAATAAAAATTAGTAATATAATATATGTATTATAATTATTTTAATTTAATAATTTTGGGAATCTAGAGTTGAGAAAAAATTGAGCAATCAGTATGTTTTTTAGGGCAGCAGTTCAACTGAGTGAGTTAAGCACTCTGTATTCAGATTTGAATTTACTTCAGTGAAGGTGCTATTGAAATAGTGAAATGTGGGTAATATTAATTATAAAGCTTCAGCAGTCAGCAAGTTTTTTTTTTCCAGAATGTCACTCCAACGTCTATGTTATCGTACACGTTATCACTTTTAGGGTCAAAAAGTCAAACTAACGGTTAAATGTTAGTTTTGCACCTATTTTATAATCACATAATCACTGTTACACCTAAAAAAAATATTTGATATTGAATATACTTTGAAAACAATTATACATACATATTTTTACACCTCAAACCTTTTTTTTTTTTGGGAGAATTACACTGTAGTCCCATGGAAGCTAAAATACGAAGAAACGGTCCCGGGAAAATCTGAAATTACCCTCAAGTCCCAAGGGACCATTTTGTAATAAAATTCATCTGAGAAATGTCACAATTGCCCCTGTCAGACAAACAACAAAAAATGTGATTAAATGCTGTGAATGACGCATGTTACGTCCGGAGAAGGCGGGAAAAAACGCAGCGAAGATCAGCATCCATGGATGAAGATTAAGGTAGGGATTTCATGGCATCCATTCCCTTGTCTTGATTAAGCTCCACATGACTCACATATTCTGTTTAGTTGGTAAACATAGGTTTAGGTTTTGTTGAGTCATTTTCGTTTTGATCATCAAAATGGAAAAAGTTATGTAGTTTTGATGGGTATTGTCTTGTATATGCTTGCAAATTAACAAGGAAGATCTATTAAATGCAATGGATATGGTTTGACAAAGTTTGCATTGTGTTTGGGTATGATTTTGTATGCTCTGTTTTTGGTGTTATTAGCTCTGTTTTCTGGTGTATGGTGCTGTGTTTCTGCAATATAAGAAGTAAGGAATGAAGATGTGGATCAAAGGTTTGGAGCTACATGACATGATTTGCGTAGGAAAAAAAGAGTTGTTAATGCAAGCAGTGATAGTTGTCAATGGAGGCGCCTTAAGTTGTTAATGACAACTAGAGGTCATATTTAAATGATTTTTGTGACAACTAAAGGTTTTTTTTATTGATATTTGTTTTGGTCAAGATTTTTGTGGGAATTGTCCTCTATATGCTTGCAAGCTATAAAGGAAGGTCTTGAAAATGCAATGGATATGTTATGGCTAAGTTTTCAATGCGTTTTGCTATGATTTTGTGTGCTCTGTTTTTTTAGTCATTATGCTCTGTTTTCTGGTGCATGGTGGTGTGGTTCTGCAATAGAAGAGGTAAGGAATGAAGATGAAGATGAAGATGAAGAAAGAAAGATATTAGTCATAAACCCAATGGTGGGTTTATGTTATATTGCCTCAAGGAATTGAAGAAAGAAGAAAGAAAGATGAAGATGAAGAAAGAAAGATATTAGTCATAAACCCAATGGTGGGTTTATGTTATATTGCCTCAAGGAATTGAAGAAAGAAGAAAGAAAGATGAAGATGAAGAAAGAAAGATATTAGTCATAAACCCAATGGTGGGTTTATGTTATATTGCCTCAAGGAATTGAAGAAAGAAGAAAGAAAGATGAAGATGAAGAAAGAAAGATATTAGTCATAAACCCAATGGTGGGTTTATGTTATATTGCCTCAAGGAATTGAAGAAAGAAGAAAGAAAGATGAAGATTGAAGATATTCATCAAGAAGGTTGAAGTTGGGTGATAAAGAATGATCATCAAGAGGAAAAATAAGAAGAAAGAGATGGAAGAAGGAAGAACTTGGAAGATCTATCATGAAGCGAAAGCAAAGTTGCGATACTGTGCGAACACTAGGTTTCACCTCGTAAGTCATAAAGGTAAACAAATCACACATTGACACTCACTTGACAATTCATAACAGCATAAGTGTGTTAACAACTCGAGGGGCTCCACTGACAACTCTATGGGCCTTCACTGACAACTAAAGGGGCGTTCATTAACAACTCAAGGGGCATTCACTGACAACTAAAGGGGCGTTCATTAACAACTCAAGGGGCCTGCACTGACAACTCTAGGGGCGTTCATTAACAACTAAAGGGGCCTTCACTGACAACTAAAGGGGCCTTCATTAACAACTCAAGGGGCCTTCACTGACAACTAAAGGGGCCTTCATTAACAACTAAAGGGGCCTTCACTGACAACTAAAGGGGCCTTCATTAACAACTCAAGGGGCCTTCACTGTTATGCTGTTATGAATTGTTTATGACTAATATCTTTCTTTCTTCATCTTCATCTTTCTTTCTTCTTTCTTCAATTCCTTGAGGCAATATAACATAAACCCACCATTGGGTTTATGACTAATATCTTTCTTTCTTCATCTTCATCTTTCTTTCTTCTTTCTTCAATTCCTTGAGGCAATATAACATAAACCCACCATTGGGTTTATGACTAATATCTTTCTTTCTTCATCTTCATCTTCATCTTCATTCCTTACCTCTTCTATTGCAGAACCACACCACCATACACCAGAAAACAGAGCATAATGACTAAAAAAACAGAGCACACAAAATCATAGCAAAACGCATTGAAAACTTAGCCATAACATATCCATTGCATTTTCAAGACCTTCCTTTATAGCTTG
This sequence comes from Inga laurina, assembly GCA_963855925.1. Lineage (NCBI taxonomy): Eukaryota > Viridiplantae > Streptophyta > Magnoliopsida > Fabales > Fabaceae > Inga > Inga laurina. The sequence continues at coordinate 61,682,737 of OY979702.1, read as the reverse complement.
CAAGCATATAGAGGAAAATTCCCACAAAAATCTTGACCAAAACAAATATCAATAAAAAAAACCTTTAGTTGTCACAAAAATCATTTAAATATGACCTCTAGTTGTCATTAACAACTTAAGGCGCCTCCATTGACAACTATCGCTGCTTGCATTAACAACTCTTTTTTTCCTACGCAAATCATGTCATGTAGCTCCAAACCTTTGATCCACATCTTCATTCCTTACTTCTTATATTGCAGAAACACAGCACCATACACCAGAAAACAGAGCTAATAACACCAAAAACAGAGCATACAAAATCATACCCAAACACAATGCAAACTTTGTCAAACCATATCCATTGCATTTAATAGATCTTCCTTGTTAATTTGCAAGCATATACAAGACAATACCCATCAAAACTACATAACTTTTTCCATTTTGATGATCAAAACGAAAATGACTCAACAAAACCTAAACCTATGTTTACCAACTAAACAGAATATGTGAGTCATGTGGAGCTTAATCAAGACAAGGGAATGGATGCCTTGAAATCCCTACCTTAATCTTCATCCATGGATGCTGATCTTCGCTGCGTTTTTTCCCGCCTTCTCCGGACGTAACATGCGTCATTCACAGCATTTAATCACATTTTTTGTTGTTTGTCTGACAGGGGCAATTGTGACATTTCTCAGATGAATTTTATTACAAAATGGTCCCTTGGGACTTGAGGGTAATTTCAGATTTTCCCGGAACCGTTTCTTCGTATTTTAGCTTCCATGGGACTACAGTGTAATTCTCCCTTTTTTTTTTTCCTTCTCTCTTCGTTGCCTACCAGCCGGTCTTCTTTATTTTCATTACAATAAAAAAGAAGGATCTTGTCAATCAATGTCTTGTTTCTATCTTATTCATTACTGTAGCTTGTTTTGTTCTATTCGAACGATTCCCTATTTCTCCATCATCTTGCAACTTGCAATGCGTGTGTCCTCTGTGCGCGCGCATTTCATGTTTAACCTTCATAGTTCATACCCACCTCCTTCTATTTTATTGTTGTGTGTGTCAGTATGTATATCTACAATTTTTTTTCTCTGCCCTGTGTATGTGTATATTATTTTCTTATAATCACTCCCCATTTTCAATGTGTGTGATTTATGAGTGTGTGCAAACTCTTTCGGTAAACAAAAGAAAAATCCCAAGCTCTGTCCCTTCCACCCAGGCGTGAGTGTGTGTATTTTTATTCTTTTTTTTTTTTTTGCATAGCTTCAATAACTCCTATCAATACTTAGGTAAAATAGTTTGGAGAAAAAATAGTAAATATAAATATTTTAAAGTAATTTAATTAGTTTTCTTAATATCTCTAAAAAAAACTTTGTTTTATATTTAGGACTAAAGGGAGTAATATTTTTAAGAAAATGTATAGACATATAAATTGGAGTACTTCAAGTTATAATAATAATAATAATCAATCCAAACATAGGAAATCATAGCTACATAACTAATCGTGGCAAAAACTTTTTTTAAGAGAAGTATTAGTAATATGGGAGAGAGATGTTTTCATTAACCTCCTTCTCCATTTACTCTCAATTTAATGTTTCAATAGTTAGATTGACCTTTAATGGTTGAGATTTAATCTATCATTAAATCTCGATCATTAAAAGTCAATATAATAATAGAGACATTTTTTTTATACATAACGGTAGAGACATTAAATGGAGAGAGATGTCAATAGAGACACCTTCTCCCTAGTAATGAAGGACCATCTTAAGATTTTTTATGAGGGTATGTAGAATAATTTGGTTCCCAAACTATTGCTATATAACCTCTACAGTGATTTCCCTTGATAATTATTAATTGAATACTTTTTTTTTTTCAAGGACCCAATTAATCCTTGCAATTGAGCTTTCAAAAATATCTCTTTGATTTTATAAATACAATTACTATTAAATATTTGAATATTATGAAACCATATCATTCTTCATAAGATAATAATTATAATTTGATTTTGTAATCATCAAATTCAATTTCTCAGTACGTGGAGAATACATATAAGTAAATTTTAATGCAGATATGTTTTTAGGCATGAAAAGATCCCCGATATGACAAAGATCTCTTGTATGTATATGTAATCTCAATAAGGCAAAAAAAATAAAATAAAATAAAATCGCAATCATATTTTATCGCAAGACAATGATTGGAATGCATTCTTCTTCGGTTGCTTGACAAAGTTCAGTTGTAATCAATCAATATATATATATATATATGTTCCCATAAAATACTACTAGTAACTGAAAATCTAAATTACCTATCCACTCATGATATTAAAAAATGTATCATTTTTTATAGCATTTAATTGAGGGTAAGAATGGAAAGAAAAAAAAACTAATTTTTACATATCAGTTATCGCATAGATTTTAATTATTTATTTATAATTGTTTTAAATATCTGAAATGAGTGTAATTATGAACAATATGCTTGAGAAAAACTAGTAAATCATGGGAAAATCAGTACCTAGAGTGAATAATATTTATTAGTAAGGATCATATATAAAAATTATAATTAATTAGGATAATCAAATATCAAAATATAAATTTAAAATAGGAAATTGTCCCAAGTTAAGTCTCAAAATCAAAATCGCCAAAATCACCAATCACAAGATCTTTTTCACTTTTATTTTCTTACTAACAACCACATAATAATCATATCGTCAATATACTACGTAATTATTGACGAGTTTATTCTCAAATAAAAATACATTATACATACTTCTTTTGAATAGTTTAAAATAGCGTATTATATATATAGATATAAAATAAGTGTATGACCTTTTTTTTAACATATATAGTGTCTGTTTGGATTAGCGGTAGAGAAGGAGCTTTTTTTGCATATGGGCTTTTGGAAAAATCATATAGAAAAAAAGGAGTTTTGTAGATGTGATTTGTGTTTGGATTGGCAGTGTCAGAAGTGACTTTTTTTTCATAAAAGTTGAGAGAAGTAACTTGGATGAGCTTCTCATGAAAGCTCCATTTACTTCATAAGCCCAGCCATCTCAAAAGCTTTCCCAAACACATCAAATGAGTTTTTGAAGCTTTTAGCCACCAGATGGGCTTTCTTTGGACCCAAACGGGTTCCCAAACAGACCTATAATAGATTATGAAAGATATACAGTTTTCCTAAAATTATATAATCTTTATTTTCAACTTGTCTCGATTTTAAGAATAAAATTATAATTTTCAAAAAATTGAACCATGTTAGTGTTATTTTATTCTTCAATATTTATCTACATTATAAAAATTAAGAGAAACTCTGTTTAATCCAATGAAACTTAAAAATTCATGTTAGTCTTAAAATTTAAATTGGTTATGACATTAGTGATTTAAATTGGATCTCAATAGCTCATTAGGGTTAGTGCATTCCTTCATACTCAAATAACACTAACTGAGGTACTTTTCATCTCTAAATAAAGTTACTTTCTAGATGTTTCATCCAAATCAAGAAAAAACTCTATATACCTCATTTTTTTGAAACAAGACAAAACGATATTCATTAATACCAAGAGTACATGCTATATGTTACATATAGTCAAAGTTCCAAAAGAAAACTTAATACATGAGTGAAATCTTGAATAAGAGAGAGTGTTTGAATACCAAGAAAATTAAAAGCACTAAGAAGTAAAAGAAATTCCTACAAAGTTATACTAGTTATCTGAGATGAAATGGTAGGAATGCAAAGAAAGCGTTTATTAACACAATATATAGAGTGATGGTTTTGATCCTTTCTCAACCAACTGTGAATTCAAATACCAAAACAGAGAAGCTCTAAAACACCTTGACATAAAAACATCCCCTGTCACTGTCTAATCCCTCCAAAAGAATTCTTTTAAAGTGGTTCCATGATGACAATTAATCACATGACAATGATGTAAACTTCACCTCTTATATTTATAGAAGATCATATCCCATCCATTCACCGTAGAGCTGAAGAAATTTATACATGAAACAGGAGTCAATTGCTTTTCATGACTAGTTACAGAGAAAGATAAGTTAGTAATAAGTTGAATGCTTGATTTCCTGAATAGCAGCAGCCTTTGGAAAAATTGTTATTCCTCGATGGATTGCCAAATTTCTGTTCCTCTAAATGAGTTTGATCAAGCATATAATTTCGTTTACCATTTGGTAACACTGATAATTATATAATTGAACCAAAACTTCTTTTAGCCTAGCCAACTTTTAAATCTAGAGAAGTCCTGTGTGGGAATTCTAATCAAAGAACAACCAAACCAAAGAGATCTTGCACAGGGGCGCATTCAAGCAAGGAAGATATGGTAAAGAGTTTCCTCTTCTTCACACCCAAATGCACAAAGATTTGATGAACTTAAATGATGCAGAATCGAAATATTAGAAGTTGGAATTGCATTGTTCATCGGTTTGCAAAAAAAAAAAAAAAAAGCAATTTCTTAGCAGGTAGTTGAATTTTTTAGAGGAACTTCCAAAAAAGGTCATTTGAAGAGTTCATTTGAGATTATAATACCGAAGACACTCCATCTTTCACAGTGTATGATTAAGAAGAATTACAATTCCAAATTAGCTTATCTAAACAATTCAAAATTCGAGATAGGCGTGTGAGCAATGGACAGATAGAACAAATCAGCTATAGGTTCTAGGATACTTGATTCCAGAGATAAGAGGTATGCAATAATAGATCTGCTACACGATGCATGTTAAATCGTAAAGCATGATCTTACTGCATGGGTCACCAAAGGTGGTGATTAACTAGAATGGAAGCGCCATTACCTACCCACCACTTTAACTTCTGAACAATTAAACTAGAATTCTTTGATATACCTTTCTAAATCCAAGAGACATTGTAAGGCACCTTAATAATGCTTGTTGAGTCAAGATCTGTAATTTAACCTTAAGAGTTGTGGACAACAATAAAGGCGGTTATGATGTAATGACTCTCCAAACCTGTATTACTAAGAGGGATGAGTTGATGGTTTTAATAGCCTTAAACGTAAACCCTCTTTCACAATTGGTTTAAATAAATGATCTCTCCTAAGAAGATGAGGTTTCCTTTTGGAATTTGATGACCCCCAAAAAAAGTTTGTACAACATGCATCTATCTTGTCAGAAACATATGGCAATTTGATAAAAGAAATAACATGAATATTAAAGCGAAGTAAGAATAGATTTAATCAAGGTAAGTCTAGATGCTTGAGAGAGAAGTCTAGATTGCCAAGCTGCAAATCATCTCTCAATTGAATCTATAATCTGATTATAAATGTTAGACTTGCTTCTACTAGGATGTATTCATGAGCCAAAGTATTTACCCAAACTAGAAGAGAAATGAAGGCCCGGGAATTTAGCGAAATGAACCTTTTCAGAATGTCAAATATTAGGACTAAAAACTAGAAAAGATTTGGTTTTGTTACAAATCTATCCAAACCACGATCCATACATATCCAACACCAATTTAACTAAGCATAAATTCCTGATATTGTAGTCAAAAAATAAGAGAGAATCATCCACATATAATAGATGGGTAATTGGTTGAGATCTCTGACATATTTTGACCTCCTTTCATTGGTTTATTGATGCTATGCAATGAGTGTTCAGATTTTCAGAAATAAGCAACCATTTAAAAAGCATTCTCACTAATTTATTTATGATAGAAGTATACATTGAAACCATCAAGACTGGAGCACTATCTTTTGGAAGCCTAAAAACTGCAGCCCTGACTTCTTCCTTGGCAATAGGTAGATTATTCTCTTCTATTAAGGAGGGTATATGAATATTGGAAAGACCATAGGAGATTTGCTCTAATGAGGGTTGTTGGTTATCTTGATAAATTCCTTAGAAATAAAGAAGAGCCAATTCAAAGAATTCCGCTTTATCAAAGAACCAGGATCCACCAGGATTCATATGGACGTTTGAGATTATGAATAAGATTAATCACTAAAACATATTAACCACTGCATGAAAATATGTTGTGCTCCTTTCACCTTCAACAGTCTATTTATGTTTTGTTCTTTGAGCCCAAAAGCTAGCCTCAATCATATAAGAACTCCAACTCATGCTTGGCATTGGGAAAGGAAGAAACTTGAGAGTCAGATGGGGGCCTACTGAAATTAATCGCCATAGAAAGTTGATGAAGTTTGCTTTCAGCTTGGGAAATCCTTTGAGAGAGGTTACCTATATTGTTTTTGCTCAAAGATATTAAAGTAGAAAGAGTTCTACTCAGCTTACCATGCAACTGGAAAGCCGGCGAGCCAATGATAGGTAAGGACCAACAATCTGCCACTATAGAATCACATTCATGAAAAATGAAACAGAAATTCTCAAACATTCTTTGTCCTTTTGTTTTTCTTGCTGAGCCGAGTTTTTGTGGAGGGAAAAAGAAGGCAATGATCCAAAGCAACCAAAGGAAGATTATTCACAATAAAAGAAGATTATTCACAATAAAAGAGGGGAAAGCTTGCAACCATTCCAAGTTACCAAAAGGCACCCCAATTTTTATGAGCAACTTTTTCTTTTTTAGGATTTATCCTTTTTATAAGCAACTTTTTTCTTATGTTTCAAAATTTAAACTACTTTTTCCTTTTCTACTCCTGTTAAATACACATCTTTATATTAATTATCTACCATTCATCACTAATTCTTTTTCATTTACTCATTTATTATATATTCTCTCTCATATGTTTTACTCATTCTCTCTCCTATGCTCTTTTCATAAATAGGGGCATATATGGAAAAACATGACATTTTTAATACACTTATTGCTTTTAACTATCAGTTCGTTTTGCACAATCAAGAGGAAATTTGTTTATAAATAGAACCGGAGGTAGTATATCTCATTAACCCTGTGTTAAAATTTAATAACTTTATAACTTTACCCAAGTTAAGGATCCACCAGAATCCATCTAGACGTTTGAAACTACGAATAAGATTAATCGCTAAACGCTTATTAACCACCACATTAAAATATGCTGTGTTCCTTTCACCTTCAACAGTCTATTTATGTTTTACTCTTTGAGCCCAAAAGCTAGCCTCAATCATATAAGAACTGCAACTCATGCTTGGCATTGAGAAAGGATGAAACTTGAAAGTCAGATTGGGCCCTACTGAAATGAATCGCCATAGAAAGTTGATGAAGTTTGCTCTCAGCTTGGGAAATCCTTTGAGAGAGGTTACCTATATTGTTTTTGCTCAAAGATATTAAAGTAGAAGAATTCTGCTTAGCTTACTATGCATCTGGAAAGTCGGGGAGCCAATGGTAGGTAAGGACCAACAATCTGCCACTACAGAATCACATTCATGAAAAATAAAACAGAAATTCTCAAACCTTCTTTGTCCTTTTGGTTTTCTTGCTGAGCTGAGTTTTTGTAGAGAGAAAAAGAGGACAATGATCCAAAGCACCCAAAGGAAGATTATTCACAATAGAAGAGGGGGAAGCTTGTAACTATTCCAAGTTACCAAAAGCCACATCAATTTTCCTTTATATATCTCATTAACCGTGTTAAAATTTAATAACTTTATAACTTTACCCATATTCACTTTATACCTCAAAAATAAAATTTGCACAATAATAAAGGAAGAATAAAATTATATATTCATGAAAAAAAATGATGTGATATATAATTAGAAAAAAAATTATTTCTTTGCTTATAAATAAAACAAGGGGTATACTATTATTTTTTTTGCACACAGGGTATACCCTTTCTATCCAAATTAAAAACATCAAATATATATTTTTTAAAAAAATTTAAGTATTATTTTCCTTTTTTAAATAAAGCATTCATTTTCAGCACTTGAGTCCAAGTGTCCAACAAGCAGTAGATATTACTTCTGCCGGTGTTTTCATTAAGAAATAATTCTTTTTTTTTTTTCGACTCAACGGACACTTATTGAATCGCATCGTCAGCGTTGTTCGAGGCCGCGGAGAGAAGCCGGTGCTATTAGAAATTTTACCGTTGAAGAAATAGTTCCGTTGTGCGGGGGCTCGTTTTTTATTTTCTAAAATTGGAAGAAATAGCTCCGTTGTGGGGCTTTCGTTTTTTCCTTCCTAAGTCAGCCGAAGCATTTCTTCAGTGTTTGCTGGTTCGAGTTCGTAACTTACAGGTGAGAGCAACGAGCTCTGACCAGAAAATCCCAAGTCCATTGGCAGCGTAGCATTTCTTCACTGCATTGAGTACTGATTGATAAAAAATTCTTGTTTCCCGTTTTATTCTCTGGAGGTTCCGTTCGAGCGTCCTTGAGTGAAGAAGGAAGCCGCAACGGATGAAGATGTCTGGGCCGACGCTAACGGCTCTACATTTCTGGGTCCGATTTTGATTTCCTCTTGCCCGGTCCTCATCGATGTGAGTTTCTCCTTCCCTTTGGTTCTTCCCTAGCTGTGCATGTTCTTAAATATTTTGGCTTATGTATGAATACCTCGGAGGTTTGTGCGTTTCTTTTGTAACTTTCTGTGCATATTGGTGAGGAGTAGTACTTTGCTTGATCATGTTTTCATGCTCTGTGCGCAAGTTTTATGTTCTGTCATAAATATTTTGATTTGGAGACTGCCACTACATCCATACGCTTATCTTAGTTCTGTGTGCCTGAAAAATTGGGAATCGATTGGTTTTGTTTTGTATCAATTAACTAGATGCTTGGACAAGGAAGTTGAGTTAGAGTTCCATAGGTAAGGCTGATGCAATTAGATTGAGCATGAGCTTGGAATCTGATAAAATAGCATGAAAAAGTTATGTGCATTGAAGTCAACTAAAGTTTGATTTAGTCTTGAAATGCAGTAATTTTGAAAGACATAGCTTTGTTAGGGACCTCCTTTCTGGAGTTTTAAATATATAGCAATGAACGATTAAAGTTGTGCAAAATGTGAAACTGATTATATCATCGTATTTTATAATACTGGGCGCTAAAATGTATTAGGAGCTTGATATGTGATTACAACGCATAGCTTTATTCTAAACATCGATTAGAAGTGAGATATGATCCTACCCAAGTTCTCCAAGAAAGCCCAAATCAGTAAACCAGTACATACTACGTAACCAAAGTGGCTCAGCTCAAGTCAGGTATAAGAATATGTATAGAAGAGATAGGGTTATCTGATAGTTTTGACTTCCAAACAGATAAATATTTAGAATGGTAAGTTTTATTGGCCTAGTCTTGTTACTTGACAGTATTGGCCTTGCTATTGTGTTGCATGAAGATAATATATCCACAGTCATTAGCAGCAAAAGTAATAGTGCATTGGCGTCAGTGGTCAGATATTTTTTGTTTGTTAATATGAACTTTATCGATTCTCCTACTTAATTTTTTGTGAAACATTTTAACCTTTGAATTTCATGGTATTTATTGCATAAGAGCAGTGACAGGGTCATTTTGAACTAGTGACCTACATACATGACATGTGTTATCGATTGCGTGAGTCAGTGCAGGGGAAAACAAAAGATATGATCGAACTAATTATTGGAGCAGTTGCCTTGGTGGGAACAAATTTCATGGTTTTAGCTGAAAATAGTTAAGTTTTGTTGTATATAAAATAGTTAGACATGATATAGTGGTTGATATAGAAAGTTAACTTCTACTGATGTGGCTTCAGCAACATGGTTCTTTTGATGCAGTTGTAGATGGTGCCAATGTAACCCTTGCCAACACGCAACATTTCAGCTTTTTACAGGTGGGTGATAGGTTGCTAACTTTATTAGCACTTTACTAGAAATCTATTTGACAACTTTTCTCTAGGCTGTAGCTTAATTTTGTTGTGCAGCAATTGCAACAAATGAGTCCTTCAAAAAGATTGCCACTTGTAATCTTGCATATGAATCGGGTTACTAGTGGTCCTGTTCCGAAGCCAAATAACAGCAGACTGTTAGAATATTGGAAGAAAAATAACGCTCTTTATGCTACACCTCAAGGTTCCAATGATGACTGGTAATGGAATACTCCTTCAGTATTAAAATTACATTTACTTGTTTAATTTCACTATACATTCCAATATATTTTGTGCCTCTGATACGTTCTGGAACAAATTCATTATCCTCATCTCAAAGCCCCTGTTTTCATTTTTTTAAATCTTAGGTAATGACTATATGTAGCTGTTAGCTGGAAAAGCTTGTTGGTGACAAATGATGCGATGAGAGACCACTTATTCCATCTATTAGGTTCTATTTTGCTTCCGAGATGGAAGGAAAAACATCAGGTACGTAATGGTTTTGGGAATTTCATATATAATTTTATTAAATGCATTCATAATAAGGCTGCTATGAGTTCTCTGGGTTTTCCCTACTTAAGGCTACTTATATCCACTTTCCAATGAAAAAGATGAAATCATCTTCAAGTTTAATCAACTATATGCAGTTGTTAGTTGTTAGCTGTCAGAGAATTTTAATGTACGTGAACTTCTTACTCAAACTATTTATTTTAATTGGGCGATGCATGCTGGATTTTTAATGATTATTATTTGACAGTTTGTTTTGCTGCTTTGCACTAAAATTATACTGAGTGCACATCGCAAGTTTAAAAGATACAGATTAAGTATCATGATCTAATCATATGGTGCTTGAGTTGACTTGCATTTTGGTTGAAAATATCCACTTCTAATGACATTTGATATAACATGAGCTAAAAAGGGGCATAAGTTTATGTGAACAAATCATTTTATGAATCACCCATAAATGTATTATTATTATTATTATTATTTGAAATGCTTGTCCCAAATTTTTAAAATAAAAAAAATTATACAAATGGTTTAACTTTTAGGAAAATGCATCATGTGCTTTATCCAACTTGCATTTAAAGCAGTATGTTCATCTTGAAGAAATTTATTTAAAGCTGTATATTCATCTTTTTACACTTTTATATTGTGTTGTTTCATTTGACTGGGCTAGATTGGCTGCACATTATATTCTTAGTTTTGCGTGCTTCCTTTGTTTTTATGTTATAGGGAAAACGTTAAAATTTAAAAAAAAAATGAAAAAAATTATTTTGGATGGCAGGAAATGGGGCTGCCATGCCTCCCGACACTGATGCTCTTGGCCAGCTTTTATTTGAATATTCAAAGTGTGATTATACTTCTCAACTGCAGCACTTGAAGGTACGTGTAATGTTAAATATCTAAAATGACTCCTGAATTCATATGCTATTACGATGATTTCCTCATATACTTGAGGAAGCCCTGTACTTTATATTGGGAAATATGATGTGAGTTTGAGTACTTATCATCAAATCTGGTAAATTAATCTATCAATGATGGTCATAACATTCAATGCTCAGGACATTACAGTTGGTTTTTAATAGCCTCATGAGTCTAAAGTATGCTCCTACCGTATTCTACATATTGACTAAACCTTTCTCCGCTTGTCAAACTCTTGATCTGAACCCTGTTTGAGCCAAAATGTTGTTGCCACAGAGAATAATGCAACATTATTTTCTCTCACACTTCCTACTAATTCAGTCATTAATTCAAGTTGCTGAATTATCGCTATAAATGTTGTCCTACATTACCATGGATAAGCTGATGTGGAAATATTTAATTAACAACGTATGATTAATAAATGAATAAAATGCATGTGTCTTGTTCAACTAATTTCTCTTTTCATCCACGAAGTTCTCCTGACGTTTATATTTTATATAATGTGTTGGATGTGTGTCTTCTGACATTTGGTTATCAGGATATTGCCGGTACGTTGGCAACTGAAGGGGCTGAAGACGTTGCACAAGTAACCAAGCTGCGTTCAGCTCTTGAATCTGTTGATAACAAGAGAAGAAAGGTGATTTATTTTGTTTAACTGTTATAACTTATTTTTGCCTGCAGATTTTATATGTTAACTTCTGTTGCATGTGTTAAAGTTCCTTGATGAATTGAACTGCAGTATCTACCATTGCTTTAGTTTATCAGATAATGATTGCACCAAAGAGGAGAAGAAATATACCATCACTGAATGCAGCTTACAATACTTTATTTATACAACTTGCTATTTATACTTTGTTTCTTGGAAACTGCATTGATGAGAGAAGGAATCTGGAATGCTATTGGAAATTTGGGAAACTACTAGTTTTGCTGCCTGTCATTATAAGGGGTTTAATAAATTTGTAGTGAGTGCAGCTCTCAAGTTCAAAAGATACCAATTATGTATCACGACCTATATCATATGGTGCCTGAGTTGACTTGCATTCTGGTTTAAAATATTCACTTATAATGATATTTGGTACAAAGTGAGCAAAAATGGATATAAGTTTACTGTGACCAAATTATTTTATGAATTACCCATAAATATACTATGAGTATTATTTGGAACGAGTGCCCCAAATTTTTAAACTAAAAAAAAAAATTTCTCTACATGGTTTGCCTTCTAGAAAAATGCATATGTGCTTTATCTACCTTGCTTTGAAGGCTATATGTTCATTTTGAAGAAATTTATTTTGTTCATGTCTTGTGAAGATTAAGAAGAAGACCAGTGAGGCTAACCTTTTGAAGTCTTTCTATGAGGGATTTCCCATGCATAACATGAGGAGCTGGTCGTTCAAGGCGCAACATACTTGACCCGGTTGTACCCTTTCTCTTAACACTTCTATATTGTGTTGTTTATCATTTGATTGAGTTAGATTGATTGCATGTTGTATTTTGAGTTTTGTGTGCTTCCTTTGTTTTTATGTTACGGGGAAAATGTTAAAATTATTTTAACAAAACTGAAAAAAATTGTTTTGGATGTTAGAATTGCAAGAAAGAGGTAATCCTTGGTTTGGATGCATTCTTGAATTGATGAGTGATTGATCGTGTGTTGAGTAGAAAAGCTACATGGCAACAGTTTTGGCTTTAGGTGAATCCTAAGTAGGTAGTCCTGACTCCTGATCTAGTGTGGTGTTTGGTTCTATTCATAATTATTTCATGTGTGTACCACCTTTCTTTTCCTTTCTCTAGAACTTGGCTTGCATCTTGTTTGAGATCACATATTTGCATTTGCTAGACATGGAAATGAGAAAGGCATTCATTCTGTTTATAGCTAGATCCAAATAGCCTACCTTGATGCATTTTTACATCCATTGCTAGCCTTAAATTATCTTTTCTTTTGGAACCCATAGCCAAAAAATAAGTTACTAAATATTTCCTACGATGTTGTATATGGCTAGATCCTTATTGCCTTCCTTGATGCACTACCACATCCATTGCTTAACCACTTTGAGCCTTAAATTATCTTTTCTTTCATAACCCAAACCCAAGAATATTCCAACCAAGTTGAGGTAACTTAGATTGTTGAGAGTCTCTCATTTCCTACCATGTTGTATATAGCTAGATCCATATTGCCTACCTTGATGCACTACCACATCCTTTGCTTAACCACTTTGAGCCTTAAATTATCTTTTTTTTCATCACCCAAACCCAAGAAAAAACTTAATAATTATATTCCAACCAAGTTTAGGTAACTTAGATTGTCGAGTCTCACATTTCCTACCATGTTGTATATAGCCAGATCCATATTGCCTACCTTGATGCACTACCACATCCGTTGCTTAACCTCTTTGACCCTTAAATTATCTTTTCTTTCTTAACCCAAACCCAAGAAAAAAATTAATAATTATATTCCAACCAAGTTGAGGTAACTTAGATTGTTGAGAGTCTCACATTTATGTATCGAATAGATAGAAACACATATTTATGTTTTATGGCCTATTCACTTTAATTGGATTTGATTGACTAGGGAGTGTGTATATCCTGAATATTTTGATACATGCATGGATCTTTGATATTCTTCGTTAGATTGTGATGGCTAAGTTGATTATATTATGAAGGTTAGCCTTAGAAATAGGTAAGGCAAATGCTTTGCGATCAATTAGTCTTCAGTTGGATTTTGTGAATATCTCATGAGAGAGATAACCTTGTTGGAAGGATATTTGAGCCTATATTTCAAAAAATTGTGTGATTAACCTCCTAAGCTGGTAACTCTTCAGAACTTGTTTTAGTTCTTTTTATGGCTACTTTAACGCATGTGCAATTCTTTAAAATGATAGAGGCATTCATATTCTAAACCCTATTTATCCCAAACACAAGACACAAATATCATTATCCCTTGCTACCCCTTTGAGCCTATCACTTTTCTTGAATTCCATTATATTGTGGTAATGTATTGTGCATGTAAATATATTGCTAGGCATTCTTATTTGTCATTCACTAAATTACATCTTGTGGTATAGTTGCTATTATTGAATTATGTGTGGGGTGCCAAAAAAAAGAGAAAAAGTGAAGTTATCAAAAAGGGAAGAGAAAAAGAGAAGAAAAAAAAGTGTAGCTCCAAAAAGAAAAGGAAAGGGAGAAAAAGGAAAAGGACATCCCATAAAAAGGGAGAAAAGTGCCAAAGAAAAGCATAGAAAAATATGTAACTCCTCTAAAGGAAGAAAATGGCAAAAAAAAAAAAAAAGAAGAAGAAGAAGAAGAAGAAAGAAAAAGAAAAAGAAAATCAAGAAGGCCAAGAAAAGAAAAAGAAAAGAGAAATGAAGAGGAAAAAGAAAGGCATCCCGCCAAACTCTTTTGATTAGCAACATTATTACTACTTTTATATATTATATGACAAATTTTGGATGCTATGTATTTCTTTTTACATGCATAATACTTACCACCCCCATCATCCATTCCACGTCGCCTCTATCCAATGTTACAAGCCGGAAAGACCTCTTGATTCTTGAATGCACATGTATGTGGTGGTAGTAATTAGAATTATTACAAGCCTATGGTAGAGCCTAGCCTAGGTTGGTTTGAGAGGAAAAAACCCACGAAGGTGAGATGAGCAAAACACTTACATCCTTGAGAGACTCTCTCGGTTATATTCCTCTTTCCTAATTGTGTTCATAATTGGATCTCTTAGCATTATTATTCTGTAACTTTTGCTAGCTGGGATGATATAATTGCTGAACTATCGCTTTTATTGTTGAATATGAATGATTTCCTGCTTGTAGAAGATATTTCAGGATAATCTTGTGCTTTGCTCAGGAGTGCAACAAAAAGGCCAAAAAAAAAAAAAAAAAAAAAGAAAGAAAGAAGAAAAGCAAAAGGAAAGGAAACAAGAAAGAGAGAGGACATAGTTGTTATTTATGCATAGTTTCCTTCCATTTACTAAGTGTTTGTGAATTCAAGGCCTTGAATCTATTGAATGTGTACTCTTTCTGTCCTATGATTTCCTTAATGACTCTTGATTTTCTAAAGGACCTACTTTACCACCCAATAAAAGTCCTTTTGATCTATGTTTAGCATTTGATTGAGAACCTAGATAATAGCCAAGCTTATTATGTAAAGGGGATTAGATAAGGTGGATTTTTGAGTGTAAACACAAGCTCAGACAATTTGAGTGAGAGAGCCAAACACTCTCCATCGGTGAGGGACTATTAGCTTAGGTTCACCTTGTTAAACCTGTTGCCATGGTGCTTAAATACTTGATTCATGTGAAGTTACTTTGATAGGAAAGATGCTGAACCTTGGTTTGCCTTTGCTTGTGACTCTTACATATTTTCATTTGATTTCCTTTTGGTTTGTTTGGTCCCCTTTGGTTTTTGTCATGTTTTCACTTTGCCATTTGCATTTTATATTAGATCTTGAGTTTTGGGCTGGACTATGTAGTAATGTTTCTTAGTTTTCCAACCATTAATCTTTGTAAGCTAATCTCTTTTGTATAATGGATTGTTGCAGGAGAGTTTGAAGAACAAACTAGGAGAAAAAGAGCACAAACACAAGGAAAGGCTGATGCTTACCTTTATACTAATATAACGTTTCTTAGTTTTCCATCCTTTATTCTAGGTAAACTAATCTCCTTTGTACAACGGATTGTTGCAGGAGATGTTGAAGAAAGAGCATGAAGAAATGGAACACAAGAAATAAAAGGTTGAGGCTCACCCTTAAACTATTATAATGGTTCTTAGGTTTTTTCCCTTTATTCTCGACAAACTAATCATTTATTGTACAATTGATTGTTGCGAGGGAGTTAAAAGAAAGAACAAGACAAAGATCACAAAAAGAAAAGGCTGGCGATCACCTTGATACTATTGTAAAGGTTCTTAGCCTTCCAACTTTTTCTTGATGTATAATATCCTACTTGTGTGTCTTATATTACCTCCATTTTCTAGTGTTGTGAGTTTCCAAGTGAAACTACAATTTCAAATCGCTTATTTTGGGGGGAAAAAAATCATTAGTAGCATTTGTTCTTAGTTGGTACAAGATGAAGATCTTGCAGAGCATGTTTTAAGAAATTTACACATTGGAATTTTTTTTTTTTGAGTGGATATACACGTTGGACTTCAGCAATATGGTGTTACCATTCCTTTTCTGTTTTTTTGGGGGGGGGGGTTTGGGGTGGTTTGTACAGGACACCTGGAGGCAGCAGTTAACTAGTGGGATGCTTTGGGAAATTACTGAAGCAGCCAAAAGCTTTGCAATTGGGATCAAGGGTCTTGCTGTGCTCTTTGTGCATAGTCTAGCTGGGGACACCTGGAGGGGGGGGGGGGTTTGGGGTGGTTTGTACAGGACACCTGGAGGCAGCAGTTAACTAGTGGGATGCTTTGGGAAATTACTGAAGCAGCCAAAAGCTTTGCAATTGGGATCAAGGGTCTTGCTGTGCTCTTTGTGCATAGTCTAGCTGGGGAGCTGCAGCGACAAACTAGATACTCGCTTGCAGAAAACTTGTCGTTATGGTGACAAATTTATAGCATCTTTTAGAAAAGGAAATGTGCATGCAGTTCAGTTCCATCTTGAAAAGAGTGGAGGCAAGTTTATACCTTTTATGTCATAATTTGTTTTCTGCTTCATTTTGTAAAGTATGTGCATTTGATACGTTAACCATGTAGAAAACAAGAATTTGATGTTTTGTAACTAGTTGTTGGTCAAGCAGGATAGAAATTGAATGATTCGATATTTTGTTTTTTGAAATAATGAAGTATAAAAAGTATATATGTTCGGTAGCATTTTCTCTGGAGGCCTCATTGAATCAGAAAAATGAAATGAAAAGGAAAATTAGGGGAAGATATCTACTTTGATTTGAAATTAAAATTTTAGTTTAGGCTTATGAAGTATAAAAAGTATATATATTCGGTAGCATTTTCTCTGGAGGCCTCATTGAATCAGAAAAATGAAATGAAAAGGAAAATTAGGGGAAGATATCTACTCTGATTTGAAATTAAAATTTTAGTTTAGGCTTTGATTTTCTTAGTTGTTAAGTTTTGAGTTGTTTATTGCTAGTTCTTGTGCTGATTTCTAAAATTTAAATTAGACGTTGGTCTTTCTGTTTTAAGAAGATTTTTAAATCCAAATTCAAACAGGACAAAGGTGGCTTTCATGCTATTTTGAATGTGCACGTTGCAGAAATCAATTCCATTACTATCAATTTTATCTCATGTTGGCTAACCATGTGTAATGTTCATCAAATAACAGAAGGCTGATGGAGTGAAGGCTTCAAAAGTAGCAAAAAGGGTATGGTGATGGAAGCCTGTATTATTGTTGTTTCTGTATATATTCTGGGGCTAAATTTTTGTTTGAACCTGTCTACTTGATTTCCTGGCTTTTACAATTATACTTTGGTTTCAGTTTCATTTTACTTATTCATTTTTAGGGGTTTTTCTTCTTTTGGAGGGAGACTGGGGTCAGTGTGATAATGATACTTTTTATTTGGTTTACTAACGAGAGGTTATCAGTTAAGGTCATTGCTTGTCTTGATGTGAGGGCGAATGACAAGGGGGCCCTTGCTGTAACCAAAGGAGACCAGTATGATGTAAGAGAAAACACAAAGGAGAAAGAGGTATTGTAGATACTGTTTATTTTATTTTTATTGGGTTGCTTATGTTAAAAGCATTAGACATCACCTTTGCAGCACAAAGCCACAAACTAGTCATCAGGATAAGTAATTAAACTAAAAGAAACAAAACATGATGATATTTAAATGTTTAATAAATTGATTAATTTTTTGTTCTGTTATATGATTTCATTAATGAACAATTCCATTAGTGATGTCTTCTACTGTTTGAAGTTTTAAAATCATTCTCTCCTTAGCTATCAGCATTCACCACTACAAAATCAAATGTTCTGAAGCAGTTTTCCATTTTAGTCAACACTAATACTTTCGTCATCTGATAATAATATTTTAATTGTTAGGTAAGAAATCTTGGCAAGCCAGTTGAGCTTGCCGGGCGGTACTACAAATATGGAGCTGATGAGGTATACCTTCAAAAACTCTGCTCTTTACTCTTAAGATGAACCGTGTTATTTAAACTTATCTCTAACTTGGGTTGCAGATCAGCTTGCTAAACATTACTAGTTTCCGGGACTTCCCTCTTGGTGATTTGCCAATGTTGCAGGTCTGTCAATCACGCCAGAAAGAAGTTTTCAATGTTATTTGGAACTTCAGTTTGTGTGCCCTTGTTTAAATCAAGTAAACGCATGCATATTTCCAATATTTACTCTGAATTTCATGTGTGATGTTCTTCATAGGTATTGTGATATACATCGGAAAATGTTTTTGTATCCTGAACACTTGGGGGTGGACTTAGAGATTTTACAGGTTCTAATCTAATGGCAGGTATTATACTAGTCATTCTGGTAATTGTCGTCACATAATTTTAACTTACATGTGAGAGGCCTTTATCTAAGGATGTGCAGGTCCTTAGCCTTGTATTTATGTGTTTACTTAGACTGTTTACTGAGTATTACGTCCTAAAACTATGTTCCCAGGCATTATACTAGTTTGGAAGTTGTTTCAGAATATTCTAGATCTGCATCTGACAAGATTTCTATTGGAAGTGATGCAGTTTATGCTGCAGAAGATTATCTAAGAACTAGGGTATGGAATTCAACTCTATTTTTTACCTTCCAAATTCGAGCTTATCAATCGGTGTATATCTCTTCTGATATTTTTAATGCTACATCGTTTAGGTAAAAACTGGGAAGAGCAGCTTAGAAGTCTTTCTATGAGGGATTCCCCACGCATGAGGAGCTGGTGTTTCAAGATACAACATACTTTGCCCGGTTGTACCTTTTCACTTTACACTTTTATATTATGCTGCTTATCATTTGATTGAGCTAGATTGATTAAATATTATATTTTGAGTTCTGTGCTTCCTTTGTTTTCATGTTGTGGGGAAAATGTTAAAATTTCTTTAAAAAAACTGAATTTTCTTTTTGTTGGATGTGAGAATTGCAAGTACAAGGTAATCCTTGGTTTGGATGCATTCTTGAATTGATGAGGGATTGATCGTGTGTTGATAGAAAAGCTACATGGCAACAGTTTTGGCTTTAGGTGAATCCTAAGTAGGTAGTCATGACGTAGTGATGTGTTTGGTTCTATTCATATTCGTTTCATTTGTGTACCACCTATCTTTTCCTTACTCTAGAACTTGGCTTGCATAATATTTGAGACCACATATTTGCATTTGCTCGACATGGAAATGAGAAAGGCATTCATTCTGTTCATTGCTAGATCCAAATAGCTTACCTTGATGCATTCCTACATCCATTGCTAGCCTTAAATTATCTTTTCTTTCGGAACCCATAACCAAAAAATAAGTTAATAAATATTTCCTACCATGTTGTACATAGCCAGATCCATATTGCCTTCCTTGATGCACTACCACATCCATTGCTTAACCACTTTGAGCCTTAAATTCTCTTTTCTTTCGTAACCCAAACCCAAGAATATTCCAACCATGTTGAGGTAACTTAGATTGTTCAGAGTCTCACATTTCCTACCATGTTGTATATAGTTAGATCCATATTGCCTACCTTGATGCACTATCACATCCATTGCTTAACCACTTTGAGCCTTAAATTCTCTTTTCTTTCAAAACCCAAACCCAAGAAAAAACTTAATAAATATATTCCAACCAAGTTTAGGTAACTTAGATTGTTGAGAGTCTCACATTTCCTACCTTGATGCCCTACCACATCCATTGGTTAATCACTTTGAGCCTTAAATTATCTTTTTTTTTTTTTTTTTTTTTTTTTTTCATATTCCAACCAAGTTGAGGTAACTTAGATAGTTGAGAGTCTTACATTTATGTATAGGATAGATAGAAATGCATATTTATGTTTTCTAGCCTATTCACTTTAATTGGATTTGAATAATTGAGGGGTGTGTATATCCTGAATATTTTGATACATGCATGGATCTCTGATATTCATCGTTAGATTGTGATGACTAAGTTGATTATATTATGAAGGTTAGCCTTAGAAACAGGTAATGCAAATGCTTTGCAATCAATTAGTCTTCAGTTGGATTTTGTGAATATCTCACGTGAGAGGTAGCCTTGTTGGAAGGATATTTGAGCCTATATTTCAAAAAATTGTGTGATTAACCTCCTAAGCTGGTAACTCTTCAGAACTTATTTTAGTTCTTTTTATGGCTACTTTACGCATGTGCAATTCTTTAAAATGATAGAGGCATTCATATTCTAAACCCTATTTATCCCAAATACCCCTTTGAGCCTATCACTTTTCTTGAATTCCATTATATTGTGGTAATGTATTGTGCATGTAAATATATTGCTAGGCATTCTTATTTGTCATTCACTAAATTACATCTTGTGGTATAGTTGCTATTATTGAATTATGTGTGGGGTGCCAAAAAAAAAAGAGAAAAAGAGAAGTTATCAAAAAAGGAAGAGAAAAAGAAAAGAAAAAAATTGTAGCTCCAAAAAGAAAAGGAAAGGGAGAAAAGGAAAAGGGCATCCCATTAAAAGGGAGAAAGGAGCCAAAGAAAAGCAAAGAAAAATATGTAGCTCCTTTGAAGGAAGAAAATGGCAAGAAAAAAAAAACAAAAGAAAAAGAAAAGAGAAATGAAGAGAAAAAAGAAAGGCATCCCGCCAAACTCTCTTGATTAGCAACATTATTACTACTTGAATATATTATATGACAAATTTTGGATGCTACGAATTTCTTTTTACATGCATAATGCTTACCACCCCCATCATCCATTCCACTTCGCCTCTATCCAATGTTACAAGCCGGAAAGACCTCTTGATTCTTGAATGCACATGTATGTGGTGGTAGTAATTAGAATTATTACAAGCCTATGGTAGAGCTTAGCCTAGGTTGGTTTGAGAGGAAAAAACCCACGAAGGTGAGATGAGCAAAACACTTACATCCTTGAGAGACTCTCTCGGTTATATTCCTCTTTCCTAATTGTGTTCATAATTGGATCTCTTAGCATTATTATTCTGTAACTTTTGCTAGCTGGGATGATATAATTGCTGAACTATCACTTTTATTGTTGAATATGAATGATTTCCTGCTTGTAGAAGATATTTCAGGATAGTCTTGTGCTTTGCTCAGGAGTGCAACAAAAAGACAAAAAAAGGAAGAAAAAGGAAAAGGAAAAGAAACAAGAAAGTGAGAGGACACAGTTGTTATTCATGCATAGTTCCCTTCAATTTACTAAGTGGTTGCTTTCTGTCCCATGATTTCATTAGTGACTCTTGATTTTCTAAAGGACCTACTTTACCACCCAATAAAAGTCCTTTTGATCTATGTTTAGCATTTGTTTGAGAACCTAGATAATAGCCAAGCTTATGGAAAGGGGATTAGATAAGGTGGATTTTTGAGTGTAAACACAATCTTAGACAATGAGTGAGAGAGCCAAACACTCTCCATCGGTGAGGGACTATTAGCTTAGGTTCACTTTGTTAAACTTGTTGCCATGGTGCTTAAATACTTGATTCATGTGAAGTTACTTTGATAGGAAAGATGCTGAATTACCTTGGTTTGCCTTTGCTTGTGACTCTTACATATTTTCATTTGTTTTCCTTTTGGTTTGTTTGGTCCCCTTTGGTTTTTGTCATGTTTTCACTTTGCCATTTGGATTTTATATTAGATCTTGAGTTTTGGGCTGGACTATGTAGTAATGTTTCTTAGTTTTCCAACCATTATGCCTCGTTTGGTACAGTGGAAGAGTTTTTGATGGAATTGGAAGTGGAACTAGAAGTGGAAATGGAATTGGAACTGAAGATGGAAGTGGACTTTAAAGTGTGTTTGGTATGATGATGGAATTGATGTATTAATTATATTTTATTTATATATTTATATTATAAAAAGACCAAAATACCCATGAAATTTTTTAGAAAGAAAAAACCTAACTCCAGATATTTCATAACTAAGGGCAATAATGTCCAAAATATTTCACTTCCAAAGAAGTGAGATGACTTCCTTGGGTTAGCCCATGGAACTCACTTCCACCACTTTTGATGGAAGTGACTTCCATGTGAAAGTGCATTCCTACCAACCAAACAACTCAAGGTGTGGAATTCACTTCCACTTCCACTTCTCTTGCCACAATTCTCTGCTACCAAACGTGGCATTAATCTTTGTAAGCTAATCTCTTTTGTATAATGGATTGTTGCAGGAGAGTTTGAAGAACAAACAAGGAGAAAAAGAACACAAACACAAGGAAAGGCTGATACTTACCTTTATACTAATACAACGTTTCTTAGTTTTCCATCCTTTATTCTAGGTAAACTAATCTCATTTGTACAACGGATTGTTGCAGGAGATGTTGAAGAAAGAGCATGAAGAAATGGAACACAAGAAAGAAAAGGTTGAGGCTCACCGATAAACTATAATAATGGTTCTTAGGCTTTTTCCCTTTATTCTCGACAAACTAATCATTTATTGTACAATTGATTGTTGCGATAGAGTTTGAAGAACGAACAAGACAAAGATCACAAAAAGAAAAGGCTGGCGATCACCTTGATACTATTGTAAAGGTTTTTAGCCTTCCAACCTTTTTCTTGATGAATACTAGCCTACTTTTGTGTCTTATATTACCTCCATTTTCTAGTGTTGTGAGTTGCCAAGTGAAACTACAATTTCAAATCACTTATTTTGGGGGGAAAAAATCATTAGTAGCATTTGTTCTTAGTTGGTACAAGATGAAGATCTTGCAGAGCATGTTTTAAGAAATTTACACATTGGAATTTTTTTTTGAGTGGATATACACGTTGGACTTTAGCAATATGGAGTTACCATTCCTTTTCTGTTTTTTGGGGGGGGGGGTTTGGGGTGGTTTGTACAGGACACCTGGAGGCAGCAGTTAACTAGTGGGATGCTTTGGGAAATTACTGAAGAAGCCAAAAGCTTTGCAATTGGGAACTTTGTCGTTATGGTGACAAATTTATAGCATCTATTAGAAAAGGAATTGTGCATGCAGTTGAGTTCCATCTTTTAAAGAGTGGAGGCAAGTTTTTATCTTTTATGTCATAATTTGGTTTCTGCTTCATTTTGTAGAGTATGTGCATTTGATATGTTAACCATGTAGAAAACAAGAATTTTGATGTTTTGTAATTAATTGATGGTCAAGCAGGAGAGAAATTGAATGATTTGATATTTTGTTTTTTGAAATAATGAAGTATAAAAAGTATATATATTCTGTAGCATTTACTCTGGAGGCCTCATTGACTCAGAAAAATTAAATGAAAAGGAAAATGAGGGGAAGATATCTACTCTGATTTGAAATTTAAATTTTGTGTGAGGCTTTGATTTTCTTAGTTCTTAAGTGTTGAGTTGTTTATCGCTAGTTCTTATGCTGATTTCTAAAATTTAAATTAGCAGATGTTGATCTTTCGGTTTTAAGAAGAGTTTTAAATTCAAGTTCAAACAGGACAAAAGTGGATTTCATGCTATTCTGATTATCACCTTGATACTATCTCAGGTTCATGGACCCAAATCTTTGGCCGCCTCTTCTAATCTAAGTGAAGCTGTATCTCCTTCAGGTATTGAAAATGGATATAGCTACGCCTTTTCTTTTTTGTCAATTCACGAGGGCAATGTTCTAATGTTGTCTTTATTTTCTTTCCTTTGTTTCTAGTGGGGATTCACAAATATGTTCTTCTTTCATAATTAAGATTTAATCCCTGATTCCATTAGTTTTAGTTTGCGCACAAACTCTGAGCAATAGTAAACAGGTCTAGAACTTAAGTTGAAGAAAATCACAGTTTTATTGATCTCGGTTAGCTTATTCATGTGTAATAATTGTATGAGCCCAACCTAAATTGGTCTTATTTTAACCAAGGCGCTGTATATTTGCTATTCTATGAAACAGCCGACTGTAGATGGGAAACATGTAAAAGCATCAGAATCCCAAATGGAAACTCGTCATTTTTTAAAGCTTCTATAACAAATAAGGCCATCTTGCAATATTAGGAGTTGGTGGGCCAATAATTTTATTTTGTCATCCCTCGTAAGGAAATTATTATCACTATATTCCTTACTTCAAAATCAAAATGTTGGCATAGTATATCATAGTTGTGAATCTTGAAATGGTCATGTGTTTAAGAGACCATAGTGTCAATGATTTTCTCATGAAGGAACCAAATGTCATTTTCCCATGTTTTTCCATTATTTGATTACTGGAGTAGAAATGCATGCATGGTGTTCGTTCAGCTTCTAGGGATGGTTAGTGTGTTTTCAAGTTGCCCTTTCTACGTTCATTCGGAAAATCTTATGGAGATTAGGCCATATAGGCAGCTTTTAGTTGCTTCAACTCTAAAGGGAATTTATAGAAAGTAAAAAAACGGTTTCTTGACTTGTACTAGCTTCTTCGGTCTCCCCATTTTAATGATTTGTATTTATTCCCAAGTATGAATCAGGTAAACCCCTTGCCAATGTTGGATTTGATTTAACCTCAACTGACTTATGATACACATGTTGATGAGAGAGTTGCATGTGTAGATTGGCAGGGGGTGCTCTATCAAAGGGTAATGTCTGACATTGTTCTCTTCATTCCCCTGTTTTGGTATTGGATCTGTGGTAGTCTGAATATTTAGCAAAGGCTTACGGATAAACAAGACCTCACTTAGGTGCACCAAATAAAATAATCTTCTAACTGAATACGCAATGTTGATGAGAAAGACAATACCATAGAATCAACTCTGTGAGGGATGCTTGTTAACCTTCTGCAGTCATCAATTTATCCTATTTCTTCTTCTTGCGCTGTAATTAGATCAATGAATTTCAGTTATTGTTCTGTGAACTATTATGAGCCTCTGAAGCAGGGGAGGATCGATTTTGTTAGTCTTTGGCTTGTTTTGTGCTATTTCAATTGCTTTATTCTTGTGAATCTAATCCATTTTGTACAATGGATTGTTGTAGGAGAGGTTGAAGAAGGAACGTAAAGAAAAAGAAAACAAACAAAAGGAAAGGCTGAGGCTTACCTTTATACTATCATAATGTTTTTTGGTTTTCCAACCTTTATTCCAAGTAAGCTAATCTATTTTGTACAATGGATTGTTGTAGGAGATGTTGAAGAAAGCGCATGAAGAAAAAGAACACCAAAAAAAAAAAAGGGTTGAGGCTCATCTTGAAACTGTTATAATGGTTTAGTTTTTTTGTCCTTATTCTTGACAAACTAATCCTTTTTTGTATAATTGATTGTGGTGAGAGAGGCTGAAGAAAGAACAAGAAAGAGGTCACAAAAAGAAAAGGTTGACAATCACCTTGATACTATTATAAAGGTTCTTAGCTTTCCAACTTTTTCTTGATGAATGATAACCGATGTACATGTCTTATATTTACCTCCAATGTCTAGTGTTGTGAGTTACCAAGTGAAACTATGCAATGAACCAACTTAAATGGCTTGAAATACTACTGCGATTCCCTGATAATCAAAATACACTCCTCTCTCAGTGGGAGAAGAGAAGTTACAATCTATGGAGAAAAACACAGCCACACAAGGACCTGGTTACAGAAACCAGCCCCTTTCTCTCAAAAGAACTTTCAAAACAAGATATGATCTGCCCTCTCCCTAGACTATACAAGTCAAAAAGCAACTAACATACTTCCCAAAATAACTTTTACATACTGCAGGGCCTAAAACACTTAAAAGACACCCTAGCTACTATGATACTTTCTCCAAGATAGTATGGGGGCTCTAAGTCAAACATAGGAATCTTAGAAAACATGTTGCTCATTTCCTTGCAACCTCTTCTGCCTTCTTTTATAGGTCTGACCCCTAAATACATCACCCTCCCCTAGACGTTTCACCTTGTCCTCAAGGTAGAAAGCAGGAAACTGTTTGGTGATCACTTCAGCTTCCTCCCAAGAATTTTCAAATTCTGGCATGTCTTTCCATTTAATGAGCACCTCCACCTGGTCATTGGTGAGCTTTTGGACTTTGCAAACCTTTTCTGGTTGTACTTGCAGCTTCAGCTGCTCGAATAAGGCTGCTGGAATGGTAGGCAGCACTATAGCCGATTGTACTGACTTCTTGAGGGCAGAAACATAAAAAACTGGATGCACCTGAGTCGTTGGAGGGAGATCAAGCCTGTACGCCGCTGTCCCAATCTTTTCAAGGACTTTGAAAGGCTAGTAGTATTATGGACTCAGCTTTTCATTAAGTTTCTTGGCTAGTGTCTTCATTCTGTCAGGCTGGATCCTAACATAAACATGATCCCTGACCTCAAAATGAATATCTCTCCTATGCTTGTTTGCTTGCCTCCTCATTTCCTCTTGTGCTTTGATCAAATTTTCCCTGGGAGTGGAAATGATCAATTTCCTTGCTTTAATCTGCTCGTTGACCTCTTCAACTGCTGAAGCTTCATCTTGTAACTTATGGAAACTAGGTGGCTCTCTATTGTATACCGCCTTGAATGGAGTCATGTTGGCCGAGCTTTGGTGAGAAGTATTGTACCAATATTCAGCCCAAGGCAGCCACTGAGCCCACTGGTTGGGCTTCTCGCTAGTAAAACAGCTCAAATAGGTTTCCAATCCTTTGTTCAACACCTCAGTTTGCCCACCGGTTTGAGGGTGGTATGCCAAGCTGAGACACAATTGAGTACCAGCATGCTTAAACAATTCTCTCCAGAAATGGCTTATAAACACCCTATCCCAGTCAGATACTATGGTCTTAGGAAAACCATGTAATCTCACTATCTCTTTCACAAACAAGTCAGCTACATGCTTAGCTGTAAATGGATGATTAAGGGGCAGGAAGTGGGCATATTCCAGTTCAAAAGGCAATGAAAAGTCAGGCATAATGAGCACGGGAATAGTGGTCATGAGTGTTTTGAGGATCTCAAATGCCTTTGTGGCACTTGGAGTCCACTTGAAGGCTTCTTTCTTGAGCAAATCAGTCAGCGGGTTAGCAATCTTAGCATAATTCTTCACAAATCTTCTATAACAACCAGTTAGCCCAAGTAATCCACGTAAGGATTTGATGGACTTGCGCTGTGGTCAGTTCACCATACCCTAGGCTAAGCAAACGTACACTCTTTCTGATTTATCACAAGCTGATTTTCTTTCAAAATAGTCAGCACCTTCTTCAAATGCTCCATGTGAACACCTAGCTCTTTGCTGTAAACTATAATATCATCAAAGAACACAAGCACAAACTTGCGTAAATAACCACAAAATATCTCATTCATCAATGATTGAAATGTAGAGGGTGAATTAGTAAGTTCGAATGGTATCACCTTAAATTCTTAATGTGAACACCTATCTCTTTGCTGTAAACTAAAATATCATCAAAGAACACTAGCACAAACTTGCGTAAATAACCACAAAATATCTCATTCATCAATGATTGAAATGTAGAGGGCGAATTAGTAAGTCCGAATGGTATGAAATTCTTAATGTCCCTCATAGGTGCGAGCGAAAAGTTGTCTTGTGCTAATCCCCTCTTTGATTCAAATCTGGTGGTACCCCAATTTAAGGTCTAGCTTTGAAAAGAACACTAGCACAAACTTGCGTAAATAACCACAAAATATCTCATTCATCAATGATTGAAACGTAGAGGGTGAATTAGTAAGTCCGAATGGTATCACCTTAAATTCTTAATGTCCCTCATGGGTGCGAAAAGCTGTCTTGTGTTAATCCCCCTCTTTGATTCAAATCTGGTGGTACCCCGATTTAAGGTCTAGCTTTGAAAATAGCGTGGCACCCTTCAATTCGTCTAAGAGCTCATTTATAACTAGGACTAGGAATTTGTCAGGCACCGTGATCTTGTTTAATGCTCGTTGGTCCACACAGAATCTCCAACTACTGTTCTTTTTCTTAAGGGGTGAATATTCGGTGGCTGCTCTCCCGCTTTCACCACTATAGCATGATCACGTGCCCTTCTTGGTGGTAGGTTGCTTGAAACCTGGCATACAGCTGGGAATTCATTCAATACAACTTGTATTTCTGGTAGAACCACCATGTCTTCCTCACCGTCCTTTGTCAAACTTCTGCATTCAACCAAGAATCCTTCTCCTTTCTTCTTCACCGAGCGCATAAGAGCTCTGAAGGTTACTTGAGTTCGCGACAGCGTTGGATCACTCTGTAGGCCTACCCAATTATTTTTCTTCCCAATCTTCGTGGTCATTTGCTTCCAGTTCACTTTTACATCTCCTAGTATCTCCAACCATTCAACACCCAAAACGACTTGTACTCCCTTTAAAGGAAGAGGGTAGAACGTCTGCACAATGGTGAGTCCTTGTACCTTCATCTCCGCTTCTTCATAGCGATGCGGGCATTTCCCTATGTACCCATCGCCTATAGTTACAGTGTGCTCTAATATTTCTTCTACATTCAAGCTGATTCCGCCAACTTTTTTGCAATAAAATTGTGAGTAGCCCCGCTGTCAGTTAGAATTACCACCTCACTTCTTACGATTATACCCCTCACTTTCATGTGTGGTTATTTTCAAAACTTGCAATGGAGTTTAATGACAGTTCTATTCAGTTTAAATCTCCCTCAACATCATAGTAATTTTCAGCACCTTCCTTGAGCTCATCGTTTGCCTATGCCTCTTTCTCAGATTCGACCTCTAATAAGAATACCTATAAGTGTTTGTCTTTGCAGATATGGTTTGGTCGGTAGGAATCCCCATACTTGTAGCATAGTTTGAGTTCTCTTCTTCGAGCCATCTTTGTATCAGATAGCCGGTGACTTGACTCTCTTTTTTGTGTCGAAGAAATTCCGGTAGATGTGCTACCTGTGGGTGTGTCAATGGTTTTTGCATCTGGCTTCGAGTTCTGATGACTCACTATGCACGTAGGGTTTGCACTGCTTTGTTGGGCTCAGGTGTGAATGAAACTTTGGAGTAGTAGGGCTGGGCCGAGAATGTCTTACGTCCAGAAGAAGATCATTAAACCCGATTAGCCCTAGATCCCTTTTAAGCCTCCAACATCTGCATTTTCTTATTAGCTCTAAGGGCCGCATCTATCACGTCATCTAGCGTCTTTACATGTTCTAGTTTTAGCTCAGCTTGGACTTCCATCTTGAGGCCATTGAGAAAAGCTCCGATGAGGCACTCTTCAGACATATCCTTCAGCGGAGAGGACAACCGTTCGAATGCCTTATGCCTCCACATACTCAAGAACTGAACCCTCTTGTTTTAGAGTAAATAAAATTCTGTCCTCAGCCACTGATTGTGAGGAATGGAAACGTTTCAGGACTCCTTGTTTGAACTCGGTCCAGCTGTTCTAGTTTACTTGATTCTCCTTCCACTGGTACCAACTCAGGGTTCGTCCCTCCAAACAAACTACAATAGACTCAAGCTTTTCTTTCTCTGTTATCCTATTCACATGGAAATACCTTTTTGCTCGAAAGAACCTGTTATGACCCCCTTACTATAATGGAAATAACTCTGAAACTGATTAAATAACCAAAGAAACCGTCCCCTCAGTGGAAGGGAAACAGTTACAATCTGTAGAGAATCACTCTCACAGCCTAATAGGATCTGGTTCTCAAGAAACCCAGCCTCCTCCTCTCAAAACTCCCATACAAAAATCATGATGCCCCCCTCCCATGTCCTACGTCTAATATATATTAAAAGAAACAGTCAACACAGTCTTCAAGGGACTGTTACACAGGACAATACAAAAGACAATCCTAGTCCTATCGCTGACTCTCCTAATCAGCCCTTTATATCAAAATGGCTGAAAGTGCCAAGGTTAACCTTAACCCATCAAAAAGCATCTTTTCCTTTAGTGTGCAATTTCCCACCTTTCCTTTTATAGGTCTGACCTTCGAATGGGGTTCTAACATTACCCTCTTGTAGAAGTTGCACCTTGTCCTCAAGGTGGAAAGTCGGGAACTGTCTAGAAAGCATGTCAGCTTCTTCCCAAGAATTCTCGAAATCAGGAAGATCCTTCCACTTAACCAATACTTCAAGTTGGCCATTCGTGAGTCTTCTGATTTGTTGAATATCCTCCAGTTGCACTTGCAATTCGAATTGTTCTAATAATGCCGGTGGGATGGTGGGTATCACCGGAGCTGACTGGACAGATCGCTTCAGTGTGGAAACATGAAAGACGGGGTGTATGCGGGTTGTAGGTGGAAGTTCCAACTTGTAAGCTACCGCTCCTACCTTTGCTAGAATCTTGAAGGGTCCATAAAAACGCGGGCTTAGCTTCTCATTAATTCATTTTGCCAACGTCTTTAGCCAGTAAGGCTGTATTTTCACATAGACTTGCTCCCCTACCACGAACTGAATATCTCGCCTATGTTTGTCCGCTTGCTTCCTCATTTCTTCCTGTGATCTGAGTAAATTTTCCTTCAGGACTGCAATAATGGCATTTCGGGAGCGAATTTGTTCGTTGACCTCTTCGATGGCTGATGGTTCATCCTGCAATTTAAGAAAAGTGGGTGGATCTCTCCCATAAACTGCTTTGAAGGGTGTCATCTTTGCAGAACTCTGATGTGCGGTATTGTACCAATATTCCGCCCAAGGTAGCTAGTGCGCCCAATGGTTGGGTTGCTCACTTGAGAAACACCGCAAGTATGTCTCCAATCCCTTGTTCAATGCTTCAGTTTGGCCGTCAGATTCTGGGTGATATGCTGAACTGAGACAAAGCTGCGTTCCGGCCTGTTTGAAAAGCTCCCTCCAGAATTGACTCACAAAAACTCGATCCCGGTCAGACACAATGGACCTTGGGAACCCATGTAGTCTTACGATCTCCCGAACAAATAGATCAGCCACATCTTTTGCTGAAAAAGGGTGTGATAGTGGTAGGAAATGGGCATATTTAGTAAGCCGATCCACAATGACAAGAATGGTATCATATTTCCTTGACTTTGGGAGGCCGGAAATGAAATCCATACTAATGTCTTCCCAAATGGCTGTGGGAACTGGGAGTGGCTATAATAACCCAGCGGGAGAGAGGGCTTGATGCTTGTTCCTTTGGCACACCTCGCATTTGGCAACGTATTGTCATATCCTTCTTCATTCCTTCCCAATGGATTATATTAGATAGTCGTTTGTATGTGCGCATATACCTTGCATGTCCTCCTACTGGAGATTTGTGGTATTCGCTCATTAATACTGGAACCCGACTGGAATTCTTAGGCAGCACCAATTTGTTCTTGTAGTGTAAACAGCCCCGCACCAGTGTGTAGCCTTCCACCCCTTCATTTGTAGTCAAAATCTGCTGTATTATTCTGCCCAGTTTGGGGTCTGCGCTGACTTCCTTCTCCCATTCTTCTATCTCATCATGCTGCCACAGTGAAAAACCCATCAAGGTGACAGATTCTTCTTGGCGAGAAAGAGCATCGGCAGCTCTATTTTCTTTTCCCGGTTTATGTGTGATGTCAAAATTGAACCCCATCAGCTTGGATACCCATTTCTGCTGGTTTTCTTCCAACACCCTCTGTTCGAGCAGGTATTTGAGTGCTTTCTGATCAGTTCTAATAACAAATTTCTGTCCCCACAAATAGTGCCTCCATTTCTTGACTGCTAGGACAATAGCCATTAGCTCCCTCTCATACACCGAACAATGTTGTGCTCGGTTAGATAATTTCTGGCTGAAATAAGCGATCAGTTTCCCTTTCTGCATCAACACCGCACCTACTCCTTTCCCTGAAGCGTCTGTTTCCAACTCAAAAGGGATAGAGAAATCCGGCATTGCAAGTACTAGCAAAGTGATCATAGCTGTCTTCAAGGCCTCAAATGCCCTGGTTGCCTCCGGAGTCCACTTGAATGCATCTTTTTTCAGTAAGTCAGTTAGGGGGCTAGCAATCTTCTCGTAGTTCTTGACAAATCATCGGTAGTACCCTGTCAGCCCCAAGAACCCCTGCAGCGACTTTACATTCTTCGGTTCTGGCCAGTTCTGCATGCTTTCTACTTTCTTTGGATCAGCCTGCACTCCCTCCTCTGAAATCAAGTACCCGAGATACTCAATCTTGGGCTGTGCAAAACTGCACTTTTTGGGATTGATGACGAGATGATTGGCCTGCAAAATAGTAAGCACCTTCTCTAGGTGTACCATGTGAGTTTCTATGTCGCTGCTGTAAATTAATATATCATCAAAGAATACTAATGTAAATTGCCTCAGATACCCCCGAAATATATCGTTCATTAATGCTTGAAACGTCGAGGGTGCATTAGTGAGTCCAAACGGCATCACCTTGAACTCATAGTGTCCTTCATGTGTTCGGAATGCTGTTTTGGGCTCATCTCCAGTCTTGATTCGTATTTGATGATATCCGGATTTCAGGTCCAGCTTTGAGAAAACCGTGGCTCCCTTCAATTCGTCAAGTAATTCGTCTATCGCTGGAATGGGAAACTTGTCAGGCACTGTGATTTTATTCAGGGCCCTGTAGTCCACGCAAAATCTCTAGCTGCTGTCCTTCTTCTTAACCAGAGTACCGGGCTTGAATAAGGACTAGTACTCGGCTGTATGATACCCGCCTGGAGTATTCCCTTGACCAGCTCCTCTATTTCTTTCTTTTGCGTGTGTGGGTATCGGTATGGTCTAATATTCGGTGGTTGCTCCCCTGGTTTGACCACGATGGCATGATCCCTAGCCCTATGAGGGGGTAGCTCTCCAGTAGCTTGGCAGACCGTGGGAAATTTCTCCAGCAACCTTTGAATTTCAGGAGGCCAAACTGCCCTTTCTTCGTTTTCCTCGCCCATCATGTTGTATTCCACTAGGAACCCTTCCTCCTTCTTCCTGACCGATCGCATGAGTGCTTTGAATGAGGTTTGTGATCTAGACAGGGCCGGGTCTCCTTTCAAGCAAACTCTCTTGTCCTTGTGGCCAATCTTAATAGTCAATTGTCGCCAGTTTACTTTGACTTCCCCTAGCGTCTGCAGCCACTCTACCCCTAGGACAATGTCGACGCCTCGTAGTGGAAATGGATAGAATGTTTGGGTAATTCCCATTCCTTGTATATGGAGTTTGACGTCCCTGCATCGCAGCCTCCCTTTGATCACATAGCCATCTCCTACGGTGACCGTGTATTCATTTATTTCATCTACTTGGATATCCAATTGGTTAAGGAACTGCTCTAAAATGAAGTTGTGGGATGCCCCACTATCAATTAACACCACCACCTCAGTTCCAGCCAGGTGTCCCTTTACCTTCATCGTGTGGTGACTCTCAAAACCAGAAATGGAGTTGAGAGAAAGCTCCATCCGGTGCATTTCTCCCTCTGCATCAAAATAGTCTTCGGCCCCGTCGTTACCCGCTGCCCATGTCTCCTTCACGTGGTTCTCTAGGCCGACATCGATCAAGAATACCTGGAGATGCTTGTCTCGGCAGGTGTGTGTTGGGCTGTATCGCTCTTCACATTTGTAGCACAGGCCTAGTTCCCGCCGGCGAGCCATCTCGGAATCGGGTAGTCGGCGGCTCATCCCTCACCGGTGTGTCGATGAGGCTCTCGTCGTTGTGCTTCCCGTTTTGGGTTCGAGTATTTTCGGGTCGGGTTTGAAGGAATTCGATGGGTAGGATGGTGTAGGTACTGTTCGGGTGGGCTCGGGGTATTGGGTTACCCGCGGGTATATGGGCTAGGTCGGGTATTTTTTGGGTCCGATCGGAGTGGTTGCCTTATACATTCGGTTCCCTTTATCCCCCTCCAGTCTCTGGTTTTTGTTGTCTATGCGAATCGCACGCTTGATCAGCTCCTCCAAGTCGTGTACTTCGGCCACCTCGAGCTCAGCCTCAATCTCCACCTTCAAGCCGTTCAGGAAAGCACCCATCAAGCACTCTTCGGATTCTTCCTTCAAGGGAAAAGAGAGTCGTTCGAACGACTCTACATAGTCGAGAACAGAGCCTTCTTGCTTCGCTGAGAACAGAATCTTATACTCTCCTCCTCGCTGAAACGTATGGAATCGCTCGAGCACCTTCTGTTTAAACTCCGACCAATTTCTCAGGGTTCTCCGAGCCTCTTTCCACTGGTACCAGTGCAATGCTCGGTTTTCCAAGCACACTACTGCCGCCTCCAGTTTTTCCGTCTCTGTTATGCCGTTAACTTAAAAATACCACTCAACTCGGCAAAACCATCCTATCGGATCTTCCCCATCGAACACTGGTAAGTCTAATTTTCTGTACTTGCCCACCTCTTTCTCTGTCTCTGCTTTGCTCTTCGTTTCCCTCTCAGTATGACTATCGCCGGCCTCTTCCTTAACCCGTCTCTTCTTGCTCGTTCTCTCTTCCACCCGTAGCAACATCTCCTTCATTACATTCACGCATTGAGTCAGTTCTGCCACCTGCTTTGACAATCCGGAGAGTTCGTCAACTTTCTTTGACAAGCTCGCCACAAACTCTCGTAAGTTGCTATCACCGCTAGTCATCTCCCCAGATCTCACTGCTCTGATACCACTTTGTTATGACCCCCTTACTATAATGGAAATAACTCTGAAACTGATTAAATAACCAAAGAAACCGTCCCCTCAGTGGAAGGGAAACAGTTACAATCTGTAGAGAATCACTCTCACAGCCTAATAGGATTTGGTTCTATAGGATTATAATGGCTATTGGAGTAATCTGAATTCACCCGATAGATCTTATTGATAGATAGGTGTAGTGTATATATACATATTTGGCCAGTGCTTTTTAGAGGCCGTTGATCTAGGGAGGTTACAACTGAAACAATTGAAATAAAATCAAATCTAATCTATTTACACTTAGATCTAAATAATCCTCCTAGTTTGTTATCTATAAAATCCTCTCTAACTAACCCTAATAAGTTAATTCTAATAAATTCAGAATAATACATTTATTTAAATATTTTCTACACTCCCCCTCAAGTTGGAGCATAGATGTTGATCATCTCCAACTTGCCAACTAGAACTTCAAATTTGTCTTTTGCAAGCCCCTTTGTAAGAATGTCAGTAGTTTGCTGGTTTGAGGGTACATATCGAAGGTTGATTATACCGTCATCAATCTTCTCACGTATGAAGTGTTTGTCAATCTCCACATGCTTCATTCGATCATGTTGAATAGGGTTGTGGCAGATGTTGATTGCTGCCATGTTGTCAGAGTACATCCTTATAGGTAGATTTACAATCATTCTTAGTTCTTCAAGTACTCGTTTCACCCAAATACCTTCACAAATTCCGAGTGCTATTGCTCGAAACTCTGCCTCAGCACTACTTCTAGCCACGACACTCTGTTTTTTACTACGCCAAGTAACTAAATTTCCCCAAACAAATGTGCAGTATCCGGATGTGGATTTTCTATCCTCTTTATCTCCTGCCCAATCGGCATCAGTGAACATTTTTACATTTCTCTCCTCAGATTTTTTGAATAGTAATCCTCTACCCGGTGAACCCTTCAAGTATCTGAGTATTCTGTATACTTCGTTCAGGTGTTTTTGTTTAGGGTCATGGGAATGTTGACTTACCATACTGACTGCAAAGGCAATGTCAGGACGAGTGTGTGACAAATAAATCAACTTTCCTACCATGCACTGGTATCTTCCCACATTAACATCTCCCCCTAAGTCTTCATCATTGTTTATCTTCTCAACTTTGATTGGTGTGTTGCTTGGTCTACACCCTAACATACCTGTCTCTTTAAGGAGATCAAGAACATATTTTCTCTGTGAGATGTAAATCCCCCTTTTTGAACGGGCAATTTCCATTCCAAGGAAATATTTCATTTCACCAAGATCTTTCACCTGGAATTCCTGATTCAGAGCCTTCTTTATTTTGTCAATTTCCTCTTCATTATCACCTGTGAGAACTATATCATCTACATATACTGCCAGGATCACTATTTTTCCATTTATATGTTTATAGAAGAGTGTGTGATCACTTTGTCGCTGTGTATAGTCTTGCTTCTTCAATACTCTTGTAAACCTTTCAAACCAGGCTCTTGGAGACTGCTTTAAGCCATATAGTGACTTCTTTAGTTTGCATACTTGATCACCTCCTTTTCCTGGGAATCCTGGCGGTAATTTCATATATACTTCCTCTTTCAAATCTCCATTAAGGAAGGCATTTTTTACATCCATTTGGTGGAGTGACCAATCTAGATTGACAGCTAGTGAAAGTAATATCCTTATGGTACTTAACTTTGCTACCAGAGCAAATGTTTCATTGTAATCTGTACCATATACCTGTGAGAATCCCTTGGCCACCAACCTTGCTTTGTATTTGTCAAGACTTCCATCAGATTTGTACTTTGGGGTGAAGACCCACTTGCATCCCACTGGTTTCTTTCCTTTAGGCATATCAACTATTTCCCAGGTGTCATTTGTTTCTAGAGCTTTCATCTCTTCCATGACTGCCTGTCTCCATTCAGGAATAGCCAGTGCTTCTTCTATGCTATTAGGGACCCTAATGCTGTCAAGATGAGATATAAAAGTACAGTATTTTGATGAAAGTGCCTGGTATGATACAAACCTCTCAATCGGATGCCTTGTGCATGTTCTGGGTTGTTTCCGGACCGCAATGGGGACATCAAGCTCACTCTGTACTTGAGTTTTTTCACTCAATTGTTGTGCTTGTGGATCTGTCTCTAGGTCAGATTCATGGATATTGCAATTTTTCTGAGGGGCAATACTTGTCTTGTGTCGACGTTCATACACTTTTAAGATGTTGGAATTGTTTCCCCCTAAACTAGTATTTCCTTCATTATTTCTAGGAGGTTCGTCAGATTGGGTAGGCTTGGGTGTGGATGACACTGGTGTTGTAGGTTCGGTTAGTGTGGGTATATATTCAAGGAAGTGGATAGGTTCTGATTGGGACATTGTAGTTTGTTCTTGGTTAGGTTTAGGCTGAGATTCATTCCAATTCTCCCCCTGAAGTTCAGGCTGAGGATAAAAAGGAAGATCTTCATGGAAGGTAACGTCGCAAGTGATATAGATGCGTTTATGGATAGGATCATAACATTTGTAGCCTTTTTGTGTCCCTGAGTAACCAAGAAAGATACACCGAACTGCCTTGGGGTCTAACTTATTTGTGTGATGAAGGTGGACATAGGTTGTGCAGCCAAAGTTTTGAGAGGTAGAGTATTTTCAAGGTAGGGTAGATTATAGTGGCGGTGAAGGACTTGAAGAGGGGTGTTGTAGGATAAGGGTTTACTTGGCATACGGTTGATGAGGAAGGTGGCTGTGAGGACAGCATCGTCCCAATGGAATTTAGGGGTATTACTGGTGAACATAATGGCCCTAGCTGTTTCAAGGATGTGTCTGTTTTTTCTTTCAGCGACACCATTTTGTTGGGGGCTATGTGGGCATGTACTTTTGTGAACAATGCCATGGTCTTTGAGGAAGTTGGAAAGGGCTTGGTTAAAGTATTCAGTGCCATTATCTGTATGTAGGGTTTGGATGGATGTTTTGAACTGATTGTGGATCATATTATAGAAATCAATGAAGGTTTGGTATACATCCGTTTTTTCTTTGAGTAGGAAAACCCAGGTGACTCGGGTGTGGTCATCAATGAAGCTGATGAACCACTTTGCATGTGATCGGTTTGAAACTCGAGAGGGTCCCCATAAATCACTATGAATGGTTGTGAATGGTTTAGATGCTTTGTATGGAACACTAGGAAAAGTAGTGCGGTGATGTTTAGCACGTTCACATGAATCACAACGAAATTCAGTAGAGATTTTATCAGAATAAACGGAAGGAAACAATTTTTTCATATAATGAAAGTTCGGGTGTCCAAAACGTTTGTGTAACAATTCCAAATTACTAGACCTAGGGAGAGACACATTATTGCAATTACAAACACCTTTATTAACACATTCATCCAAGTAGTAAAGCCCATCAAACTCCTTAGCAACTCCAATCGTCGTCCCCGTCAACAAATCCTGAAAAACACAATGAGTGGCAAAGAAATTAGCATGGCATTTCTCGTCTCGTCAATTTATGCACAGATAATAGATTGCATTTCAAGTTTGGTACATGCAGAACCTCATGTAGAGTCAATATATATTTGATAATTTTATACTTCCAATACCAGCAACCTTTGAATGAGAAGCATCAGCTATTTTGACAGTAAGATGCTTTGTAGTTGGAATGTAATTAGAGAATAAGGAGATGTCATCGGTCATGTGATCTGAGGCACCAGAATCAATAATCCAACAATTCTTAGAAGGCATACCTTCAATAATTGTCAATGCCTTAGAAAAATTACCTCGTTTGACTACGGTAGCACTTGGTTGTGTGCGTTTACCTTCTAATGCAGCAAGTCGTTCCAGAATTAGATTTAATGTTTCTCCTGAAGAAGGTGTCACAGTGTCAGTGGCTGTATCTACAGAAATTTCAGCCATATAGCCGCGACCTTTACCCCGTTTCGGTTTCCAATCTGCTGGTTTACCATGAATTTCCCAGCAAGTGTCCTTTGTGTGACCAATTTTCTGGCAGTGATCACATGTGGGTCGGGGTTTGGTATTCCGTGAATCTTGTGACCTGGCTGCAAGGGCAGACGACTCTGTTTGCACCCGTACACCCCTGAGCATGACCTTCTTACGAGTGCATTCATCTCGCAGAATAGCAAAGGCAGCATGGACTGATGGAAGGGGAACCTGGGATAATATTCTGCTTCGAACATCATCAAAAGAGGGGTTGAGACCAGCTAAAAGTTCAAAGAGACGTTCTCTTGCAATGCGTTTTTGGTGGCTGATAGCATGAGTAGCACAACACTCCTCTTCATCATTGATAAGGTCAATTTCTTGCCAAAGAGTAGTTTTGGCCAAGTAATAGTCACTTAGAGGAAGGAAGTTTTGTTTCAGGTCTCATACCTTTTGTTGTAAGTCAAAAATTAAAGGGACGATCGCACCATCTCCATAAGCTTCCTTGGCTGCCTCCCAAATATCACGTGCAGATGGAAGAAACATAAAGCTTTTTCTGATCCCAGGTGTCATTGCATTGACCAACCATGATGATACCATGGAATTTTCGGACTGCCATGCTTGGTGAGCCTTCTCGTCAGTCACCGGAGGAGCAACGGCAGTACCGGTGAGATGCCCAAGTCGACCTCTGCCATCTACTGCAAGACGTATCGACTGTGCCCACTGTCTATAGTTATCGCCGTCGCTGGAGAGTTTTTCAGGGACGATTAGGATTGCTGAACCTTCAAGTCCAGCGGCTGCAAGGCGTTGTACGCCGTTTTCGAGGGAGCCTCCTGTCGCCGAAGGTGGACGTGTCTCCGACCGAGGGCTCGACCCCAACTCAGACTCGGATGAAGCTGCCATTAAGATTGATTCCTATGAAAGCTCTGATACCATATAGGATTATAATGGCTATTGGAGTAATCTGAATTCACCCGATAGATCTTATTGATAGATAAGTGTAGTGTATACATACATATTTGGCCAGTGCTTTTTAGAGGCCGCTGATCTAGGGAGGTTACAACTGAAACAATTGAAATAAAATCTAATCTAATCTATTTACACTTAGATCCAAATAATCCTCCTAGTTTGTTATCTATAAAATCCTCTCTAACTAACCCTAAATACATTTATTTAAATATTTTCTACAGGTTCTCAAGAAACCCAGCCTCCTCCTCTCAAAACTCCCATACAAAAATCATGATGCCCCCCTCCCATATCCTTCGTCTAATATATATTAAAAGAAACAGTCAACACAGTCTTCAAGGGACTGTTACACATGACAATACAAAAGACAATCCTGGTCCTATCGCTGACTCTACTAATCAGCCCTTTATATCAAAATGGCTGAAATTGCCAAGGTCAACCTTAACCCATCAAAAAGCATCTTTTCCTTTAGTGTGCAATTTCCCACCTTTCCTTTTATAGGTCTGGCCTTCAAATAGGGTTCTAACAGAACCACCCTAGAGGGTTTTCTCCATCGAACACAGATAAATCTAGTTTTTTGAGTTTTCCCACTTCCTTCTCCACCTTCAGATCGCTCTCTGTGTCCGTCTTTGTGTGTGGTTCCTCTTCTGCTACAACGTTCTTGTTTCTCTTACTAGACCTACTCTCTAGCCACAACAACATCTCCCTCACGACGTTCATTCTCGTCATCAACTCTGCTTCTTGCTTGGATAGTCTAGATAACCCATCCACCTTCTCTGTCAAGCTAGCAACAGCCTCCTTTAGATTGTTCACTTCCTCTGTCATTTCCTTAGGGTTGTACTACTCTGATACCACATGCAATGAACCAACTTAAATGGCTAGAAATATTAATGAGATTCACTGATAATCAAAATATACTCCTCTTTCAGTGGGAGAAGAGAAGTTACACAAAGACCTGGTTGGAGAAAGTTGTGGTAAATCAGTTATAATAAATTATTATTAGTTAGTTACAATCTAGAAATTTAGGTTGAGATATTTTAGGTAATAGAATATCTTCTGTTATACATTTAAAGTTTGAATGCAACGTATCTTTAGCGATAGTTGCTTTTTTGTAACCTATATATTACCCAATATATGAATGGAATAATCTATCAGATTATGTAAAACCATATCGATTCTACATGGTATCAGAGGAAAATACTTCTGATCAAGATAATTCCATCGAATCGGATAACCAATCATAGGAGCCTCGTCCAAACATGGAGTCAACCTTAGATGGGTTTTCCACCGCTGATCCACTCAAAGCCGGAAGTTCCCTTGGGTCGATCCCCTACCATGAAGGTTTCTCGGGTCTTATTGTCTCTGAAAAGCTAATGCCCACAAATTATGGTGAATGGGCTCAAGCAGTTTGTCTTGCTATTGGAGGACACGGGAAGCACGGGTATCTCACCGGTGAATCCACTGCACCTTCTAACCCTTCTTCTCCGGCGATGCAGCAATGGGAAATCGACAATTCCCTAGTATCTTTGTGGCTGATTAACGCCATGTCCCCTCAACTCCGTTGTACCTTCATGTATTTATTGACGGCGCATGATATCTGGGAAGTTGTCCGTGATTCCTATTCTGATGAAAAGGACCTTTCACACATCTATGATCTCCGGTGTTAAACCTGGAAGTCCACACAGGGGTCGAGAGATGTTACTGATTACTGGTATGAACTCGTTGCTGTGTGGCAGGAACTGGATTTGTATGACACCGAACGATGGTCTTCCCCTGCGAACATGGCACGTCACAAGAAGAACGTTGATACGGATTGCATCCTTCTATTTCTTGCCGGTTTAAATCCAGAATTTGATGAGGTACGCAGTCATATCCTTGATCGTTCCTCTCTGCCATCACCTCGTGAAGTTTACTCTGAAGTCAGGAGGGAAGAGTCTTGCCGCCATGTGATGCTCAAAAATGCTTCTGAATCGTCTGCCCTACTTAGTGCAGCACCGAACTCGCCACCAGCTCTACTCAGTACGGTTCCCTCTTCTTCTTCTTCTTCAAACACCAGACCCAAAGTCGTCTGTGAACATTGTAAAAAAAAATAGGGCGTTCCCGTGACCGTTGCTGGGATCTCCATGGCAAACCGGATGATCGGAAGCCCTGTAAAAACAAGCCATGGGGTTACCAGGTGAGTCAAGATCAATCAAACACTATTCCTCCGTCTACGGGTTCCAACCAAAACCAAAACCAACTAAGTCAGATACTAGACATGCTGAAGCACATGCAATCTCCTCAGCACTCTAGTCCAAGTGCCACCGTAGCTCACAAAGGTACTTCTCCTTTGCTCTTCATACTTCATCTCGTCGCTCACGTTGGATTGTCGACATGGGGGCCTCTGATCATATGACCTCTGAAGCTCCTCTGTTTGTTTCATACCGCCCATTAGCTGGTAATGAACATATCAAGACTGCCACAAGAACATCCGCATCCATTGCTGGTACTGACACAGTATATTTGTCAGATTCGTTGCACCTTGACTCGGTTTTACATGTTCCACACCTAGCATGCAATCTTCTATCCATTAGCAAATTAACCAAACAAGCCAACTGTTCTGCTCACTTTTTTTCTACTCATTGTTTCTTTTAGGATCTTTGGGGAAGATGATTGGCACTGCCGAAGATTATGACGGGCTCTACTATCTTGATGGTTCTACCATGAAGGCTTTATGTTCCAAAATCCATGGTTCTGTCTCCAATGCCAAGCAAAATGACATCTTACTTTGGCATAAACGCATGGGACATCCAAGTTTTTCCGATTTAAAACAGTTGTTTCCTCGTTTTTCATTTAATAAAGATGTATCCCTTCGCTGTAATATTTGTGAACTAGCCAAGCATCATCATACCAGTTTTTCTCCTTCTGTTTATAAACCTACTCACCCTTTTTCCATCATTCATAGTGATGTCTGGGGTCCTATGCGGATTCCAAATCCTTCTCTTTCAAAATGATTTGTCACTTTCATTGACGATCATACTCGTATGTGTTGGGTGTACCTCTTAAAGGAAAAATCGATGTACCTACCTTTATTGAATTTTTTCAGTATATCAAAACCCAATTCAATACTCATATCCAAGTCCTATACACTGACAACGGTACCGAATATTTTAATCATACTCTCACTT
Organism: Inga laurina; assembly: GCA_963855925.1. Classification (NCBI taxonomy): domain Eukaryota; kingdom Viridiplantae; phylum Streptophyta; class Magnoliopsida; order Fabales; family Fabaceae; genus Inga; species Inga laurina. Next base: position 61,640,169 of record OY979702.1, on the reverse strand, counting down.
TGTTTCTCACAGCCGATGGGATTGTTCACAACAGTAGTTATCCTCATAGCCCTCAATAGAATGGGGTGGCCGAACGGAAAAACCGTCATCTTCTCGAAATTGCCCGTTCCCTACTCTATACCTCCAATTTCCCTAAATCCTATTGAGGGGATGCTATTCTCACCGCCACCCACCTTATCAACCGTATGCCTAGCCGTACTTTATCCTTTGTCTCCCCACTTGAGAAACTTTGTGAGACCTATCCTACCACTCACTTGGACCATCTCCCACTCCGTGTCTTTGGCTATTCTGTCTCCGTTCATCTTCACCATCCTCCCTCTAAATTTGATCCTCGTGCGGTTCAATGTGTTTTTCTAGGCTACTCTAATTCCCAAAAGGGCTGCTAGTGTTATGATCCTGTCTCTAAACGCCTCTTTGTCAGTTGTGATGTCACCTTTCATGAAACTGTCCCTGCTTCTCCCAAGTCTTCAATTCAGGGGGAGAGTTGGAATGAATTTCAGCCTTTGGAAAATATACCTATACATAAACAAACCTACACGTATCCCCGAACCTATAACACCATCAATTCCCATCCAAATACAGATTGAACCTGACCCATAGACTAGGGACAAGAACCATGAATATAGTGTCTATTCTCGGAGGACCAAACAGGTAAAAGAGCCCTGCATACCCGAAGCAGTTCCAATCTCTGAATCGGTGAAAGAATCTGAAAAAGGGGATGATCATGTTCAGGTAACAAATGTGCAGAAAGAAGGCTTGACAACCATCCTAATTGTGTATGTAGATGACATTATTGTCATAGGAAACGACATTGAACAGATGAACAGAATTAAGACAGCCTTGAACAAGAAATTTGAAGTTAAAGATCTGGGCAAGTTAAAGTAATTCCTAGGAATGGAGGTAGTAGCTAGATCGACGAAAGGTATTTATGTCTCCCAACGGAAATATATCCTTGACTTACTCAAGGAAACCGGCATGCTAAGATATAAACCAAGTAAAGTTCCGATCAGTACTAAGAAAAAGAATGAAGGCAAGGAGAAACATTCAAGGACAGAAAAAGTGGAGCAGGATGAAATGAAAACAGACAAGGGACGGTATCAAAGGTTAGTTGGAAAACTAATCTACTTATCACATACACGACCAGACATCACCTTTGCAGTAAGCGTGGCAAGCCGGTATATGCATTCTCCAAAAAAGAAGCATATGGATGTAGCTTACAAAATCCTAAGGTACCTAAAAGGCACACCAGGCCGAGGGCTCTTCTTCAAGAAATGTGACCTTAGAACAGTTGAAATTTACAGAGATGCTGACTAGGCAAAATCACAAGACAGTAGATCAACATTAGGATACTGCACCTTTGTATGGGGAAATTTAGTCACTTGGCAAAGCCAAAAACAAAGAGTTGTGGCAAATAGTGCAGAATCTGAACTAAGGGCAGTATCTCAAGGTATTATGGAGGGATTATGGTTAAAACAAGTAATAGAGGAAGCACAATTCCAGGTTAGCTCCCCAATAAGACTTTACTGTGATAACAAAGCTGCCCTCAGCATGGCTCTAAACCCTGTGCAACACAGCAGAACCAAACATGTTGAGGTTGATCGACACTTCATTATAGAAAAAGTGGAAAACGGAATCATGTGCCTATCCTATATCCCAACTAAGCTACAGCTGGTAGATATTCTTACTAAAGGATTATTAGAGGAAATGTTTGAAAGGTTCATTAGCAAGTTAGACATGATCAATATCTATGATCTAACTAGAGGGGGAGTCTGGTAAATCAGTTATAATAAATTATTATTTAGATATTATGTAAATAATAATTAGTTAGCTACAATCTAGAAATTTAGGTTGAGATATTTTTGGTAACAAAATATCTTCTGTTATACATTTAAAGTTTGAATGCGGCGTATCTTTAGCGATAGTTGCTTTTTTGTAACCTATATATTACCCAACATGTAAATGGAATAATATATCAGATTATGTAAAACCATATCGGTTCTACAAAAACTCACAAGACCACACAAGGACCTGGTTGAAGAAACCAGCACCCTCCTCTCAAAAGAACTTTCAAAACAAGATATGATCTGCCCTCTCCCCAAACTTGACGACTATATAAGTCAAAAAGCATTTGCTCTTAGGCGGCATGAGATGTAGATCTTGCAGAGCAGATTGGAAGGGACATATGTTGACCTTATAGACCTAAATAGGGCCCTATCAAAGTAAGATGTTTCTGTTTCCAAAGCAGATTCCTTTTAACATGTTCAGGGTATCATCATATGCCTTATTCTGACTTGGCATGCTCTATTGATTGCTGCAATGAATTTCAATTTATTGTTCTATGAACTATGAACCTCTGAAGCAAGGGAGGATCAATTCTGTCAGTTCATGGCTTGTTTTGTACTATTTCAGTTGTTTTATTCTTGGGAATCTGATCCATTTTGTACAATGGTTTGTTGGAGGAGAGGTTGAAGATGGAGCATGAAGAAAAAGAACACAAATAAAAGGAAAGGCTGAGGCTGACCTTTATACTATTATTTTTTTAGTTTTTTCAACCTTTATTCTAGGGAAACTAATCCTTTTGTACTATGGATTGTTGTAGGAGAGGCTGAAGAAATAGCATGACAAAAAAGAATACAAATAAAAGGAAAGGCTAAGGCCTACCTTTATACTATTATTGTAGTTTCTAGTTTTCCAACCTTTATTGTAAAGAAACAATGGATTGTTGCAGGAGAAGTTGAAGAAAGAGAATGAAGAAAAAGAACACAAAAGAAATAAAAGGTTGAGAATCATCTTTAAACTATACAATGTTCAGGTATCATCATTAACCATGCTCTTAAGCTCTTCTGCAAGAAGTATTCTTACTTGGCATGCTATGCTACCTAATTTTGGTTTATTTCTGACCTTGCTTATTTAGCTGCTTTGACTAGTTTTGAATCTTGATAGTCATATTTCCTTAGGAAGTGTTTGTGTTGTGTTTTATTGCATAAAGTCAAGAACAGACCAAATTGCTATTCTGACGTAATATTCCTCGAGCCATTCATTTATGATAGTTAGAGGAAAATAATGTTAAAAAAGATATTCACAGATAGGGAGCATTCTCATTATTGGCATTCCAAGATGAAATTAAACTGATAATATGAATGCTGTTATCAATGTTATATAGCTTTTATGTTGGGACAAATGCTATATAAACATTATTGCAGGCTCAAATTTGGATTGAGCCTTCTGTACCGTTTGTGTTTCTTATTTTTCCTTTCCTGAGTCTTGACTTACACATTTTGATGCTAATAAATGGAGATCAGTATCAGTTTTTGGATATTTTCTACATTAGTTAACACGTTTTTTTGTTTACAAGAAACAGTGTCATAGATACTGGCATGTTTGTTTTCCTCACACTTTTAGGGAAGGAAGTTTTACTGCTGAATCAGCTAATCGTAGTTGGCATGTGCCACCAGATATAGAAATACTATTTCATTACTTCGTCAACTGTAGACCTCTACCTCCACATCTATGGCTGCATAGCAAGTGGGTTGAGGTCTGTCAATTTTTTGTTCCAGTGATTTACATTTTATGATCATCTCAAAATTGAGCAATTTAGATTTTATGTTATTTTGTTATTAAAATTTTAGTATTTTTTAATTCAGAGAAGAACCAGATGTAAAATATACAATTTTTAACTTATTTTTCTTGAAATGAATTTTTAATTTTTAAAAATAAAAAATAAAAAATGCAAAATTTCAAATTTATACCATTTTCAAATTGAATTTTATATTGGAATAAAATTTATTGTCAAAACAGATAACAATTATGTATAATGAATAATTCAATCTAACAATGGAATTGCAATATATAAAAATTAACGCAGAGGAAGAACATGGAATGTCTTGTTTGATTTTTAGATGGGTTAACCATCTTGGGTTGCTTGCTGCATTTTGAGCATTCAAAACGCAGGTAAAATTTACACATGAATCTCTCACTTTGTTTGTGTTTTAATGTGTTTTTTATTTAAATATTACCCTTTTCGAAATCATGTATGAATATTTTTATATATTTTAATTACAAAACGATAATTTAATGATAATTGGATTAATCCTAGTTTGATCATGGGTATACCACTGATGCTTGAATCATTATCTTGATCGATTCAATAACTTATGTAATTTTCAGCACCTTAATATATGTATGTATAAATAGGATGTTTTTTTCTGATATATATATATATATATATATATATTGCATTGTAAAAATGAAGAGGTTCAATTGAAGGGAGTGAAGATGTTTTTGGGTTAAGTGATCTAAAATATAACGGTGTTCCGAGTCAAGCAGCATGTTTCCCTGCACAAAATTGCAAGACAGCGTAGCGTGTGATATATATATATATATATTGCATTGTAAAAATGAAGAGGTTCAATTGAAGGGAGTGAAGATGTTTTTGGGTTAAGTGATCTAAAATATAACGGTGTTCCGAGTCAAGCAGCATGTTTCCCTGCACAAAATTGCAAGACAGCGTAGCGTGTGCTCCAACTTCTTGTTAGAGGCAGATGCAAGTGTTGCTGACCTCTCAATGTTGATGTATTTCACAATTTTATTTAGGAAGCAGAAGAATGTAAATCTATATATCTTAAAAATCTGTTGAGCGGTTACTTTTCACTGAGCCGATTATATTTTCGGCTCCTCTCTTATTTTACTGATCATTGAGTCGAGCTTGGATGAACAGTGACGTCTTTGAGTTATAAGGTATGATAGATTTCACGTGCGAGTCTTGAGGACAAGGGAAGGATGGGTTTCTTTGTGTTTCCAATGTCTATCAATATTAATTGAATGCACACGTGGGATCGTCTACTACCTACTTTGGGTTCTTTGTGTTTCAGCATCATATACTGTGGGTATGGGCAACACATGCAGTTCATCGTTGACTAAGGAATATTTCCTAACAGAGGGTCATGACTTAATTCAAAAAAATGTGTAAATGTGTTGGGGGAAAGGAAGCGTTGGTTCACCTAGATATTAAGTAGGGAAAATTGTAACCTGGACCCAATTAACAGACTTAATGGCAACCAAATCCCTCGAAATCATCAAATTGCATTGATGTCCCAAGAGACCGGGGGCAATTAATTCCAGATGCGAAAATATAGATTTGCCCCTTTTAAATTGAAACAGAATCAAAAGGGGATTAAGGCTTGGGATCTTAGCTTATTCGCAAAGATTCGAATCCTCTCTCAGCGCCAAGGTCATCGCATGCTTCGATTGTTGCAGATGCAGCTGTTGGCGCCAGTTGTCGTCTTGTGGTTGCCAGCCGTCATTAATTCTGTCAAATCTTGTGGGATTAGGGCTCGGGCTCTCAGATTATTCGAAAGGATTTGAAATCCTCTCATCACCACGGTTAGTTTGCATTTGAATGATCACGGATTGTTTGCAATTTTCATAGATCACTGGTTTGTTTATATGTTAGAGATCAAGTGCCTGTTTGAGTTAGCGTTCAAGAAGCATGTTCAAAACATGCAAGCCGGGACAAAACTCTTCTCACATACACCTCTTATACCGTAAATCATGTTGGAAAAACAGCTTTTACCATTAACTCAAATAGGCACCAAGACTATGCGCTTCTAGGCTCTTTATTCTCTTGTAGACAACATTACTTTTTTGAAGTTATAAATGGAAGAAGCATCAAAGGAGAAGGGTGATAAGCCAAAACATTATAAGAGGAAAAATAAAAAAATTCAAGAAAATTTTGAAAGGAAGGATTGATTGGCTAGCCACTTTGTAGGGTTACTTCACATTAGCTTATTGTCAATTGTTGTCACTGCAGGCTCTAAAGTTGTCACTGCCTTCTCATAAGTTGTAAATCCTTACTGTGGATTTGTTATTGGTTGTACTGATGCTTTTATTTACTATTTGTATTTTAATTCTACAGGGGGATTGCTTACTCAAAATAATTGGAAAGGTTAAGCCAGAATCGCTTGATGCTTATGTATGTTACTTTGATTGCAGGGATTCTTGTGGGGTTCATATGCTTGCATGGTTACAGATGTGGAATGGAAGGGTGCATGACAAGGAAGGTTATACGATGCCTTTTTACTCAAGTGATCAACTCCATGATATCAAGGTTGAATGCCTTTGGTGCTTGTGACACATGCAAACAACATACATTCTGACAAAGTATTTTTATTGGTAGTAGACAAGCAACCAACCAAGAGAAAGAATAGACCATTAAGAAATGCTTTCATTTGAACTAATATTTTAGAGCGTCTAATAACAAATTACATGACAACTGATGATACGTTTATAGCGACCAATGATGAGTTACATATAAACCAATGACAAGTTTAGAGTGTAACATCCTTATTTTTTTAGCCCTTAGAGTTAATTGTAGCTTAAGTTTTATTTAGTAATAGAATGAACTAAAAAAAAAAAAAAACACATCAAGTTCTAAATATTATTCTATATAAAAAAATAATAATACAAATGGAACACCTCTTTAAAATAATTATTTTAAATATATAAGTATGTATGTGTAAATTTATCTTATCATTAAAACAAATAATATGAAACAAAAAAATATTGCTTGAATATTATCACTATTATTTATTATTTTCTCAAAAAAAATTATTTATAATAGGGAAGGAGTCCAACCCAAGACTTACTTCTGCCTCTTTTTCCTCACCCCTCCCACCCTCTCGGCGCCGCACCACCCTTATCCACACAGGTTTTTTTTTTTTGGTTAAAATGCAAAAAATGCACATGTGATTTCCTTCAAAGTGCACTCAACACCAAATATTTTTTTTTAGGTGCAATAGTGACTATGTGGTTAAGAAATATGTGTAAAACTACTCTTTGATTGTTAGTTTAACTTTTTGACCGTTAGTTTGACTTTGTTAACCTGCAAGTGATGACGTGTACGATGACATGGAGTGACATTCTGAAAAAAAACAATTGCTGAAAATCAATTTTTCCTAATAAATAATATAATTTAATAAAAATTAGTAATATAATATATGTATTATAATTATTTTAATTTAATAATTTTGGGAATCTAGAGTTGGGAAAAAATTGAGCAATCAGTATGTTTTTTAGGGCAGCAGTTCTACTGAGTGAGTTAAGCACTCTGCATTCAGATTTGAATTTACTTCAGTGAATGTGCTACTGAAATAGTGAAATGTGGGTAATATTAATTACAAAGATTCAGCAGTCAGCAAGTTTTTTTTCCAGAATGTCACTCCAACGTCTATGTTATCGTACACGTCATCACTTTTAGGGTCAAAAAGTCAAACTAATGGTTAAAGGGTAGTTTTGCACCTATTTTGTAACCACATAATCACTGTTACACCTAAAAAAAATATTTGATATTGGATATACTTTGAAAACAATCACATATGTATTTTTGCACCTCAAACCTTTTTTTTTTCCTTCTCTCTTCTTTGCCCACCAGCCGGTCTTCTTTATTTTCATTACAATAAAAAAGAAGGATCTTGCCCATCAATGTCTTGTTTCTATCTTATTCGTTACTGTAGCTTGTTTTGTTCTATTCGAACCATTCCCTATTTCTCCATCATCTTGCAATGCGTGTGTGTACTCTGTGTGCGCGCATTTCATGTTTAACCTTCATACCCACCTCCTTCTATTTTATTGTTGTGTGTCAGTATATATATCTACAATTTTTTTCTCTGCCTCCTAATCACCCTACTCTGCCTTGTGTATGTGTATATTATTTTCTTATAATCACTCCCCATTTTCAATGTGTGTGATTTATGAGTGTGTGCAAACTCTTTCGGTAAACAAAAGAAAAATCCCAAGCTCTGTCCCTTCCACCCAGGCGTGAGTGTGTGTATTTTTATTCTTTTTTGCATAGCTTCAATAACTCCTATCAATACTTAGGTAAAATAGTTTGAAGAAAAAATAATAAATATAAATATTTTAAAGTAATTTAATTAGTTTACTTAATATTTCTAAAAAGTCAACTTTATCTTATATTTAGAACCGGAGGGAGTAATATTTTTAAGGAAATGTATAGACATATAAATTGGAGTACTTCAAGTTATAATAATAATAATAATCAATCCAAACATAGGAAATCATAGCTACATAACTAATCGTGGCAAAAAAATTTTTTAAGAGAAGTATTAGTAATATGGGAGAGAGATGTTTCCATTGACCTCCTTCTCCATTTACTCTCAATTTAATGTTCCAATAGTTAGATTGACCTTTAATGGTTGAGATTTAATCTATGATTAAATCTCAACCATTAAAAGTTAATATAATAGTACAGACATTTTTTTTTACATAACGGTAGAGACATTAAATGGAGAGGGATGTCAATGGAGACACCTTCTCCCTAATACTGAAGGACCATCTTAAGAATTTTCCTTTTTATTAGGGTATGTAGTGGTTATGACATTAGTGATTTAAGTTGGATCTCAAGAGCTCATTAGGGTTTGTGTATTCCTTCATACTCAAATAACACTAACAGAGGTACTTTTTTTTTGAATGAGATACTGAGAGACAGTAGACCTTCAGAAGGTAACTACAAGACACATACTAAAACCATAGACTCCTTCAACCCTTATCCCCAACCGCCTCCCCAGATGTAGGAGGTGGGTGATCAAGGATAACAAAGTTTCCCGAGATGCTGTGAGCAAGACTCGCAAAGTGATCGGCAAGGGTATTCTGCTCCCTGTAAACATGATCAATAAGAACCCGCCAGTCTCTGACCAACCATAGTTTTGCATCCTCAATGACCTCTCGGAAAGGGTGATTAATATCACAACCTCTAGTAAGAAAAGATACGGCCTGGAGACAGTCAGTGCGGATTAAGACTTGTTTTAAATTCCTATTCCAGCAAATCTGAAGCCCTTGGATAATGGCTAAAATTTCCGCCACCACAGGAGGCACTTGAGTTAGTTTACACATGTAGCCACATATCCACTGTCCGTCGTCCCCCTTAATGACACCAGCACAAGCACTTTGACCCGACGCCAGAACAGATCCATCCGTCTCCAGAGTGCTGAAACCATTACTACTTGAACGACTTCCCTCCTGAAGATGCCGCTTTCTCCCATAGAATTTACTTTGAGAAGATAGATCCAAGTCCCCTGCTGCTTTGAATAGACTAGAATTGGCATTCTGGACCGCCACATCTGACTCTTCCCCAAACAGACGATTACAACGATTTACCCAGATATCCCAGCAAACATAGCCAAATAACACTGGCCAACTGATCTTCTTGGTGAAGCTTCGACCAATTTCATTCCTGAGATTCCATTGGATCCACTCCTTTCCTTGTAATGAGCTAAAAGTATTCCAGTGCACCGGATTGATTATGGAACTCCACCTTCCGCGAGCGTTGATACAATCCCTTAATAGATGCATGACGTCCTCCTCCTGGCTACAGTTGAAGGGGCATCCCGCTATCTCTGCTAGACCTCTGCGTACTCTATGCTGCGCTGTGTGAGCTCTGTCGTGAGCGACCAACCACATGAAGGTTTTAATCTTCTCTGGAACCGCCCATCTCCAAAGTCTCCTCCAGAGGGGGTCATAGTAGTTATGCAAACCTGCAAAAAGAAAATGATACGCAGAACTAACAGAAAAACAGCCGTCAGAAGAAGGTTTCCAAATATACTTATCCACTCCTCTTGCCTCCCCAGGAGGATGAGCACACATAATTCGCTGGGTAATGTTCGGATGAAACCACCGCCCGAGTCTCCCCACATCCCAACCACCCCAGGGGTTGACATAATCTTGGACTTTTTCCTCTCTATCAATAAAAGCTTCAAGACCCGGAACAAGCTCAATCAATGGCCTATTAATCTCAGACCAGTTGTCATACCAAAAGGAGGCAGAAGTCCCGTTTCCAATTTTAACACCCACTCCTTTATGGAATTTCTCCCATACACTGCATATGGCCCGCCAAGTAGCAGAAGCATCTCTCTTCGGCACAGGTCGATTAAGAATATCCCATTTATATTTTGCTTTGAGAACGCTCACCCATAAACTTTGTTTATTTTCCAGAAGATTCCAACAAAGTTTCATTATAAAAGCCTCATTTTGCTTCTTAAGGTCACGAATTCCTAGCCCACCATTCCTCCTATCTTCGGTAAGTAGATCCCAAGATACAAGATGGAGCTTCCTAAGGTCCTCCGTCTCACCCCAAAGGAAGCTCCTGCTTCGTTTCTCTAAGTCCCGCACGACCCCCTTAGGAACCAGCAACGTTTGCATATGATACGAAGGAAGAGCAGATAAAACTGATTTAATAAGAGTGACTCTTCCCGCTAAATTCAAACAGCCCCTCTTCCACCCCGAGAGTTTCTTCTGAGTTTTCTCCAACAGAGAAGCAAAAGTGATTTTGGAAGCCCGTTTATGAAGCAGGGGAATACCGAGGTACTTACCTAAATCTCCTGTTAATCCCACCCCCATCTTCTGGCTCAAATCATATGCCCTTGAGAAATGAACTTTGTTGGAGAAATACACCCTCGTTTTATTTCTATTCATTTTCTGACCAGAAACATCGCAGAAAGTCTGGATACACTTTAACATGACATCAACCTGGCTCTCAGAGGCTTCAGTAAACAAGACGAGATCATCAGCAAAGAACAAATGGGATATGCAAGGCCCACCTCTGCTTAATCGGATTGGTTTCCATGACCCATCTTCAATAGCATCCAGAATGATATGGCTAAGATGCTCCATGCATAATGTAAAGATATAAGGTGAAATTGGATCCCCTTGTCTAATACCTCGAGAAGATCTGAAGGTGTCAGTAGGTTCTCCATTCCATAAGACTTGAAAGGAAGGACTTGTAATGCATGACATAATCACCTCACAAATAGTGCCCTCAATGCCAACAGCCCTGAGAGTATCATATATAAAGAACCATTCGAGACGATCATAAGCCTTTTCCAAGTCCACCTTGACTGCCATCCACCCATTCTTACCGCATTTCTTCCTCATCGAATGAATCACCTCCTGGGCAATAATAATATTATCACTACTTTGCCGCCCTCGAATAAAACTGCACTGATGTTTCCCAACAAGCTTCCCAATGGAATCCCTCAGACGCCCACTCAGGATTTTTGTAATGATCTTGTAACTTACATTGCAAAGAGAAATAGGCCTAAAATCCATGATTGTCTCAGGATTCTCCACTTTAGGAATTAGCACAATATTAGTATTATTTATCTCTTCGATCTGAGCAGGATTATGAAACACTTTTGTTACTAAATCAATAATCTGGTCCCCCACGATCGGCCAGTATTCCTGATAAAACACCGCTTGTAAACCGTCAGGCCCCGGAGCCTTAAAAGCTCCCAAATTAAAAACTGCCTCTTTTATCTCCTCTACTGACACCTGCTGAGTTAATCGGTGAAGGTCGTGACTGCTTAATTGAGGGAAACAATTGTGAGTGCTAATAGCATGAGGAAATGAAGTCTCACTCTGAAACAATCGCTTGTAATAATTAATAGCTAAGTTTTTCAACTCCTCCTGATCAAAAATCCATTCCCCCTCATTATGCTTCAGGCCATCAATTCTATTCCGCCTTCTTCGAATTATGGCAGCTGTATGGAAGAATTTGCTGTTTCTATCCCCCCACTTCAACCAATTGTAGCTAGACTTCTGGTACCACATGATTTCTTCTTGAGCTAGCACCTTATTGTACTCCTTCCACAATTCGTTTTCTGCTTGAACAAGATATTGATTATCCCGTCTCGCTCTAGTTCTTTCAATACCCTCAATTCTATGAAGAATTCTCTTTTTCTTGACTTTCAAATTCCCGATCCTGCTTTTATTCCAATCACTAGCGTCCTTCGCAAAATTATCAATTTTTTCCTTCCAGTGACCCCTGCTCCAAGAATGCTTCACAATATCTTCAAAATCCTCTTCTAAAAACCAAGCAGCTTGGCAACGGAAGGGAGGATTAATCCTATGGACCCCCGAGGGAGACCCAGCCCTTAATAAGATTGGACGATGATCAGACCCGTATTTACTAAGATGATGAACCTTGGTGAGAGGATGTAATTGATTCCACTGAGAATTCATAAAAGCCCAGTCGAGTTTCTCTTTAAGTAATCCCCTCTCCCAAGTGAAATTTTCCCCAACAATATCAATAGGAATGAGCTGAGAATTTAAAATGCATTCCTCAAACGGCTTCATGGATCTAGGATTAGGAGCAGAACCTCCAAATTTATTTTCTCTATAGAGATAAGCATTAAAATCACCCATCACTAACCAAGGCAAATTTGCAAGTTCACTGAAATCAATTAACTCATTCCAAAGCTCCTGTCGAAGAGCTCTAGTTGGTTCAGCATACACACAGGAGAGAATAAACTGATTAGAGTCATTTGCAACCCTCACTTTAACATGGATAACCTGCGTAGAGGAAGACATATACTGAAGGGAGACTTCCTCAGCATTCCATAAAACCCAGATACCTCCAGCATAACCCGTAGCTTCCAATCTTAACCACATATTGAAACCAAGCTTTCTAATAATTCTGTCCGCTTTAGAACCACTGACCCGAGTCTCACTTAAAATAAGAATCTGAACATCCTTCCCTTGTAACAAATCACGAATTCTACCAGGAAAGGAATTTGAGGCAGCACCTCTACAGTTCCAGGCTAAAATATTTATGGCAATCATTAATAAAATAATTAAATGGAGAGAAAAACGTACCTGGCATTCCCTCGCTAGTTTCCCGAATCAGACAACTGCATGACTGTCACCCTCTCCGCTGCACAGCCCTCTTCCGAGTTCTGGTTGCCCTTTAGTTGAGATACCGACCCCAGCGGCTCCATAGGAATATTTATACCCTCATCTAAGGGAACCATGTCCAGCGGTTTTGGTCGTTCCAGCATTAACTCCTCATTCCCTTGCCCCAACTGTTCACAATCCCCATTTGGATGAGGAGAATTATCTTTATTCGAGAATTTAGAGGAGAGGATGGTTCCATTTGAATGCATTTCATCTATGAGCTGCTTCATTTTAACATCTTCATTTTTTGTGAGCGAACCGAACACCAGATTGTGACTGCGTCCTGGCTGTTTCCTCTTAAAGTTAGGCACTGTGATCTTTGGTCCACAAGTATTTGCTTTTGATTTATTCTCCTTCCTTATAACCCCTGACCCATTACAATTACTTGCATCAGGCCCAACACTCTTTTCCTCATTTAATCCAGGCCCATCGGTGAGTTGAGCCTTTTTCCCCTTAGTCTTCCCACTATTTGTTTGACCATGCTTCTCTATTGGGCCATCCTTCCTTCCTTTTTGGCCCACCACGTCACTGATCTGATCCATTCCCTTTCCCTTCTTTCTCCCTTGCATCGGCATCGTCCCTACCTGCTCCCTCACTTCCGTCCCAGGCTTCGTACCACTCACCCCTCCATGCTCGAAGATCGAGATCAGATTGCCAATGGGATTCGGTGTCTTCTTATCATCCTTATTGCTATTTTGATTGATAGCCTCTTTCCTGCGCCACTGCAAATCTACTTCCTTTTTCTTGGTAAGTCTCGTGATTTCCGGCGATTTGGTGACTGGTTCTAGCCGTTGTAAAACCCCAAACCTCGAGCCCATCGATTTCTCTTCCTCGTTTCGGGTCGACTGTGACGTCTTCCTCTGATTTTTCCTGACCCAATCATCGCTATGCTTGCGTGTTCTGACATTACCCTTGACGTGAATCCACTCTCCGTACTCCTCCACCACCGACACGCCTGGAACGGACACTAATGGATGTTTCTGTTCAGCATTATTCACCGGAGAGTTTTCCGGCGGCCCTTGTTCCATAACTGTAGATTGCGTCTTCGGGTGCTGAGGACAGCTTTCCAAGGTATGGCCATATAACCCACAATTGAAACAGATTTCATCCAGGCCCTCATATTCTATAGCATAAACATGATTACGGAGTATAAACTTGGACTGAAGTTTCTTATTCAGATCAACTTCCACACTGACCCGTGCAAATTTTCCTCTTTCAACAATCTGGTTATTATTTCCTTGTTTTGCTAATGTATTCATATCTACCTTGAGTGTTTTCCCAATTAGATTACCAATCTCGAACATGCACTCTTCTGAGTAAACGTGCATTGGTAACGTAGGCACCCTTATCCAGACTGCCACCTTCCTGACCCTGTTACAGTAAGGGTTAAAATTCGGACTCCATCTCTGAACAGCTAAGTAATGGCCCTGAATCATCCATGGTCCATCGAAAATAAGTTTAGAGCTTAGGGATTTCATAGTTGTCCTAAAGACAAAATAATTGTTAGGCAAATCAATGAGTTCGAAGTTATCTGATCTGAGAAACCATTTGACTCTGTCTCTCATCATGAATAAATTCACTTTCTTTCCCAGCACAGTCAGGATGAGAGCATCCTTCCATGGCTTACATAGCTCTTTAAGTTTTTCATCAGATATGCTAAGTGAAGGAATTGAGCCAAGCTTTTCCTTTTCCTCTGCTGACAAAATCGGAGCTAATTCTTCCTCCTCCTTAAACCATTCAACCATCTGATCCTCAAAACTCTTATCCATGTCCGTAGCTTCCTGGCCTAACAGCATAGTCTTATATGAGATTTGATTCTTAACCAAATTCTTATTACACAGAACCTGGTTCAGTTTTGGCTGTGGCTCCACCACCGGACCTTCGACCATAATCACATCACCCTGTTGCTGCCCCTGTTCTTCCATGATAACTTCCTTTTGCAAGGACTCTACTGAATCCATCTTCTTGATGTTTTTGCCCAAAAGGTCTTCCTCTTCTTTGGATATCTCCTTCTCGCCTTCAGAATTCATCGCTTCCTCTCGATCGTGCTTGAGTTTTCAATACTCGTTTCCTTGCCTTAACTGTTAAAATTTTTTAAACGCTGGTAGTATCAATCTCTCTCGGCTGTTTCATTTCACAGAGGTACTTTTTATCTCTAAATGAAGTTACTTTCTAGATGTTTCATCCAAATCAAGAAAAAACTCTATATACCTCATTTTTTTTTGAAACAAGACAAAATGATATTCATCAATACCAAGAGTACATGCTATATGTTAAAATAGGGAAATCCTTAATCAGTATATTGAAATCAAAAAAAAAAAAAAATTTGGATCAGTCACGCGTTAGTATGGATGAACAGTGCGGGCGGCGCCAAAAGACAATTTTGCCCTTCAACCCTCATTTTCACCACTTCAAAAATAACAACACGCGGTTCTTAATTAACAACTCCGAATTCTTGATTAACAACTCTGTATTCTTGTTTCACAACTTCCTCATTTAAGTTTTAAGGCCAATAACAACACCTCTTTTTTTATTAACAACACGCCCTCTTAATTAACAACTCCGTATTCTTTATTAACAACTCCATTTCATCTTTTTACTTTCACAATAACAACACCGGTGTTGTTATTAATAATACCATATTGTACATTAACAACTCTCATTTTTTATTTCACAACTTCGTAATTTAAGTTTCAGGGCCAATAACAATACCTCTTTCTTTATTAATAATACCGTATTTTATATTAACAACACTATATTTTTGAGATGCGAATATGTGGAAGAATAAAGCGGAGTTTTTAATCAAGAATTCGGAGTTGCTAATAACAAGACTGGTGCGTGACTGATCTGGATTTTTTGATTTCAATGTATTGATTAGGGATTTTCCTATTTCAAGGGTATTTTATAGGGATTCTCCCTAGAAATAATTCTTTTTTTTTTTTTTTTGCTTATCGAAAATAAATGCCAATCTTTTTCCTAATTTATTTTTTGTTTTATTTACTATTTACTTCAAAACTCACTTGCATTGCACCGACCGGCGACCGGTTCTACTCAACGTAAATATTATTGAATCGCATCGTCAGCGTTGTTCGAGGCAGCGGAGAGAACCCGGTGCCGTTATTAGAAATTTTACCGTTGAAGAAATAGTTCCGTTGTGGCGGGGGCGCGTTTTTTATTCCCTAAAAAAATTGGAAGAAATAGTTCCGTTGTGGGGCCTTTCTTTTTTTTGCTTCCTAAATCAGCCGAAGCATTTCCTCAGTGTTTGCTGGTTCGAGTTCGTAACTTCCAGATGAGAGCAACGTGCTCTGACCAGCAAATCCCAAGTCCATTGGCAGCGAAGCATTTCTTCACTTCATTGAGCACTGATTGATAAAAAATTCTTGTTTCCCGTTTTATTCTCTAGAGGTTCCCCTCGAGCGGAAGAAGGAAGCCGCAATGGATGAAGATGTCTGGGCCGACGCTAAGGGCTCTACATTTCTGGGTCCGATTTTGATTTCCTCTTGCCCGGTCCTCAGCGATGTGAGTTTATCCTTCCCTTTGATTCTTCCCTAGCTGTGAATGTTCATAAATATTTTGGCTTATGTATGAATACCTCGGAGGTTTGTGCATTTTCTTTTGTAACTTTCTTTTGTACATATTGGTGAGGAGTAGTACTTTGCTTGACAATGTTTTGATGCTCTGTGCGCAAGTTTTATGTTCTGTCATAAATATTTTGATTTGGAGACTGCCCACTACATCCATACCCTTATCTTAGTTCTGTGTGCCTGAAAAGTTGGGAATCGATTGCTTTTGTTTTGTATCAATTAATTAGATGCTTGGACACTGAGTTAGAGTTGCATAAGTAAGGCTGATGCAATTAGATTGAGCTTGAGCTTGGAATCTGATAACATAACATAATATGAACTTAACAGATTCTCCTACTTCAATTTTTTGTGAAACATTTTAACCTTTGAATTTCATGGTATTTATTGCATAAGAGCAGTGACAGGGTCATTTTGAACTAGTGACCTACATACATGACATGTGTTATCAATTACGTGAGTCATAAACATTAGGGTGCAGGGGAAAACAAAAGATATGATCGAATTAATTATTGGAGCAGTTGCCTTGATGGGAACAAATTTCATGGTTTTAGCTGAAAAGCTCCTCTTTTTCTTGTGGGCATGCTTTGATGATGGTTTTACACTTTATTTCTTAATTTTTGTTGGATATAAAATAGCTAGACATGATATAGTGGTTGTTATAGAAAGGTAACTTCTACCGATGTGGCTTCAGCAACATGGTTCTTTTGATGCAGTTGTAGATGTTGCCAATGTAAGCCTTGCCAATACGCAACATTTCAGCTTTTTACAGGTGGGTGATAGGTTGCTAACTTTATTAGCACTTTACTAGAACATCTATTTGACAACTTCTTTTCTCTAGGCTGTAGCTTAATTCTGTTGTGCAGCAATTGCAACAAATGAGTCCTTCAAAACGATTGCCACTTGTAATCTTGCATATGAATCGGGTTACTAGTGGTCCTGTTCCGAAGCCAAATAACAGCAGACTGTTAGAATATTGGAAGAAAAATAATGCTCTTTATGCTACACCTCAAGGTTCCAATGATGACTGGTAATGGAATACTCCTTCAGTATTAAAGTTACATTTACCTGTTTAATTTCACCATACATTCCAATATCTTTTGTGCCTTTGATACGGTCTGGAACAAATTCATTATCCTCATCCGAAAGGCCCTTTTTTTTTTTTTTTTTTTTAAATAATAGGTAATGGCTATATGTAGCTGTTAGCTGGAACAACTTGTTGGTGACAAATGATGAGATGAGAGACCACTTGTTCCAACTATTAGGTTCTATTATGCTTCCAAGCCGGAAGGAAAAACATCAGGTACGTAATAGTTTTGGGAATTTCATATGTAATTTTATTAAATGCATTCATAATAACGCTTCTATAAGCTCTGTGGGTTTTCCCTACTTAAGGCTACTCATATCCACTTTCCAATGAAAAAGATGAAATCATCTTCAAGTTTACTCAACTATATGCAGTTGTTAGTTGTTAGCTGTCAGAATTTTAATGTACGTGAACTTCTTACTCAAACTATTTATTTTAATTGGGCGATGCATGCTGGATTTTTTAATGATTATTACTTAACAGTTTGTTTTGCTGCTTACTCTAAAAAATTATACTGAATGCACATGTCAAGTTTAAAAGATACAGTTTAAGTATCATGATCTAATCATATGGTGCTTGAGTTGACTTGCATTTTGGTTGAAATATCCACTTCTAATGACATTTGATATAACATGAGCTAAAAAGGGGCATAAAGTTATGTGAACAAATCATTTTATGAATCACCCTTAAATATATTATTATTCTTATTATTATTATTTGAAATGATTGTCCCAAATTTTTAAAATAAAAAAAAAAATCTACAAATGGTTTAACTTTTAGGAAAATGCATCATGTGCTTTATCCAACTTGCATTTAAAGCTATATGTTCATCTAGAAGAAATTTATTTAAAGCTGTATGTTCATCTTTTTACACTTTTATATTGTGTTGTTTCATTTGACTGGGCTAGATTGATTGCATATTGTATTCTTATTTTTGTGTGCTTCCTTTGTTTTAATGTTATAGGGAAAACGTTAAAATTAAAAAAAAAAAAAAACTGAAAAAAAATTATTTTGGATGCCAGGACATGGGGCTGCCATGCCTCCCAACACTGATGCTCTTGGCCAGCTTTTATTTGAATATTCAAAGTGTGACTATACTTCTCAACTGCAGCACTTGAAGGCATGTGTAATGTTAAATATCTAAAATGACTCCTTAATTCATATGCTATTACGATGATTTCCTAATATACTTGAAGAAGCCCTGTCCTTTGTATTGGGAAATATGTTTTGAGTTTGAGTACTTATCATCAACTCTGGTAAATTAGTCTATCAATGATGGGCATAACATTCAATGCTCAGGACATTACAGTTGCTTTTTAATAGCCTTATGTGTCTAAAGTATGCTCCTACCATTTTCTACATATTGACTAAACCTTTTCCTCTCTCTTTTCCTTTCTCCGCTTGTCAAACTCTTGATCTGAATCCTGTTTGAGCCAAAATGTTGCCACAGAGAATAATGCAATATTATTTTCTCGCTCACTACTTACTAATTCAGTCATTAATTCAAGTTTCTCAATCATCGCTATAAATGTTGTCCTACATTACCATGGATAAGCTGATGTGGAAATATTTAATTAACAATGTATGATTAATAAATGAATAAAATGCATGTGTCTTGTTCAACTAATTTCTCTTTTCATCCACGAAGTTCTCCTGAGTCCTGACATTTATATTTTATAGAATGTGTTGGATGTGTGTCTTCTGACATTCAGTTATCAGGATATTGCCGGTACGTTGGCAACTGAAGGGGCTGAAGACGTTGCACAAGGAACCAAGCTGCGTTCAGCTCTTGAATCTGTTGATAACAAGAGAAGAAAGGTGATTTATTTTGTTTAACTGTTATAACTTATTTTTGCCTGCAGATTTTATATGTTAACTTCTGTTGCATGTGTTAAAGTTCCTTGATGAATTGAACTGCAGTATCTATCATTGCTTTAGTTTATCAGATAATGATTGCACCAAAGAGGAGAAGAAATATACCATCACTGAATGCAGCTTACAATACTTTATTTATACAACTTGCTATTTATACTTTGTTTCTTGGAAACTGCATTGATGAGAGAAGGAATCTGGAATGCTATTGGAAATTTGGGAAACCTACTATTTTTGCTGCCTGTCATTATAAGGGGTTTAATAAA
This sequence comes from Inga laurina, assembly GCA_963855925.1. NCBI lineage: Eukaryota > Viridiplantae > Streptophyta > Magnoliopsida > Fabales > Fabaceae > Inga > Inga laurina. The sequence continues at coordinate 61,620,622 of OY979702.1, read as the reverse complement.
TTTGTAGTGAGTGCGCCTCTCAAGTTCAAAAGATACCAATTATGTATCATGACCTATATCATATGGTGCCTGAGTTGACTTGCATTCTGGTTTAAAATATTCACTTCTAATGATATTTGGTACAAAGTTTCTGTGACCAAATTATTTTATGAATTACCCATAAATATACTATGAGTATTATTTGGAATGAGTGCCCCAAATTTTTAAACTAAAAAAAAAATTAATTCTCTACATGGTTTGACTTTTAGAAATATGCATATGTGCTTTATCTACCTTGCTTTGAAGGCTATATGTTCATTTTGAAGAAATTTATTTTGTTCATGTCTTGTGAAGATTAAGAAGACAAGTGAGGCTAGCCTTTTGAAGTCTTTCTATGAGGGATTTCCCATGCATAACATGAGGAGCTGGTTGTTCCAGGCGCAACATACTTGACCCGGTTGTACCCTTTCTCTTAACACTTTTATATTGTGTTGTTTATCATTTGCTTGAGTTAGATTGATTGCATATTGTATTTTGAGTTTTGTGTGCTTCCTTTGTTTTTATGTTACGGGGAAAATGTTAAAATTATTTTAACAAAACTGAAAAAAATTGTTTTGGATGTGAGAATTGCAAGTAAGAGGTAATCCTTGGTTTGGATGCATTCTTGAATTGATGAGTGATTGATCGTGTGTTGAGTAGAAAAGCTACATGGCAACAGTTTTGGCTTTAGGTGAATCCTAAGTAGGTAGTCCTGATCTAGTGTGGTGTTTGGTTCTATTCATAATTATTTCATGTGTGTACCACCTTTCTTTTCCTTACTCTAGAACATGGCTTGCATCTTGTTTGAGATCACATATTTGCATTTGCTAGACATGGAAATGAGAAAGGCATTCATTCTGTTTATAGCTAGATCCAAATAGCCTACCTTGATGCATTCCTTCATCCATTGCTAGCCTTAAATTATCTTTTCTTTTGGAACCCAGAGCCAAAAAATAAGTTAATAAATATTTCCTACGATGTTGTAAATAGCTAGATCCATATTGCCTTCCTTGATGCACTAACACATCCATTGCTTAACCACTTTAAGCCTTAAATTCTCTTTTCTTTCATAACCCAAACCCAAGAATATTCCAACCAAGTTGAGGAAACTTAGATTGTCGAGTCTCACATTTCCTACCATGTTGTACATAGCTAGATCCATATTGCCTACCTTGATGCACTACCACATCCGTTGCTTAATCTCTTTGACCCTTAAATTATCTTTTCTTTCATAACCCAAACCCAAGAAAAAAATTAATAATTATATTCCAACCAAGTTGAGGTAACTTAGATTGTTGAGAGTCTCACATTTATGTATCGAATAGATAGAAACACATATTTATGTTTTATGGCCTATTCACTTTAATTGGATTTGATTGGTTGGGGAGTGTGTATATCCTAAATATTTTGATACATGCATGGATCTCTGATATTCATCGTTAGATTGTGATGGCTAAGTTGATTATATTATGAAGGTTAGCCTTAGAAACAGGTAAGGCAAATGCTTTGCGATCAATTAGTCTTCAGTTGGATTTTGTGAATATCTCACGAGAGAGATAGCCTTGTTGGAAGGATATTTGAGCCTATATTTCAAAAAATTGTGTGATTAACCTCCTAAGCTGGTAACTCTTCAGAACTTGTTTTAGTTCTTTTTATGGCTACTTTACGCATGTGCAATTCTTTAAAATGATAGAGGCATTCATATTCTAAACCCTATTTATCCCAAACACAGGCCACAAATATCATTATCCCTTGCTACCCCTTTGAGCCTATCACCTTTCTTGAATTTCATTATATTGTGGTAATGTATTGTGCATGTAAATGTATAGCTAGGCATTCTTATTTGTCATTTATTAAATTACATCTTGTGGTATAGTTGCTATTATTGAATTATGTGTGGGGTGCCAAAAAAAAAAGAGAGAAAAAGAGAAGTTGTCAAAAAGGGAAGAGAAAAAGAGAAGAAAAAAAAGTGTAGCTCCAAAAAGAAAAGGAAAGGGAGAAAAAGGAAAAGGACATCCCATAAAAAGGGAGAAAAGTGCCAAAGAAAAGCATAGAAAAATATGTAACTCCTCGGAAGGAAGAAAATGGCAAAAAAAAAAAAAAAAAAGAAAAAGAAAGAAAAGAAAAAAAGGAAAATCAAGAAGGCCAAGAAAAGAGAAATGAAGAGAAAAAAGAAAGGCATCCCGCCAAACTCTCTTGATTAGCAACATTATTACTACTTTAATATATTATATGACAAATTTTGGATGCTACGAATTTCTTTTTACATGCATAATACTTACCACCCCCATCATCCATTCCACATCGCCTCTATCCAATGTTACAAGCCGGAAAGACCTCTTGATTCTTGAATGCACATGTATGTGGTGGTAGTAATTAGAATTATTACAAGCCTATGGTAGAGCCTAGCCTAGGTTGGTTTGAGAGGAAAAAACCCACAAAGGTGAGATGAGCAAAACACTTACATCCTTGAGAGACTCTCTCGGTTATATTCCTCTTTCCTAATTGTGTTCATAATTGGATCTCTTAGCATTATTATTCTGTAACTTTTGCTAGCTGGGATGATATAATTGCTGAACTATCACTTTTATTGTTGAATATGAATGATTTCCTGCTTGTAGAAGATATTTCAGGATAGTCTTGTGCTTTGCTCAGGAGTGCTACAAAAAGGCAAAAAAAGGAAGAAAGAAGAAAAAGGAAAAGGAAAAGAAACAAGAAAGAGAGAGGACACACTTGTTATTCATGCATAGTTCCCTTCCATTTACTAAGTGTTTGTGAATTCAAGGCCTTGAATCTATTGAATGTGTACTCTTTCTGTCCTATGATTTCCTTAATGACTCTTGATTTTCTAAAGGACCTACTTTACCACCCAATAAAAGTCCTTTTGATCTATGTTTAGCATTTGATTGAGAACCTAGATAATAGCCAAGCTTATAGAAAGGGGATTAGATAAGGTGGATTTTTGAGTGTAAACACAAGCTCAGACAATGAGTGAGAGAGCCAAACACTTCCATCGGTGAGGGGCTATTAGCTTAGGTTCACCTTGTTAAACCTGTTGCCATGGTGCTTAAATACTTGATTCATGTGAAGTTACTTTGATAGGAAAGATGCTGAATTACCTTGGTTTGCCTTTGCTTGTGACTTTTACATATTTTCATTTGTTTTCCTTTTGGTTTGTTTGGTCCCCTTTGGTTTTTGTCATGTTTTCACTTTGCCATTTGCATTTTATATTAGATCTTGAGTTTTGGGCTGGACTATGTAGTAATGTTTCTTAGTTTTCCAACCATTAATCTTTGTAAGCTAATCTCTTTTGTATAATGGATTGTTGCAGGAGAGTTTGAAGAACAAACAAGGAGAAAAAGAACACAAACACAAGGAAAGGCTGATGCTTACCTTTATACTAATATGACTTTTCTTAGTTTTCCATCCTTTATTCTAGTTAAACTAATCTCCTTTTGACAACGGATTGTTGCAGGAGATGTTGAAGAAAGAGCATGAATAAATGGAACACAAGAAAGAAAAGGTTGAGGCTCACTGTGAAACTATAATAATGGTTCTTAGGCTTTTTCCCTTTATTCTCGACAAACTATTCATTTATTGTACAATTGATTGTTGCGATAGAGTTTGAAGAACAAACAAGACAAAGATCACAAAAAGAAAAGGCTTGGCGATCACCTTGATACTATTGTAAAGGTTCTTAGCCTTCCAACCTTTTTTCTTGATGACTGCTAGCCTACTTTTGTGTCTTATATTACCTCCATTTTCTAGTGTTGGGCAAGGATCACGGACCCTCGGGCAAGGTCGTGGCAAGCGCGGGCAAAGGTTCGCGTTCCTTTATTTACAACGCGCGCGCGCTCGCTCGCGCCCGCGCCCGCGCACTAGCACTTGCACTTAGCACTTTGCACTTTGCACTTTGCACTTGGCACGTAGGCACGTTGCGCGTGCGCGTGCGCGTGTGCAAGGATCAAGGTGCTAAGCGGATGCGCGTGGACCCTTGGGCAAGGTCGTGGCAAGTGCGGGCAAAGCTGGGCAAAAGTTCGACAAGGATCAAGGGCCCTTGGGCAAGGTCCTGCGCGAGCACGGGGATTCGCCCGGGCAAGCTCGGACGCAGTGCAAAAACTTCACCACCGTACCAAAATGAAATCTACTCGTTACATTTTCGATTTTTTTGTTGCATCCCCCCTTTCTAGGCCCAATGCAACTTTCTAGGGGGTCCGGGCATGGATTTGCAACAGTCGGATTTTTGGCCCCGTGGGATGGCAACCATGTTCGGGGTCCGGGCAATTCGTGGCAGCCTTGGGCAAGGTGGTGGCAAGGTTTGGCAGCCTTGGAAAGGGTTTGGGCAAGGTTTGGCACACTTGGGCAGGGTCCGGGCAAGTCCTGGCACGTCCAGGACTGGTCTTGGCTGGTTCAGGACTTACTCAGGACTTGCCCGGGCAAGGTTCTGCGCAGTACAAAAACTTCACCACCGTACCAAAATGAAATCTACTCCTTACATTTTCGATTTTTTTGTTGCATCCCCCCTTTCTAGGCCCAATGCAACTTTCTAGGGGGTCCGGGCATGGATTTGCAACAGTCGGATTTTTGGCCCCGTGGGATGGCAACCATGTTCGGGGTCCGGGCAAGTCGTGGGAGCCTTGGGCAAGGTGGTGGCAAGGTTTGGCAGCCTTGGAAAGGGTTTGGGCAAGGTTTGGCACACTTGGGCAGGGTCCGGGCAAGTCCTGGCACGTCCAGGACTGGTCCTGGCTGGTTCAGGACTTACTCAGGACTTGCCCGGGCAAGGTTCTGCGCAGTACAAAAACTTCACCACCGTACCAAAATGAAATCTACTCGTTACATTTTCGATTTTTTTGTTGCATCCCCCCTTTCTAGGCCCAATGCAACTTTCTAGGGGGTCCGGGCATGGATTTGCAACAGTCGGATTTTTGGCCCCATGGGATGGCAACCATGTTCGGGGTCCGGGCAAGTCGTGGGAGCCTTGGGCAAGGTGGTGGCAAGGTTTGGCAGCCTTGGAAAGGGTTTGGGCAAGGTTTGGCACACTTGGGCAGGGTCCGGGCAAGTCCTGGCACGTCCAGGACTGGTCCTGGCTGGTTCAGGACTTACTCAGGACTTGCCCGGGCAAGGTTCTGCGCAGTACAAAAACTTCACCACCGTACCAAAATGAAATCTACTCGTTACATTTTCAATTTTTTTGTTGCATCCCCCCTTTCTAGGCCCAATGCAACTTTCTAGGGGGTCCGGGCATGGATTTGCAACAGTCGGATTTTTGGCCCCATGGGATGGCAACCATGTTCGGGGTCCGGGCAAGTCGTGGGAGCCTTGGGCAAGGTGGTGGCAAGGTTTGGCAGCCTTGGAAAGGGTTTGGGCAAGGTTTGGCACACTTGGGCAGGGTCCGGGCAAGTCCTGGCACGTCCAGGACTGGTCCTGGCTGGTTCAGGACTTACTCAGGACTTGCCCGGGCAAGGTTCTGCGCAGTACAAAAACTTCACCACCGTACCAAAATGAAATCTACTCGTTACATTTTCGATTTTTTTGTTGCATCCCCCCTTTCTAGGCCCAATGGAACTTTCTAGGGGGTCCGGGCATGGATTTGCAACAGTCGGATTTTTGGCCCCATGGGTTGGCAACCATGTTCGGGGTCCGGGCAAGTCTTGGCAGCCTTGGGCAAGGTGGTGGCAAGGTTTGGCAGCCTTGGAAAGGGTTTGGGCAAGGTTTGGCACACTTGGGCAGGGTCCGGGCAAGTCCTGGCACGTCCAGGACTGGTTCTGGCACGTCCAGGACTGGTCCTGGCTGGTTCAGGACTTACTCAGGACTTGCCCGGGCAAAGTTCTGCGCAGTACAAAAACTTCACCCCCGTACCAAAATTAAATTTACTCGTTACATTTGAGATTTTATTTGTGCATTCACTCATACTCATCCCCCCTACATGTGGGGGTGCCCGGCCACCGGAGCCGCCGCCCGTGGTGGCCGTTTGAGGCCGCCCAAGGCTGAACACTAAAAAATTCGTCAAATATTCTACGGGTGTCAAAAAATTATGAAACTTGGGGGTTGATCTTCTGTTATGGTGCCTAGGATTGCTGCAAAAAATCATGGAAAAATTCGATCTCTAGGTGCCTCAAAAAAAAGTTGTCGTTTGAGAAAAAAGTATGTCTGTTCGTGCCACAATGGAAAAGGCTCAAATTGCATATATAGGGGGGCACCCCCACCCCCCCTCCCCATGGCAGCCAGGCGCACACACAAGAGAGGTATGGATTGTCCCTTGGTGCAAGACAAGTGTGTGAGCCATGGGGTCGAGTTCCTTGGTCACTTCGTACGTCGGCGCCACCCGTGGCGGCCGGCGGCGGTGGCCGGCCGTAGTGGGGCGGCCTCCGGTGACTTTTCCGGCGACTTTTCCGGCGGAACCTAAAATGTGTTGGATTTCATATGGGGATGGATGGTGGCACGTACTTGGGGGTTCTTTGCCCTCCCGTGAGCGAGATACTCATCAAACCCGCATTCGTTGATGGAACATGATTCCTAGGCTAGGGCGCGGTGGGGCTCTCGCTCTTGTGAGGACATTGTAACCCCCCTTCATGTGGGATGGATGGTGGCACGTACTTGGGGGTTCTTTGCCCTCCTGTGAGCGAGATACTCATCAAACCCGCATCCGTTGATGGAACATGATTCCTAGGCTAGGGCGCGGTGGGGCTCTCGCTCTTGTGAGGACATTGTAACCCCCCTTCATGTGGGATGGATGGTGGCACGTACTTGGGGGTTCTTTGCCCTCCCGTGAGCGAGATACTCATCAAACCCGCATCCGTTGATGGAACATGATTCCTAGGCTAGGGCGCGGTGGGGCTCTCGCTCTTGTGAGGACAATGTAACCCCCTTCATATGGGATGGATGGTGGCACGCACTTGGGGGTTCTTTGCCCTCCCGTGAGCGAGATACTCATCAAACCCGCATCCGTTGATGGAACATGATTCCTAGGCTAGGGCGCGGTGGGGCTCTCGCTCTTGTGAGGACAATGTAACCCCCTTCATATGGGATGGATGGTGGCACGTACTTGGGGGTTCTTTGCCCTCCCGGGAGCGAGATACTCATCAAACCCGCATCCGTTAAGGGGACTTGCGCTACCTACCCGCGATTGGATGGAAACCGCATGATTCCTAGGCTAGGGCGCGGTGGGGCTCTCGCTCTTGTGAGGACAAGGTAACCCGCTTTGTTGTTGCTTCATGGGACTCTCGTGAGTGGGATTCCTCCTCACAATCTCGCGGAACGGCATCCGTTCTCGGGCTCTTGCCCCCCGGGTGCTTAGTAAGCTTGGGCGTGGTTGGATTCTTGCAATCGGGCCGACCACGCGACACGCCTTGTACTCGCCCCCATCCTTCTCATTTCGGTGGATCGTATGGTTTGTGGGATTTGTGCTTGCCCCGTCCTTCTCATATCGGTGGATCGTATGGTTTGTGGGATTTGTGCTTGCCCCCATCCTTCTCATATCGGTGGATCGTATGGTGCGTGGGATTTGTACGCGCCCCCATCCTTACTCATTTCGGTGGATCGCATGGTGTGTGGGATTTCAATGTGATTGATGGTGGTGCGTGCCTAGGGGTTCTTGGACCTCCCTTGAGCGAGATACTCATCAAACCCGCATCCGTTAAGGGGACTTGCGCTACCTACCCTCGATTGGATGGAAACCGCATGATTCCTAGGCTAGGGCGCGGTGGGGCTCTCTCTCTTGTGAGGCACTTGTAACCCCTTTGTTGGGATATGGTTGGCGCTCGCCCCCATCCTTCTCACTTGAATTCATACACACGGTCGTCTCATGCGTCGGATTCCCCCTGGGCTCGGGCGGTCAAGCACCCCAATTGATAACGGGATTTGTGCCTTCGGATGTAGCCTCCGGGTGCTTGGCCATACGCTTGATCTTGAGGGGAATGCTGCGCATGAGGCGGCGTGGGGATATTGTGGGTTCGGTAAGCAGTCGCCGTGCTGGGCCGGAAAGGATTCTCGAAAGTGTTGATGGAGGATTTGATGGCAGTCCTCCCGATCGGTCCCTTTTTCCCGACGGTGTTGATGGAGGATTTGATGGTGGTCCTCCCGATCGGTCCCTCTTTTCCCGACGGTGTTGGTGGAGGATCTGATGGTTCTCCTCCCGATCCGTCTCTTTCGTTTCACGCCCAGCGGTGTTGGACCGGGGCCTCCCGTGCTCCATCTGCCCGCTTGCCTGAGGGCTTGCGGGGTATGGTTGCCATGGTGGCGTCGGGAAGGCAGGAACGTGCGGGCGTGTGAGTGGTGTTTGGATTGTCTCTGCCGGCTGGCTCCGTGCTCGTCCACCGAACGGTCGGCAGGCAATCCGCGTCGGTTGCTGTGAGGTGGGATGGTGCCTACTTTTGTGTCTTATATTACCTCCATTTTCTAGTGTTGTGAGTTGCCAAGTGAAACTACAATTTCAAATCACTTATTTTGGGGGAAAAAATAATTAGTAGTATTTGTTCTTAGTTGGTACAAGATGAAGATCTTGCAGAGCATGTTTTAAGAAATTTACACATTGGACTTTTTTTTTGAGTGGATATACACGTTGGACTTTAGCAATATGGAGTTACCATTCCTTTTCTGTTTTTTTTGGGGGGGGGGGTTTGGGGTTGTTTGTACAGGACACCTGGAGGCAGCAGTTAACTAGTGGGATGCTTTGGGAAATTACTGAGGAAGCCAAAAGCTTTGCAATTGGGAACTTTGTCGTTATGGTGACAAATTTATAGCATCTATTAGAAAAGGAATTGTGCATGCAGTTGTGTTCCATCTTGAAAAGAGTGTAGGCAAGGTTTTATCTTTTATAGAGTATGTGCATTTGATATGTTAACCATGTAGAAAACAAGAATTTTGATGTTTTGTAATTAATTGATGGTCAAGCAGGAGAGAAATCGAATGATTTGATATTTTGTTTTTTGAAATAATGAAGTATAAAAAGTATATATATTCTGTAGCATTTACTCTGGAGGCCTCATTGACTTAGAAAAATTAAATGAAAAGGAAAATGAGGGGAAGATATCTACTCTGATTTGAAATTTAAATTTTGTGTCAGGCTTAAGTGTTGAGTTGTTTATTGCTAGTTCTTATGCTGATTTTGAAAATTTAAATTAGCAGATGTTGATCTTTCGGTTTTAAAAAGAGTTTTAAATTGAAGTTCAAACAGGACAAAAGTGGATTTCGTGCTATTCTGATTATCACCTTGATACTATCTCAGGTTCATGGATCCAAATCTTTGGCCGCCTCTTCTAATCTAAGTGAAGCTGTATCTCCTTCAGGTATTGAAAATTGATATAGCTACGTCTTTTCTTTTTTGTCAATTCACGAGGCCAATGTTCTAATGCTGTCTTTATTTTCTTTCCTTTGTTTCTAGTGGGGATTCACAAATATGTTCTTCTTTCATAATTAAGATTTAATCCCTGATTCCATTAGTTTTAGTTTGCGCACAAACTCTGAGCAATAGTAAACAGGTCTAGAACTTAAGTTGAAGAAAATCACAGTTTTATTGATCTCGGTTAGCTTATTCATGTGTAATAATTGTATGAGCCCAACCTAATTTGGTCTTATTTTAACCAAGGCGCTGTATATTTGCTATTCTATGAAACAGCCGACTGTAGATGGGAAACATGTAAAAGCATCAGAATCCCAAATGGAAACTCGTCATTTTTTAAAGCTTCTATAACAAATAAGGCCATATTGCAATATTAGGAGTTGGTGGGCCAATAATTTTATTTTGTCATCCCACGTAAGGAAATTATTATCACTATATTCCTTACTTCAAAATCAAAATGTTGGCATAGTATATCATAGTTGTGAATCTTGAAATGGTCATGTGTTTAAGAGACCATAGTGTCAATGATTTTCTCATGAAGGAACCAAATGTCATTTTCCCATGTTTTTCCATTATTTGATTACTGGAGTAGAAATGCATGCATGGTGTTCGTTCAGCTTCTAGGGATGGTTAGTGTGTTTTCAAGTTGCCCTTTCTACGTTCATTCGGAAAATCTTATGGAGATTAGGCCATATAGGCAGCTTTTAGTTGCTTCAACTCTAAAGGGAATTTATAGAAAGTAAAAAACGGTTTCTTGACTTGTACTAGCTTCTTTGGTCTCCCCATTTTAATGATTTGTATTTATTCCCAAGTATGAATCAGGTAACCCCCTTGCCAATGTTGGATTTGATTTAACCTCAACTGACTTATGATACACATGTTGACGAGAGAGTTGCATGTGTAGATTGGCAGGGGGTGCTCTATCAAAGGGTAATGTAGAACATTGTTCTCTTCATTCCCCTGTTTTGGTATTGGGATCTGTGGTAGTCTGAATATGATTAGCAAAAGCTTACGGATAAACAAGAGCTCACTTAGGTGCACCAAATAAATAATCTTCTAACTGAATACGCAATGTTGATGAGAAAGACATTGCCATAGACTAACAGCTGATGTAATCAGCTCTCTGAGGGATGTTTGTTAACCTTCTGCAGTCATCAATTTATCCTATTTCTTCTTCTTGCGCTGTAATTAGATCAATGAATTTCAGTTATTGTTCTATGAACTATTATGAGCCTCTGAAGCAAGGGAGGATCGATTTTGTTAGTCCTTGGCTTGTTTTGTGCTATTTCAATTGCTTTATTCTTGTGAATCTAATCCATTTTGTACAATGGATTGTTGTAGGAGAGGTTGAAGAAGGAACATGAAGAAAAAGAAAACAAACAAAAGGAAAGGCTGAGGCTTACCTTTATACTTTCATAATGTTTTTTGGTTTTCCAACCTTTATTCCAAGTAAGCTAATCTATTTTGTACAATGGATTGTTGTAGGAGATGTTGAAGAAAGCGCATGAAGAAAAAGAACACCCGAAAAAAAAAAAGGTTGAGGCTCATCTTTAAACTGTTATAATGGTTTAGTTTTTTGGTCCTTATTCTTGACAAATTAATCCTTTTTTGTATAATTGATTGTGGTGAGAGAGGCTGAAGAAAGAACAAGAAAGAGATCACAAAAAGAAAAGGTTGACAATTACCTTGATACTATTATAAAGGTTCTTAGCTTTCCAACTTTTTCTTGATGAATGATAACCTATGTACATGTCTTATATTTACCTCTAATGTCTAGTGTTGTGAGTTGCCAAGTGAAACTATGCAATGAACCAACTTAAATGGCTGCAAATACTACTGCGATTCCCTGATAATCAAAATACACTCCTCTCTCAGTGGGAGAAGAGAAGGTACAATCTATGGAGAAAAACACAGCCACACAAGGACCTGGTTAGAGAAACCAGCGCCTTTCTCTCAAAAGAACTTTCAAAACAAGATATGATCTGCCCGCTCCCTAGACTATACAAGTCAAAAAGCAACTAACATACTTCCCAAAATAACTTTTACATACTGCAGGGCCTAAAACACTTAAAAGACACCCTAGCTACTATGATACTTTCTCCAAGATAGTATGGGGGCTCTAAGTCAAACATAGGAATCTCAGAAAACATGTTGCTCATTTCCTTGCAACCTCTTCTGCCTTCTTTTATAGGTCTGACCCCTAAATACATCACCCTCCCGTAGAAGTTTCACCTTGTCCTCAAGGTGGAAAGCCGGAAACTGTTTGGTGATCACTTCAGCTTCCTCCCAAGAATTTTCAAATTCTGGCATGTCTTTCCATTTAATGAGCACCTCCACCTGGTCATTGGTGAGCTTTTGGACTTTGCAAACCTTTTCTGGTTGTACTTGCTGCTCGAATAAGGCTGCTGGAATGGTAGGCAGCACTATAGCCGATTGTACTGACTTCTTGAGGGCAGAAACATGAAAAACTGGATGCACCTGAGTCGTTGGAGGGAGATCAAGCCTATACACCGCTGTCCCAATCTTTTCAAGGACTTTGAAAGGCTAGTAGTGACATGGACTCAGCTTTTCATTAAGTTTCTTGGCTAGTGTCTTCAATCTGTCAGGCTGGATCCTAACATAAACATGATCCCTATAGGATTATAATGGCTATTAGAGTAATCTGGATTCACCCAATGATATTATTGATAGATAGGTGTAGTATTTATACATATTTGGCCAGAGCTTTTTAGAGGCCGCTGATCTAGGGAGGTTACAACTGAAACAATTGAAATAAAATCTAATCTAATCTAATCTATTTACACTTAGATCCAAATAATCCTCCTAGTTTGTTATCTATAAAATCCTCTCTAACTAACCCTAATAAGTTAATTCTAATAAATTCAGAATAATACATTTATTTAAATATTTTCTACACTCCCCCTAAAGTTGGAGCATAGATGTAGATCATCTCCAACTTGCCAACTAGAACTTCAAATTTGTCTTTTGCAAGCCCCTTTGTAAGGATGTCAACAGTTTGCTGGTTTGAGGGTACATATCGAAGGTCGATTATACCGTCATCAATCTTCTCACGTATGAAGTGTTTGTCAATCTCCACATGCTTCATTCGATCATGTTGAATAGGGTTGTGGCAGATGTTGATTGCTGCCATGTTGTCAGAGTACATCCTTATAGGTAGATTTACAATCATTCTTAGTTCTTCCGAATGCTATTGCTCGAAACTCTGCCTCAGCACTACTTCTAGCCACCACACTCTGTTTTTTACTACGCCAATTAACTAAATTTCCCCAAACAAATGTGCAGTATCCAGATGTGGATTTTCTATCCTCTTTATCTCTTGCCCAATCGGCATCAGTGAACATTTTTACATTTCTCTCCTCAGATTTTTTAAATAGTAATCCTTTACCCGGTGAACCCTTCAAGTATCTGAGTATTCTGTATACTTTGTTCAAGTGTTTTTGTTTAGGATCATGCGAATGTTGACTTACCATACTGACTGCAAAGGCAATGTTAGGACGAGTGTGTGACAAATAAATCAACTTTCCTACCATGCACTGGTATCTTCCCACATCAACATCTAAGTCTTCATCATTGTTTATCTTCTCAACTTTGATTGGTGTGTTGCTTGGTCTACACCCTAACATACCCATGTAATCTCACTATCTTTTTCACAAACAAGTCAGCTACATGCTTAGCTGTAAATGGATGATTAAGGGGCAGGAAGTGGGCATATTCCAGTTCAAAAGGCAATGAAAAGTCAGGCATAGTGAGCACGGGAATAGTGGTCATGAGTGTTTTGAGGATCTCAAATGCCTCTGTGGCACTTGGAGTCCACTTGAAGGCTTCTTTCTTGAGCAAATCAGTCAGTGGGTTAGCAATCTTAGCATAATTCTTCACAAATCTTCTATAACAACCAGTCAGCCCAAGTAATCCGCGTAAGGATTTGATGGACTTGCGCTGTGGCCGGTTCACCATACCCTCGGCTAAGCAAACGTACACTTTTTCTGATTTATCACAAGCTGATTTTCTTTCAACATAGTCAGCACCTTCTTCTTCAAATGCTCCATGTGAACACCTAGCTCTTTGCTGTAAACTATAATATCATCAAAGAACACTAGCACAAACTTGAGTAAATAACCACAAAATATCTCATTCATCAATGATTGAAATGTAGAGGGTGAATTAGGAAGTTCAAATGGTATCACCTTAAATTCTTAATGTGAACATCTATCTCTTTGCTGTAAACTAAAATATCATCAAAGAACACTAGCACAAACTTGTGTAAATAACCACAAAATATCTCATTCATCAATGATTAAAATGTAGAGGGCGAATTAGTAAGTAAGTCCGAATGGTATCACTTAAATTCTTAATGCCCCTCATGGGTGCGAGTGAAAAGTTGTCTTGTGCTAATCGCCTCTTTGATTCAAATCTGGTGGTACCCTGATTTAAGGTCTAGCTTTGAAAAGAACACTAGCACAAACTTGCGTAAATAACCACGAAATATCTCATTCATCAATGATTGAAATGTAGAGGGTGAATTAGTAAGTCCAAATGGTATCACCTTAAATTCTTAATGTCCCTCATGGGTGCGAAAAGCTGTCTTGTGTTAATCCCCCTCTTTGATTCAAATTTGATGGTACCCCGATTTAAGGTCTAGCTTTGAAAATAGCGTGGCACCCTTCAATTCTTCCAAGAGCTCATTTATAACTAGGACTGGGAATTTGTCAGGTACTGTGATCTTGTTTAATGCTCGTTAGTCCACACAGAATCTCCAACTACCGTCCTTCTTCTTAAGGGGCGAATATTCGGTGGCTGCTCTCCCGCTTTCACCACTATAGCATGATCACGTGCCCTTCTTGGTGGTAGGTTGCTTGAAACCTGGCATACAGCTAGGAATTCATTCAATACAGCTTGTATTTCTGGTAGAACCACCATGTCTTCCTCACTGTCCTTTGTCAAACTTCTGCATTCAACCAAGAATCCTTCTCCTTTCTTCGTCACCGAGCGCATAAGAGCTCTGAAGGTTACTTGAGTTCGTGACAGTGTTGGATCACTCTGTAGGCCTACCCAATTATTTTTCTTCCCAATCTTCATGGTCATTTGCTTCCAGTTCACTTTTACATCTCCTAGTATCTCCAACCATTCAACACCCAAAACGACTTATACTCCCTTTAAAGGAAGAAGGTAGAACGTCTGCACAATGGTGAGTCCTTGTACCTTCATCTCCGCTTCTTTATAGCGATGCGGGCATTTCCCTATGTACCCATTGCCTATAGTTACAGTGTGCTCTAATATTTCTTCTACATTCAAGCTGATTCTATCCACCAACTTTTTTGCAATAAAATTGTGAGTAGCCCCGCTGTCAATTAGAATTACCACCTCACTTCTTGCGATTATACCCCTCACTTTCATGTGTGGTTATTTTCAAAACTTGCAGTGGAGTTTAATGACAGTTCCATTCAGTTTAAATCTCCCTCAGCATCATAGTAATTTTCAGCACCTTCCTTGAGCTCATCATTTGCCTCTGCCTCTTTCTCAGATTCGACCTCTAATAAGAATACCTATAAGTGTTTGTCTTTGTAGGTATGGTTTGGTCGGTAGGAATCCCCATACTTGTAGCATAGGTTGAGTTCTCTTCTTCAAGCTATCTTTGTATTAGATAGCCGGTGACTTGACTCTCTTTTTTGTGTCGAAGAAATTCCGGTAGACGTGCTACCTGTGGGTGTGTCAATGGTTTTTGCATCTTTGTATTAGATAGCCGGTGACTTGACTCTCTTTTTTGTGTCGAAGAAATTCCGGTAGACGTGCTACCTGTGGGTGTGTCAATGGTTTTTGCATCTGGCTTCTAGTTCTGATGACTCACTGTGTACATAGGGTTTGCACTGCTTTGTTGGGCTCAGGTGTGAATGAAACTCTGGAGTAGTAGGGTTGGGCCGAGAATGTCTTACGCCCAAAAGAAGATCATTAAACCCGATTAGCCCTAGATCCCTTTTAAGCCTCCAACATCTGCATTTTCTCATTAGCTCTAAGGGCCGCATCTATCACGTCATCTAGCATCTTTACATATTCTATAGTTTTAGCTCAGCTTGGACTTCCATCTTGAGGCCGTTGAGAAAAGCTCTAATGAGGCACTCTTCAGACGCATCCTTTAGCGGAGAGGACAACCATTCAAATGCCTCCACATACTCAAGAACTGAACCCTCTTGTTTTAGAGCAAATAAAATTATGTCCTCAGCCACTGATTGTGAGGAATGGAAACGTTTTAGGACTCCTTGTTTGAACTCGGTCCAGCTGCTCTAGTTTACTTGATTCTCCTTCCACTGGTACCAACTCAGGGTTTGTCCCTCCAAACAAACTACAATATACTCAAGCTTTTATTTCTCTGTTATCCTATTCACATGGAAATACCTTTTTGCTCGAAAGAACCACCCTAGAGGGTTTTCTCTATCGAACACAAATAAATCTAGTTTTTTGAGTTTTCCTACTTCCTTCTCCACCTTCGGATCGCTCTCTGTGTCCGTCTTTGTGTGTGGTTCCTCTTCTTCTACAGCGTTTTTGTTTCTCTTACTAAACCTACTCTCTAGCCACAACAACATCTCCCTCACGACGTTCATTCTCGTCATCAACTCTGCTACTTGCTTGGATAGTCCAAATAACCCATCCACCTTCTCTGTCAAGCTAGCAACAGCCTCCTTTAGATTCTTCACTTCCTTTGTCATTTCCCTAGGGTTGCACTACTCTGATACCACATGCAATGAACCAACTTAAATGGCTGGAAATATTAATGAGATTCACTGATAATCAAAATACACTCCTCTTTCAGTGGGAAAAGAGAAGTTACACAAAGACCTGGTTGGAGAAAATTGTGGTAAATCGGTTATAATAAATTATTATTATCTAGATATTATGTAAATAATAATTAGTTAGTTATAATCTAGAAATTTAGGTTGAGATATTTTAGGTAACAGAATATCTTTTGTTATACATTTAAAGTTTGAATGCAACGTATCTTTAGCGATAGTTGCTTTTTTGTAACCTATATATTACCCAACATGTGAATGGAATAATCTATCAGATTATGTAAAACCATATCGGTTCTACATGGTATCGGAGGAAAATACTTCTGATCAAGATAATTCTACCGAATCGGACAACCAATCATAGGAGCCTCGTCCAAACATGGAGTCAACCTTAGATGGGTCTTCCACCGCTGATCCACTCAAAGCCGGAAGTTCCCTTGGGTCGATCCCCTACCATGAAGGTTCCTCGGGTCTTATTGTCTCTGAAAAGCTAACACCCACAAATTATGGTGAATGGGCTCAAGTAGTTTGTCTTGCTATTGGAGGACATGGGAAGCACGTGTATCTCACCGGCGAATCCACTGCACCTTCTAACCCTTCTTCTCCGGCGATGCAGCAATGGGAAATCGACAATTCCCTAGTATCTTTGTGGCTGATTAACGCCATGTCCCCTCAACTCCGTTGCACCTTCATGTATTTATTGACGGTGTATGATATCTGGGAAGTTGTCTGTGATTCCTATTTTGATGAAAAGGACCTTTCACACATCTATGATCTCCGGCGCTAAACCTGGAAGTCCACACAGGGGTCGAGAGATGTTACTGATTACTGGTATGAACTCGTTGCTGTGTGGTAGGAACTGGATTTGTATGACACCGAATGATGGTCTTCCCCTGCGAACATGGCACGTCACAAGAAGAACGTTGATACGGATTGCATCCTTTTGTTTCTTGCCGGTTTAAATCCAGAACTTGATGAGGTACGCAGTCATATCCTTGATCGTTCCTCTCTGCCATCACCTCGTGAAGTTTACTCTGAAGTCAGGAGGGAAGAGTCTTGCCGCCATGTGATACTCAAAAATGCTTCTGAATCGTCTGCCCTACTTAGTGCAGCACCGAACTCGCCACTAGCTCTACTCAGTACATTTCCCTCTTCTTCTTCAAACACCAGACCCAAAGTCGTCTGTGAACATTGTAAAAAAATAGGGCATTCCTGTGACCGCTGCTGGGATCTCCATGGCAAACCGAATGATTGGAAGCCTTGTAAAAACAAGCCACGGGGTTACCAGGTGAGTCAAGATCAATCAAACACCATTCCTTCTTCTACGGGTTCCAACCAAAACCAAAACCAACTAAGTCAGATACTAGACATGCTGAAGCACATGCAATCTCCTTAGCACTCTAGTCCAAGTGCCATCATAGCTCACAAAGGTACTTCTCCTTTTGCTCTTCATACTTCATCTCATCCCTCACGTTGGATTGTCGACACGGGGGCCTCTGATCATATGACCTCTGAAGCTCCTCTGTTTGTTTCATACCACCCATTAACTGGTAATGAACATATCAAGACTGCCACAGGAACATCCGCATCCATTGCTAGTATTGACACAGTATATTTGTCAGATTCGTTGCACCTTGACTCGGTTTTACATGTTCCACACCTAGCATGCAATCTTCTATCCATTAGCAAATTAACCAAACAAGCCAACTGTTCTGCTCACTTTTTTTCTACTCATTGTTTCTTTCAGGATCTCTCATCAGGGAAGATGATCGGCACTGCCGAAGATTATGACGGGCTCTACTATCTTGATGGTTCTACCGTGAAGGCTTTATGTTGCAAAATCCATGGTTCTGTCTCCAATGCCAAGCAAAATGACATCTTACTTTGGCATAAACGCATGGGACATCCAAGTTTTTCCTATTTAAAACAGTTGTTTCCTCATTTTTCATTTAATAAAGATGTATCCCTTCGCTGTGATATTTGTGAACTAGCCAAGCATCATCATACCAGTTTTTCTCCTTCTGTTTATAAACCTACTCACCCTTTTTCCATCATTCATAGTGATGTCTGGGGTCCTATGCGGATTCTAAATCGTTCTCTTTCAAAATGGATTGTCACTTTCATTGACGATCATACTCATATGTGTTGGGTGTACCTCTTTAAGGAAAAATAGATGTACCTACTACCTTTATTGAATTTTTTCAGTATATCAAAACCCAATTCAATACTCATATCCAAGTCCTATACACCAACAATGGTACCGAATATTTTAATCATACTCTCACTTTGTTTCTCACAACCCATAGGATTGTTCACAATAGTAGTTGTCCTCATAGCCCTCAACAGAATGGAGTGGCCGAACGGAAAAACCGTCATCTTCTCGAAATTGCCCGTTCCCTACTCTATACCTCCAATGTCCCTAAATCCTATTGGGGGGATGCTATTCTCACCGCCACCCACCTTATCAACCGTATGCCTAGCCGTACTTTATCCTTTGTCTCCCCACTTGAGAAACTTTGTGAGACCTATCCTACCACTCACCTGGACCATCTCCCACTCCGTGTCTTTGGCTATTCTGTATTCGTTCATCTTCACCATCCTCCCTTTAAATTTGATCCCCGTGCAGTTCAATGTGTTTTTCTAGACTACTCTAATTCCCAAAAGGGTTGCCAGTGTTATGATCCTGTCTCTAAACGCCTCTTTGTTAGTCGTGATGTCACCTTTCATGAAACTGTCCCTTGCTTCTCCCAAGTCTTCAATTCAGGGGGAGAGTTGGAATGAATTTCAGCCTTTGGAAAATATACCTATACCTAAACCTACACGTATCCCTGAACCTATAGCACCATCAATTCCCATCCAAATACAGATTGAACCTGACCCATATACTAGGGACAAGAACTATGAATATAAAGTCTATTCTCGGAGGACCAAACAGGTAAAAGAGCCCTGCATACCCGAAGCAGTTCCAATCTCTGAACCAGTGAAAGAATCTGAAAAAGGGGATGATCATGTTCAGGTAACAAATGAGTTAGATATGCCTATTGCTCTCCGAAAGAAGACTCGCACATGTACCTTACATCCTATCCAACAATATGTCTCTTATGCTAATCTGACTCAACATCACTGTAACCTTGTCACCAGGCTTGATGGGATTCCTATCACTAACAATGTGTGTATGAAGCACTTAAAGTTCCTGAATGGAAAGCTGCTATCTTAGATGAAATGCATGCATTGGAAAAGAATGGCACTTGGGAAGTTGTTGATTTACCAAGAGGGAAGAAACCTATAGGATGTAAGTGGGTGTTTACCTTGAAATATAATTCTGATGGCTCTCTTAACAAAATACAAGGCATGGTTGGTCGCCAAGGGATTCACCCAAACATATAGCATAGACTACAATGAGACATTTACCCCTGTGGCGGAATTAAACACCATCAGGGTACTTTTATCTATTGCAGCCAACCTTGATTGGCCCCTTCAACAACTTGATATCACAAATGCGTTCCTAAATGGCGAGTTGAGAGGGGAAGTATACATGACACTTCTACCTGGCTTTGACAAAGGCAGACAAAATCAGGTATGCAAACTGAGAAAGTCCTTATACGGTCTCAAACAATCACCGCGTGCATGGTTTGAACGGTTCTCTACTATTCTCAAAACTGAAGGTTACAAGCAGAGTCTGTCCGATCATACTATGTTTATTCTGCAGAAAGAAGGCTTGACAACCATCCTAATTGTGTATGTAGATGACATTATTGTCATAGGAAACGACATTGAAGAGATGAACAGAATTAAGACAGCCTTGAACAAGAAATTTGAAGTTAAAGATCTGGGCAAGTTAAAGTAATTCCTAGGAATGGATGTAGTAGCTAGATCGACGAAAGGTATTTATGTCTCCCAACGGAAATATATCCTTGACTTACTCAAGGAAACCGGCATGCTAAGATATAAACCAAGTAAAGTTCCGATCAGTACTAAGAAAAAGAATGAAAGCAAGGAGAAACATTCAAGGACAGAAAAAGTGGACCAGGATGAAAGGAAACAGACAAGGGACGGTATCAAAGGTTAGTTGGAAAACTAATCTACTTATCACATACACGACCAGACATCACCTTTGCAGTAAGTGTGGCAAGCCAGTATATGCATTCTCCAAAAAAGAAGCATATGGATGTAGCATACAAAATCCTAAGGTACCTAAAAGGCACACCAGGCCGAGGGCTCTTCTTCAAGAAATGTGACCTTAGAATAGTTGAAATTTACACCGATGCTGACTAGGCAAAATCACAAGAAGACAGTAGATCAACATTAGGATACTGTACCTTTGCATGGGGAAATTTAGTCACTTGGCAAAGCCAAAAACAAACAGTTGTGGCAAATAGTGCAGAATCTGAACTAAGGGCAGTATCTCAAGGTATTATGGAGGGATTATGGTTAAAACAAGTAATAGAGGAAGCACAAGTCCAGGTTAGCTCCCTAATAAGACTTTACTGTGATAACAAAGCTGCCGTCAGCATGGCTCTAAACCCTGTGCAACACAGCAGAACCAAACATGTTGAGGTTGATCGACACTTCATTAGAGAAAAAGTGGAAAACGGAATCATGTGCCTATCCTATATCCCAACTAAGTTACAGCTGGTAGATATTCTTACTAAAGGATTATTAGAGGAAATGTTTGAAAGGTTCATTAGCAAGTTAGACATGATCAATATCTATGATCCAACTAGAGGGGGAGTCTATAGTAAATCAGTTATAATAAATTATTATTATTTAGATATTATGTAAATAATAATTAGTTAGCTACAATCTAGGAATTTAGGTTGAGATATTTTTGGTAACAAAATATCTTCTGTTATACATTTAAAGTTTGAATGCAGCGTATCTTTAGCGATAGTTGCTTTTTTGTAACCTATATATTACCCAACATGTAAATGGAATAATATATCAGATTATGTAAAACCATATCGGTTCTACCAAAACTCACAAGACCACACAAGGACCTGGTTGAAGAAACCAGCACCCTCCTCTCAAAAGAACTTTCAAAACAAGATATGATCTGCCTTCTCCCCAAACCTGACGACTATATAAGTCAAAAAGCAACTAACACACATTCCAAAATAACATTTACATACTGTAGGTCCTAAAACACCTAAAAGACACCCTAGCTACTATGATACTTTCTCCAAAATAGTAGGGGGGCTCTAAGTCAGACACAGGAATCTCAGAAAACATGTTGCGCGTTTCCTTGCAACCTCGTCTGCCTTCTTTTATAGGTCTAACCCCTAAATAGGGTCCTATCAAACTACAATTTAAATATCACTTATTCTGGGAAAAAATTCTTTAGTAGCATTTTCTCTTAGGTGGCATGAGATGTATAGATCTTGCAGAGCAGACTGGAAGGGACATATATGTTGACCTTATAGACCATGACAAAGTGAGGTGTTTCTGTTTCCAAAAGCATATTCCTTTTAACATGTTCAGCTTATCATCATATGCCTTATTCTGACTTGGCATGCTCTACTGACTACTGCAATGAATTTCAATTTATTGTTCTATGAACTATGAACCTCTAAAGCAAGGGAGGATCAATTTTGTTAGTTCATGGCTTGTTTTGTACTATTTCAATTGTTTTATTCTTGGGAATCTGATCCATTTTGTACAATGGATTGCTGCAGGAGAGGTTGAAGATGGAGCATGAAGAAAAATAACACAAATAAAAGGAAAGGCTGAGGATGACTTTTATACTATTATTTTTTTAGCTTTTTCAACCATTATTCTAGGGAAACTAATCCCTTTTACACTATGGATTGTTGCAGGAGAGGCTGAAGAAATAACATGACGAAAAAGAATACAAACACAAGGAAAGGCTAAGGCCTACCTTTATACTATAATCATAGTTCTTGGTTTTCCAACCTTGATTCTAAAGAAACGAATTTGTACAATGGATTGTTGCAAGAGAAGTTGAAGAAAGAGCATGAAGAAAAAGAACACAAAAGAAATAAAAGGTTGAGAATCATCTTTAAACTATACGATGGTCAGGTATCATCATTAACCATGCTCTTAAGCTCTTCTGCAAGAAGTATTCTTACTTGGCATGCTATGCTACCTAATTTTGGTTTATTTCTGACCTTGCTTATTTAGTTGCTTTGACTAGTTTTGAATCTTGATAGTCACATTTCCTTAGGAAGCGTTTGTGTTTTATTGCAAAAAGTCAAGAACAGACCAAATTGCTATTATGACGTAATATTCCTTAAGCCATTCATTTATGGCAGTTCGGGGAAAATAATGTTAAAATAGATATTCACAGATAGGGAGCATTCTCATTATTGGCATTCCAAGATGAAATTAAACTGATAATATGAATGCTGTTATCAATGTTATAGGTTTTACGTTGGGACAAATGCTATATAAACATCATTGCAAGCTCAAATTTGACTTCTGTACCGTTTGCGTTTCCTAGTTTTCCTTTCCTGAGTCTTGACTTGACTTCCACATTTTGATGCTAATAAATGGAGATCGGTATCAGTTTTTGGATATTTTCTAGATTAGTTAACACGTTTTTTTGTCTACAAGAAACACTGTCATAGATATTGGCATGTTTGTTTTCCTCACACTTTATGGGGAAGGAAGTTTTACTGCTGAATCAGCTAGTGGTAGTATTACTACGTCATGGATATAGAAATACTATTTCAGTGTAGACCTGTTCTTCCACATCTATGGCTGCATAGCAAATGGGTTGAGGTCTGTCAATTTTTCGTTCCAGTGATTTACATTTTATGATCATCTCAAAATTGAACAATTTAGATTTTATGTTATTTTGTTATTAACATTTTAGTATTTTTTAATTCAATTTTTAACTTAATTTTCTTGAAATGAGATTTTAATTTTTTTAAAAAATTTAAGAATGCAAAATTTCAAATTTATACCACGTTCAAATTGAATTTTATATTAGAATAAATTTTATTGTCAAAACATATACTCCCTTCGGTCCTAAATATAAGACAGGGTTGACTTTTTATGGAGAGATTAAGAAAGCTAAATAAGTTACTTAATCATATTATATGTTGTGTATTCTTAGATTATATATTAGTTTATTAGTCAAACTAATTAGTTGGGAGAAAAAAATATAAAAATAAAAATATTCTAAAGTAATTTAATTAGCTTCCTTAATCTTTCCAAAAAAAATCAATTTTGTCGTATATTTAGTGTGTGTTTGGATTAGCTTTTGAAGAATAGCTTTTACGATTTACGAGATAAATATGTGAGGAATTTTATTTCGATTTATAGAAAAAAGGCTTTTAAAACTGCGGTTTGGGGGTTACCCAAACACACACTTAGGACCAGAGGGAGAAACAATTATGTATATTTTTTTTTTTTTTTTGCCAAACACAGTCAATTTTATTAATAACCAATCAAAACAATTACGAACACTAATAGCTAAAGCCAAACAAAAACCACTCAAACAAAACCTATTGAATACAACCTAACCCACAAAAACTCACAAAAACAAAATACAACATAGGAAAAAGAAAAACCAGGAAAGTACATATCTACTATATCAGCATATATCAGTAGTAATATGCTCAGCCAATACCAACCTTATCAAAATTTACCTTTATTACACCAGCATCAGGTACTTTCCAGCTACTTGCTGAATTGTATTTTTTCCTTTCCTTCTCCTTCATCCAACCGTTAGCCATCCAAAATTCTTCAACCAGCACAATTGCAGCTTGCAGAGTTTGCTCTGGATTTACAGCTACCTCCTGAAAAACCACCCAACATCTTCTTTTCCAAATATTCCAGCAAATTGAAGCCACTATTGCCTTTTGAAATTCCCCCAAACTATACTTCCCTCCAAACAAATTCCACAACCACTCCTCACACTTTGTGACAGATTTTGCCTCAATCCAAAAATTCAAAGGAGAGCCATACCAAATCCTTTTAGTCCACTCACATAACAAAAGACAATGTTCTATTGTCTCATCAGCCTTCCCACATATGTAACAGACCGAATCATTTGAACACTTTCTTCTAAACAATTTCTCTCTAGTGGCCAAGCACCCATTCACTGCTCTCCACAAAAAATGCTGAATTTTTGGAGGAACCTTCAATTGCCATATCTCTTTCCTTAAATCATCAGGAAATGAGTATGAAGATTCAGGTTTGAAGCTTCTAAAACACTTCTTCCTTTTCTTTAGTAACAATTATGTATAATGAATGATTCAAGCTAACAATGGAATTGCAAGTCATAAAAATTAACGCATAGGAAGTACACTATCTGAAAAAAAAAGGGTTATTTTAACTAATTGGTAAGGAAAAAAATAGTTGAGATGGTTATTGGTATAGCAGAGTTCTTCTTTTTATTATTATTAAATATTGCTGATTTTACTACTGTATAGTTTTCAGGAGGTCCATTTACTGTAGAGTCCCTGCCAAAATTTCTATAGGCTTATATCTTTTGTTATATGAAATATAGTTAGACGTTACATTATGGATAATAAATATGCTTGTATGTACATAAGTATCGGAAATTCTATATTTTTAAGGCTTTAAGGGATGTGGGTTCTTTCACATTCTGTGTCGACCACCCCTTTAATTTTCGGGGCCTGGCAAATGTGGTTTAGAGGAAGAACATGGCTTCAATTTCACAATGTCTTGTTTGGTTTTTAGATGGGTTAACCGTCTTGGGTTGCTTGCTGCATTTTGAGCATTCAAAACGCAGGTAATTTATACATGAATATCTCAATTTTTGTGTGTTTTAATGTCTTTTTTATTTACGTATTACCCTTTTCGAAATCATATATGAATATTTTTATATATTTTAATTACAAAACAATATTTTAATGATAATTGGATTGATCCTAGTTTGATCATGGGTATACCACTGGTCCTTGAATTTATAATTTTCAGTACCTTAATATATATGTATAAATAGGAATTTTTTTTCCTGATATACATATATACCACTGATCCTTGAATTATTATCTTGACCGATTTAATAACTTGTATAATTTTCAGTACCTTAATATATGTATGTATAAATAGGAGTTTTTTTTTCTGATATATATATATATATAGTGCATTGTAAAAATGAAGAGGTTCAATTGAAGGGGTAGATGGTAGAGGGAGTGAAGATGTTTCTGGGTTAAGTGATCCAAAATATAACGGCATTCCCAGTCAAGCAGCGTGTTTTACTACACAAAATTGCAAGACAGCGTGTGCTCCAACTTCTTGTTGGAGGCAGATGCAAGTGTTGTTGATCTCTCAATGTTGGTGTATTTCACGATTTTATTTAGGAAGCAGAAGAATGTAAATCTATATATCTTAAAAATCTGTTAAGCAATTACTTTTCACTGAGCCGATTATGTTTTCGGCTGCTCAGGATGAACAAAGTAGTTATTGATAACTATATGAGCCACATTAACAACACCTAGGCCTTATATTGATGACACATAGTGACCCTTGTGTTGTCTAAACCAGCGAAAACAAAGCATAATCTCCCCTGCAAGAGATAAAAAATCTAAACCCTCTCTCACACTCAATGAGACAATAGCATAAATCATAAAGACCCAAACCCAATCATATTCATACCAAAATAAAAACTTTTCACATTGAACAGTAAAAAGGGATGAAAGCTATTAACATAAAGATCAATTGAGAAAGGTACCTCCGCTTAAGTAATGGAAATGGTGGATGATCAAGATAATGTTGATCCCAAAGCTATTAACCAAAAAATGAACAAATCATCAAAAATTATCAAACGCTTCTCTTTTTCTTACAATCAGAGCATGTAAAATATTTAACAAATCTCAAACGATTATTTTTACAGAAACGTATTTAACTTCAAACGATTAGAACATGCAAATATGAAGAAAGCTATTAACCTAAAAATGATCGTAAGGAATTTAACATAAAAATCATCAAACGCTTCTCTTTTTCTTCATTGCCAGATTATGCTTTCAAAACAGGGGTTATAATATCTTCAGAATCGTTGTTTTCATTTTAAATGAAGAGGGGCAAATCGGTATTTTCGCATCCAGAATTAATTGCATGCAAGGCCCTTAGGATATCACTGTAATTTGATGATTTCAAGAGACTTAATTACCATTAAGTCTGTTAATTGATACTCGAATCGCCCTGAAAAATTGAAGACTGATATTTTTACAGCTAATAAAAGCTAAATTGTTCAAAAACAGCACAACAATATGATGAGAGGAAGATCTATAATGTAAATTGAACACTTCATTGATCGCCCTCAAAATATTTATTAACTTGATGAAATTTCCTTCTTCATTTCATTTAACAGTGTTTTATTGACCATGCATATTAATAAATAAAACTTCATCAAGGTTATATATTAAAATTGTTAAATCAAACAATAAGAACTCAGAATTTAAAATTGAGGTAAAATTTTTGTCCTGATTAATATTGGAGCAGCATAAATACCCAGACAACGCATGAAATAGATTTTGTAACTTGAATAAAAACATCAAATAGAACAATATAGGTCAAGTGCCCATATCACAAGCGTCAACCTTCAGCCCGGCCAATTGAAAATGTGGTCATTAATTACATTATTAAAATGAATACTTCATAAATATGTAAACCCAATAAATCCAATGGATAACAATTTACAGCTTTAACATATAATTTTGAGGGGAAATTTTGTGCCAACAAAACAAAAAAACTAGTCCAATTAGCAAGGACTTGGCTCACCCACGAAAACGTGGGTTTGAATAATTTATAACCTTAAATTCCCTAAAACTTGTATGATCCATCCTAGTCCTGATGCATTTTTGAAACCCAACTTACTATTTTTTTATTTATTTTTGGGTAAAAAGAGACGGGAACGAACTATTGGACAAAACTTGAAATCATAACTCTCTTCTGCTGCTTGCAAGATCGCTCGCAATATCTTCATCCTGCTCACATGCGTCCAAGTATTTACGATAAGCAGGCTTATAAGCAACAACAAGACGCAGATACTTGGCAGCTTCACCCTTTTGACCGGCATCGAATAGTGTGCTGGATTCCCAAGTAATGATATAATGAGTAAACTAAGAATTGGCGTAATTTCATTAAAGTTTCAACACTGAGGCAATTACCTAATGTCTTACCTCGCAAGCAATAGTAACCCATCAAAATAATGAGCTTTGCAAGCCGGATCTTCGGGTTCTTCCATATTTGCAACTCGTTCGAAGTGTACAAGTCCTTCAGCCCTCTTTCCCTGCCCAAGAGAAAAAGTTTGTCAATAAATCAGAATGCACTTGGTCCTTGCAATCTTTAAAAGGATACAAGCTCCTAAAACTGTCCATGCCAACCAATGGTTAGTTAATAACAGCCTTAACATGCTCTAGGTTAATTTAAATTCGGCCAACATAGTCAATCTACACAAGATTTTTCAATATTCTGTCCAATAATCTGCATATCCAAGCCTGTTCCGGTATTGCCTAAGAGCTTTCAACCTAAATTTGACATGTGAACTTCACCTGACGTTCACAAGCAACACCAGCCCATTGAGATGCAAGAATTAGAAGATCAACATCCTCCACTTCAGTTGGCTGGCCAGCAAGCGTAAGCTAGGGAACAACCAAGAAACAACCCATGATTAAGGAAGCAAACAATTCAAAAATTGGAATGCAACTACGAATTTCATAGAAGAGAAAGCACAAAGGAGCCAAATGATAAAATTAATTAATATTTCATCACACATGCACAAACAAGGATTTCAAATTACTAGATATTGGCCAAGAAGAATTACTTAAAAATTGGGTATCAGAATAACATTTTCCCCCGAAAATTAGAGCAAAGCTAAATTAACACCTTGGAAATTGCACGGTTGAAGTACTCAGTAGCTTCAG
Source organism: Inga laurina (assembly GCA_963855925.1). Classification (NCBI taxonomy): domain Eukaryota; kingdom Viridiplantae; phylum Streptophyta; class Magnoliopsida; order Fabales; family Fabaceae; genus Inga; species Inga laurina. Next base: position 61,592,603 of record OY979702.1, on the reverse strand, counting down.
CATTTGATTGCTTCTGCAATAGAAGCTGCCCCATTAAAACCAAAGCTCTTGCATATTCAGGATCCTTATCAAGTGCCAATCTGCATATGGCAGTCATGAATACAATGCATCAAGAGCTTTAAAAAATATCACTGAGGGTTGACTTATCAATTTTTGCCCACCCTTTTCTCATTCAACTAGGATTTTTTCAAAATTTTAGAAAGAATAACTCACTTCAGCAAGAGAATGGCACTCTCTCTATCCCCACCAGCTTGAACTTGAACTGAAAACTGTCAGCAAGTGAAACCATAAATGTATGAGAAATTCTTCATTCATTATAGTCTTAATAACACCTACAATTGTGTTTTAAGCCACTCACAGCAGTTAGTTCTTTGGGAGATAAATTCTCTGCAGGTATTCTAAGCCATTTTTCAGGTGAATCAGGAGTTGTTTGAGGAACACTAGTTTCCTCAGAAACTGTTAAAGAACTGTTCTGGTCTTGTAACCCCTGTGAATCCAAGACAACAATTTTTGGAGCGCCAGAATTCTCAGAAACCATTTTTTGACTGCTGGTGTCTTGTAGCCCCAATTTTGCAAGGATGACCGGATGTCTCAGTATTAATTGCTGCAAGGTTTCAGTTTATATGATAAACATTCTTGAAGACTAATAGCAGAAAATTGGGTCAAATTACATGATAACCAAGGAAAAACAACCTTTGGCATCTAACCTGAAAGATGGTTAGGGAACTGTTTGTAATCCAATAGACCAGGCTCCCCTGCATGAACGGAGAATACAAACTACAACCTTCAGTGCATGGCATGAGAGTGGATAGCAATTTGTAAAGGAAATATTGATTAATATCATAGAAGTTCTACATCTTCTGCGATAATAAATCTCAAATTCAGGTACATATAAAAAATCTCAAGTTTCTATAATGTCTTGATCATTAAATGTCATGTAAAAATTACATATGGAAATTATTGAGCTCTGAAGTGCACTTTTACTCACAATCTAGATCTTTTACCTCATGCAATGCATGGGAAATATGAAAGATGTAGTAATTTAAGATTCAATCAAAAGTTTCTCAAAGTTTGTGCCTATAGTTTTGATATTCAAACCTTGTTAAAATGTGTGGAGATAGATTGAAAGAATATCGAAAAGAGGCATGGAACATAACTAAGTAATTTTGTGAGAGGAGCCAGACAATTCATGACTTGTGAATAGTGTTGTTCCCTATTGTTTTTATATTTTACATTGATTGATGGGGATGATGCAAGCAAAGTGCTCTTCTCTATTCAAACCATGTATAGAAAGTCAAAGAAATTTGCATCAGTTTTATCTTTTAGAATAGTACAGAATATGCTGTGTAATTATAATAATAAAAGGAGAGTTAGTTAGGAGTCTGTCAGGGGTTAGGGGTTGTTAATGCCTTAGGACTGTAAATAATACGTTGAGATAGCTTGCAAAGATAGCTTATGAGATTAATGAATTAAGCCTCTGTTTCTCTCCCTCTCTTTCTCTTCTCTCCTCTTCCTCTTTTCACTCTCAATTCTCTCTATTTCCTCTATTATCTCTCTTTCCTATCTTTATCAGAATACAACTAAAGATCATATACATCCATTAATGCAGGGACCAATGAGCTTAATAAGAAAAACCACCAGCAAAAATTTAAAAGCACTTTCAAGAGCTTAATCATTGCAGCTTCTAGTGACAAGCAGTCTTTCATATCTGTGTGACGTGAACATTACAAAGTCAAAAGAATGGCAACTAAAGGGTGCGCTTTGACTAAAATCTAAACAATATTTTTCAACAAAATGCCAAAATATATTAGAGAACAAAAGCTGTTACACAACAAACAACACTCTACTGACACAAACTGAACATATCAAAGTTACCTGAGGAACAGCAAGCCCAATAAAAAATATGGGCACGGTAAGAAACCTCAAATACCCCTTGTAAAGCTGCAGCAACAGAAACAATCATCACCAGCTGCAGGAAATATTGCTTTTTATTCTATAAATTGAAGAACTACCCATCGCAGACTCATCTAACAGTTTGCAAACTAAAAAATCAGGTATCAGCTCTATTTTTGGATAAGGAAATGCTATGTAATAGTAACAATGGAAATGCCACACTAGTTACACGTACTCACATCTGCTAGCAAGGCAAGAATGCCACCTGCTTTTCCAACTAATTTTTTCTGAAAGGATATCTGACAAATCAATTAAATAAAAAGTTAGCCCATATCATATCAAAAATATACCCTTGCCCTTAGTGAAATAAAGGAACTGAATTAAGGGATAAAAACATGCCCAAAAGAATTTCTTTTTCTTTTCCTTTTTAAAAAAAATTCCCTGCAATACACCCATCACATTACAATCTAAAGAGAGCAGCAGATAAGCCAATAGTTGCCAGCACGAGTTAAATAGATACCAATCAATTGCAAAGACTTTTCAGAAAGATAAATAAATAAACCTTAGCAGTTCTTTGAGCATTACAAAACACAAGCAAGCAAAAATAATATGATTTTTGAGCCAGGTAAGCCACGGATCACTAACGTGCTATCATCATTCCCTAAATGACAGAATTTCAAACACAATGGATCCAATGACAAAGTTGACATTGACCATAGCGTAAACAGATAAACCAGTTTTATTTCCTTCTCCATATGGATACAGTATTCCATTACCTGAACGTTAGCATAGTGCAAACCAGCTATCAATGAAGGGAAGATGAAACCTGACCAACCATGAGGGAGCGCTGTTAAGTCTTGGAACCATAAAGCTCCACCCTGCAACAGAAGTAGCATGTTTAGCTAACCACTCCAAAATCACTTTTTCAAGCAAACCCAAAGTTTTGTGAGATTTCATCCAAACACCCAAAAAAAAAAAAAACCAAAAAGTAATTAATGAACTAGAAACCGTGGTTTGGAAAGGTAAACCCATGGTGTGATGAGACGCTGGATTGATCAACTTTTTAGAAAACATATTCTCTAAAATCACTTTTCCCCCAAAACCAAACATGCTCTAACATGCCTAAATTCTTCAACACCAAGTGAAAATCTCAGAACATACCATGCATATCTATAGACGGTAAGATATACTCTCCAGCAATTTCACAAAATAAGTCTAATCACTTACGCTAGATGAGATGGCATTCTTAAAGCAAGATCTTTTATCATTTCATAATCGGTCACACGAATCCTATCCAATTGAATTGGATCTTTGCTGTTTATAAATTATCATTATAGCAACTCACTCAAAAGTGACATCACAATCATATAGCTTTTTCTTATAGCAATATTTGAAAATTAAAAGGAGCATGCATTCTTGTCATTACGCCTTACACAGTCAAAACCCGGGTGACCATCCAGTGACATCCTCCGTATGCTAACCATCCACAAGAAAAAACATGGAACCTGTAGATGAATTTAAAAAAGGTGAAAAAGTTAAAAAATATGATGAACTTTAGTCATTCAGCACTGTCATTGAGTTGCTTCATCCTTCCATATTTTTTTCTTCTTATGAATGATACAATATTATAATCTTCTAAAACTTCCTTTAAATGACATATCTGCCAAGTTATTTATGGATGGAGGCTAAGACTTTGTTCTCCTAACAAAATTGATACTTCCAATCTTCTTATATGTGACCTATTCATACATCCATCCATAATTCAATGTTCTTCATTAGTTCGTTGTTCTCTTCTCAATTCTCTCCTTATGCAGAAATGAGTAGTACGACTGTCCATAACAATTTTATAAGAGAAATGCCCTATCCGAAAGAAAAATATAGATTTTGATATTCATCTTCTGATTTTATTCAGAAATTAATATTTTAAATTGCTCTTATATTTAAATTATGTTTTCTTTTGTTTGTGTTTTATAGCCGTTTGGCAGTTTATTTTAGACAAAAGTGACGAATATTCATTAGGGGTGTTTATGTCTCCCTAAACTGCATCTCCCACTGTTTTCTTCCCCACTTACAGTCCCTCTGTTTCTAGCCTCCCTCAAATTCCTGTTTCTATTTTCTCTCGTTCTACCATTTCTCTGCCTCTTTCACCTTCTGCCCATCATCAATGAATCATGCCATCATCTGTCCATGTAAATGCAGTAGAAATTTGCTCTAATGGGAGGTGCAGAGGAGCAGAGTTATCATCAAACGTTGAATCTCCATAATATTATAGACAAAATGCTGTAAGATCAATTATTTGCTATTGATTGAGACACTAGATCTGCTCTATTTGTCATTATCCAAATATTAAAAATTTCACACCAAATGCTTTTTTTTGTTGTTATTTAGCCTTAATGCATCAGTTGGTGTTTTAATTTGGATGTGTTGGTATTGTCATAATGAAAATTATTTTCTTTTCAATATTCAATAACATTTTTCCCTTTGAAAATAGATACATCACCTGGACAGTCAAGAATGACAGCTGCCAAAACAGTGAGGGGCATCCAATTGCTTTTCTCTCCTTCTCGAATACCAAAAACTGGGCTTTAAAACTCCTATTTGACATAGGAGGTGGGAACGGAGGAGGCACTTTTAAGAAATGAAGGAGTCAAGCAAAAATTAATAGTAAATAATAAATTTAGCAGGTTGTAAGTATATGAGAAAGGAAAAAGATTTTTTCAGTAATGCAATATATATGTAATACACATAACATCAAGCCCATCGCATTCATTGTCATAATAAAATTAAAGAAAACACAACTTCAAAGTGGAGAACAATCAAGCCAAAAATCAAAAGAAGCCAAATCAAGAGGCTTACATGCATGAGGTGCTAATACACAATTTATATGACCACTAGACAACTGTTATAACACTTGGTGAATATCACTCAGATGCAAAAAGATTACAAAATGCTGATCACTACTTGCAGTGAGGGCAAGACTAGAAAATGCGAGTCCACTAAATACAAGATGATGTCCCAAGCTAATCAGGAGCAATCAGTTCTACAAAAGTGCAAAAGTGGAATATTCGCCACTTACATCTAGGGAGAAACTCAGCAATCCTTTGCATTTTATGAAGTTGAACAATAAGGACCGGAAGTATTAAGATTCTGAGAGCCAAGGTAGAGGAAGCTATGACCATCCACCTGGGAACCAGTTATTCAATAAGATATTGAAATTAGAAAATTGAACAATGATGGAATCAGGAAGACAGAAACCAAAATTTTAAGGATTGAAGAACGAATGGTAACATTAATAAAACAAAATATAAAAAGAAAATTGTGAAATGAAAAGATTTGATAAAATCAATTCATTTTCATAGTAATAACCAGATGTCAACAGGGCTCACCATGGCAGTCCAGTGAGATCATGAAATCCATTAAGCATTGAGGTCACAGCTTGAATAGGAAAAATGTAGTCGTTCCCGTCGGTGACACCAGCAGCCACTTGCTCAATTCCATTTGAAAGATCCGGGAACGCCAGTGGATCACTACCTAAGTTATCACCGAGTTGTTCATGCTCCGAGTCATCGTCAGGAAAAGAAGTCGAGAAGGCACGCGAGGAAAAGGCACCAAGAACAGCAATAGAGTTCGAGGGCGTTCGATAGTGAGGTCTGTATCTATCATATGGAGGTGGAGGCCGTGATAGCGGCGGCGGTTTTGGTTTTGGAGACGACGTAAGATGCTTAGTATTGACGAGTTGCGATAAAATGGAGACAGAGGAGGAAAGACGACGGCGCCGGAAGCAGTCAGAGAGGGCGGAGGTGGCCATTGAGAGGGCGGGTGGCTATAACCCCCATGATCCCATTTAATCTAAGGAAGAAGATAAAGATATCTCATTGGCAATAAGATGCACAGAATCGTTGGCTACCTTAAATCGACATTAAGGAACAACAAAGTAAAAATCACTGCAACAAGATTTTGAAGCGCCAAGATGTCGAATGAGGGAGCAAGATAAACAACCTAGTTTAACAGGTCTGAGACGTGACAGTGACCGACCACCGGAGGGTGGCCACAGGCGGCTAGTTTCTGCGGGATTGTAGCTGGCCGCGGCGGTCTTGCAAGACGAAGGAAGACTACGGCGGCTGAGTGGGTTGATACTTGATAAGGCAAATAAAATTATTACATAAACATTGAGGTTGGGTGGTTAAATTATGGATTTCTAAGGTAATTTACCTCTAAACATTAAGGTTGGTTGTAAATATCTTACAACAGCTTGGGAATGTTGAATTTGAGTTCGGAAAAAACGGCGATGCAGCAAAAGCAGGGCGAAAGATAGGCAAGAATTCTACTTCTGCGTCTTAGCAATGGAAGAAGATAAATATTTTTTTTTTTACTTTTCCATATTAGAAATCTAATTTACTTCGCCTCAGTCTTAATGTCATATACAATAAAAAATATATATGCGATAATGTGCTATATACGCTGTTTAACAAATCCAGCAAGTTAAAAAATCATCTTTAAGCGAGGAAAGATTTACGTGCCATGAGAGTTCATGAAGAAATGTGGCCAGATGAGCATGACAAATTTTAACTAGCAAAATTTATCCTCACAAAACCGAACAAGGAAGTTTTCCTCGCGACATTGAAGAAAAATAAAAGTTTTTTATGAGCATCCAAACAATAATATATCACGATATATTGACATGTAGGCTTGAAAAGTTGTTGGCTTGAAGAGTCATAACTCACATGTTCTTATACAACGGTTACTTCCACTGACTATAAAGAATGCACTTCCTCCTGATATGTCTATCGTTTTGGAGAAGCTTTGTTCTTTCTTTCGGAAGTTGTGTTCTAAAGTTATGATCATTGAGGAGTTCGATCAACTACAATCCAAAATCATTATTGGGCTTTGTTATTTGGAGATGATCTTTCCTCCGTCTTTTTTCATTGTGATTGTTCATCTTACAGTCCACCTTATTCATGAAACAAAGATTGTTGAATTCAATATCGATGGATGTATCCTATTGAGAAGTATTCATTTTACATATATGCATCATATCAGTTCATATGTTTGCTAGTCGCCCTTTTCAACATTTAGTATCATTTTTCCTTCTTTATTTTGTAGGTTTCTTGGGAAATTGAAATCTTACGTGAGGAATAAGATGTGGCTAGAAGGTTCTATAGCTGAAGGTTATTTAAGAGATGAGGTCCTGTATTTTTGTTTTGATGACATTGAGACGCATTCAACCGACCGCCTCGTATAGACGATTGTCCTGAACTTGCGCCAACATCAAGAGAGTTGTTAATCCTTCATGTTAGTAAACCAGTTGGAGGAACTGAGAACTTCAAACTAATAACAACTGAAAAGTTACAAGCACATAAACATGTCTTGATTAATTACACTCAAATTGAACTATTCTTTCAGTAAGAATTGTACACTCATATGTTTTTCTATATCTATCCTTATATTTCATGATTGCCTTCCCATGATTAATTGCAAGGAATTCAAAAGTCAAGTGAAGCGTCAACTCAGAATCTGAACACAAACATCCTCTGAAGTTGACAAAAACTTCCACAAAGAATTCCCAAGTTGGTTTGCGTGCAGAATACTAAATGACCATAACCCACACTCACCAGATTTCAGAGCTTTCGCAATCGACCCTCTTGACCATGCAAAAAGGTTTACAACGTACAATGTCAATGATTTTAAGTTTTACATAATTTCACAAGATCAATGATTGTAAATTCAAAATTCAGGTGTTTATGGCACTTTTGGGATAAGAAGTTGTGCGAGCAGCGCCCTTATTATGGAAAGCTTCTTGATATTGTCGAACTAAATTACTAAGGTTGTTTCACTATGATGTTGTTTAAGTATTTTTGGGCAAATACCACTACTTCTTTGGGACTCACAACTGACAACTTAGACATCACATAGGTAAATTTCTCACGGCTAATTCACATGGTCAATCTGAAGATGATGAGCCGTATATTCTTACCTCATAGGCACACCAGATTTATTATGTCGAAGACGAGAGGCATAAAGATTAGAATATGGTGGTTCAGTTAAAGTCTCGAGACCTTTACGACATGGGTGATAGTGATAACATTGCCTATGAGAGTGAGTCGTTTCAGCTAACCAATTTTGAAAATTTCTTCTTTAAAGACGATGACAATTTACCTATAGTTTAGTGCTTTTTTTTTAGGTTTACATCATTTAAATTTAATTATTGTACAAAATAATATCACACTAACATTTTCTTCATACAATTTTTGTAAGGATGGCGATAAAGAATGATTAAACAAATTATGTTTTTGTTCTTGTAAAACTTACTGTATAATTTTTTTTTAAAAAAACTCAAAACAATATTTGTGGCGGTTTTATAATGGCTACAAAATCAACTAAAATTGCTACAAAGATCGTCACAATAACCGCTACAAAAGTCAACCGCTACAAAATCTGTCACATTAACCACTTTAAGTGTTATGCAGATCCCTATAAATACCCACATTATACCTCATTTCAAACACTTCTCCATTTCTTTCAACCCTTCCTCTCTTTCATTTTCTCTCATTTAGAATTTTTTTTAAGGGCTGAGAAGCTGAACAAGATGATCAAATATGATAAAAAGTTTTTCAATATTTCAACATGTTTTTTCCCTCGCATAATACTCATTCTCATTATTTCCTTTTTTGCATAAATTGAAGGAAATTTTCTTGCCATTTTCACTATTCCTTCCCTAATGATAACCACATAGTAGACAACATAATAATTTCTTATTACCTAGATATCCTCGATAATATTACCTATATAAAGTTTATATTTATCCAATTTAATTTAATCATTCTTTTTAAATAATAAATACTATCACCTCAACTACTTAAATAATAAACTATTCAATTCAATATTAAAAAAATGTAGACAAATAATTGTATAATTTTTTTTTAATTCTCACAAAATTTTGTAGCGGTTTTAGGAACCACAACCGCTACAAATTTAAAAATAAAATTGGATTAAATTTGTTGCGCAACTTTTGAAATTTCTTATGATATTAGTAGTGGTTTAGAAATCACCACAAAGTTTCGACGCCATTTTTGAATAATTACCATTTCAATTACAAAACCGTTACAAAAATGGAGTCAAATTTTCATTTTTAATTTCCCACCATGAGAAATTGTGGCGCCAATATTTATGGCGGTTATAAAACCGCTACAAGTTCCACAAATAATGTGTTATCAACATGAGAATATTGTAGAGGTTTTAATAAATTGCTACAAATATATTAGCGGTTTTTTTACTTGAGTAGCGTTTTTGTATAACCACTATAAATCCGCTTGCAGCAGTGAATTTTGTAATGTCGTTTGTAACGGTTAAAATTGCTACAAATACTCTACTAAGCTGCATTTTTTTTTTGTAGTGAATTGTCATACTATTTGCAATTCATCTCAAGAGATTGATTGATTTGAAGATCTATATGCCACAGAATTCTTGAATACAATTAATTGTTCAGGTTTGCCTGTGCATAGTCTTATTCTAAAGGTTGGAGTACCTATAATGCTATTAAGAAATATAGATCAAGCTGCTGGGTTGTGCAAAATATTATTGAAGCAATAACATTAAATTGATCAAAACTAAATTAAAAGGTTTTAATTCATAGAATGGATATGAATCTATTAGACAGTAGTTTTCCTTTTTGGATGAAGAGGAAGCAATTTCCAATTGCTTTGTCTTTTATGCTGACAATTAACAAGATTTAAGGGCAATCATTACAATTTATTGGGTTATACCTATCAAAGTCTTTATTTACACATAGTTAATTATATACTACTTTATCAAGAAATAAGGATATTACAAGTTTGAAAATTCTTCTGGACGATGGGAGTAATCATCAAAAGAATACAACTATGTGGTTTACATAGAGATATTCAGAAATCTGGAGCAGCATATCTGAGATGTTGTCAAGACAGTATTTTGAATGTGTATCTGCTGTGATGGAGAAGTTTTATTAGATGATTTTTTTTTTTCAATGAAACAAGAAGTTGTTATCTTAATATTGCGGGGATGCAAATGTAACTTAAATTATATTGCAAGAGAAATCACTACAAGTTACTGCAGGTCGGTTCGGGAGTATTCTTTTAGTGGATTATGTTGTGCTTTTTGTTGGTGGCCACCTGTCTTATACGGTGGATCAATGTAATGTGACTCTGTTATTCAGTTTTTTTTTAATTTGATGGTTGTGTATAGACTGTAGATGAGTGTGAGGTCAAACTGTGTTTATATGTCATGTAGTTGTTTCTCCCACGCAACGTGCGGAGAGTTCATGCTTATTTTAATAATTGGGTCAAGTTCTTGGTGTAGCTGTGAATAATCTCATTCAACTCTTTAAGTAGCCCTTGTGCTATCAAATATCTAAATTTCTCTCCTGGCATTTGAAACATTCTTTTTATGAAATTAAAAAGGTCTAGGTAATCTAAATTTCTTTCTTTACACTTTTAAGCTCCGAGTGAACTGAGAAACACGTAATAGGTTACATTGAGTTTTCTTCTCTTTTATGTTTTTTTTTTGGTTATTTTTGTTTTACTCCATCCGATCCTATTTATAAGCAACTTTCCTCTTGATTGCGTAAAACGAACTGATAGTTAAAAGTAATAAGTGTGTCAAAAATGTCATGTTTTTTTTTCATATATGCCCCTATTTATGAAAAGAGTATAGGAAAGAGAATGGAAAAAAAAGTATGAGAGATAACTCTTGGTGTGTGTGATAATTAATTATAAATATATGTATTTAATAAGGGTAAAATAGATAAAAGAAGCTTACATTTTCAGATACAAAATGAAAATTGCTTATAAAAGGGACCGGACCCATGAAAGAAAAAGTTGCTTATAAATAGGACTAGAGGAAGTATCATTTTTGTACATAACATGAGATTCTAATTTTGTTTTAAATTTAGGGTTCTTACAAACCTGTCTATGAAATAGCTTTGTAATACTCTTTTAGGGTTTATTTTATGTGATAATTTAATCAGTGCAGATTTTCTCTGTTTATTTGAAAGCTGTTTAAAGTTATTTTAGGGATTTTCTTAATTGCTATATTGACAAAGTGAAATTAAAATAAGCCGCGGATTAAATCATTGTAATTATTTTATTCTGGCTTAACTTGGATAACTTGCTGATATAGATATAGAGATATGCCTATTAGTTTTTTTTTTTTTTTTTTTGCCAAGAGAGATATGCCTATTAGTCAAATTTAGTTATATTAGAGCTCGGGCAATCTAACTTATTAATTAATTAAATTACATAAGGCATTACGGGTTATCACTTTTATATCTATTTTCTCATTTAGATTTTTCTTGCTTTCTTTCTTCTTTGTTTTTTTTTTTTTTTTTTGCCTAAACATTTTAGATTTTTCCAGTCTAATACTTCTTGCCACTCTTCAATTCATAATTAGCTCCCAACACTATCCAATATACATACACTTACTACATGAGCTCACATTTAATTGCTTGCACAAAAAGTATACCTTCTCTTGTCTTCAATATAAGAATTAGTGGAGAAATTTGTAATTTTAACCCTAGATGTAAGATTTCAATAAACTTTATATTAGTAAAAACAAATCCACTTTATCATCTAAATCTTTATTTTTTTAAATAAAATCTCCCTACACATATTAAGGTTGTTTTTACCGAAGTAGTAATTCTCTAATACGAATTATTAAAAAGGGTACTACCTCTGATCCTAAATATATGATAAAGTTGACTTTTTTTGGAGAAATTAAGGAAGCTAAATAAGTTACTTAATCATTTCATATGTTATATATCCTTAGATTATATATTAATTTATTAGTTAAACTAATTAGTTTGCAGGAAAAAAATATAAATACTCTAAAGTAATTTAATTAGCTTCCTTAATTTCTTTAAAAATATCAACTTTATCTTATAATTAAGATCAGAGGGAGTATATTTTTGGAGAATAAACACATATTTTCATAAATAACTAATTTAATTAATTTTGTTAATCTCTATAAATTAATTACCCAACTCATACGTAAAGAGTGTGTAAAAGAGAATATGGCCTGGACCTCCAAGCTCATAATTGTAAAAGAGAAACTTATTTCACATAGCATTTCAGGGAACATTCAAATGTACAAGATAAATAAGGGGGAAAACCTTGTAAAGGTACAATGATAATTGGTAAAATGAATTATGTGAGCACCTCCTCATAGAGTCGAAATCAGCCATGAAGTTTTTTTTTTTTTTTTTTTTAACCATGGATTACACATCACACCTAATTATTTCCCTCAAAAAAAACATAGCAATATATTAATAAACAAACGAAGACAATTATGCCTAAAAAAATTTCAAGGCGTTTGGATATTGTTGCTCTCTAGCTTTGCTCTCAGATCTTTTCTCAAAATCTTGCCAGATGGAGACTTTGGAATTGCATGAACGAAGTACACTCTGTGTAATCTTTTGTAAAACACTACCTGTAAATTCAGAGTAAATGCACACATATTAATATTATTCTGATCTCTAGCTTTGCTCTAATTAAGCTCTTTTTTTTCCCTGGCAACAAAATTAAGCACTTCTCTCATTGTCTGTATTATTTGTCCTAAATCGGTCCTTACATTTTTAAACATTTAAGATTTAGTCCTCTTCATTTATTGGGAGAATTATCCTGTTGGAGCTTGCAATTTTAGTTTATTTCTAATTTCAAATTTACAATTAAATTCTTAATTTTTCCCAAAAATTACAATTAAATTCATATAATTTATATTATTTAATTTTAAAGAATTACACGCGATCTTAATAATTTGAATAGATGTGATTAAGAACAATAAAATAGTAAAAATATAAAATCAATGAATTTAAATTAACTCTGTATGTTAAAATATTAAAAAAATTCAAATACTAGGATTGAATTAAAATATTTTATGATAGAGACTTGATAAAAAAAAACTTTTAAAAATTATGTAGATTATATTTAGAGTTGAATGATTATAAAACCAAAAGTATATTTCTCTTCCTATTTGGCTTTGTGACTAAAAATGACAAGCACCAAAACTTAACCACTAGAAAGTTATATAAACCGAATATTTTAATAAAAAAAAAACAAAAGAGACAATTATGAACATCAAATATAATGTTTAAATGACAATATAAAGAAGGGAACGTACCCGTGTAGCTATGTATTCCTTTACAGCCTCTTCTGTAAGATCAAAGCCATTTGACCTCACCACAAAAGCAACAGGAACTTCACCAGCAACCTCATGCTTTTGCCTGTTCACATGTTTAATTGATTTTTATAAATACTACTCTCCATCTCCTTATCATATATATTAGAAGAAGAACCCTCCTAATACATTTTTCATAATATAACATGCTTGTTTAAATTATTAATTTCTTTTACCCAGTATCCATAACTAACTATAAAACATTGTAACTAATTAACCAAATTCCTCTAACTAATGACTTTTATTAAGGTAATTTTAATATTTTACAAGAAACAACTAACTTTAACGAATTTTCTTAACTTATGTAAAGTAGGTAATAGTGGCTTATAAAAAGGAGTGGCGGATTATATGTTATTAACATTATTATTCACAAGAAACAATGAATTTATTGATTCTTTTAAATTTAAAATGTTAGTATGTATAATTAATCACATAATCTATATTTAATTAACTAAGTAATAACCAAATGATACTTACGGGACGACAGCTGCATCTGCAATGGAAGGGTGACTTACGAGAAGCCCTTCAAGTTCTGCTGGTGGCACCTAAAAGAACAGATAATAACATTAAGATGGATTCTTCTTATGCTAAAACCCAATTTTTATCAACGTGAAACTTGTATTTATATTTATATTAATCTTTTTTTTTTAAAATTTGCATCTGAGTCGCTCGATGTTAGTTTTTCACAAATTCGATCTCTAAATTAAATTTAGATATCTAAAAGTTGAGGGGGTTTTCGCCCATTGCCATCCTTACCTTGTAAATTGCACTGGCATGTAGATATGTGATGCAGACAAATTTTTAACTTGTTTTGTTGTTAATAAGTAAGCGAAGATAGTGTTTTTTCCACCCAAAAAAAAAAAAAAAAAGCGACTAATAAGCCAATACAAATTAAAATAGCCATTACTCAAAGGTCATTCTGCACAGTGCCATTAACATATATATTAAGTGGGGATAAAGCTAAATACGGAAGATGGTGATGGATTATATATTTAAAAAAGTGAGGTATATTGTAAATAAGTGTAATATATGCGTCACATGATGTGATAAGCTCTTTTTATTCAAAATAATGAAAGAATCATTGGATACATACCTTGTACACGGATATAGGGTTAATGTGCAATTTTGCTTTTAAAATAACCACTCAAGAACATTGGATATCTTGAAATTTTTGAAGAATAATTTTGCTCTGAAAATAACCAAAATGTAGCAATTTTGTCCCTTAGCTTTCAATTAAAAATGTTCACAGTCACCATCAATTTTTTAACAGCCAATGTAAGGTTTTTAATGGTTAGGGTATATTTGCTCCTTATTTTTAATTAATACTTTAGAGGCGAAATTACTCTTTGAAAAATTTGTAAATACCCAACGCTCTTAAGTAGTTATTTCTAAGATAAAATTACACCTTAACTCTATTATATTATATTATATAAGAAGAACAAAAAAGTATTACTATATAAGAAGAGATAATTAAGATGGACCTGGAAGCCTTTGAATTTGATGAGCTCCTTTACTCGGTCCACAATGAATAACTCGTCGTCGTCATCCACGTAGCCAATATCCCCAGTGTGCAGCCATCCCTCCGCATCTATTGTTGCTGCTGTGGCATCCTCATTATTCAGATATCCTGAATATGTAATGGGTCAAATTCGCATGAATATAGTAATTAATGGACTTTAATTAATTAATATTGATATATAGAGTACCTTTCATGATTTGGTGGCCTCGGATGCAAATCTCACCAGGCTGGTTATAGCCAAGAGAGAGACCAGTTTCAGGGTCAAGCACTTTGAGCTCTGCGTTTCTCACCACTGTGCCACATGACCCTGACTTTGTTGTGAATGCTTCTCTTGCAAATCCCAGGCACATTGACAACACTGGCCCCGCCTCCGTCATTCCGTACCCCTTTTCCCATCCATAAAGAAAACTCTTCCAATTAATAATAAATACCTTATTGAATATATGTAACCAACTGAACAGCTTGCTTTCAATAATATTTATAATAATGACAAGTACTAGCAAAATACCTTGAGATTGAGATGTTATATTTAAGATTAAAGAGATTAACTAATTTCTATATTAAATAGTGCGGTTAATTTTTTTTCTTTATAATGATGTATTTGGATTAGTTTTTGGAGAATAACTTTCAAAAAAAAAAAGTAAAAAAATAATTTCAAATAATAGATGTTGAAGAATAACTTCTGAAAAAAGTTTAAAAAAATTTGGAAAAATCATGGTTTTAAACCCTAAACCATGATTTTTAGTTAAAATCATGATTATGCAGAATTTGGTAGTGTTTGGATAACTTAACCCAAATTATGGTTTTAAAGAAAAAAAGGAAAAATGACAGTTAGGTCCCAAGGTAACGAAAAAATACTAAAAAAGTCCTTTTGAAAAATCAATGGTCAGAAAAATCCCTAGAGACTTTTCTGACATGAATTCCCAATGTCCATTTACCAAAATACCCCCAAGCAATTTAACCACTGTCATTGATTACAACATATTATGCTATCTTTACAACATCGTAAGTCATATTAACAACATAGTCAGTTACGTTTCCAACATGTTATGATATATTTAATGAGTTGTAAACGTAACTGAAGAAGTTGTAAATGCAACACAATCACACATTTTATATATATGTTGTAAACGTAACTGATTATATTGTTAATATGACTTACGATATTGTAAATATAACATAACATTTTGTAACCAATAACAGTGGTTTAATTACTGGGGGGTATTTTGGTAAATGGATATTGAGAATTCATGTCAGAAAAGTTCATAGGGACTTTTCTGACCATTAACTTTTCAAAATGATTTTTTTAATATTTTTTTTTTGTATTTTATGATCTAGCTGTTATTTTCCCAAGAAAAAAAATACTTTTATATTTTTTTTTTCAAGTGTGGACTGCTGGTGACTAGAACCTCCACTACGTCTCCAAAGGTTCCAATGGCCCCATGCCCCTATCCTCAACATTTTATTTTAAGTTCCATTCCTAACTTGCTTCTAATGTCGAAAGGGAAAACTTTCTTTTGTCTTCGTATATGCCAACAAAAACCAAAAAAAAAAAAAAGACATCCTTAAGGAGTATTCCCCTGATCCTAAATATAAGATAAAGTTGTTTTTTTTAGAGAGATTAAGGAAGCTAAATAAATTACTTAATCACATCATATGTTGTTTATTCTTAGATTATATATCAGTTTATTAGTCAAACTAATTAGTTTGGATAAAAAAAAATAAAAATACTCTAAAATAATTTAATTAACTTTCTTAATCTCTAAAAAAAAATCAACTTTATCTTATATTTAAAATCATATAGAGTAATTTTTAATCTGAAAATAAAGTCAACGCCACCTCATCTAATCATTGATGGTTCAAGTTTCTTGAATTTCTTTGAATTACACAGTCAAATAAATTGTAATTCTTTTGGTCTTTATCTATCTTTTTTACTTCAAACTTGAATAATTTTCTACACAAAATACAAATAATAAAAGTAGTTCTAGGTAATAAAAATTAAAAATCGTATTTTCAACTAATCGATCGGAATACAAAATCCTCTCAATTATGCTAAGTTGGGTTGATATTTCTAATAATTTATATTGGATAAACTTTGCTTAGCTTCACAAGATACATTGACTTTTCTACTAGTCAACAAGCTAAGTTCCACGTTAACCTTGCCAACCAAAAAAAGATGGATTATGATAAATTTTGGTTGAGAAAAGCAGCACATCGCTATCATTCCCAACATATGTGATTTTGTTTAAAAAAAAAAATCAAGACACATTGAACTCCTAATTTGCTATATAATATAAATATGATTTGTTGATTAAGTCTTTGACTTTGGGAAGAAAAAAAATTAAGTCTTTGATTGTAATCGCATAACGGGTGAAACAGTTGACCCCATCCGAAATCCCAATTCCTTCCTGTCAAACCAGCATGCATGCATGACAAAAATCAACAAACAATCCCCCCCCCCTAATTTTAAGTGGCAAAAATGCCCCCATTGTTATTCTAATTTTCACGGTGCTTTTTCCTTGAAAATAATAAATCTTCTAAAAAGTCAAAGATACTTGAAAATTATGCTTTTTTTGCAAAAACATGACTATAATTTCAAAAAAAATTATACTCCTAATGATCTAGAATAAACCACTGTAACTGTACATTTTACAAACAGTTTAATTTTTAAAGTAGTTGAATGCAGTTTTTACAAACATTGCAATTATCGTAATACACTAACATTCCTTCACGTGGGTCGTTAAATGTAGTTTTTCTGTTTTTGTCATCATACAACATCAATTTTAAATTTCCTCATTTTCAGTTTATGGCGGCCCATCCCTCCTCCACTGGCGAATATTAATGTCTAACTAAAATGAACCTAAACGACAGCGAGGTTCATGTGAATGTCTTGTTCTTACCTGACCCAAAACGGCCTGAGGCACTCTGCTTCTAAGAGCGTCCTCCAGCTCCTTCCCCAGCGGCGCCGCCCCGGACAACACCAACCGAATAGAGCTCAGGTCGTAATCTGCCACCATTGGATTCTTGGCCAACGCCAGCACCAGCGGCGGCACCACCATCGCCACCGACACCTTATGCTTCTGCGTCAGTTCCAGCAACGCGCCAATTTCAAACTTATGCATCAGCAACACCGCACTTCCCGCCCTCAAAGCACACAACAACACACTGTTCAGAGAGAATATGTGAAACAGAGGAAGCACACAGAGCACCACGTCCTCTGGTTTCAGGTACAGGTTCGGATTCTCGCCGTCCACCTGTTGCGCCACGCTCGTTATTAAGCTCTTGTGAGTCAGAATCACGCCCTTCGGCAACCCTGTCGTTCCGGAGGAAAACGGTAGCGCCACGGGATCGTCCGGGTCGATCTCCACATCCGGCGCCTCGCTCTCATCGGCTTCCGACACCACCGAAAAATGCAGGCACTTCTCCGGCGGATCATCGACGGTGATCACCCTAAGCTGATCCTCTCCGATGTCCTTGCCGGCCTCGTGATCCCGGAGCTTTCCGACGTACGCGGATTGCGTGATAATCAGTTTGGCCTTCGCGGCATGGAACTGCTTGAAGATTTCGTCGGCAGTGTAGAACGGATTCGCCGTAGTGGCCACAGCGCCGATCATTGAGGCAGCAAAGAACGACAAAACAAATTCAGCAGAATTCTGAAGCAAAATCATAATCACATCGCCTTTCTTGACTCCAAGCTTGGAGAATCCGGCGGCGATCTTCCGCGACTGCAGGTGAGCTTCGGCGTAGGAGTAAATTTTTCCGGTGGAGCCGACGATGAGGCAGGGACGATCGGCGAATTGGGCGAGATTCTCGAAGCAGTAAGTGTGAAGAGGAAAATGGTTCGAAATAGGTATGTCTGGTAATCTAGACTTGAAAATATGGGTAGTTTGGGCAGAATCTGCAGATTTTGCTTCATTTGAAGCAGGTTTTAGAGAAGGATCAGAGAGGTCTGGTTTTTGCTGCGATTCAACGGAAATCATGGTTGAATTGAGCAGAGAAAGTACGAAGAGATTGACTATGAGAGTACTATGATCGAAGATATGAAGGTAGCTAGAAATCAAGCGGCAAGATGGGGAAGAAGAATGAGTTGAGATAAATACGAGGGAGGGTGTGAAGAAATAAACAAGAATCAAATAAAATATAAAATCCGGGAGTGTGTGGGGAGGGTGAAGGAGCGGTTAGGTAGAGGAAGGAAGGTTGATAACTGGATTAAGAGGGAAAGAGGTTAGATGAGAGCACAAGTAGAGTGCCATGTCTCACGTTCAAAACCAAGCGTTCAATTCCTCTCTTGCCTACCTAACCCATCTGCGGTCATTTTTCTTTCCCTTTCTATCTCTCTGACCTCATCTAACAATAACATTTATTAAAAACATTAAGAAATATATATCACCCATTTATTAGGAAAAGATTGGATATGTATAGCTTCCTTCATTTTCCATGTTAGAGCTTAAGATAACAGGAAAATTAAGAAATATATAAATATATATATATATATAATAAGAGAACTTTTTCTTTTGGAGAGACCACCTCTTGTTAGAGACACTGATAGGCTATCTGAAAATTTTTAGTACTTTTCATGTCTTAAACATAGGACCATTTTGAGGGTGAAATTTAGTTCTAAATGGAAGATTTTTTTTAATCTTTTATATTTATCATTTTTAAATTAATTTTTGTAATTTATAAATTAATAGATAATATAATATTACACGTCAATATTTTAGAAATATTATGTCATATATTTTAGGGAGAATCCTAATTAAGTCCATATGAAATAATCAAAATTAAAATTGGGCCTATACTTTTAAAAAATTCTTAATCAGATCAAGATGTCTATTTAAGTATTTATGAATGTTGTTAAAAGACTAATATGCCCATATGTTACTAAAAAGGAAAATTGAAGATAGTTAAAAAGAAAAAGGGATTTCTAAATTAGGCATCATCTAACTTAAATTAATAAATAAATATTCAATATAATTATTATGAATTATATATATATATTACCTACCTTTGTCATATATATATATTTTTGAAAAAACATGATCATGAATTTATATATTTATATCTATATATAATATATTAAATTTTTAATAAAACGGTAACTTATAAATAATACCACTCATTTTTTATATTTCGTACAACACCAGATGGATCTACACTGATTTAATAATAAAAATAAAATACCTAGTATAATTCTAAAATTTTTTGCTTTCTAGCTGCAAAACTTTTTATAAAATGAGTGGATTTCGTGTTTATGTATCTACAAATTG
The DNA here is from genome assembly GCA_963855925.1 of Inga laurina. Taxonomy (NCBI): domain Eukaryota; kingdom Viridiplantae; phylum Streptophyta; class Magnoliopsida; order Fabales; family Fabaceae; genus Inga; species Inga laurina. The sequence goes on along the minus strand of OY979702.1, from coordinate 61,572,719 downwards.
TTAATCTTTCTATTTTATATTTCCTCATGTCATGTGTGTGTACATTTCATTCATTAATTTTAAAAATTTTAGATACGAATATATACTACTTCCTCTCGCTTGTCTAATGTTGTTCATGTTTTAACTACCTATATACCTGCTGAGAAGTGAGAACCATCTACATATCAAGAATGTAATCTTTAAGGTTAAAGATTTTGCTTTCTGCAAATTGATTGTGGGTCCCCACACGCACACACGGTTTCATTTCATTTATTCAAGTTTGTTGGCAATGAAACAAAAGATTCTAAATTATTTTTGTATTATTTTATGTGAAGGAAATAATAATTAAGTTTGGTTAAAGCAAGAAAGTTATGCTGGAAATTATATGTGAAATCTCATGTTTTTAATATATTTATGTGATTTTTCTTTGGTTGAAATATAAGCATGATGCTACAAAATGATTTAAGTATATGATAATTGATATAGATATAAATATATAAATACATGATCATATTTTTTGTAAAAAAAATCTGTCAAACGTCTGAAATTAAAATAATAAATGCATGCTGATTATATTGAATAGTTATTAATTAATTTAATTTATATGAAGCCTAATTTAGAAATCCCATTTTTCTTTTTTAACTATCTTCAATTTTCCTTTCAAACAATAAAGGGGCATTTTGATCTTTAGAAATCCGCCTCATTAAAAATTTGTTAAAAGTGTAAGCACAATTTTGGTTTTGACCATATCAATTGGATTTAATTGGATTTTTTTTATATTTTATAATTAAGTAATTTATTGAACTTCATTAATCGTTTCAAATTAAATAAATAGATCTTAAATTAAAGACTAAATGAGTTTCATTTTTCATTTTTACTCCATCAATTATTAGTTGGTCTCATTTAAAAAAAATATATATTAATTGATCTCACTCCTTTAATTATTTCACTTTTACTCTCCATAAATAACGGTATTTTTTTTAAAAAAATATGTTACATTTTTATATGCTTGTTTTTTTAACTAATTTTTTTAAAATTTTTTTTATCTACATATTATTTGTGTCTCTTAAAAAAAAGGATAGAAAGAAGTAGCTTTTACAATTTTATATTGGACAGATTTTAAGAAATTAGCCATGCTACGTTGTTTGATTAACTTTTTTCCAGTATTTACATATCTATATATTGATTACTTAAAGGATTAACATATAATAATTATTTTGAAGAACCATAAAAATAATTATTTAATCATAAAATTTTTTAAAGTTAGGTTAATGAAAAATGCTAACTCAGCAAATTTAATTAATGACTGTGCAATTAAACGCTAACAAAACATGCTTATATTTTAATATAATATTTTTATATTTTAAAAATTTTGTAAATTTGCAAAAGTATTTAAAATAAAAATAAGGGAGAATCCTATTTAAAGCCAGCTGAAATACCAAAATTTAAATTTAGGTATATACTTTTAACAAATTCTTAATTAAGCTAAGAGGTTTCATTAGGGATTTCTAAATATTGTTGAAAGACCAAAATGTCCCTACACAGTTAAAAAAAATGGAAATAGGTGTAGGCCTATTTTTGTTTTAATTGTTTTAAAAATTTTTAACTGAGGTTTTCCTTTTTGTAGACATTACGAGTAACAAAAAAAAAAAAAAAAATCAAGATTAACTTTACAATTTCACAAATCACGTTATGTTGGGCTGATCAATTCGTTTTCAGTTTTAGTTTTCAAGAGTTAGTCAATATCACATTTTCATTGTATAAATAAAAAAGAATTATAAAGCCATAATTGAATTGATGCAAATTTTACAACTTCCATAATAACTCCGTGGAGCTGAAGATTCACGATGGATAATACAGATGCAAATTATCATATGCTATTATTATCTCAAGGATTACACTTTCAATTTTAAACCAAAACAATGAGTTGAAACATAAATAAAAGATTATTGTATAACTGTAAGAATACTATCTAAAAGTATAACAAACTCCCTCTCTCAGAGAAAAATTGAAGATGAATTAATCATCTTGAATATGATTTGTGTAATCGTAAAATTAATCTTAACATAAATTGGAAAATTTCATAAATCTTTGGTCAGTTATCATGTATTATTTTATCTTAATCGTTTAGTTGTTTTATTGAGAAAATCCCAATTAAATTTAATTGAAATAATTATTACATTTACCTTCAATTTTCTTTTTTAATTATAGAGGAGCATTTTGGTCTTTTAACAATATTTAGAAATGTCTATTGAGGTCTCTTTACCTGACTAAGAATTTATTAAAAGTGTAAGCCTTGATTTAAATTTTAATATTTTAACTTGATTTAAATGAGATTCTCCCCAGAAACCACCCTATCATCGCTCGACGGTTTCGACTCATCCCCAGCATCTTCGTGGTCGCAGAGATATTTTTGCTCTCAACCTTGTGGGGATTGACAACCCGTTCGTGTACAAGCTGAAGATATATATAAAACTCAAGAAAGTAGCAGATTATATAACCTTTGTGTAAGCAGCTACTAAGGGAGTGGGGATGAATTGTATTGTACTATCTTCGATTCTAAATATAATATTCAATTGGTTTTTTTAAGAAAATTAAAAAGGTTAATTAAATTACTTTAAAATATTCATATTTATCATTTTTTCTCTAAATTAAATTATCTAACTTATAAACTGATGATATATATAGTAGTACTTTTCATCAAAGAACGAAAAATCGGACCGGGCAATGAACCGGTTACAGCCCAGGTTCAAGGGTTAATGGGTCAACTGGGGTCTAACCGGTAGTTGAACCGGTCATAACCGGTCATATTAAAATATTATAATTTATTAGTGATAATATATATTAATATATTTTTAAACTTCTATAGATAAAAATAAAGATTTTTAGAAAAAAATGTTTAAAATCTATTAGTATTAGTTATAATACCTATATTTATGCAAAGATATCTCATTTCCTATAATTATTATATCTTTTTAAATAATTTTTTTCATTATTTTCTTCATTTTTTTAGATTTGTTCTTTCTTTATCTATTTTTCTCTTCATTTTAGTCTTCAACTTTCCATTTTGCCCTCAAAAAACACAAAATAAAAATTTGAAAAATTTAAAAGAAAGAAAGAAAGAAAGAAAGAAAGAAAGAAAGAAACCAGGTCAACCGGTTGGACCACCAGTTTTAACCGGTTCTGACCGATTTACTGATCAAACCGGACCGGACCAGGGACCGGTTCCGGTTCAACCGGTCGAACCGGCCGGTCCAGTCCGGTTTTTTGTACTCTGCTTTTCATACACAATATATGATATGATTAATAACTTATATGACTTTTTTAATCTCTCTAACAAAAGTCAACTGGATCTTAGATTTACTACCGTAGATATAGTATTAATTGCACTATTTGGGTATTATAGGCTTCTTTAGTTTGATTTTGCATTTCTGGTCTTCTTTTGTACATTTTTCAGTGGGGAAAAAAATCTTAAATAAGCAAATCGGATTGGAACACCAACAAAAAGTTTATCCTTTTCTCCCTCCATGATAAATTCTGAGGGAGGACTTTTGAGACCCAATCATTTGCAGGATGGGTTGTTCCGTTGTTGTTCCTCATGGGAATGAGAGAGCATACATAAGAGCATAGAGATGTTTGCATCCGCAAAGATGATTAGATACGGATGAGTTTACATGAAATCGTAGAGAAATGATAGGGTTGGTTTTATTTTAAATATTTTTCAAATTTACAAAATTTAAAATATAAAAATATTATATTAAAATACTATAATGTAAGTATGTTTTGTCAACATTTAATTGCATAGTTATTATTAATTAAATTTGTTGAGGTCAACATTTTCCATCAAAAGAGACTAACAATGTTAATTTAAGGGACTCAAATTGCACTTTATAAATTTAGAGTAATATAAAATAAAACCTCATGGAAACTTAAAAGACCAAAAATACTTTAGCCTTAAATTTATGATTGGCAGTTTTTTAAAGCAAAAGTATACAAGGCATTAGTTTTGTCCTATAACTTTAAAAAATGTCTTCTTAGTCCCTTATCTCTAACTGTAGCTAATAAAAAAAATGATGATATTAATATTTTAATATTGACAAAACATATAAAGCTTAATTTTAAAAATTTAAGGAACAAACTGAAATTATGTATAAAACTAGAGGACCGAGTATATAATTTTACCTTTCTTCAATGAAAAATTCTTACTCATACTTTTTAAATTTCAAAGGAAAAGTTTGCAAAAATAACAAGATCAAATTGTAACTTTGAGAAAAGTAAACAGTAACTTCAAAAATTACCAGAGATTTTTGTGTCTATTGCTTCATTTGCATATTTAAATAAGATTAATTAGTTTTATTATTAATTATAAAAATAATATATAATTAAAATATAACTCAAAATGAACTATAATATTTTAAAAATAAAAATATAATAAAATGTCTCAAAAGTGTACAATCAAAACAAAGAAATTTATTTTTTGTAGTTTGAATTTATATATTGTTAGGGTTTGGATGATCATACATGTTCCATACCCAAGTTTATTAAAAAAAAAAAAAAAAATAACACAATGATAAAATAAGCTTGAGCTTTTGTGCGTGTGTGTTAGTTGGAGAGTTTAAACAACATGATAAATTTTGGGATTTTTTAATTCATAAATTAATCTAGATATGTAATATTTGTTGGACTATCATTAATTAATTAATAATGACTGTTCCTAGCTTCTTCATCTCCAAAATTTAATTAATCTCCCTCCATCTAAATTATAACCGCTTGTGTTGCCATCACTAAGAAGAGGCCGTCACTAACCAGGAAAATAGAACATGCCTTTTTCCCTCCCTCAACGATCATATATATAATCTTATTTCATTTATTACTCCATGATTTGCCTTTCTTCAATATTATTTGATATTTTTTCTCTTATTCACATAATATCTCCTGCAAAATAAAATAGGATGTGTGTAGTTTTTTATATCAAAATTCCTTTTATCCAATAATAAATTAAAGGATAATATATATATATATATATATAATACAATTAAATAGGTTTAAATATTAATAAATTATTCAAATGTATCTCAAAATTTACACATATTTAATTATATATATATATATATATATATATATATATATATATATATATATATATATATATATATATATATATATATATATATATATATCAATAAGTGGGCAATATGAATATATTGTTATTTTCTACACTAGAACTTGTCGTTAGTTGTTACGAGACTCTTTTGTGATTGCATTCCTTCTTTAGGATTTGATCGTGATTCTCCCAAATTAGATTGATGAAGGAGGCTTCCAACTCACATAAAATAGTTTTGGATTTTATTTTGAGATATTTTGCATTATATAATAAAACACAACTTTCTGTGAATAAATTGCACCCTAAAATACTTTAGGGTTCTGGGTGCATCTTCAAAAATAGTTTGGGGTGCTAGGCGCATAATTATTTATATTTCATTATTTTATTAATTATTCTTTTAATCTTATATAGTCATAAAATATCAATATTTTTTTGTTATTATTATTTTTTCTATGTATGTTTGTTTCATTTTAATTTAGTTTGTTTTCTTTATCCACACAAATTTAATTGATTCGCACTTTTAAATTTTTTGAATAAGAGATCACCAAGGTTGTCGTTTATGGAAGTAAGAGACAGTAAATTAACTACCAACGAGAACAACTTTTCAACTACCCAACCTAAATTAACGCCAATCATGTGTCTTTTTAGTGCGTGTTTGGATTAGTGGCGGAGAAGGAGCTTTCTTTTTATATGGGCTTTTGAAAAAGTTAGATAGAAAAAACGTTAGACTGTAGATGTGATTTGTATTTGGATTGGCGGTGACAGAAGTGACTTTTTTTCTAACCTGAAACCTATTTGGATTAGCGTTTGAAAAGCACGTTTAGATGGAAAATGACTGAAAATGGCATGAATTTTATTGAATACTATATATATATATATATTAGTTGTATATATTGTGATAATTGAAATGAAAATTTTTTTTAAAAAATTGATAAAATAAAAAAGGTGCAATTATTATTTTAAAAAAAAATACACGAATGGGCTTTTGGAGTATGAGAATCTACTTGGATCAGCTTCTCCCAAAAGCTCTATTTTTTTCCATAAGCCTAGCCAACCCAAAAGCTTTCTCAAACACTCCAAATGGGCTTTTGGAGCTTTTGGTGGCCAGATGAGCTTTTTTTGAACCCAAACGGGTTCCCGAACAAACCCTTAGATGCCCTTCCCAGGATGATATGCTCAACATTGGCTATATATCATTCAAACGACCTTCAAGTGATGAAAGACCATGTTCCTCAACAAAATTAACTCATCAATATGACATGTGACATATAGCTCAGAGTCATGAAGTTAACGACACTTTGAACAACAATGCTGGTAGCTCCACATTGAAGAAGAATTGCCTTCAAGGGCAAACCAGTAAAGCAACAAGTGCCAACTTAGAGGCACAACCATTAACCCATAAGGTGGTAAATGAGTAGCATTATATTGTGTGTCACTTTTTACTTTTATGATACCTTTCGAATTCTTATAGGAAGATGATTTGAAGTGTAGATGGAGCTCAAGATAATTCGGATGAAGACAATGCCGCAATGGAAGATGTGGCATGGAGTACAATAGACATTTCTGATTCCTGGTATCTAGATGAGGGTGACCCAATTTATGAGTGCTAATATTATGATGCACTACTATGGAACAACAAGAAGATAAAGAGGTTTCCCACTACTGAATACCCTCTTTTCACAATTTGTTACATTCATGGAAAGATTATTGTTCTATACTTAAAACCACCCCCTCCAACAAGCAAATAGTTGTTACCGTCTTACGGTTCGTAAATGATAGGAACAACCACTACTACAAAAAGGGGCTATAACGTCCCAAATTTGGCACATTTAACGTCCCAAAACGGGGGGACGTATATACTGGGGGCGTAGTAAGTTGTAAGAAAAGATGTCCCAAATATTAGGGACGTCTAAAGTGAGACTTTAGACGTCCCAAATTGTAATTTGGGACGTCTAAAGTCCCACGGGAGGGACTTTAGACCTCCCAATTCTTAATTTGGGACGTCTAAAAGTTAGGTTTTTTTATACCATAATTTACATTCTGTATTACCCAGCGAATTCAAACTGCAGAAACAGAATAGAAGATAAACCACACTATCCGTTACAAACTGGTAAGGACATCCAGCACTACAATCTTTACTATATATACATACAATAACCTTTTATACAACCTACTACTACATATATCAACAAAAACAACCAGAAAGTGTCAAAACGCTGTCATCACACAACTACAAACTGATATAAAATAAAAAGTTTATTGCTCTATATGTTGAAGAAGATGTCCATCCAAAAGATCTCTGATCAAATCAAGGTCTTCACGTAGGTAGGCATCTTCATTATCAAAAATCTGAAAATTAGAAAGTAAGCTTTGATGAAATAAATCTCAAGCAAATGAATTAATTAGCATTTCGATTAGAACACCAAAAATATTATCATTTGAGAATGAAGAAGCGATTACCTTTTCAAAATCGCTAGTAATTCCACTTTGAGTTATGTTATACATATAAAGTATAACATAATATCCGCATTCAATGTTGCTAGGTTGCCGAGGGCACTTTAAATCAAATGGATGCAATTGGTTGTTAAAATCAATAAAGGTATGTCTAAAAGGACCGTCAATGAAACAATTAGGTAGGATCGAATGTACTTACTATCGGATAAAACCACTTTGGCTTTTTAACAACTGTACCCTCGCGTGACCCACCTAGGACTCTATATGTTTGACAAGCACTATCATGAAAAGCAAAATGAACAGAAATTAGAACCATTCATTTTTTTAAGAGTCAATGAAATACAAACAAAATAACTTACGTGTTGAAGACGGATTTTGTATCTTTGTCTGGCTTTTTACTCAAGGGATCAAACCAATAGACTACGTTACGACGGAGACATATAACACACAAACTCCAGTGGTAACTTTAACAACATGTACACATTAAAATGAAGTTAGATGAGAAGACAATTATTTATTAATCTTCTTAAATAGACAAAATGTAAATATGAACCATTGGACAATGGGTGCTAGATAACAACGAAGTTTGGTTTGTGCCATTGCATAGCCAACATAGTGAGTCCTATGCGCCACAGTACAAGTATCCCTTGTCGTATTCGTAGGACATAAGAATCCATACCAATCACATCTTTCCATGTTTGTGCAGAGATCGTGGAAGGTGCTATAATAGAATTAAAATAAGGAATCAATTATTGAATGTATGAAATCAAAAAACCACTAAATGAATTCTATGGGAAAATTGAAAAAAAAAACTTACCGGACTGCAAATTTCACCCAGCCTGCATCTATCTCCTCCAACCTGATAAACTGCTTGAGATCTGTATTGTCAATCGTGTAGGGATACTCCACTTGGCCCACAATCCCTGGAGGCATCTTCAAGTCAATATGTTTAATGCCCTTGTAGATCTGTTGCAGCCGTGCTAAGTAGGGCAATTTGCTCACAGCTTCGTCATCCTTTTAGAACATCAAAAAACAAATTGTTATTAAGATGCCAACAGATTTTCAGTAACAGTAAGGTAATTCCTACCATTGGAGGTGTTGCGTCTGAACCAATAAGATTGCGAGGCCAAAGGATGAAAGATCCTATCGCTTGACCTAACGTGCCAACCTTTGGATCAGAAACAGGGATGGCTGTACCTTCTTCCCCCTTTCTAACACTCGTCACATTCACCCTACGAAAATCCTCCGGAATTTGCTGATGATGGTGGGTGGTAGCACGTGTGTGAACGAGAGCATCAGCAACAACACGCAACAGTGGATCATCCAAATAGAGGGTGCAAGGGTCTCCCGACACTAGAGTGGGAGAAGGGTCGCCAAGTGGTTCCTCCAGAGGGTTGTAACTTCCTCTGGTGCTATTGAAGGCCGGGGATTCCTGAGTTCTATGCTTGTCCCTTGCCCTTTGTGCTTCAAACATCTTTGCCATTTCAAGTTGAAGCTCTGGCAACAGCTCTTGTCGAAGCTTGTCGCGAAGGTTGGCCTCGATCTCTCGTTCGAGGTCCTCTCGAATCTTGGCCACAACGTCCTTACTAGGTCCAGCTTGTGACGAATAACGTGGGTCTCGTCCAAAATACCTCGCGGCACTAACTCCCCGTGTCTCTCCTCGAACACGACCAAGGTCATCTGTCTTCCCAATAGCCGTTGACAAGATGTCCATCCATCTACTTGGATTGAATGAACCTTGGCTACTCTGCTGGTCCAGTTCATCCTGTAGCATACAGTTTATCGTAAATGTATCGAAACCACTCGTGATATGTAAAATATTAGGTACTTATGGTATAACTACTTACAATCCTCGCAGCAACCTCAACAACATTCGGATTTATGTACTTCCCAGCCTTAATCCTCCCTGCTTTCCATTTTTTGTGACGTGGAGGAGGTACAGGGGCCTGGATAACAACGCTAGGATCAGATTCCGCTACTTCCTTCATTTTCTCTAACTCTTCTTGCATCATTTGCCGCTCAAGCTTCCGATATCCACTGCGAGACATGAAATGTTGATATTTATTTTTTGCTTGCCTCTGTGCATTTGCTGCACTTAATTTCTATGAATGAAAAACAACAAAAAATAAATCAATGATATAAAGTATATGAAAATTACAAGTTCTATATCATGATGACAGAAACCTTACCAAAAACTCAGGATCTGCTCGTGATGCCGTAAACAACCTCCAGTCCTCTGGAGACAAATATGTATACTGTGCACATGGATCCTTACCCCTAAGGGCCCCTCGAATGTACTGTGCTATTAGCTTGTTCTTGAAACCTTTCCATCGTACACGAACCTCATCCATCCAGTGCTTATACATCTGCTTGGTGTCTGGGACATCATATGTTTGCTGCAAGGCAAAACATAAGATTATTATATTTGAAACAATAAGAACAAAGCTACAATGCATCAAAACTTACATACCAAAAGTTGCTGCCAAATCATGTCTTTCGTTTTTGGGGGAACCAATCTCCAATTATTGTAGGTAATGCACACTTTGCTTCGAGCCAAAAACCCTACGTAGCTAATGAAGTGTGTAATACCCCAAATTTTGAGACTTGATGCTAGAGAATAAGCCTGAGATTAGTGGACTGCTAAGCCACGGTTTAGCAAAATCCCAAATTGTGATTAAGGGTTAATGATTCTAAAAGTGGATGTCATTAGTGATAAATAACCCTTTTAGAGAATATGATGTGATTTGGCACTGGAATGTGATTCGTGTGTGTTGTGAGCAACGCTGAAACCCTGTATTTGAGTTCAATTGTGGATTAACATCCAAATTGACTTAAAATAGAGGGAAGAATTGAATGGGGTATTGTGTTGGAAATGGTGTCATAGTGTGTTTTGATGTCATTGAAATTGGTTTGGAACTTTGGAATGGAAAAGTTGCAATGTTAGGTTTTGAAATGTGAATTGTGTTGACATATTGAGATTGTTGTGAAAACATGTCAATGAGATGTGAATTTGATTGATTTTGTGTTTCCAATAGATTCCTTGTGGAAATTTATGTGGGAATGATGTTTGGTATGAAAATGGAACCATTGGAAGCAAAGATGCAAAATCTGAAATTCTGTCTAGTGAAACTCTATGCTGGGCAGTTAGTTTGTGTGAACGTTTTGAATGACCAAATGGTGTCTAAAAATTCTGAAAATTTCCAGGCTTAAATTTCACATCCCAAGCTTCAAAATGGACATATAATTTGTGCCATTTAGTTTTATGAACTAGGAGATATGACTGTCCAAATTTTGGGATGAAAACTGAACTCTGTTTTGGGGCAGTGATGAGTTTTATGTAATTCTGGAATTGTGTGGTGATTTTTAGTAATGGCCAATATTTTTCCTATGAAGAGGACTTAAATATATTTCATTTGGCTTTGGAATCACCTCATTTTTATTTTTCTATAATTAGTTATGATTTTTCAAAGTTTGGGCAGAAAATCTGCCAGAAAATCCGAAAATAGGAATTATGACATCATCTCATTAAAAGTTGACATCAGCATGGAATTAAATATCTTCTCATCTTCTTCAGCTCTCATTTTCTGTCGTGATGAACCAGCTGAAACTAGTGAGAGAAATTTGAGAGCTCTTAGAGAGAGAAAGAGGAGAAATCTCGCAAGGTAAGCCGATTTCTCCGACGATCTAGCTCCTAACGCGTATAACCTTGCTTCTAAGCTTCTCTTTCATGTTATTTAAGGTGTTGGAAGCTCAATTTTCATGGTTTAAAAGGGGCTAGGGTTCAGCCATATTGAGTAAAAGCCAGAGGGAGCTTGAGGTAACTTCCGAAACTTCAATCTTTGATTGTTCTGGCTGCTGTGGTTGATTTAATCAGTGAAATTTCACCGGATTGTCTTTGTTTGTAAATTTGGAAATTGGGTTGGCCTAGGTGTTATGCTGCTCAAATTGATACTAAATGGTAGTTCTAACCCAATGTAATGGTCAATAAAGTGGTTAGGAGTAGAAAGGAACGTGTTTACGGAGCCGAAACCGAAAAATCCCAATTTTTCACGGAGTACATGTATATTTCGGCCAAGGCTATAAATGGGTCTTAGAGTTGGATTTTCAATGATTTGATGATTCCATTGAGTTCAGGAGCAAAAATTAGGTGGGGTTACAGTTGGGCACATTTTCAGAAAAGGCCGAAAAAGCATAATTATGAAAACGCCCCTGAAACCCTTAAAGTGGGGCTGCCAAGGGTAAATTTGTAAATTGACATTGAATTTGTACTTCCGAGTCCAGAAATGGATTCCTTGGGCGAAAATATGTCAGAACAGCCCATGTCAAAATTTCAAGAAAAGTACAGCTGGACCGGGTACGGCGGGGCCGGGCCGGGTCCCGGGGGTATTTTAGTTAATTTTCAATATAGCCTCATATAACCCCCAGAAACACTATGGAAGTGTCTAAATAGTACATTTGACATTGTAGGATCGAATGTGAAGCCCTGAGTTGCTGGCACGCAAATCGAGGAGAAATGACTGGAGGTAGGGGACTTACCTTACTTGCATGTATTTGATATCTTTGCTTGTGTAGTGATGTATGTGATTGCTTTACTTGATTGTGTAGAGCATATTTGAATAAATGAAGCTCTATTTCTGTTTTGTTGTGGCCATAGTTTTGTTACATGAAACATTGAGTATGCAGAAATGTCATTATGGGGCATGCATCTAGATAAAGCTAACATGTCATACACATAGCATCTATCATGCATGCATTATGGTATCTGTTTCCTACTGAGATTCTCTCGAATCTCACCCTCCCCTACCAACAATTCAGACAGGGCAAGTGGCTCGTGGAGGGAGCGGCTAGGACTCCTTCGAGATGAGATTGTGTAACCCCATTTGAAGAATTGTAATGGGCAATTGTGCCCTGTGTATCTTTAGCGAAGGTATGTACCTGGGATTGTTGGGATGATTATGTTGTGCACTCTGATATTTATATGAATGTGATTTATCTTCGCGTAGTAATTGTATTCGAAATGTGAATATGAGACCAAGTTTATAAAAGATTTCGAAAGGTATTTTTGAAAACCCCATCATGTGATGGGTTAGTAAATGTTATTTGATTATTATTGGTCTCTATTTCATTTTAATCGCGTATTTCGGATATAATTACGGGAGGGGGTTACAAAGTGGTCTTCCTCAGGACCAACTGGATTCAGATTGTCATCGAAGTCTATATGCAGCCTCTCCTGTTGATGTTCATGACGTGCAACCAATGCTCCCATCTTTGTACAGCCTCTAACCCTCCTTCTTGCAGGGGGTTCATCTCTAGGCCTTTCATCATTGCTAGAGCTTTCGTCATCTCTACGCCTCTCGTCATCACTAGAGTTGTCCATATTCCTATTAACACAAAAAGCATCATCAGAAACATAAATAAATTGCAATAAAACCGAAATAAACAAATCGGGAAGTAAAACAGAAAAAACACACAGTTCTCGTTTATAAATTAAGGTCTTACTCTATATTGTTTCCCATAGTCCTTCACCATGGTCATTTCTTACAGCATATTCGTCATCTACCAATTCTACTTCATTTGTTTGAGGTGGAGTTGTTGTGAAAGGTGGTGTGTCATCAAGGTTGAAGGTCGGATCACCATACTTCTGTTTTTTACTTTTAAGAACAATGGACATGTTTTTGCTCGCAAGATCGGTGACATAAAACACTTGTTTCGCCTGGCTTGCTAAAATGAAGGGCTCGTCTCTATAGCCAACTCTTCGAAGATCGACTGAGACAAATCCAAATTGTTTATCTATTACCACGACATTATTGCTAACCCACTTACATTTGAATAGAGCAACTTTGAACTTGTTGTATGTCATCTCCCATATTTGTTCTATAACTCCATAATAGGCCATATACGCTAATATGGGGTTTTTATCTCTGGAACTGGAAAAGTGCATAGATTCAGCTTCTACCATGACCCCACTATTTTGCATGGTACTTCTGTCATCTTGCTCTTTCGTATAGAAAGAATAGCCATTTATATTATAACCGATCCAAGTAATGACCTGAAATGAAGGCCCCAAGTAACTTGGGAAGTACATTATCCTCTGGAAACATATCACACAATAGTTCAAGCAGCAATGTGAAACTACTATCGGTCCACCCACAAGTTGCCTTTAAGTTAACCAAATGTAATGTTCCCGTCAGCCGCGTGTACTTACTCCCACTATACAATGGTGTCTCTGCATCACTCCGCAGGCTGTCATACTCCTGCGACTGCGCAAAGGATTCTGCCTCAACATCGTTAATCATTTTCTCCATTCTATCTTCACCTACGATATCCACATCTTCCTTCTTGTACGACGGACAATCCGTTACTTCCTCACCATGCCATATCCACCTTGTGTATCGCAGATTTATTCCATCACAAAGTAGGTGATCCTTTATGACATCAACATCCCGTCGACTCTCATTCAAACAATTGACACAAGGACAAAAATACTTCCCATTTTTTGCAGGAGCATTCTTTTTAGCGAATTCAATAAATTCTTCCACCCCTTTCTCATATTCTTCACTAGTTCTCAAAGCATTCATCCAACTATGATCCATTTTGTTACCTAGGGGCATTCCCAATAACATTCACACGTTTAGTACAATTGTCAACGACATATGATGGGATTGCCTAATTAAGTTATCAACCCAATAACATTCATAATTCGTTTCAAATACAAGAATTTCTTTAATTTAAACAAATCATATTTTATTTTATTATATATACTAATTAATGGTAATATACACAAGTAAATTTATATATAAACAAGAAAATAGACCATTGCACTGGAGTTCCCGAATACATGCAATTTAAGCAATATAAGCACACCAAACACACCAGGCTATAATCTCAACCATCTCAATATAAGCAATATATAAGCACAATCTCAACCATTTCAAGTAAATTTTAAGGAATGAAAAAGAAAATATATCATTCTGTTACAAAAAAAACAATAAGAAAATAAACTAACCTGATCAGGGGGCGCCCACTAGTATGCTAGAGAGGTAGAGAAGACGTTGGAGATCAGAGGTGTATGCACGGTGGGGAGGTGGAGAAAGCAAAGAACCACGGTGGTGTGCACGACAATAGAAGGAAGGAGGTGGAGGAGAGCAAAAATCTACACACTGTTTAAACATAGATATAAAAATATTTAAAAAATATGTTTACAAGTATCATATTAAAAATATAGGGTTAAGGTGCAATTTTAGTAATAAAGTTTTTTGCTATAAGCTTATGATACAATTAAGTTTTGAAGGTGTGAAAGTAGACACAATATTTTAAAAAAGGAGCAATTTTAGCAATTATGTCTCTTTTTTTATGTGGGACCCACTTGTTCTCTCTTAAACTTTATAACGGGTGTTTGAGTCATTTTAATGTAATTGCTAAAATTTCTTTATTTTTAAAAGATTGTGTTTACTTTTACACCATTCAAAACTTAGTTATATCAGACGTCATAGTGAAAACTTTCTTGTTAAAATTACACCTTAACTTTAAAACAAAATAAAAATATAGAATAAAAATTAACAAATTATATTGTTCAATTTATCCCTTTTTTTTATTAAATTCCTAACTCATTAGTTTCTTTGTATATGAGTTTAAACATTAACAAATTGAATAAAATACGTTAATTACCACCTTCCGTTTTACATAAATTATAGTAACCTTCCATCTATTTTAAAAATGTACTATATAAATCTTAATTGAAATTAAAATATATGTTAAGCAAACCTTCCTCATATATTTGATGTTCAATTTTCATCTATCCAACCAAAAGTTAGTTTTTATTTTATTTTTATTGATAAGTAACAATTTTCATTAAAGAAGTAAAATGATAGTCAATCTACAATCGTAAAAAACACTTTTTCTAATGTCTATACTATACTTTTTCTAATGTCCATACACTTTTTCACATATACAATTTTTCTTGTTTCCTTTCTCTAATGTCCATACTATACTTTCTGAAATTTTCTGCACACGTTGATTGATGACTAAGCTACTCATAATGTAAAAAACACTTCAAAATTTAACTAATAAGAAAATTTTAAAAAGAAAGAATAGCTTAGATGCACAATACCTGTTGAATGTTTGCATCCCTTCTGTGTTCTCAACTTCATCAACTCTTGTCTTCAAGTCCTCTTTCATGCTTTAGAGATCGATCTTCCCATTTATCTTTCAGTGACTGCAAATTCTCTTCCAAATTAAGAATATAATCAGCTTCTTTCTTGCCACAACCACACAGACACTTGGTAATGTCCCATACAAAGAAACAAATTAAAGACGAAGAAGAAAGGAGGAGGGACGAGTTGAAGAGAGCAAGAGTGCCGACGGTGTGGGTGGGGGAGGTTGAAGAAGAGTAAAGTTAGATGAGAGAAGACATGTGAGGAGAGGGGTCATATGAGAAGACGCATGTCAGACAAGTGTCTGACATGCGCCTACGGGACGCCTTTAGGCGTCCCAAATGGATTTGGGACCCCTAAAGTCTGGGTTTAGGCGTCCCAAAATCATTTTGGGACGTCTAATCCCAGCTCCAGACGCTAAAAAAAATTTACAAAATTTATATTTCGTGCCAGGAAGCACTTTAGACGTCGCAAATTCAAATTTGGGACGCCTAAAGGTTCCCCTGCATATATATAATTACGAAAATGCCACCGCCTCCCTTTTTAACCACCCAATTTTCAATTTGGGACGTCCTTGGGGGTGGTTATATCTCAATTCTGTAGTAGTGAACAACACATTAGCTGGCACCAGGGCTTTAAACTTCATACTTATGGATAATGAGGTATCCTCCAACAACATGCTAAATAATCCACTTAAGTTTACTTGGTATAGTTCACATACATACAAAGCTTATCTTATGCCGCCTTCTACAAATTCTAATTACTTTCCTCTTTTAAGTTATGCAAAATACATGCCGCCGCAGTTGATGAGCACATATTTGACAAATTCAAAATGAATGTAGAGAGGGACGACGCTATTACTTTAAGGATTACACGGACGTCGACAACACCTTGCCTATTAGACTATGTGGTCATGCCCACATTATTGTATTCCATACATGCACACAAATATGTTATCGTATGAAGGGGCAGACATTCCTTCCAATGCATTTGAGAATGTGCAGCTATATAAAATAATACGAGACAAAATAGTTGCCACCAACTTTAGAGGTACATACAAACTTCATGACCTCCTCTATTGCATGACATTTATTAAAACCTATCTTATTAACTGCCACATTTGCATGGACGTTGTTAGCTTGGTCCAGACATATGGTCGATATACGGCCTTTGGTGTTGCCCAAAATAGTGGATGCGCATGATCAAGATTGCGGCTTAATTACCTTGTCAGCTTTCAAGTGAGGGATCCCTCTTGTGTCACATTCACACCACTTAGATTGATGCAAACATGACTAACAAGAAAGGGATCCCTATTATGTCTTATTGACCTTCAGAAGGAATAACGACAAACAATGGCTTCTTATTTTGTGCCTTCTTCCCAAGTAAAACATGATCTAATATCTCTTGAAACACATGATATATATATTAAATATGATGTTTTTACACAGCGAGGGGAAACACAAAAAAAAAAAAAAAGAATCTGAGACATATTATGGTGCAAGAAACATCGGCTAGTGCAACGCACAGGGGAGAATCCCTCATTGTATAATATATAAAACACAACTTTTTGTGAATAAATTCACAAATTTTTTTTCTGCTCAAAAAATGTATCCATAAATTTTTATCATGTACCGTATACTCTAATCTGGAAAAATACTTAGTACTCCTAGAATACCAACTCATCCACACTCTATCCAATTAAAATGCTCTAACTAAGATAATTTTAATCATATCCCACATGTTAGCTAACTATCTTCAATTATTTTATTGTTTTAAAAATTAAAGATGCCTAGGGTTTGATAAATTACTCAACTGCCCCCCTCTTCCCCCTCCCTTAGACTCTCTCTCTTCTCTCTTCGTTCATTGACAGAGACTAATGAAGAGCGTGCTCAATCTCTCTCCCATTTTGTTCTTGGGTGCTGATGACTGTGGTAGATAGGTTAAAAAAGGACCTGGGAAGGAATCACTTTCGAAGCCTATAATGTCCTCCATCTCTCTTCGATTTCTTTTCAAATGTCCATCTAGAAAATGTTAACAGTGGCACCGAAGAAGAAAATACTTACTGCTCTCCACTCTCTTTTCATTCTTACTCTTCTACGCATCCTCCATCACCGAGCAAATATATAAAACTTGCTATCTATGTTTAACCTCTTTTCCACAGCCGTTATTGAGGTTGCGCTCTGACGGTGCCTCCGAATGATGAGAGGAGGGAGGTAGAGAGAAGGAAGAAGAGAGGTCAACTGAGTAAGTTACTGAACCCTAGGTATTTTTATTTTTTCAAAACAATAAAATAATAGAAAATGGTTTGCTGACATGTGGGATTAAAATTATCTGAGTTGGAGAATTCTTATTAGATAGAGTATGAATGGGCTGGTAATCTGGAAGTACCTAAGTATTTCTCATCTAATCTATGCCAAGACATAATCATTTTATATAGTTAAACTTAATAAATCATTCTGTTACTATAACTATTGTAGTTCGCCTATGCTTGTTTGTAAATATATATGTGCGGGTTCCCTTAATTGCGTAAATATATACGTAATGATTGGAAATGTAGTTCTTGTGAGCTCTTCCTTACTCTCAGAACTTATTTTCATCTAAGGGAAAAAGATAAGAAAATACCACTTGAACTTCAAAATCTCAAAATTAATCTTATGGCCTATAAGAGTATAGATATTGACTACAAGAGTATAGCAATTGATAACTCATTTTAGTAGAAAATCACTCATTTGGAATTTTGAAGTTCAAGTAGTATTTTCTTGTTTTTTTCCCTTTATCTAAAGATATAAATTTATTTTTTTCAGATCTATATATTGAGTGTTATTACAATTACTACAAAAATTTTCTTTTATTTATTTTATATTTTTATATTTATCATTTTCATAAATATTTATAAATTTTTATATAAAGGACAAAGAAGGCAAAATTTTGGTTACTGATGGAGATATTAAAATAGGTGGGAATCCTACTTTTATAAATTGTTCAATGATGAAGGGGGAGGGTCGACTTGAGACATAGAGGATTTGACAATTCGAGAAGGTGAGCTTAATTTGTTATTTTATCTCAGGATTCAAGTTGGCGAGATCAAGAAAGCTCTTAAGAGAATGGAAAATGATGAAGTTGTTGAACCTGATAATATTTCTATTGAAGTTTGGAAATGTTTGGGTGAAGAGGGGCTGTTGTGGCTTTTTAAGTTATTTAATGAGATTCTACAATCTAGGAAAATTCATGATGCTTGGGTAAAAGGTACTTTGGTGCTTGTTTATAAGAATAAAGGAAATATTTAGAATTGTGCAAACTATAAAGGAATTAAGCTTATGAGTCACATAATGAAATTGTGGGAAAAGGTAATTAAACACAGGTTGAGACTGGAGACTGATGTTTCTGAGAACCAATTTGGGTTCATGCCGAGAAGGTCCACTATATAAGCGATTTATTTACTAAAGGGGCTAATGGTAGAGTATCGATGCAAAGGAAGGGACTTACATATGGTTTTTATTGACTTGGAAAAAACGTATGATCGTGTGCCAAGAGATGTACTTTGGAAAGCATTTGAGAAGAAGGGGGTGCGTGTTGTATATATCAAAGCAATTCAGGACATGTATGATGGGGTAACAACTAGTGTTAGAACATCTGGAGGTGAGACAAAGGACTTTCCTATAAGGATTGGCCGATCTTAAGGATCATTTTTGAACTCTTATTTGTTTAACATAGTGGTCGACATTCTAATTGATCGAGCTTATCAAAGAAGAGATCCCTAACTATATACTTTTTGCTAATGATATCGTTCTATTGGCTGAATCAAGGGAGGAGATTAATTTTAAACTTGAGATATGGAGGGACTTTGGAGTTGAAGTGTTTTCGTCTAAATAGAAGCAAAATAGAATATATGCATTGCAAGTTTGACAAGAGACAAGTAAGAAATGGTGTGAAGGTTAAATTGGGAGAACAAGTCATTCGACAAGTGGAAAAGTTTAGATATTCAGGACAAATTATACAACAAGATGGTAAAATTGATGAAGATATAAATAATAGAATTTAGGCTAGGTGGTATAAATGGAGAAAAGTTATTAGAGTTTTTTGTGATCGAAAAGTTCCTAATAAGGTAAAAGGAAAGTTTTATTGCATTGCTATAAAACCACCAATGCTATATAGTAGTGATTGTTGGATTTTAAAGGGATAACATGAACATAAACTGGGAGTAGCCGATATAAGGATGCTAAGATGGATATGTGATCATACAAGAAAAGATACGATTCGTGATGATCATACACGTGAACGAGTTAGAGTGGCACCTATTAAGAAGAAAATAGCAGAAAATCATCAGAGGTGATTTGGACATATCCAAAAATGGCCATTGGGTTCACCGGTGAGGAGGTTCGATCAAGCAATTTGGAGCCCTCTAAAAAGAGGTAGAGGAAGACTGAATCAAACCCTCAATAAGGTTATAGAACGGGATCTATTAGTTAATAATTTGTTAAAAAATTTGGTTTTTGATAGAGCACAATGGCGTTGTACGATCCATGTAGCCGACTTCACTTAGTGGAATAAAGCTTTGTTATTGTTGTATAAATATTTATATATTTTTTATAGGTTTTTATATTTTTTTTATACTAGAGCAGGCAACTTAGTCACAGAATATTGTTAGGAAAAGGAATCAGTCTTATCAAAGAAGGACAGCTCGAAAGTAATATATTTAGTCCATTGTTCATTTTTTTTTGTTAATACAACTCACGCATCCATTATACCCACTATATGGGTTAATTCATTCTATATTTATATAATTATTATCTAGTATATCTAGTAAGTCAATAAAGCAAAGATGCATATGTATCTATATTTAAATATTAGATAATATTAAACCCTTAAGATGTCAGATTTTTCATACACTCGGCTATTTGACCGGTTGTGTGTGTATCCCCTCTTAATGTAGTTAATAATAAGAAAAAGGAAGAGTATGGAATTGAAAAGCATATTTGTAATATATACATATAAGGATATAGAATTAAGGGATGTACCCATTCTTTGAATATTATTAATATATGAACCAACATTGAATTAATGAATGCATATTCTAAATGGGAAAAATATTCTAAGAGTTACGTCCTTTGAGTAATTAGTTAATAGATAAAGGTACATATCTTTTCTTTTTTTTTTTTGCCAGAAAAATAATGGGACATGTCTATTTGTTAAGGGATGCCAAGAGTTATATGAAGAGGCCCTTTGAGCCCTTCAGTTAACATCAGAAAGTTGAAGCATTCCAAAGATTTTTTAGTGTTGAATTAATTTTCTCAAGAGTGAGTACTAGTAAAAGTCTATCATCTATTTATTTGCTTCCAACGAATCACGCATCTTCTTGTTGTGGTTGTTTTTGGTTCAAAGCCCTTACAGGAATTATACTATAATTTCTACTCTAGTTAGTTAATGATTATCCTCCGTAAAAAAACAAAAAAAAGGCTTGATCAAACAATATGTTTTCCCCAAAAAAATTGGCTTTTGAGAGCTCCCCAACTAAACATGGGTCTGCATTAATTATAAGGAACAAATCTTAGTCCTTCGCTGTGCTACAAATCTTGTGTGTTCTTATTTTGCACTCGGTGAACTTCATTCATATGGAACAAATCTTAATCATAAGGAACATATTGTTTTGCACCCTGTGAACATGGGTTTGCATTAATTATAAGGAACAAATCTCAGTCCTTCGCTATGCTACAAATTTTGTATTTTCTTGTTTTGCGCTATGTGAACTTCATTTATGTGCTATTTTAGTTTTTATATTTTTCTTGTTAGCGAATAGAATATAAAATTTGATACTTTTGTTGTGGTCTCTATTTTCTTCACAATGCAACACACATTGTTCAGACATCTATGGTGTCAAACCCCTTAACATTTCGATATTTACAGAGTAATAAGCGCACAATTTCGTAGGCATACAGAACTAACATAAACATATTGATTACAGGTGCTTGTTTACAGTACAAGAAAATTCCCATAGGGTTAGAAAAATACGTACCGAGTCTCCAAAAGAAATTAAAACTACATCTATGATAACCAACAACTTTGCCTTCTTGATCCAGACACTTCAATTGCTGGTATTTACCGTTTTGTCCCTAAAGCCGCTAGCTTTTGCTGGAATGTTTTCAAGTGTAGGAAAAGGGTGAGATTTAAATAAATATTAGTAGTAACAAACAATCATTCATAGAAAATGTAATAAATAAATATGTCAAGGATCAGATAATGCAATATTATAATAACACATAATTCAGTTCAGTCCGAAATATATTTAGGGCAAACCACTTTTTCGACCCCTACGAATTCCGTACCTCAGTTCTCTGACCGGGCATATCAGTATACTCATAGGCACTATATATCAGTGTGCCGTAGGCATTGTGTATCAGTGTACCCATAGGAACTATGAATCAATGTTCCTGTAGGCACTGTGTATTAGTGTACCCGTAGGCACTTTGTATCATACATATTACAAAGATGACATACACAAAGCATATACAAATTCACATAATGTATGAAACATAGAGTTTCTACCTTAAGTCCCTTTTTCAATTCCTCCGTCGATCCTAAACTTTGGTTCCGGCTCAGCTACTTCCAGTTCCTTGTGATTTCTCCACTTTCTTTCTCTAGCTGTGTAGCCTCTCTCTCTCTCTCTTTACTCTTGCTTTTACTTGCTTGGATTTCCACTTCTTGAAGCTCACTTGTTTTCTCTTGTTCTTCAACTCTTCGTCACCTCTCTCTCTCTCTCTCTCTCTAGCTTCAATTGAACCAAAATGAAGGCTTGGGAAAGAGAAAAGGCCTTATAAAAAAATATCCTTCTTTCTTTTGTATATTTTATGGCAATTTAAACACATGCCAATTAATATGGATGATAATCTTTTCTCTTTCCTCATTATCCTTGACCAAAAATACATATTGGGAAAGAGTAAAATATGTCTTCAATTATCCCTTTTTACCTCTTCCACATAATTTTTAATTGGAGTTGCAAAAGTTGACTTAGGTCTTCACACTTCTTTTTTTCTTTGACCACCTCTCCCAAAAATTGCTCTAAACAAATATAAGTTCCAATTAATTATTTTTTTTCCTCCTCCTACCTCTTCTGGACAACATACAGCTCCAGAAAAGGGAAAAATATTTATCTTCTTGCTTAATATGGCAAATTACCATTTTACCCTTACATTTTGTGATTTTCACAAAAGCCAGCAGAATTTTCCTTAAACTTTGAAAATTCATACCTTTATTTACAGATGTTCAACTGTAGTGATTCCAAAGTCTATGTGACCATCATTGAATCTATTTTTAAGGAAAAATATTTTCTTTAGCCAATTGGAAGCACATAATTCCAGAATTAATATTTATTGGATACTACCATAGAAACTTGCCAGTTTCACTTGGCTAACTTCAAAAATACATAATTCTTAGTGTACAGGTCCAAATAACTCATATGACCTATCAAATTAAAGCTTAGAATGTCTGCTTTCATTTTGAAAAACTTTACATTTATTGAACATCATTTGATTATCCAAAACCACATGACAATCTTACTGCCTCGCAAGAAATTTCACTAGTAGCATTGTCCAATTCACCAAAATTCACCATTTGTTCTATTTATTGAAATAAATATACACTAGATCTTTGGTGTATGAATTTTGGAATATTACACATGGCTGCTAATTCACAAGTGCTCAAAGATACACAAAACCACTGATTGTGAGGACAGTTCTAACTGCATAACATGCCACTTGCCTATGCATAACAGTTCTAACTGATTGTGAACTAAATCTCATAAGGTTTAATTTTTGGGACCAAATATAGAGGTTCAAATATCCTAGAAACTTTTTGGGAACTAAATATAGGCTTCTGTTGATAGAGCTGAATCAATATAAATAATTGTTTGCACTGTCTCTATCCCTCATCTCTTTCTATTTCCTGCATATCCTTCTTATACTATGTTTTGTGTTACAATATGCATTATATTTCAAGTAATTATTATAGTTTAATTTTCACAAAACAACCATTTAATTTAAAATCATTTTCAAGCTTCTACATACACTTTTGTGAAAACTGATCAACCATTCTTGCAAACAAGTTTTGAACTTTAATTTATATAAATTGTCATTTATACTCTATTTTATTGTAAAAAGTGTTTAAAGATCTGAAAATTTTTAAACACTTAATTCTCTCACACCCACTAGGGTGTGTTGTTATTTCTAACATTTGATATTAGAGCATATCTCTTATGAAGTACTCATGATAGTTAACCATTTAAGTGTGAGTAAGAGATATTGGATTTCACTATTATAGTTAACCCTTAGTGGATTGGATTTAGCCAAATCCCATGTAAGTAAATGGAACTATTAAGTAAATATGTAAAAGATATGGATGTGGACCCACTTGTATGAAAAAGAGGTGGGAACACTTATTCAGGCATTAGGAAACTCTCGCATTAGGAAGGATTGATTTGGTAATTTATTTCTCCTTTTCTTGAGTAGTGGACTCATTTTTTTAGGCATTGTTAGGCATTAAATATGAGAACTTATAGCGGGGATTCAAATATTATTTGTCACGTTATAAGGAACTAGCTTATTCCGTTAAACTCAGTCCTTGTCAGTTTCTTTTGGGTGGATTATTTATGTGAATATTGATGAATCAACTAAATATACACACACATGCATACATACATGTGTGTGTGTGAGGAAGGCCCCATATGTAATAGGATCGAATTTATAATTGAGGATTAAGTCAAGTGTGAATGTGGATAATATTTTTTGCTATAATTTGGATCAATTTTATGCATAACTACTAGGCATAATTATAGCTACCAAAAGAAAATGCCATAACAGAATACAAAAATTTACAAGGTGTTACCTAAAAGTTACACGCGAAAAACACAAATATATGCATGCATCTTAAGTTTTCTTATCATGAATAGTGCAGAATTTGTTTAACTCTGCCACTATTATATGCAACCTTATGGCAAGTTGTATTCATAGTATGCTAACATGAATCAGATTTTATAACATTTGGAGACATGTATGAATGTGCATTCAACAAAAAAACATATTAATTGTGTTGGCTTGATTCAAAAACAACTTTATCTAATAACTAATATACGCAATACATTATATGTACAACCATTGCATTAAGACCTTTCTTTTAATAATACATTGCATTAAGACTTTGATCTTTCACTTTACACTTCGACATTTTAAGTGACTGAGTCTTGGAGGTTCAAGACAGCCATTAAGCCTTTGATAATTAGCATAATTCAGTCAAACCACATTTTAGTGATTAGCTAAAATACAATAATTTTTTTTGTAGCGATGAATCCTTTTTCAACTTTAGCTTTTCCATGGAGCATATATTCTTTGCATTTTGATCTATAAACAAAGAAAATGCTGATAACCCATATCTTTTGTTGCCAATTTTACAAAATTATTTCACTGTATGATCAAATCGTCTCCTAACTACAATCTCCAACACCCACTAAAAATGATGGCATCTTATTCTAAACCTAATCTTTTCTCATTCACAATCTTCTTCCTTATTTCAACTTGTGTGATATCCCTTACTAAAAACTCATTCAACATATATACCATACACTGAGATTCTCCAAAGTCCCCACTATCCAATAACACCACAACACACTTCCAAAGGTTCCATGATGCCTTGGTTCCATCTAACGATCGAGTGAACGAATTATTCCCCAATAACGCTAGCACTACAAAAGATGATGACCCACGTCTTATTGTGCTTGGCCATGGTATAGGATAATACCTCATGCAGTACTCCTTGGGCTTTCCACAATTCACAACATACGGCTTCATCGACACAGGTAATTAATTAATGCTGTGATCACTATATATAAAAAAAAGTTGATCAGAATTTTTTAACTTTTGGGTGTGACAATGACAGGTAGTAGCTGGCCTTGGTTACAGTGCAAACCAACCACAAGTAGTTGTGATCAAGGTCATCTAGAATTCTTGAATACTAGTGTTTTCGGGGCTCTCTTACCCATTAACCATTGTAACCACATGTGTAACGCTGTTGTAAGGGCATCAGTCTCATTTGTCGGTAATGATCCAGATAATTGTCAATGTATGTATGTGCAAGGATATGGTGATTGGTCAGGTTCATATGGACATGTGTTCTATAGTATTCTCGGACTTCAAACAATAACTGGGGCTTAGGTGGGATTTCCTAAGTTCTTATTTGGATGTAATAGAGTTTAGTTCTACAGCTTTTGGTATTATTGGATTTGGAAGGGATCCAGCATCATTGATCTCACAAATCTATAACAGAATAGATGAAAAATTTGGATATTGTTTAGTTCCAACAGGAGGCCCTGTTATATATAGCGAAATGAGGTTTGGGCAAAATGCTGTCATTGCTGGACTAGATGTCGTGTATACTCCATTGGTAGCAGGAGAACCAGCAAAGTTCTATTGGGTTTCATTAGAAGGAATTAGTGTGGGAAACAAAAGGATACCGTATAGAACAGGTGATATGATGATTGTAAATTTGATACCATGAATTGATTTTGTCAATGTTGTTTCATTGCTCCACTTTTTTAGTGTTTTTTTTTTTTGTTAAATGTTTGAATTGTTTGTGTTTAAGGGACATAAATGACTCATTTAAAATTTGCTTTTACATTATGTTAATAACGAAAATTTATAACTATTGTATTATTATATTCTTAGAATGATATATGATTATCATATTCTTACCTAGAAGTTGGGAAGATTGTTACTAAAATATTTAATACACTAAAATAATTGTCAAAACATTGGTTATCATAATTAGAACATGCTGTTCAAAAAAAAAAAAAAAATTAGAACATACATTTTTTTTTGTTTTGTTGTTGATCATTAGCCAAAAAGTGATTAAGATTTATTATTTCATGTGATAGTGCTTACAAAAAATGCAGGGGAAATAGGCAATATGGTCATCGATTCTGGGGCATTAGTGCCTAGGTTACCACAAGAACTTTGCGCAGAAGTTGAAGCAGAACTTGGAGCAGAATTGGACCTATTAATTACACAAACGTGCTCATGACCCATTTAAACTTCGCAACCTTTGCTATTCACAAAATAGTATTGAGGCAATGGGAGGTTCGACAATTATTATTCATTTAAGAGGAGCAGATCTCCTTCAAAGTGAAGAGAACGTCTATAACAGGTTGATGGCCAAAGTGTGCTTCCATTTTATACCTGACTCATGGAAGAGCTATCCTTGGGGTAATGACTCAGACAAACTTCATGGTTACGTTTAACCTTCAAAGGGTACGTAGAAGTTTCCTTCAAGAAAATGGATTGTGCCACAAATCAAAATTTTATATATATATATATATATATGCGCACATAAGAGCATTTACGATGCAAAAGAACGTAATTGTATATCGCATCCAGATATCATAATTAAGTAAATTTGGGAGGCCCGTTTTTTTTTTATTTCCTCTTCATTCATCTTCAAATGCAGTCTCTACATGTATTCTGTAAATGAAGCAGACGTGCAATAACTGACTTAATGAGCAGAAGTTGACATTGAATTAGAAAATCATGGAACAAAAAACCGGACCGAACCGGCCGGTTCGACCGATTAAACCGGAAACTGGTTAGTAATCCTGTCTGGTTTGATGGTTAAACCGTGAAACCGGTCTGAAATCAGTCAGAACCGGTGGGTCAACCGGTTGAACCGGTTTCTTTTGTTTTTTTTCAAATTTTTATTTTTTGATTTTTTAGGGGAAAATGGAATGTTGAAGACCAAAATGAAGAGAAAAATAAGTAAAGAAAGGACAAATCTAAAAAAAATAAAGAAGATAATGAAAAAATTATTTAAAAAGATATAATAATTATAGGAAAGGAGATATCATTGTATAAGTATAGGTATTATAACAAATACTAAAAAATTTTAAGCATTTTTTTTCTAAAAATTTTCATTTTTATCTATAGAAGTTTAAAAATATATTAATATATATTGCCACTAATAAATTATATTATTTTAATATGACAAGTTCAACTATCGGTTAGACCCCGGTTGACCCATTAACCCTTAAATATGTGCTGTGACCGGTTCATTGCTAGGTCTAGTTTTTCATTCCTTGTAGAAAATAGAGTACAAAGGTTTTTCAATGGAATGTAAAAATGGAAAAAGGCATTTAAATACCACTTGAACTTCAAAATCCCGAATTAGTTTTATTGACAATAAGAGTAATGGAAGTGACAAAAAGAGTATAGCAATTGACAATTCAAGTTTTTGGGAAATCACTTATTTGAGATTTTAAAGTTTAAGTGGTATTTATTTATCTTTTTCACATGTAAAAATGAAGGCAATATTTTGCATTTAATTTCTGTACCCCCAACTTAATGAGGTGGTACTTTATGTTTTTATGGAGAACTAATCGTTAGAGATAAGATTATACCCTTTGAAAGTCCATTATTTGAAAAAGTTCTTTTTACCAATTGTATTAATTAATTAAATGCATGCTTGTCTGTCAAGGCTCATGTTAAGCGTAAAGTCAATATGTTAAGTACAATGTAAAACTAAAAGGTCACTCGTAGTGTTAGCTTTAAGGGTTCGTTTTTGGTATAAGTGATAGCATTAAAAGTTTTTAATCCCGTGTGTCCAAATTTTTTAAACTAATCTAATTAAAATTTCTCTGCCATTTTCCCTCATACAAAACAGACCCTAAATGTAGATTTTCACACATGTGGTTATGACAGAGCATGTTAGTCTAGTTTTGAAATTTTAAAAGATAGCAATCACTTCCAATATACAACAGCATTTGATTTTATGGGTCTATCCATTTTAAGCTACCTCAATTTTGTATTTGAGAATATAATCAATTTGATTGTGAAAAAGAAATATGTAATTGAGTGATATTTTATTTGAGGATCAAGTATGCCGAAAAAGTGGCTCATTATGATAATGCTTGTACAAAATTTGAAGGTAAATTTTACACACAAAAAATACAAATCTATGTCTGCTTCTTAAGTTGTCTTATCATGAATAATTAAGAATTTCTTCAGCTCTTTTATTATTACATGCAAGCTTGCATTTCATTTTCATAGTATGCTAATTAACATGAATCAGACTTTAAAACATTTGGAGATGTGCACGAATGTGCATTCAACAAAACAATCATATTGATTTTGGTTTCTTGATTCAAAACTGATTAATCTAATAATTAGTAGATGCAATACATTGTACAACTATTCGATTAATTAGCCTTTGATCTTTAACATTGCAAATAAACCACTTTTTAGTGAGCTAGGATAGAACCGTTTTTCATGCAGTAGCGTATTTCTTTCCGACTTCGACTTTTTCCTGCAACGCATATCCTTTGCATATTTGATCTTGGGGGGGGGGGGGGGGGGGACCTATTTTTAAATCTAAACCTAGATATGAAGTTTGTATATATATTTTGATGTACGTATTCTTTATAGATACGAAAATTAAAATTGACATGGATTTGTGATGGACAACAATTCATCGTAAATCTGTCACAAAAGAAGATTTTTTTTTGGTGATGGATTAACATTGAAAAATATAAATTCTGTTGCATAAAAGTTGTGACAAGCTAAATTTATACTAATCCCTTGTAGAGCCATCTTAGATTAATGTTGTCCCAAATGCACCCTTAGTTTTTTTTTTTAAATTAAAGGGAGATGCACTAGCTAACAGCCTAAAGTTACGAATAGGAATGAACTCACGACTTCCCACTCACATTGTAAGAGTTTTCATACTATTAGACTATATAAGGGCATTTCATTATTGTCAAACGCGCAAGTTGCATCTCCAAGTGTACCAGAATTATATTTCTAACTTACAAAATCGTGTCGAATCGCCTTTAAACCTATAATAGTTGTAAAACTTAGTTAAACTCCCAAGTTCACACATTGAGTTTACCCTTTTTCTAATTCTTTTAGCTTATAAAATCGTGTTAATTTATTCTTAAACTTGTTCTAATATTTTTTATTTGACTATATTCAGTGACTTTATATAAATTTTATAGAAATTTCCTTGTTCAGTATGATAAATTGTAGATGTTGATGAATTTAATTTCATCAATTACTTTGATTTAAAATATATTTAAATTAAATTATTCTTATTTTTATACTCAGTGACTTCATATGAATTTTATAGAAATTTCTTTGTCCAATACGATAAATTATGGATGTTAATGAATTTAATTTCATCAATTACTTGGATTTAAAATATATTTAAATTAGATTATTCTTATTTATAATATTTTAATTATTTAATTGTTCACTAATAATATTTATTTATTGATACAAGTAAACTCTTACGAGTTTACGATTCAAGTTCACGATATGAGTTTATGTTATTGTCACGTGTTTGCTTAAATTTATGAGTTTGATTACCTTGCATGAGAGATAATGTGTGAAAATTTATTGTAGAAAGATAATAATTAGCATGTATTGAATGGGATAAAAATGGAAAAAATAGTTTAAGAATTTGAGACAAACAAGATTTATTTCTTAAGAACTGCTCCATGAGAGAGATTGAATCTTATAAAAAGAATGAAAAATCACACCAAGATCCCAACCAAGGAAAATAATCTCTCAAAAATTCCTATAACTTATCAATAGTGCTAGTTTCACTTGTAGATTTTTCAGATATTATTTTTCCTTGGTGGGACATTGGTGACTTTCCCTAAAAGAAAACCGGAGGCAGTATTTTAGTTTGTTATTTATCAATGTAATTACTATTGCCTGGTTTGTTAATAAGGGAACACTACAACATAAAAAAAAGGAAATATTTGATGATTATTTTATCTTAATTATAAATAGGACAACCGTCATTTATAGATGTATATTTTATTTAGCATGGGCATATTATCAGTTTTCTCTTATAATTAGACTCATCATTTGGTCCATCCTTGAACCATATTTATGTTGTCTCCACCAAGTTCTATATGGTTTTCTATCTAGTAGCACATTAATTTCAGTGGTATAGCGTAGAAGGGTACGAATTTCTTGCTTCAATATTTTTCCAGCTACTCTTTCTATAAAACTAATGTGCTACTAACTTCCCCTTCCCTAAACCCTATTATACCAACTTCAGTTGTATAACTATTTTCATTTTAGATAATATATCATTTTATAAAAAAAAAAAAAGATATCGTTTTCAGAACTTTTCGTGGTTTATAAAGTAGTAATATTACCAGTTTCTTATACGGCAGGCTCAGCAAAAGGTTCCTCATAACTGAGTCTGGTTTCAATCTCCCATGGACAAATCTGCAACGCAAGAATTCCAAAAATCAACATCATCCTTTCAAAATGTACACACAAATTGTTGAAGTGGACACAAACACACAGGATTTAAAGTTTTCCATTTATAATCTAAAATGTCACTTTGTGTTAAATGCAAGTGATTGGGGAAAAACTTCAAACACTGAGAACTTCGTTCATTAACTCATGTTCGGCTTTACGGACAATGGGGAAATTAAAAGAAGGCAATCGTACTATTTTGGTCTGTGAGCCTGTCTTAAGTAGTCCTCATACTCCATTTCAGACACAAAAAGAAACATAACAATACCTCAGTAAATAATAAGATATAACTTTTATTGCTATTTATGCGAGATCAAATAAGAACTCCTTCATAGGGGCATTTGAAACCCAAAATTGTGTCGAGAATTCAGGAGTTGGTGAAATAGATGACGAAAACAAGAAAAAACAACGCCTAACCTCAAAGATTTCAGAGGAAAACATCAAACCACGGCAAGGAGAAAGGAATAGCCATGGAATCACTTGAACGAGAGAGGAAGAGACGCTCTTGTACCGAAGGGATGAGTGAGACCTGGACTCGTGTATATATAACCGTTAAATAAATCCTTTTACATATAGTACTACATTCTAATTATTACAGGATTTTACTTATGCATATATATATATAGAGAGAGAGAGAGAGAGACCTCTTCTTAAATGCTTTCTACTCTCTCCATACTTTCTTTCTTATGTTGTATCAGTCTCTTTTTAATCTAACATTAATGATTGTTTTTATTCATATTTTTTCCAACGGTTTATAATTATATATATATATATGGAGAGAGAGTAGAAAAATCTACTTTTCACTTATAAATACCACTCCCTCCAGTCCTCACTCCTCAATATAAAACATATTTGGGAAGTTGACCTTGACCCTAAATATAAGATATATTTTTCATATTTATCTCTTTTTTCCTAATTTACCCCTATTGATATTTCCTCAATAATAATCAAGTAGAGGGAATGAGGCAAATAAGAAAGATGATTTAGGTGATTTAGAAAATACATGTCATATTAACTAACAAAACCTACTTCCTAATATAATCAAATTAGGTAAATATGTCTCATATTAAGGACCTGAGAGAGTACAAACTAAGTCAATACAGTTTGGTTAAATCCCACAAGAAGGTTCAATCTTAAGTCATTGTAGATTAAACGGTAACTTAGAATCTCCATATAGAGGAAGCATAATTGCTAAAAAAAACAGAGAATTAGCAATAAAATTCCTTCACTGAACTGATTTAGCAATGGAATTTTGTTGCTGATTAATTAGTGACAGTCTATATTATGATATAATCATTAGAATTTCATCGTTAAATTCTGCCGCAAATGCACTATGTTTTATAATGACTTCATTATGAACTTGGAGTTTTATAGAAAGGTTTGGACATAATAGGTATGGCTGCTCAAAAAGGACACAAAAGATCGATGCATAACTTTACCATGATTGTTATGATGTGCATCTACGTAATAGGTTGTCCAGGGACAAAAGAATTTGAGGAGGCTTTGAGATATACTTGAGATTGAGATTCTTAAGAAACCACACGTGTGCGCTTAGGTGTAGGAGTGAAGGGGAATATGCGTTTTGGTCTTGCGATAGCACTAAGAGAACGTCTCTGTAATAATGTTCAATGCATAAACACATGGAGATTCAGGATTGGAAGCTGGTGCCACATGACTAAACATGTTCCAAACGTGTGTGTGAATTGTAGGTGGGATCATGAGGTGGAAGACTTTTACAAAATGATATAAGAACATATCTATGTACGTGCTAATTTACGCTTATCGATGTTCATATTGGTGTAGCTCCTACAAATAAAGATTGTCATATATCACGGTTATGAACCGTCATATATACGAACGCTATAAAAGTTCGATGTAGACACATTACGTGTTATTTATTTCAGACCTATTATGACGGTTATAATATAACACTTGTTATATATTGAGGTTTTGTGAGGCCATGATCTTCCCATTGTTGTGATAATAATTAACAGGCATACGTAAACAACCATCATAATATATGATAATGCTTGCATGATACATAACACTCTCATTTTACAACCGTTATTTGTTTAGTAACATACATAACAGTTTGTATATAAGAACCGTGTCTTTTAATAAAAATTACTAACGGTCTCACATAGACAACCGTTATGTATTAAATACATATATAATTGTTTATAAATAAGAACTATGAACA
This sequence comes from Inga laurina, assembly GCA_963855925.1. NCBI lineage: Eukaryota > Viridiplantae > Streptophyta > Magnoliopsida > Fabales > Fabaceae > Inga > Inga laurina. The sequence goes on along the minus strand of OY979702.1, from coordinate 61,539,527 downwards.
TTTATAATATATAACAGTTTTTATATAATAATCGTGATGTATGGATATAAAACTCTTTAAGTGAGAGTTTCTGAGCTAATTGATTTCCTCTATATATAATAGAATAACAATACCTTCCACATCGAGTGGCTATGCAATCTGACATAGATTAATACATTCCAAGCTTTGTGGTGAAAATCAATGACAACTGTGCACGTTTATAAGTAATAATAATGTAACTAGTGACATATATATAATTGTATCTCTTCATATGAATTAACCCCTAAAAAGCAAAAGACTCTGAGGAAAAACATATACTCCTATCAAAAAGGGCGGAGGGGCAGTATGCAAACCCTTAAACTCAAAGGTTTCCATAACCATGTGCCCTTTCTAATAAGGATATTTGTTTTTCCCCATCTTCCTTTGCTTTCCCAGGCCAGCTTAATTTCTAAATAGACACAAGGTATAGGTGAATACTTACATTATTATATAGATAGATCAAGAGTGTGATTGATTCTAGCCATAAAGCGTAGAAAATCTTGATCCATCTAAATTGCATGGCTACTCGATGTGGGAAGTACTACTCTATTATATATATATATAGACGAGACCAAGTAGTTCAGAAACTTTCACATTGAAGAGTTTAAGACTAATCACAATGTTGAATTTTATAGTTTTTAACTTGGTGCCACCTACTCAATAGAAAAACAGAAGAGGAACCTTCAGTCAAAGCAATATAAGATTTTCAAAAAAAATTTCACAAAAGCAATTTAATGTGTCACCTGAACTGGTTTATTCACAGAGCTTGTTCAAGTATGACTCTTGGTACATTTGAACTAATTTATTCACAGAGCTGGTTCATGTATGACTCTTGGTACATTTGAACTAGTTTATTCACAGAGTTGGTTCATGTATGACTCTCATCGGTAAAACTAAATTAGTTTATTCATTACATCCCTATTGAACTTTTTGAAGTAACTTTCAGAGATATGGATACTTCCAAAAAGGAGATGTATTTGCTTAGGGATCATATCTCTAGAAGTTACATCAAAAAGATCAATAAAGTAGAAATCTTTAGTCAAAGCAATGGGTTGATAACTTCCTGTAACAAGAAATGAACTTTTGATCAGAGCAATAATAGGTTTTCTAAAAAAAACATAACTTCACAAAAGAAAGTTAATATCACCTTGAATGCTTTATTGTGTTGTAACTTCACAAAAGCACCTCAATTGAATAAGGAGAAAAGAGCACCAAAGCAATAAGACCTAGCTAGGGTTTACGAACAACGAAAAACACGAGTTAGGGCGAGCAAAAGTACCTTGCTTAGCAGTCACTAAGATAAGTGTGAAGGTATTCACTAGCACGGTTGTCATTGAGAAGTAAGACAAAGGCTTTTATGGTAGGGCTTCACTAAAAATGACTCTTGATGGCAAAAAAGACAACAGGAGTAGTAGGGTCATGATGTTGGCGGGTTTCGTTCAAACGAACTAAATGTCAAGTATATTCTTTTTCAAATGCTTAAATAGAAGAGGAAGGGTAAGATTTTTTGGGTTGTCGTGCCTAAGATTTTATATAACGGTTGTATAGATAAATTTATTATGATTCTTTGTTAATAACTGTGATTTATATCATTGTTTTAACATATACATATATCACGATTATTAGTTAATAACCTTTTGGTATGTTATTATTTTTTTAAAAAAATAATTTGTGTAGCTAGTGCTCAGATAATTAAATTTTTATATTTTATAAAAATAAAACAAAAAATATATCACCCTCAATTTGGTGAATAGCTGCCTGATAAATGAACTAAGGTTTACTATGAATTTAGGAACTTTTGTTTCCTTCAACTTGAATGAATCAAAAGTTCTAAAAATTCACAACAAACCACATATCATCACGTCATTCATCACCAGAGGAGTGGCCTGAATCATATGAGAGTATGATAGGATCATGGTGGCTAATCTCATAACTTATTAAGAATGAGATTGGCCTTCATTACTACAAAATATAGATTTAGCGGCACTGATCTTATGGCACTTCTTCAAACAGCATTGGAGGAGACTTCTACTTTTTTAAAAAAAAAAAATACATATGATAGCTTTGAAGGTTAACAAGGAAAGTGCCTTAGCTATCCAATACCTTGTACGATGCTTGCCTGGGGAAGCGCCATACAAGGGGTTATTTAAAAAAAAAAATTAGAACCCCTTGTATAGCGCTTGCTATACAAGGATATTTTTTTAATTTATACACCTTGAATGGCACTTACATAAGCAAGCACCATACAAGTTATTGGGTAGCTGTGGTGCTTTCCAACTCAAGAGTCATAGCTACCACATGTATTTCAAAAAAAAAAAGAAAAAGAAAAAGAAAATAAAGGCCTTTTCTGGTGACCCGTTTTTCTTATCCTTTTTCATTGGTGTCTTCACTACCTTAACCCTAAACTCAATCCTCCTCCCCTCCTAAAAAAGAAGAGAAATGTCTTAGGAACACCATGTTCGTAACATAACGTACTCAATTTCTTTTTCGTTGATTTTAATTTCTCTCTATATTTTAATTTCGTATTGTGACTTGCACGTATAGATCTAGATGCAAGATCGTCATCGCCCTGTTGCCTAAGTCTCTCATGTTTGAAGAAATACGTAGTCCAATCCGATTGGAAAGCTTACACCAAAGCTTGTAGTACTAGAGAATATATGTGCAACTATGGTACCCTCTTCTCTAAGTGAATACTAAATTCCCAAATCTCAGAAGCTTTTTTCTTTTTATTGTCTCCTCCTACAGAAGCTCCCTTGTAAATCCTTTTTCCATTTTTTTAATACAGAAGCTTTCTTCAATTGGCACTAAAATTTTCTTTTTTTTTTTTTTATTTTAAGTTTAAAATCTATCATGAATCTTAGCTTGTAGTTTTATATATACTTATAATTTTTTTCAGGTATTTGCTTGAAGTTACAACTCTCTCTTGTTAAACTTCCTATACATTATAAGTTTTTTTAATTTTTGAACTTACAAATATAATTTTATTAGTTGTTACTTGTTTAATTTGCTCTATGTAGTTATTTTTTTGGAGTTATTTCATTTTGGTTTGGTTTGGTTTGATTCTGGTTTGGTTTTGTTCATTTTGCTGTGAATTTGTACTGTAAAATACAAAGTTCATTAGGAAAAAAAATTACATAAAATTATTTTTTTAAAAAAAATACTTCCTATGGCACTTCTCCAAAGAAGGGCCATAGGAAGTGTGATACATGCTTCCTATGGCGCTTCCTTAAGAAAGTGCCAAATGAAGTATATATGTAACACTTCCTATGGCACTAGGAAGTGTCATACTTTATGACGCTTCCTCAAGGAAGTACCACAAGAAGTTATTTAAAAAAATAAAAATAAAAATAAGCTATTGTGCTTCCACAGCTTTCTTTTAATGACTTTGAAAGCTATGGCCCTTCCTAAGGGCCATAGTTTTCATAAAAATAAGCACTACTTATGACCTTTTTTGTAGTAGTGCTTCTTGTTCATACTAAACAAATATCCGGCCAGCCTCCTCATAGCATGATCGATGCATTCTGCATGCTACATCATTGCCTCCACTTGAGCCGGAGCCAGAGCCGGAGGTTGTGGAGGAGGAGGAGAGGGAGAAGGAGGTGGTGGAGGTTATAGAGGAGGAGGATGATGCTGTGGAATTCCTAACAAGTCTTCAACATGACATTTCATCTTGACGATTGAAAGAACAGAGGAGGATGAAGAAAGAATAGTACGATAAACATAAATAAATTGGGAGATTATATAGGTTGGGAGTGATGGGTTCGAACCATCATTTCACCTGATGAAAATATGCTGAACGAAAAGAAAAATGGAATTTTTTTTCTTAATTTTATTTGAGCTGTTCGCTGAAGAGCTCCTTAACGAGAAGAAATTTTCATCTATTCCCTTCCACTGACTTTCAGTAAGAAGCAACATTTTAATGCAAGTTGTTTCAAGATACCACTTTTTCTTTTTCGCTTTTTTCCCCCACTATTGTGGTGTTCTGAGCGTATTTTATATTTTTTATATTTATATTTATTTTTTGAATTTATTATTTTCATTTTCCTTCTTTTACATATCAAAGGTGCATGTAGTGGGAAATTTTCTATTCATTTTACATTCCGTTTACCCAACATGTCTTTAGGGCTTGATTTAATGATACATGCATCATTTGACAAATGGAGAATGGACGGAAGGACACTCCATTGTTGCAATCCGAAAACTAGTAAGAAACACGGAAACATTAATAGTGGGGTCTACTACACATATTTCTTATTGAAATTATATATCACAGGACCAGTTTGAAAATTCAAAATGAGACAGTCTACCTCATACATAAAAACGTCTTCGTTGAGAATATCGATTTCTCTATGTATCAAAAAAATATATCAATTTCCAGGTCAACATATATATATATATATATATATATATCAATTTCTCTATCACTCTTGTTTTAAACTAATAATCTCGTATAGTTGGCGTTTGATCTCAATTTATAAGTTCTAAAAAAATATATGCCAATGTCGTAATCATTAGGCAATTCAAGAATGCAATTACATAAAGACTGAATAATCACAATCCCAAATCAATTAAAGCTCAGCTCATAGAATTTTTAATGCAAAGAAATCAATTTAAACAAAACAAAACCAAGAAAGATAGACATGATAGAGTCTTTAAAGGAATAATTATTTCTCTCATCTCTCAAATATAGGGAATTTCATTCAATTCACCTATTCTAGCATCTACCATATACTTCTAAAGGTTCTACTATCTCTAACACTAATCTACTATGAATTTATAGTCAAGGGGATTTCTTGAGGTTGTAATGTTGAAAAGGCTAAATTGAGGGACAATGTAACAAACACTATACTTACACCAAATAAATTGATATATCACTTAGCACTACACAACTAAAATTAATTCACATATTTCATCATAGTGCCTTATTTGTTCTTTTTCTTTTTGCTTTTTTTCAAACTCTTTTTTCCCCTTTTCTTTCTTTCATTTTTTTCCTTTCTTCTTTTCTATTTTTTTTTCTTTTCTTTCTTTTGACTATTCACATGGCACTTTTTTTTTTTTTCACATATACAATTTTTTTTCCATAAATTATTGCACTAGGACGAACTTGATAAAGGATGTAAGCATAACATTTGTATAATGAAATATAAATAGAATTAAAAGTGAAGGGCTCAAGGGGGTAATCAAAGGTAAATGATTAATGGTTTGTGTTTAGGCCAATAGGTTCAAAAATGAATGCCGCTATCATACTACAAACTCAAGGCATTAATATAGCTTTGAATAAAAACCTAGATAAGTTCTTGAGATTAACTAGAGAAGAAGTGAATACACACACAATGAGGAAATAGAATCAAGGCTCAAGAATCTTCCAACAAGGCTTTTGTCTACCATATCAACTTCCTAAAATCAAGCTAGGCATCCAAATTAATAAAATTGCATTAAATACACTCCAATTACTTAATTGAATCAAGCAAAGGGATTACTCAAGCTTAATGCAATCATACTAGGAAATGCTTGACTTTCACAATCATCATGCATTTTAATTTTCATAAAAATATGCCAAGGAGTTGCATTAAGAAAGTGGAAATAGGAGTCCATTAAGCACTTCACAAAACCAATTCTCAAGTTTAAACGTTTTTCAATTTTTCTCAAATTTCATGAACCAATTGTGACTAGAGCAATCCCTCCCCCACACTTAATCTTTACATTGTCCTCAATGTAAATAACAAGTAAAAATTAACTTGACTTGTTTCTTGGGTGAAATAGTAAGTTATAAAGTCCAATTCAAGATTGAAGCACAACACTTCAACAATCACTATGAGGGGAAGAAGAAAGAAACAAGTGAAGTGAGGTTAACAATGAAGTTCAAAATGCAGTAAAGATTAAGTGCAAAGTGAGAATGACATATGAACATAGAGCATTTATTTACTTCCTAAAAAAAGAAAAACAAAGAAATCTACCTTTTACTAATGGTTTTGTCTCCCCCACACTTATCTTCCTCATACAACAATTAAGATCAGAAAAATCATAAAAATTAGAAAGAAAACAAGTGAGTAAAGAGACAACCTGAGGCTTAAATCTCCTTAAACTCTTGTACGAGAAGTTCTCATCCCTTATGAGAAACATGAATTTCCTTTTTGTAACCACTTCTCCTAGAATGTACCTTATTAGCAATGTAAGTTCCTGTAAAAGAAACACTAGACCAGCAACAGTATCTAGTCCGGGAATAAATACATGAAGATATCTAAAATAAAACGTAGACATTGTAGGAACAAGATTCTCCAAGTAAACTTTACTACCAAGAAAGTCAATTTGATCCCCTTCAATAGGAACTAAACAAGTGGTCACATTTTTAAAATTCTCTTGAGCTTGTAACGGGGAAAATGCGGAATCCAACTTAGTATTAGAGTGCATTACATCACTTCTGCAATCACAAAAGTTGGGAGGTAAAAGAGTGAAAGAAGAAAGATAATTGATCAAGCTACCACCACCTAAAACTTCAAAACATGTATTTTCATTTGCTATATCAGGAGGCAAATCATAAGAAAGAACTAAATGGAAAGATTCATCTGCATTTGCAATTTTATCATTTAAAATCATTGAATCTTTTCTTATTGAACTACCTAAAACATGTAATTCAGAGGAATCAAAAGATGCACAATTGTCAAGGCCTTTATCAAGCGTAGAATACACTTTAATGTTATCAATTGAACTAGATGAAGAATCAAAGTCATGTGAAGAAGAAAGCCAATTATCAATTTCCAAACAATTAACACATGTCATTTCCTTTCACATGAACAAACAAAAGAAAAGTCTAAAGAAGAGGGAAAAATGAATTCTCCATCAAGTTCAATAGCATCATAAAAATCCACATCATGCTTGCTAACACTCAAAAGAGAGGAAGAATCATATAAACAAGCATCACTTAGACAATCATTTGAGCTATCATCAAGTTCACACTTCACCACAATTTGAGCATCCAAGCATAATTCATCATTTTCCACAATGTCATGCTTAATGTGTTCATCACTCCTAGAACTAGGGAAAAGAAGATGTTCATCACACATAGAAACATGAAATGTGCAAGTAACATCATCAACTATACAACTACTATTAGAAATATCACAATGAGCATTTTCAACATCAAGCATATGAGGGGATTCAACCATAATTTCTTCATCCACCTCATCATCACTCACAACATCAAGAATAGTAATAAGAGGAGGGTCAACCTCTTCAAGAAGAGGAAAAATAGTACCATTTTTTGGAAATGGCTCCTTTGAAAGTTGAAAACATACTTGCTTCTTCTTTACATCTTTTGTGGGAGTAGGCACTAGAGGATGCAATCTTTCACTTCTGAAGTGGCATTTAGCTTTTGCTCTTTTCCCTCATTATTGGAGTCATAAGTCCATGAAGCTCCGTCTTCTCCTCCGGTCTTTATCCATAGCACATGGTCAACAAACGCCTTGATAAAGTCTTCGATATCCTCCATTCGCTCTTTTTACTCCTTGGAAATCACATTTGTCTTATTCAACATGAACAACTTAAAGTGTTCAACCTTGAGCTCATCATACATTCTTCTCAATGCATGAGTTCTGTCATCTATGTTTGGCAAGGTGAGGAAAGCATCAAGTCCACTTGGTTGAGGTGTAAGGGATTGTGGTGGAGGTTCATAGAATGATGAAGAAGGTGGTTCATAGAGAGTTCTACATGGCATGGAAGTAGGGGGAAATGGGGGAAGATGAAATGGAGATGATGGTTCTTGGTAGAGTGGAGTGGGTGATCATTGATAGAATGGGTAGGGAGAAGAAGTATGGTTGAAGTGGGATTGAGGTGGTCGGAAGGTGGGTTCATGATCAAAATAGGGGGTTTGTGGATAAGATGATTCACAATATTGATGGAGATACTAAGGCGGTTGAAATTCAGAGGCTCCTCCTTAATAATTTGTTTGTACATGGAGGGAATCCAATTCTTGTTGAAGCACATCAAGCTTTTGTGATAGGTCAAGTTCACATGGGCATGCGTTCTATAGTTTACTCAGACTTCGAACAATAACTGGGGCATATGTGGGATTTCCTATCGTATTTGGATGTAGTAGAGAATATTGGGGTCTCTTTAGTCCTGCAGCTTCAGGCATTATTGGGTTTGGACGGGGTCCAGCATCATTTATCTCACAAATCTATAACAGAGTTTATGGAAAATTTGGATATTGTTTAGTTCCAATAGGGGCCCCTGATATTTATAGCCAAATGAGGTTTGGGCATAATATTGTCGTTGATGGTCCAGATGTTGTTTATACTCCATTGAAGGCAGGAGAACCAGCAAATTTCTATTGGGTTTCATTCGAAGGAATTAGTGTGGGAAACAAAAGGATATACCATATAGAACAGGTGATATGATGATTGTCAATTTGATTCCATGAATTGATTTTGTGAATGTTGTTTTATTACTCCACTTTTTTGGTGTTTTTTTGTTTAAAATTTTTGAATTTTTTGTGTTTAAGGGACAAAAATGATTCATTTAAAGTTTACTTTTTCATTATGTTAATAATCACAATTCATAGTTATTGTATCATTCAATTCTTAGATTGATATATGATGATCATATTCTTAATTACAAATTTGAAAGATTATTAGTAAAATTTTTACTTCACCAAAATGATTGTCAAAACACCGCTTATCATCATTTCTAACATCCAGTTTTTTTATCATGTTGTTGATCATTAACAAAAAGTGATTCCATTTTATTATTGCATGTGACACTATTTACAAAAATTGCAGGGAGAATAGGCAATATGTTCATCGATTCTGGGACAATTATTACTCGGTTGCCACAAAAACTTTGCGCTCAAGTTGAAGCAGAACTTGGGGAAAAATTGGACGTATTACACGACCGTACTCCTGACCCATTTTCACATCGCAACTTTTGCTACTCTCAAAACATTTTGAGGCAATGGGAGGTCCGACTATTATTATTCATTTAAGAGGAGCAAATCTCATTCTAAGTGCAGAGAATATCTATATACAGGTTATCAAACAGTGTGCTTCAATTTTATCCCTTTGATATCCTTGGGGCAATGGCTCAAACAAACTTCGTGGTTACGTTTGACCTTCAAAGAAGAGAAGTTTCCTTCAAGAAAATTAGTTGTGCCATATAGCATAATTAAATATGTATATATATAAAGAAAAGAGCATTTATGATATAAGAGAACGTGATTGTATATCGCATCCATATGTCATAATTAAATAAACTTGGGAGGCCCGTTGTTTTGTTTTTTTCCTCTTCATTTGTCTTCAAATGCAGTCTCTACATTTATCCTGTAAATGAAGCAGAAGTGCAATAGCTCACTTAATGAGCAGATGTAGACTCTGAACTACAAAATAGAGTACAAAGGTTTTTCAACAGAACGTAGAATTGAAGGCAATATTGTTTTGCATTTAATTTCTCTACTAACCAACTTAAATGAGATGGTATTTTTTTTGTTTTTACGGAGAACCAGTCATTAGTGATTAGATCGATTAGACCGTTTTATTTGAAAAAGTCCTAAAAAGTGTACCAATTGTGTTAATTAATTAAATGCATGCTTGTCAAGGCTTGAGTTAATAATAAGTGCATATTTAACTCGTCAAGTACAATGTAAAACTAAAAATGGCTAGCAATGTTAGCATTAAGGATCTATTTGGTATAAGGAAAGGGAGGGGAGGGAAAATTTTAATGACTTCAATTAAAAAAATGGAAAATTTTGGCAATAAAATTTTAATAAAAAGAATATGTAAAATTAAAGAGTAAAAGATCAATTAAAAAAAGTTCTTAATCCCGTTTCTCTAATTTTTTTGTTTTAAACTGATCTAATTAAAATTCCCCTATCCTTTTCCCTCATACCAAACAGACCCCAAGTGTATATGTGAACACGTATGATTACCTCAAGGCATGTTAGTCAAGATTTGAAATTTTAAAAGATAGCAACCAATTCCAATATATAAGAGCATTTGATTTTATGGGTCTAGTCATTTTAAACTACCCTCAATTTTGTATTTGAGAAAATAATTAATTTGAATGTGAAAATGAAATACGTAATAGAGTGGAATTTTATTTGAGGATCAAGAAGTTACGGGTGAATTCAGATAAATTTTATCTATAATTATTAGACATACCTATTTATATGTACTGGAAAAATGGCTCATTATGATAATGCTTATAAAAAATTTGATGGTAATATTTGCAAACGAAAAACGCAAATCCATGCCGCCTTCTTAAGTTGTCATATCATGAATAATTAAGAATTTGTTCAGCTCCCTCATTATTATATGCAAGCAATTTATTTTCATAATATGCTAACATGAATCAGACTTTAAAACATTTGGAGACGTGCATGAACGTGCATTCAACAAAACAATCGTAGTTGCTTGATTCAAATGGCATTTAATCTAACAATTAGTATACGCAATACATTGTACAACCATTCCATCAACCCTTTAATCTTTAACATCTTGCAAATAAAACCACCTTTCAATTAGCTAGGATAGAACTGTTTTTTATGTAGTTGTCAATTGCTTTCCGACTTTAACTTTTTCCTACAACATATATTCTTTACATATTTGATCTTTAAGACAGAGAAAGAGAGAATGTGTGTGTTTAAATTTAAATCTAAACCTAGAAATGAAGTTTGTACATTTTGATGTACATATTATTTATAGATACATATATTTGTTGGAGCATTTATCATTGGTGATGTTCTTGACAAAGTCTATCTATATGAGAGTTAAGTGAGCCTGCTTCTAAGAGTCCAAGGGCTTGACGCTGAAAAGCTCTCATGAAAAGGATACGGACACAAGGACACGAGTAAATGTGTCATTTAAGATGGCATACAATGACCCAATATCTCATGCGTAATTCATGCACACCTGTTCAATGGGATAATTGATTCAAAACTTAGCCTATTATATTATTTCAAATAGGTGATGTTTTACTTAGGTAAAGGTTCAAATCTTCGAGATACCTCTACTGACAACATGAAATTTTTGAAGTGATAAAAGTTTGTGATCATTTTAAAATGGTCAGGGATTGTTGGAATATTTTAGAATGAGTAGATGTGTTTTTTGTAAAGTCATGTTTATTAAATTAAGGGATTGATATGAAGAGTTGCATAAGGAATTATAACACTAAAAGTCACTAAGGTTATAGCCAGAGGTGTAGCAGCCACCACTTGGTGAAAAGTTGTGTTGTATTTATGAGAAAAATCTATATATAAAGATATAACTCTTCATATGTCTGTTCATAAATTAGCATATGAGATTCATGAATCTAATAAATTGTTATGACTTTTAATTGAAGAGGTATTGCTCCAAAAGGCACCACTTCGTGGCCTATGAATACCTAGCACCGTCAATCATTCTGATATATCAGAAATCACACAACAACAAGATATCAGACTCATTACCTTTATTAGTAGCCATTAAGATACACAATTCATCACTAACCTACCCATGCTGGACAATTTTGAACTAGGCCCTTGTTGGGCCATTGCCTTTATCCTTAAGTGCAAACAAAGATAAAGTCAGATTATCACTTTATAAAAGTCATTATTGTCATTGGGAGACTCTCCCACCATAGCCAGGTGCGCAACACTAGTCGGATCCAGATGTAGTCAGTGCAAAGCTCCGGTGAACTGAACCGGGTGGGCAACCAAAAAAAAAGTCATTATTGTCTTGTCTTGAGTGTTGGAAATACAATCCATACTTAAAGGTCTTCGTTGTATCCTACAAGAAATTCGTCCGTCAATCCAACTTACACCATATAATATAGGTATTGGCGGGGGCGAATTAAACTTAAAGGAAAGTACTGCACATGCCTTGAAGACATTATACACTACTTTCTTCTTCATCTTTTCTTCCTATATTCCTTAGAGATCCGGCCCATCCAATATTAATTGCAAGAGATGGTGGGGGGAAACTTCAAACACTGAGAACTTCATTCATTAACTCATGTTCGGTTTTAAGGACTTTAAACGGAAAGGAGGGCAATCGTATTTTGGTCTGTGAGCCTGTCTCAAGTGATCCTCCTACCCCATTTCAGGCACAAGAGAAACTTTAAAAGAAACAGCACAATAGAACAGTGAATAATAAAATACTGCCTCCGGTCCTAATTATAAGATCAATTTGACTTTTTTGGCAAAAATAAGGAAGCTAATTAAATTACTTTAGAGTATTTTTATTTTTATTCTTTTCTTCAAACTAATTAATTTGACTAATAAATTAATATATAATCGAAAGATACATAACATATGATACAATTAAGTAACTTATTTAGCTTTCTTAATTTCTCCAAAAAAAAAGTCAAATTTATCTTATAATTAGGATCGGAGGTAGTGACATTTATTGCTATTTACATATTGTGTGTGTGAAATCAAACAAGAACTCCATCACATGTAAAGGTTTTTGGGACCAAAGATTTTGTCGCGAATACTAGAGTTGGCGAAATAGATGAGGAAAACAAGAAAATACAATGCCTAATCACAAATATTTCAGAGGAAAATAGCAAAGGAGAGAGGAATAGCCGTGGCCGCACTAGAACGAGAGAGGGAGAGACGTTGTTGTACCGAAGCGACGAGTGAGATCTGGACTCATGTTTGAGGAGGCTTTGAGATACTTGAGATTGAGATTCTAAAGAAACCACACGTGTGTGCTTAGGTGTAGAAGTGAAGTGGAATATGCGTTTTGTGCAGTCATACATCGGGCTGGGGAAGAAAATGAGAGACGTTTTATAAGTCTCTAAACAAAGTAATGAAAGATGCCTTATAAAGGTATGAAGACTTCCCCTCTCAACATGTTTGCAATTAGTATCAAAATCAGTTTCTAGCTGATGTCCGAGAAAGGACACTAGGCCCAAAGGGTGTGGATTGTGAAATCTCATATCAGTAAGATGTCTTATAAGGATCTGAATACCTCAAGTTCTAACCAATGTAAATGCTGGGATATTACATGTTCTGATCTTGTGATAGCACTAAGAGAGGCACTAGGACATGTTACACGTTTTGGTGCGTCTCTATAATTATGTTCCATATGCATAAACTCATGGAGACTCAAGATTGGAAGCTGGTAATGTCACATTCATAAACACATGGAGACTCAAGATTGGAGGCTGGTGCTACATGACTGAACATGTTCAAAACATGTATATGACTTTGGGTGGGATCATGAGGTGGAAGACTTTTACAAAATGATATGCCGGTGTTTCATGACTAAACATGTTCCAAAACATGTGTGAATTTAGGTGAGTTCATGAAGTGGAAGACTTTTACAAAATGATATAAGATTATATACATGTATGTGTTAATTTATGCATGTTGATGTTCAAATTTTCTATGGGGTTTAAAAATCTATATGATGAAAAAAATAAAAAATAAAAAAAACTTTTGTAAGTTGAGTTTTCGTTATTTTGTTTAAACATATTATCTCAACTTTTACATTATTAAAGTACAGTAATATCTAGTTTTAGTGCATTATATTAGTGTGCACACCAGTTGGCTTTTATATAAAAATAATAGTTTTTAGTAAGTTGATTATTTTCCCTAATAGGTGATCAGCAGCATATCACAACTAACTTTAATTTATTAATTCATATAGTTAATCCACTTGTCAGGTTTGATTGATTTAAAATTGGGAAAATTTCATTGAGCTCCCAAGGATGTGACAAAATTTCAGTCAACCTCAAAACTTTTTGAAACTTTACTGCACCCCATAGGTCAAAATGAAATTAAGTTTTGCGGGTGAAAATACAATGATGCCTTTCTTTCTTTTTTTTTTTTCAAAAGAGCATTTACAAGACAAATAAAAGGATTTGAAAGAACCTAAGGAATTAAAAACATTTTAGCCATTTACAAGATAAATATAGGCATTTTACAAGACAAATAAAGACATTTACAAAACAAAAAAAAGGGATTCAAAGGAACCTAGGTAATTAAAAATATTCTGGTCATTTACAAGACAAATATGAAAATTCACAAAATAAATATGGGCATTTACAAAATAAATAAGACTATTTACAAGACAAATAAAGTAAGGGCATCATTGCCTTTTCACCCCAAAACTTAATTATGTTGACCCAAGGGATTCAGTGAAGTTTTAAAAAGTTTTGAGGGTTAACTGAAACTATATCACATCATTAGAGTTAGCTAAATTTTTCCCTTTAAAAATTGATCAATTCTTCTTTCCTTGGTCAAGCAGTAATTCTATCACCATTAATCAACCAAGTTTGTCCTGCTTTTTGAGCCCAAAGAGATTCTCTGTAATCATACCAGAATTTCCAATTTTCTGCCTCAGAAAAAAAAAAACCAGAATTTCAGTTGCATTCTAATCTCAATCAAATACCGAACCTAAATTCTCACTACTAGCTTGAATCTTTCCCAACACATTTTCTAAATGCTCAATTGTTTTTATTTGATGAAGAGTTTCTTATTTCGAAACTTAGAACGTAAAGAGTTTTTGTCTTTCTCAACAAATGTGTTTCTTGATATACAAACTTATGTTCTTCTCCTTTTAGAAATGAGGTTGTTTACCACCTTACCAACAGCTTGTTGGTTAAATACTCAATTTTAAGAAATGCACTTTGATGAAAAATATCGTGAGAGAATTAAATGAGACAAATCCAAGACAATGCTTTTTCCAGTTACACCATCCATGGACTCATCAACTGAACATCAGATAAATATGGAATATCAACAAGGGGCTGTTTGTCATGAGGAATTGGGAGGGGAATGGAGAGAGAATTTTTATAATCTGAATTCAAAAGCAAAATAGAGAAGTAGGGTCAAAAATTTTAATTAATTTTTCTTACCACTTTATCTTACATCTTCTCTTTATTAAAACTTTTTAACCCCAATTTTCCAATTTTTTTAAATCCAACTCAAATTTTTTCTGCATCCCCCTCCAAATCCCTTATAACAAAAGGTTTCTACACGGACAAAAAGCAATACTAGCATGTTAGAACCCCAAATCCTTGTGCATTCTAGCACATTATCCTAGGACTCAAAAGGCCTTAAAAAACAAGGGAAAATAAATATAATGTTTATAGTGCTACACTGAGAAACCTCAAGTTGTTTACAGTGTTGACGCATTGTATGTTTCATTTTACAAAAATTATCAGTATGGATAAGAAATCACTACAAAGTATTGCAACAATCCCCGCTACAAATGCAGAAACTTACATTGCTCCTTCAGTATCAAAACTTTCTGCTGTTGCAATACCAGGCAAAAAGATAAATATGCAAGGTACATTGACTTATCTCTGGCCATCGGAAAAAAATTTACTGCTATCTCGATTGGCAATTAAATTAACCCAAGTCTTGATTCACTGGGGAGTTTGATGTTTTTCTTCCATCACAGGTGTCCCTCTCTTCTAGTGGCTGGCAGAACTTAAGCCACTATTGTTCACTAGGGATGCATGGTCTCCAAACTGTTTCATTGCCCACATCCATAAGGGCAATGCCCTTCACCGTTAACTCGGCTCTAATCTTATCGCTCTTGGCGAAGTCCTTATTAGTCCTTGCCTCAGTTCTCTCTTCTATCAAGCGCCGAACGTCATCTTCGACCAATCCTGCTCTCTTCAATGCTTTATCCTTCAACTGCTGCAGAACCTGTTGAACAGATAAAGTATTTCCAAATTCAATCCATAGCGGCCATCGGTCAACTCTTCAGTTAATGCATCATACATAATAGACAGGCATATAATATGTGCAGAATAAGATGACCTCAGAATATGAAGCAGGGTACAATAGTCCGAGTACGTCCAAGACTTGTTTGACTTCTTTCTCTACTGAAGTTAGAGATTCCAACAATTCTAAAAGCTGCTTCTTCTGTATCTTTTTCTGGACAGAAGAAAGGTTATATATTTCATCAATTACGGAAAATTGTGACAGACTATAATAGGAAAAGAGATGTGAAACCTGAATAAACAAGAAACTGATGTTGAACACATACCTTCAGCATCTTTAAAGCACTGTTAATAAATTTCAAGGCCTCTTGGAAGGCACCAGTAAGTACTACAGGCGTTTGCAAGTCATCTGACATTTTTTCCTCGAACTCCTCTTGCATCTTTTTAATGCAATTCATGGCAGCATCAGTAACTCGAGGTCCCTTTTTATTCTGTTCAGCACCTCCTTCTTGAAATGATGATAAAGCTGATTCACAATCTTGAAGGGTCTAACCAAGCACAAAAAACAAGACCCTTCCCATAGTTAGGAAAAGAAAAAATAATTTTAAAACTTCTCCATTAATTAGCAAATCATGTTCATAGCTTCATTCTTTGTCATGTATTCTCCCCCTTTTTAGACTGTATAAATGAAAATCACATCTAAAATCAAACTTGTATCAGCAATGAAAATCAATTCAGGCAGAGCATCAGTCATTGACAAGGCAACAAGGATTATCCTACATAAGACTGCCACCAAAACCTAGTAAGCACAACTCTGTTTTGTGACAACAGCATACCATTAGTACTGTTTTAATTCATTTTACACAAGCAATAATCACATGTTACTGAACAGTTAAGATACATCGTCCCTCAGGTAGGCCATCAGGATAATCTAACACAGACGCAAGGAGAGAGAAGGTAAATAATAATATCATAGAACATAAGTAAATATTTTCTTCCTAGAAAAGATAAAGCATCCAGGGGAGAAACTATTAACACTTTAATTCAAAGAAACAACTTGCGCATCAGTCAATACACCCTGGGGTATAAAATATCAAAATCATTCACAAACACTAAATGTTTGAAAATACATCCACAAAGACAAAACAAACTACTTCCAGATTAAGTGCAGGGAACTAGTAAACCAGGCATTGACACAAACTTTCTAACAAAGATTATTCAATTGTTGCTTACCTGATATATATAATAAATAGCATCTGATGAACTTTCTAATTGTGAGACCGTGTAATTTAAAGGAGATTTGTAATGAGCACTAATCAAGAAATGTCTCAAAGCAATTGGATGATACCGTTCAGAGATCTGCAATGCAGGGGAAATCAAATGCAAGAGATCTTTAAGAAGATTCTACCATGTAGATGCCCATCAGAATATATTCAAAATAGTAATTAACTATAATTTACCTGACGAATAGTGAAGAAGTTGCCTAAGGACTTTGACATCTTCTCATTGTTATTAGTGACATGACCATTATGCATCCAATAACTGATTTTGCTCTCTTGGCATGCAGCCCAGCTCTGGGCAATCTCATTCTCATGATGTGGAAAAATTAAATCAATTCCACCACCATGAATATCAAATTTGAAAGTTAAATAATGATCACTCATTGCACTGCATTCAATATGCCACCCAGGTCTTCCAGGACCCCAAGGACTGTCCCAACTTGGCTCACCAGGCTTAGCGGACTGCAGTTATCATGAATTAGGAAATAAAAATATACAAGAGAGTAACTAGAATTTGTTACATGGTAAATGATAAAGGTCCTCCCACCTTCCATAATGCAAAGTCAGCAGGATGACGCTTCCTTGAGTCTACAGCCACTCGTTCTCCAGCTCTATTATGTTCTAGCTTCTGTCCTGACAAGCAGCCATAGTTTGGACATTTATCAACAGAATAGAAAACGTCCCCATCAACTTCATATGCATAGCCATTCTTGATAATCTGCAGAATAAAATAACCTCAGTTATATATTAATTCACTGAAAGTAGAAGACAACAAACCACAGGAAATTTAATGTTTGTGATTGCACTTTGTCATGCTTATTACCACATCATTCTAAAACTCTAACATGTAAATCAATGTAGCACAAGTACGGGATGGAGTACACACAGTACAAGTATGGGATATACTAAACTTTTAGGGCTTGTTTGGTATGAGGGGAAGGGAGGGAAAGTGGCCGGAGGGAAAATTTTTTTAAGTTGAATTTCAAAAAATTAAAGAAGTGGGGGTTAAGATTTTTTGATTAATTTTTCTTATTCTTTTATCTTAAATATTCTCTTTATTAAAATTTTGTAGCCCAATTTCTTCAATTTTTTAAACTTATAAAAATTTTTCCTCCCTTCCCTTTCCCTCCCCTCCAAATCCCTCATACCAAACAGACCCTTAAGGAAATGATAGGAGGTGTTGCAATATATGCTGTTTTATAATCTGAATATTTAATAATATATAAAAATTCTTACAACAATTAGAATTTACAACAAACATTATATATACTTGTATATCATGAACCAAGACAAAAAGAAATTAGGTTATATAAGCTCAAATTAATATGACTTTATTAAATGCAAACAATAGCAATATTGGATATTATAACTGTGCACACAACTCTCTGTATAATGGGCTTTTTTCCCCCAAGTAGAGATAGTAAGGTTGAGTTTCACATCACCAAATCAGAGCTTGTTGGCCAAAAATATAACTCCAAATAAGAGATAGAAGTTTTGAGGAGGTGGGGTGTACAGATAAATGCCAAGGGTAGAACTTGAGTATTTCCGTACCCACCTTCATATAATGTTAAGTATATGATTAAATGTTAACCACTTGAAGCCTAGGAGGGCATACTCCTAAGAAAGAGAATGTGCAACTATACAAACATAAATTTACACATGCTAGATATTATAATCTACTTCGTATATCTCTAATTCCCACTCGTTTGTTTTAAAATTTATGTTCGGGCGGGGAGACACAGTTAGAAACCAAAACCTCCCGTAGCCAAATCTTTCAGTGTGAATACAAATACTTGCCATTTTCCATCTGTTTTATTCTTCATAGGCAAACTATAAGATTAATTAAATAGACAAGCAAGTTCATTGCATGAAGATTATAGAAGGAAAATCATAATATGGGACCAAATGAAAAAAGATTCAAAACTATATGATATGAAATTGTAATTAGAATCTCTAATTCCCAATTGTTAGGTTATTTAGTTGAGGAGAGATCAATGATTAGTTGAGAATGGTGTAGCTATTTTAGAATAGCATTAGCCAGGAGCAACAATAGTTGAGCTCCTTAGCTAATTAGGGGTTTAGATAGGATTAGTGTTAAATTATAGAACTGCCCCTCATTAATGATTAAGGGGGCAGCAACCTGACTTCCCCTTATTTCCCTTAAGCTCTCTATATAAGAGCTATCCCTCTCTTATTGTAAACTAGTTGTTGATTGCTATTGAATGAATATTCAGATTCAGCAATTCTTGTCTCTCTCTTTCTACAAGATCTCTCTCTACTCTTGTCTGTCTCAACTCTCTTCTCTTATCTCTCTTCTTCCCTTCTCCTTCTACCTATGTTTTCTATCTTTCTACGCGGTTCTGTTCAGAAATTACAGAACCACAACACTATACGCACACAAACCTACAACAGCAACAATAAGCCCTATCCTACTAGGTGGGGTACACACATATCTATGATAAATGATATAAAACAGAAAATTGAAGTACAATGCGGGGCACAAAAGGAGGGGCGACAAGAGGAAAAGTCAAGTGCGTTGCGCACCCTTAAGGAACGAATCTAAGATGAGATTATAATAGTGGTAACATCGAACCTGACTTATCATGTCCTTTATCTGTTCCATATGATCAGAAACTCGAGGTTGATGTGTTGGAAGGAGGCATTGAAGATCATTCATATCAACAATATATTCTTCACAAAAACGGTTGCTTAATTTCAAGGGATCTTCACCAATTTCATTTGCTCGCTTAATAATCTGCAGCAATTCTAATGTTAGTGGACCAAAATAAGCATTGAAGAATGATAATATGATATAAGAAAACCAAGTTAGAGATTATAGATTTAAGGCCTCTAGTCTACACGAAAAACCCATGTGGACGAAACTCCAAGTTAGAGATTATAGATTTAAGGCCTCTAGTCTACACGAAAAACCATGTGGACGAAACTTCTAGCAGGAAGAGTTACTCACTAAACTGGAACATTCACATTATAACAAAAAATGATGGAGAGAAAGAATATAGTGCTTGTTTGGTTGGGAGATTGACAGCCCTATAAGTGTTTATGCACATAAGTCGAAACAACACTCCTCTCACATACTTCTCCCGTATACCGTAAATCACAATTGAAAAGCTGCTTTTAAAGACTCCAATCGTTGTTTCAAACGAGCACATAGACAGTTTGAAAAATTCATTTGAACTATACCAAGAGGTTTGAAGCGATTGACATATTTAGAATCATACAGCAGGTCGGTTACATACTATGAAATAGCCAATAGATTATTAATATATAGAGCTACATGGTGACAATTATAATCATAAAGAATTCAGGGTTAAATGCTTATTTGATTCCAGCGTGAAGGAAGTTTTTCATTATAAAAATAGTAAACAATGTTTCATAGCAATGGAAAAGAATGCAGCACATCCTTACAATCATAACAAGATAAAAAGCTATAAAGATTATATGGACAAAATAAACAAAGTTTATCTTAAAAGGTTGAAAATAGTCGATTTTTGAATATTTGGAAGCCCTAGAAATCTTAACTTCTCAACAGCCTGAGATCAATGAATGGGGTAGAACACTTCCATTTGAATCATTTGCTACTACAAGCTTCTCAAACCAACAAAACCTGATACTCTGCCTCTAGATTCAATCATGATGATTCAATAAATCCTATCCGATGACAAGAGGATCATATTGGACAATTATTGAACCATCAACCATATATGTTGGCTCATACTTTAGCTCAATATGTTATTGTCAATATAATTCATAATTATATAACCATATGGGCAATGCACCATTTTATATGGTAATTCTCTTTTTTTTGTTGGGTAGAGATTCTCTATATGACTATACACAATTTGCACCTATGTTGGCTCATATTTTTATTGATATATATGTATCATCATACTTTAATTTCAGAAATCATATACCAGTACCGGTCCAAGACCAACTGAATATAGATTTCATAGAGGCATTTAACCAAAACAATACAGAAGGATAATTGATTAAATTAAAAGGGCAGAGTAACAGAAGTAGAGGGATGATCTTAAACAAAAGGATTGATATGCAGCAGTAACAAATCACCAGCAAGTTATACATATGGATTCTCACCTTGTCATCAACATCAGTGAAATTCCGCACGTATGTTACTTCATAGCCCAAGTGTTGAAGGTATCTGCAAAGTGTGTCACCACATACCATGTATTAAATCTCAATTTTTGCATCTACCCTAAGTAATAATAAATACAGAACAAGAAGCACTGGAAAACACAGGTCTAAATATTTTCCATTTTCCCAGTACTTCACTGTATTCAAGAAAGTAATCTGTGACAGGTCAGAGAGGACCCAACTTCATGACTGGATAGAATAGTCAAGTTCTAAATTGCCAAAATGCCCCAAATCGTGTTTCCAGTGCAACTTGAACAATTCAAGTAATTTAGACATATGATTCTGGCTCTTTTCTAATTCAATTGCCGATTGGTATTGCTTTCAAGATCAACCGAGTTGGATCATGCATTCTGAATTATGAATCACATTATTTTTATTACTATGGAAAAAAGTTTACATAGAAAACAGTGCAAGATCCAAGAAATAACATTAATAGCCAGGATTCCCATCTTATATTATTCATGAACGCTAAATCTCTACTTTGAGCAGCAAAAATAAGCTTCGAGCAACTAGTTCCACATTTGATCATTATCATGCCATTTGTCTTTAAGTCATCACAAATTCAAAATAGTTAATACCAATGAACTTATGTGCTAAAGTGAATGAATGCATATAATGCGCTTCCAAGTCAATTAAAAATTTGCCAAAGTGAAAACAGTGAAAATTATAAATGCGTACTGAATTTATTAATCAATTGGATTCCAATAGCATAGGAAAAATATGATGGAAATAAATTGATTCGAGATCTGTCAACATCCAAACAAGGTTAATCCTTCATCCATGGCATTGAATGCCACCATTTAGCATAAAAGTATTTTAAGTGCTAATAAAATAACTAATCCAATAAGAAGAAAAAGATCTCTATCTCTCTTGGTATTGAACAACAACATATTAAACAGGCAAATCAGAAATCAGCCAAAACTTATCACATTCATACTATCCCCGTGAAATACTAATATAAAGGCATTTTCTTTTGAACACCACTTCACTAAATTACACAAATACCAACACTCGCAGACCCAGTTACTGCATACCTATAGAGGATATCAAAATTGACGGCAGCACGAGCATGACCCAGATGGCTGTAGTCATAGGAGGTGACTCCACAAACGTACATCGAAGCCTTGCCAGGAACATGAGGCTTGAATATCTCCTTCTGCTGAGTCATTGAATTATAAACCTTGAACTCCTTCACATTCGCCATGTCCAACAAAAATGCCCCTTTTAGCCTCCCCTCAACACCCTGAGCTCTATCTAGTGAATCTCCACCTGCAAGAGAAAAAAGGCAAAACCCATAGTCCCCCTCTTGGCTCAGATAAAATGCAGCATACTTCGTAGTTTAAAGAGAAAAATCCAACAAAAAAATTATTTTTCCTTTTTGGCCTGTGTGTGCTTGATAGCTACAAATGAATCTACAATACTCATGAACCATTTAGTATATATGTAAACTTGAACCATTTAGTATATATGTAAACTTCAGAAAGAGAGAACAAGCTGTAACGCAAATATCAAAAACAAAATCAGTTTGGTAGCATCAACCGCTAGCAAGACCAGCATTGGTAATTTGTTTTTAAAAAAGAAAAAAACATGGCTCCCGTGCTGGTGAATTTCCAGGAAGTCTAACTTCAGGAATCTCAGATTTGAAGGCCAATCAAGTCTTCACCACCAAAAACACAATGCCCACAAAATCAAGAATTAAGGAATGTCAAGTGAAAGAGTCTTGCCGGATTAGCTTGGATAAAACAATATAAACCTGACAACTTGTAGCTCCCTAATTCAAAGTAAACTGAACTTTTAAACCATAGAGATTGCAAGAGTAGGAGTGACCCATGGTCATACATCAGCAAGGATATCCACAGTATGAGTTTTCTTTGCCCATTGAATATTCATCTATACTGATTTGCAAACAAATCATACAAAGTCTGTGGTAATATCAAACCACAAACCATCACCAAACATCAACAATAACCAAGCCCCATGACAAAGAAGAAAGTAAAATGCGAAAATGATCACAACAGCCACATAATATAATCAACTCAGTCAATTCCATTAAATACATCCAAGTCCAAGGTCCTTGGGTCCAATATCCAAAATAGGCTATGAGTACAAATACCCACACTATATCAATCCCATGGATAAATAACCATATAACACAAATCAACCAATTACAATCAAGATGGTGAGTCACGAATAACACCATTACCAAGAGCAATTATACTAGAACTCCAATTTCAATTATGCATCAAAAAGCCAAACACTCTCCATCTTGCCCTCTCTCACTCACACTCTTTTTCCATTCCTTCCAGCGTCTTGACCCTCTTTCTTTGCCTTTTTCTAATTCATTTATTTTCACGATCCATGATTTTGAAAACAGATTTGAATTTTGAAAACTCCAACAAGAAAGGGAGAGAAAATAACTCCTATAGATCTCTGTTAATTTTAATTTTCAATTTGATATATCATTCATAACAAAACGATTTTACTTTACCATTTTTTTATTTTCAAAAGAAAAGGAATAGAGAAAGTGACATAAAATTATTTTTATTAAAAAAAATTGAACTTTAAATAAGCAATGAACCAACAGGAAGCACTGCTATATATATAGGCCGAAAAATTGATGAAACTCAAATTAGTAAATTAAATTAGTGAGCTCAATTTTTAGATATCGAACTTCTCCAGTTTTGTTTATAGAGCCAATAACTGTTACCATGTTACGAGATTATCTAAATTTATAAGTGAAGCTAACTACTGACAAAGCAGAAGTTCAATCTGTTCAATGACAGAAGAGGATGTCATCATCAAACACATGGATTCAAGGTTTGTACAGAAGCATGTAGAAGAGTAAAAAATCATACCCTTAAGTCTTTACCTCGGTACCCGAAGAGAGAGCGCCGGCGAGGAGGTCTGATCTGAACCACTGAAGCAACGACTCGATGAGACCCTCCCTCTGACCGATCAAAGACCTGGAAATCTGGCAGATTAGGGAGAGTGAGTGTGTAAGACTGAGATATTAGGGACGGAAGATTGTGAAAGATTGCGAGAGACAACGCGGACGGCTGAAGATCGGAGTGCGGTAGTGGACATTAGGTTTGGCTGGTAAACGCGCGGCATCAACGGTTAAACGGAAAAACGTATGGCTGAACAGTAGCTTTTTTTTGTTACAAGTAGTTTTTTAATTTTGTTTTATTTTTTAAAAGAGATTCAAAAAAATTAAATAAATTACTTAATCATAGCATATATCAATCATTAGATTATATATATTGTCTATACATTAGACAAATTAGTTTCAGATTGAGGAAAACAATAAATATAAATATTTTAAAGTAATTTATTTAATTTCTTTAATTTTTTTTTTAATAAATCAATTGATCTTATATTAAGAATTGGATGTAGTGCCAATTGTGTTTGCTTGGTATCACGTTTAGGGCCATTAAAAGTATTAATTCACGTAAATTAAGATAACACTCATCTCACATACTTATTTCGTATATCGTAAATTATAATTGTGAAACTATTTTTAGAGACTTCAATCATTATTCTAAACAAACATTGTTGAAGCATGTGACTTCATCCAAGTGTGGTGGGCGACACCGCCACAATGACATGGCCAAATAATTTATTTAATTTGATTGTATCCTTATATTAAAAAAAAAAAAAAGAAATAACAGAGAAAATAATCAATCAAACCAAATAGACTGAATTTGTTTTGGTTTGGCCTTCGATTTCAATTCATTTTAAAATCGTTTTGCTTACATTAATATATGAAAAAACAATATATGTAATCATAAGGATTTCATATATTTAAGGTAAATACAATACATGTTATTATGATGATTTCATCCCTCTAAGGTGAATAAAATATTAAAAAAGGTTTGGTGCATCAGAATGCCTAAAGTACTTTATTGTCCATTCAGCATTTTTTAAGTATATCTATTCCCCTAAAGTACTTTTTTTATATAATTTGCACTTAACAATTTAGATAATTTAGAATATTGGATATATCTGAAAAAAATATTAGAAATAATTTAGAGTATTAGATAATTTAGGGTGATTGACAAACCTGAAAAAAATATTTTAGAGTATTATGATGCACGACAAAATACTTAGGGATAGTGGATGCATCTAAAAAAAACTTAAGGATGCTGGATTCCCCTTAATCCTAAAAAAAAAACTAATAACAGAAAAGGAATATTGGAGATCAAAGCCTTACGACATAGCTCACATTTCTCTATTGAAATATCTGGCAAGCAAGTCAACTATGTTGTTTAGAGATTTTTCAAAATCAGAATTAGAGAAGGTAAGATTATGAATGAGTCCTAATTAAGGAACTTGAGATGACACAAATGCTTTTGGGCTCACCCCTTTAACTGGTGTTAACTCACTAATGGAAAAAACACTTTTTAGACCGGTTAAAAACGACATTTTAGATCGGTTCTGGATGCGGTATTGATACAGCCGGTCTTAAAAGTCTGTTACTTTTTAATCGATCTAAAAAAATAAGTTTTTAGACCGATTGTTTATACATATGGTCTAAACATAACGACCTTAAGCGTACTTTTAAAAAAACAGTCATACTTTTTAGACCAGTTCTTAAAATTACCGGTCTAAAAAGTTCCTTTTTTTTTAAATATTACTGTTAGCTAGCCAGCAGCAAGCCATTTCCCCTTTAAAGCATTTTACCCAACAGACCATTCCAACGACATTAAGCCTAATGGTGAAAAAACAGTTATTCTTCCTACACCTCACATTCCACATAAGCAACAATAATAAATCATTCTTCCTACACCCCAAATAAATTCTTTTCTTACACATTCTCATTTCATCAAGCATTCTAAAATACAATTTCAACTGGTGTAACTTACATCATTCTTCCTACATCCCACATTCCACAGAAGCAACAACAATAAATCATTGAAAATTAACACATTAATATTTACTGAGAAAGAACACAGCAGATAGTAATCCATCCCCTATGATCACTAGCTGGCTCTGGAGCATCTACACTAGCTAGGACACCTCAAATCCTTCTTTTTCCTATGACAACAACAAAAAAGTAGTTTTATATATAAAATAACTATGTACATAATTCAAATATAATTCATGATAATTATTCTAGCTAGCTAACCTTCAAAATAGTTTTATAAAGGGATATCCTCCCATATCCCTTCATGATGATCGTTTCTTGTGCCGTATTCATTATCTGTTTTATCTTCTTCGTTTAATTTTGGAAGACCCCTGGAAAAAGAAGGAGTCTCGAGAAGATCATTCATTGAACGACTTTCCTCATTAATATCAACGACCCTTTTTCCTTGGAGAGCTACAGACCATATTTTATTTGCCTGATCGGTAATGTAGAACACTTATTTCGCCTAATATGTCATAATAAAAGGTTCATCTTCCAAACTTTTATTATTTAGATCAACTAATGTAAATCCTAATTGATTGATCATCACACTATTGTTGACATCAACCCACTTGCATTTGAAAATGGGAAATTTAATTTTAACATAATCAACCACTCAAATCTCTTCAATAACCCCATAATAAAGTATGGTTGCCAATCTAAGGTTCTTATCTTTCGAACTAGAGAAGTCATAGATTCAGCCACTAACATAACACCACTGTTTTGGACGGTGCTCCTATCATCTAGGGACTTCATGTAAAACAAATAACCATTAATCACAAATGAAGTCCAACTTATGACATCAACCTCAGGACCACATGCTAACCATTTAATTGTATCAGAAACACATTCTTCTTTGTCAACCTTTTGTTTAAACCAATGTGCAAAAGTTTTGTTATGCTCCCTAATTAACTTTTGTTCAGTCATACGACTATTTCCTTTCCGTACAATTTCTTTATGAGCATTAATGTAATCTTGAACTTCATCAACATTATTCAAGATGTACAAGTAGACTTGTTGCAATTCATCAAAATCCACACTCTTTACTAAAGCCCCGCGTCTACCTCTTTCTTCATCATGACGTTCAGGAAGTCCAATGTGTCTTACATTTGACAAGTAATCTTGACAAAACTCAGTAGCTTCTTCATAAACATATTTTTGAACAATAGACACTTCAGGCCAATTAGGGTTCTTCACATACCCTTTTAGGATTTTCATAATTCTTTCAATTGGGTACATCCATTGTAAATAGATAGGGCCACACAACTTGATCTCCCTTATTAGATGAACAATTAGATGTATCATGATATCAAAAAAAGTAGGAAGAAAAAGCTTCTCAAGATGGCACAAGATCAGATATCCTTCATTTTCCAGTTCATCCAATCTTTCCTCTCAATGACTTTACTACAAATAGCATTGAAGAAGAAACAAAGTCTAATCAAATATGTTGAAGATCATATTCGACAATACCTCAAATAGCTACTGGGAGTAGTTGTTGCATTAAGACATGACAATCATGAAACTTTAACCCTACTAACTTCGAGTCTTTCATCAACACAAGCTTCTTAAAATTTGAAGAATACCCTGAAGGAACTTTGATGCAATGTAAACAGTCACAAAAACTTCTTTTCTCATCCTTAGACAAAGTATGAGAAGCTGAAGGACAAAAAGTTCTCTTACCATATGGCCTTGGATGCAAGTTTTGTCATATTCCCATTTCTTGCAAATCTAATATTGCCTTCACGCCATCCTTAGAACTACCTTGTATGTTAAGCAGTGTCCCAACAATACTATCACATAAGTTTTTCTCCACATGCATGAAATCAATACAATGTCTCATATCAAGATTGGGCCAATATGGAATATCAAAGAAGATAGACCTCTTTTTCCATTTATTTTTTTCATTACTACTCTTTGTAGTCTTATCAAACATAACATTGATATTTTTCACCTTTTCATAAACTTGCTCCCCAGTCAATGCCTTCGGAACATTTTTAAACTCTTGTCTACCAAAAAAAGCTTTCTTTAATCTACGATATGGGTGGCCCCGTCTAAGAAATATCCTATGGCCAAAATAAACCGTCTTTCTTCCATGTTGAAGTTGATGGAAGAATATGCCTTCTTCAAAAATCGGACATGATTTATGGCCTTTAACACTATATCCTAACAAATTTCTATATGAAGGAAGTCATTTATAGTACAAAAGATCATGGCTCGTATTTTAAAAATCTCCTTCTTGTTCACATCAAAAACATCAACACATTCATCTCACAACTCTTTCAAGTCTTCGATCAAGGGTTCTAAGTAAACATCTATCATTTCCTGATTGCTTTGGTCCCGAAATCAACATAGACAACATAATGTACTTTCGTTTCATGCATAACAAAGGAGATAAGTTGTAAATTACCAATAGAATAGGCTATGAACTATGTATACTGCTCAGGCTACCATAAGGATTCATGACATCTGTGCTAAGTCCAAGCCTAAGATTCTTAGATTCTTCACCGGAGTTAGGAAATAATTGATTGATTTTCTTCCATTGAGAAGAATCAGCTGGATGTCGAAGCTTTCCATAAAAAATCCTCTCATCCACATGCCATCTCAAATTTTTGGCATCAATTTCATTGGCAAACAAGCGCTTAAACATTGATATGATTGGAAGATACCACAATACTTTTGCAAAGGTCTTATTTGATTTATACCTCGGAGTTTCACATATCGGACATTGCTCCTTCTCTTTATGCTCTTTTCTATACAATATGCAATCATTAGGGCATGCATAGATCTTTTTATACTTCATCCTTAGTGGACATAGAATTTTCTTAGCACCATAATATCGATAAGGCAACACATAATCATCTGGAAGCATGTTCTTAAAAGCCTCAAGCGTTTCTGAAGAGCTCTTGTCGCTCCATCCATACCATGCTTTCAAGCTTACAAATTTCAATACTACTCTCAACAATTGGTATTTTTTATACCTCGGGTACAACGACTTCTCAGCATCACTGCACATATTACCATATACATGTGATTGCTCAAAAGCCTCTTCTCCTATATCACAAATAATATCATCCATATCGTGTCATTATCATTAAAGGACACTCCCCCTGTTGAGATGTACTTCGCGTTTCTAATTCTTCACCATACCATACTCATACTGTATAACTCTTACAAAATCCTTCACAAATTAAATGTGTATATATATTTGCCGCACTTAGTCACTTCTCATTCAAATATACTACACAAGGGCAATAAAACATCCCATTATCATCATTGGCATTTCTTTTAACAAAATCTAAAAAATCCCTCACTCCAACATCATATTCAACACTCGTCCGTTTAGCTTTTATCCAACTACGATCCATATATTTCAACACCTAGTAGCACCCTTTCCAATAGCAAAATGATAGACAAAAAAACAAGATAAGAAAATATAAATAACTTGTAGCATCTTATCCATTATCAAACTCTTGTTCATAACTTTATATTCAATTCAAACCCACATAGCAAATATCATAATGTGATCATTAATGCAATCCAAGATAAGAAAGTATAAATAAAATATCATAATGTGATCATTAAACTAGTACCTAAATTTATCATTGAGTTCAATGGCAAGAGTAAGATAGAGAGCAATATTGGGCATATTCAAACAAAGCCATAATCATAAAATAGAACACCTCCATTTCCTACTTCAAGCATATCAAAATCTGATGCCAGACATGGTTAAACCCACCCGAAACAATATCAAAAGGGTCAAGTTCAAATTATTAACAACAATCAAAACAAATCTGGAAAGTTGTTTCACAAGTAGTCACTCTTTGTGCTCCCGTTTGGAAGAAGAATGAGCGGCAATTTAAGGAAGGAGGAGTCGGAGCTGAAATGTTATCGATTGACGATGGCGAAATGAAGGTCGACTAATGGCAAGGTATATGGGTAGTGACTCTTCCTTTAATAATACAGACTCAGCCCAATGACGCCAATGAGATTGGGAAAAAGAACACCGTCGATTAAATTGCGAGATATTATGTTCTGAGAGAAAGATTGCTTCATAATTAAAGAGAAAAAGGATGGCAGAGTTGTGAACAAGAACACCATCGAAGAAATTTCAGGGAAAAGTGAGTTTAGAGAGAAAGTACGATTCGGTGAGAGGAAGAGAAGAACAAAATTTTAATTAGGGCGTGTACTTTCAAGACCAGTTTTTCAGAATAACCGGTCTTAAATATACATTTTAGACCGGTTTTTAAAATAATCAGTCTAAAAAGTTTCAACTTTTAGACCGGTTATAATATAAAACCGGTCTTAAAAGTTAAGAAAAATAATTACGTGTTGCTTTTTTAGACCAGTTATATAAATAATCGGTATAAAAAGTGTCTTTATTTTTTATTATTTTATCCTTTTAAGACCGGTTAAACATAAATAAGGTCTAAATAATATCTTTAAAACTTGATATTCGTGGAACCGGTCTCTGAAGTTATCTATAATTACAAAAATGCTACCGGTCATATATTTTAGACCTTATCCCTCTATAACCGGTCTACATGAACCTGTCTAAAAGATAGATTTTGTACTAGTGACTAGTGCGTAGTGCGGACTGACTACTAGCGACTATTGACAAATGGCTGACCACTGTTGATTGGTCAAAAATAATTTTTTTAAAAATGATATTTTTATTAAAATATTGATCCTCTAATATTTACAAGTTAAACATCCTAGATTTATAAGTAAAGCTTCAAAATTTACAAGTCAAACTTATGATATCTATGTCCAAGTCAACATGTTTGAGATTTACTTGTAAATTAAGAAGTTTGACTTGTAACTTCTAAATATTTACTTGTAAGTGCCTGTTTAAATTAGCAGTAGAATCTGTTTTTCCAACATAATTTACGATATACAAAATTAGTATTATGTGAGAGTTTGTCTCAATTTTCGTAAACATGTTTTTCGAACGTCAACTCAACAAGCAGGCCATAAATCTGCAATGCAATTTAACTTGTAACTTTTAAATATTTCCTTGCAACTTTTATTATTATTAAGTGTACCTCATTGTATCTACCCAACTCAATGAGGTTATCGATTGTTGATTACTTAGTGTGATATTTAGTCATTTTTCAAGAGAGATTTACTTCAAGATAAGACTAAGTGGGTATCTTAAGTGGTGAGCATTGCTCCAAGTGCAAGAGATGTGAGGAACCCATCTAGGCTAAGAGGTCATCTTGATGTACTATGGCTACACAAGTGTTGGGATGGGATTAGTGGAAAATCCCAAATGAGGAGCTTTGGGATATGATGTAGATTTAGTTGAGGAGCTGAACCAAAATAAATACTTGTGTTTGATTCTCTCTATATCTTTTACATCTCACGTTTTTGTATTATGTTTATTGTTTTATTGTAGTATGTTACTAATTTTTATTTGTCTGCTGTTTTTGCAAAAATTTCTAAATACTTTAATAAAGAGCATACTATAGAACAGGATCATACTACTATTAAGTCAAGACAATCATCAAACGAACATGAGAAACAAGATGAAGAGATTTTCCTAGAAGAGAAAATGCAATTATTTGCTTTCGTAAAAGTGCTACAGCAATGAATTACATCCAATGTCAAGATTGAAGAAAGGGACTTCCACATTAAAATATTATCCGCCTAACTACACAATATATGAAGATAACTTTAGCACTAAAGATTATTGCTACTTGCCAAGTAAATCTGATTATTAGTCTGAGTATAAAGAATTTTCAACGAAAATCGTCTGCTTTTCACAAAAATTGTCCCTAAAATTTAGAATATAAGTTAGATTGCATACCTAACTAAATAGATGCGGGTACTCCCACCCCATTCTTCCCTTCCTCGCCAAGTCACATATCACAAAAGACCGCTCCTTTCCACACAATCTTCACAAGTATGATATACTTGTTTCTTAGTTGCTTATTCTTAACACCAACAACCCACTTCGCTTCATCCTTACTTATAAAGCATATGCTGGTATTACTTATAAATCTTGAATGCCAGTTGAGTTATAAAATTTTGAAGAACTTGTAAATTTTAGAGGAAGAATTATATTTTATTACACTATTTTAATTTATAAGATGATCCTAAATTGGTGATTCAAAGGACTAAATTCTTGTTCACGAGTGAATTGGTGGTTGTGATTATAATTCTTGGAAGTCTTACAGACTAGGCAACATACCTGTTGTTACTGAGAGGCTAAATAGGACGGCTTTTGCACAACAAGTGGGTGTATATATGTAATGAAATAACCCATTAGGTTTTTAATATAAGACATATTTACTCAATGTGATTAAATAAAATATGTTAGTTAAGTTAGTTAATAAAGCATGTATTTTTTAAAACAGCCTAATCATTTTCCTTAATTTCCTCATTCCCTCCCCTCCTTAATTATTGTTGAGGAGATATTAATAGGAGTAAATTAGGAAAAGATTAACAAATATAAAAACTATTCATTATATTTAAAATTAAGATCAACTCCTCAAATATATTTTATATTAAGAATCAGAAGAAGGGAATAGTCAATTTCATTAGGTTAAAAGACTAGTACATAATCATAGTCACGCCCCCACATAACAACTCACCGTATGGTTCAGACAAAAATACCTACAAGTATTGGAAAGCACCTACAACAACTAACCAAACAAAAGGACAATTTAAAACCTTATCAGATTAAGAAACAAAAGGATACAGCAAACAACCCCCAACATGAGTGTGACCATGACAAGTACACAATAAGTATATATTAAACAAAAAAAATGGAAATAATAAGGTAGAGAGTAGAAACTAAAGGGGTTAATTGTATTTTGTCTATGTCTTCATGCTTATGTTGATTCACTCAAAATACCGACTTCATACTGCAAACAAGATTTTCATTTTGTTGGCCGCGAGAAACAAATTGACTTGCGTACTCATATACTTTGTCTAATTGGAAATTATTCAATTTTTAACATATTCGGGAGACCTAATTAAAAAGGAGGAAAAAAAAACATTTTCATAATTATACCACTAGATTTTCGTTTTGACGTGGGACTGATGTTTGTTTAGATACTCTTATCGCTGAACAAGTCAATTTATTTATACTCAGTTTGTAACTTGGTTCTAATGATAATTAATCAACTATCTTGTATCTACGCAACCTCGTTAAACTCCACACTTTTATGCTCAATATATTTCTTGCAACCTATTTCAATTAGCTCAACGTACTTACAATATCATTCTGACTTCCATACAGCTAGCGCTCAAGCATATTTGAGCTGTCGTTTTTCCATGTCTATGATTAAAACAAAATATAATCTATATATATATATATATATAATATCCATTTCCAAATAAATAATAATATTTGATCATCCAATCCTAGCAGCCAACTAAAAATAAATGCCTAGGAAAATCAGCATCAAAGTGGTGACGACAAAGTAACTGAGTGATCCATCAAAAGATCCTGACTTTTGTGTAGTCCCAGAATCTGCTTCAATGGGAATAGGAGCTGTGTATGTAGATGAAGAAGGAGAAGGAGAAGAAGCCATACATGAAGAAGAAGCCTCTGTACTTTTATTAGTATTAGAGCATGAAGAAGGCGAAGGAGGAGGAGGAACAGTAATGGATGGGTTTCTTACTGATGAATCCTCGTCTGACAAAATCCCATCGACTCCATGGCATCGAATCGAAGATCCAGCAACACAAATATTAGGGCTAATGATCTTCACATTGTTCAAAACAAAATTCTTCCTTCCATTGTTGGTGATTCTAAGCATGTAGTTTGCTAATGAACTAGGAATGGTGGTTCCTGTGGGGAATCTTTCTAGGGTTTCGAGCAGAAAAGGCGAAGGAATTGAATGCCGAAGCAAGAAATCCAAAACAGATCCTCCCGGCGGCAATGCCGTTGCCGCCAGCATCCGATCCTTGGGCATCAAGAAAGTAACATTGGCCTCAAGTCTTGTGTCTGGTGGAGACATATTGATGAGTGTCACAAATGTGAAGTAATTTGCTCGTTGCATTTCTTCAGTGGCTACAACTAGGTCACCAATTTTTACTGGTGTAGCTAACGATGGAAGAAGAAGCAGCATCATACACACAGATATTACCATTTCTGAGCTTCTTCTTTTTTTTTATGCTTTTTGATTGATATTACTGATAGGTCGATATATGGCTTCTTTTGGTTTTATTTTTGAAACGTTTCCTCCAAATTCTGAGAAATAAAGAAGAAATTTTTATTCTATGTACATGCAGAAACGATGCTTCACCAACTGTTGTTGTTCACGCCTCTTGGATGACTGTTTTGTTTTTCCAATCACTATAATTTTAATTAAGCTGCACAAATCTTGGGTTTTTTATTATGCCAGAATTTATATTTGTATATATTCTAAATTGTATTATGATCAATACAGTAGTATATAGGGCAGGGTGGGTTTTTGGTTTAGTCACGAAGAGATAAATAAAAAAAGTGGTGGAAATATATGACTTAGCTTTTTTTTTTTTTTTCCTTTTTTGATTTTTTATAGTAAGCAGGTTAGCGAAAACAGTTTTCTACTTTTCATGCAACACTTTTTTTTTTCGGTTTCCCAAAATTATGATGAATTGGATCTCTAGAACTTTATAAGATGCAGGACTAGTTTTACAAGTCAAGAAATGCTTATTATTTGGTTATGTCTAGTGGAACCAGTTCAACACTATGTAACAAACCAATTCGAATCTTTGTTAGGAAATGTGTCCATATTTAATGTCTAGCAGTATCTCAATTAGGATTGCCTTTGAAGGGTACCTAATCCTACGGAAAAACTCAAAAATGTTCAGAGCTATATTACAACACCAATATTTTTAGATAGATCGCCAAACACTAAGATTTTAAAATTGCAAGTCTTTCACTACTTGTGCAAAAAACCTTTCATGAGACTTCGACCACCAGGCCAATATTGGCCACCCAACATCAAGTTTAAAACTCAAGAAATGTTCATAAAATAATTATATCATAAGCCAAAACTTTAATTGAATGTTTGAACACCCACAACTATGTATGTATGTATTTATGCATGGTATCTAAGTTCATAATTTGACTTTAGTCAATAATGCTACTTTCAAGTTTTTATATATATATATATATATATAAGTCTTAGCTTGTAAATCACTTGCTTTTTGGAAATAAACTCGGATACACACCCACACACACACACACACACACACACACACACACACATATATATATATATGTATATAATCAACATTTGACTAGATAATATTTGAGTTAAATACCTAGAGATAATTACATAGAACGTAAATAAAGCATAGAGGTGCCCTCAGCTTTTATTGGGGTCCAACCAACGCTAACAATATAAGGATAGAGAAAAATCTATTCTAAATGTAAGACCTAACTAGTTTATAGTGCACTGTATGATTATATGAAATGATAAGGGAAAAATGGAAATTGCTTCTCTCTATTACTGCAAAATTGTGAAGGTTAAATTAAATTTGATATAGTGTAGATTTAATAATTTTTAGCTTGTAATATTATTATTTAATATATTTGAATAATATAGAGATGTAATTAAGTCAGCATAAATAGAAATATAAGGAAACGAAAAAAGTGATTATAAGCAATGATTTAATAGCCGGACCGGACGGTCCAACCGGTTCGATTGTTGACTGGGAAATGCAATGACTCATTTTTTGTATTTCAGCCATTTGAGAAGTTAAGCTGTGTTGGGCCGTTGAGAACCGACCTTTAAGCCAGAAGCCGGATTCAAGCCCTACCCAGAACAATTTTCATGGAGCTGAATGGGTTGGAACAGGTTGGATTTCATGGACAGTAAAAAAGGAAAGAAGGAGAAGAAAAATAGGGAAAAAACGATAGAAAGAGACAAAAGCTAGATTCTTCACTTTCTCTTCTACCTGATCTACATACTTACATGAGACAAATGAAGTGAGGCAAAATAAGAAAACAAGCTTGATCTTCTCCCATTTTTCCCTTTTCGTCGTTGAGACGAGAGTTGAGATTTGAGACTAACAGACCTGCAAAGAAGGGATGCAGCTTCTCTCCTTTTCGCCTTGCATCCTCTACCCTCCGCTGCTCTCAAACGGCGCCATTTGAAAAGCTATAAATGACAAATATCAACATTCGTTTCCATTTCGATATACACAGAGTAATAGAAACCAAGTTCCACAATCATACAGAAGAGTACATATATACTGATAAAAGTATTTGTTTACAATCTAAAGTCAACCATACAGAATACGACAATATACCACTATTACAAAATATCTAAAAGTATTTTAGACATAGACTATCTATAACCACAAACTTTGTATTTGCCTTGAGACACATGCCAGTCTCTTCCCTTGATCTACATCCTTGCCTTCTGCTCCACTGGCACCCGCTGAGATGTTTTATTTAGAAAAAGGGGTGAGATTCCGAAGAATCCCAGAAGAAACATGTTATCGTTCATAGAAAATGCGAAAAGTAAATATGATATATGCCATGTATGCACCAGTTAATGAATAATATAAATATATCATCTATATGTATACATGAGTAGGGTCCAGCCCCACTAATATGCACCGGTTGGATTCTCACCAACTCTAATGTAAGTGCCTCTAGCACTACCGGCCCTTCTCTGGGCAAAACATGTTGATTAATAAAGCACATTTTTACAAATAATGGCATCCACACAATCATAAAACTATGGCATGATGTATGAAGGATAGTGTCCCTACCTCAAAGTTCTATTGACCCCTTTTTGTGTGCCTCGTGAAACGTGTCGACTTTCGGCTCCCGATTCGATCCTAAAATATTAAATGTACAAGAAATAGGTCATAACATATCCAAGTATCATTTTAGACACTTCCATAGTGTTTCTGTGGTTTTATTAGCCTATGGTGAAAATTTACCAAAATGCTCCTGGACCCCGGCCAGGCCCCGCCGTACCCGGCCCGATGGCACATTTTCCCAAATTTTTTACTAGGACTATCCTGATGTATTTCAACCCAAGGAATCCATTTCGGAATTTGAAATTACCAAATTCAATGTCAAATTACAAAATTGCCTCTAGCAGTCCCACTTTAAGAGTTTTAGGGACATTTCCGTAATTATGCTTTCTCGGCCTTTTCTGAAGAAGTGTCCAACTGTAACCCCACCTAATTTTCCCTCCTGCACCCAATGGAATCATCAAATCATTAAAAATCCAACTCTAAGACCCTCTAACAGCCCTGGCCAAAATTATAGTATCCTCCAGAAAAAATCGAGGTTTTGCGGTTTCGGCTCCGTAAATGTGTTCCTTTCTATTCATAACCACTTTATTAACCATCTAATTGAGTTATAACAACCATTTGAACTAAAATTGGGCAGCATAACCCTTAGGCACACACTTTTCCAAAATTTAAAACCAATAGCAATCCGGCGAAACTTCACTGACTAAATTGCCCACAGCAGCCAAAATAGTTAATATACGAAGGTTTGGAAGTTACCTCAAGCTTCCACTAGCTTTTCCTCTTCTTAGCTTAAACCCTTGGTCCTTGAACACCCAAAGATGAGCTTCCCAAACCTTGATCACATAGAAGAGTAGCTTAGGAACGGAATTATACATGTTAGGAACCGATTTACTGAAAAAACCACTTACCTTTGCAAGTTTTTCTTCTCTTTCTCTCTCTAGAATTTCACACTCTCTCTCACTAGTTCAGATCTGTTAGAGCACAAAAATGAGCTGAGGAAAATGATGGAAAAGTGTTTTTATTATATTATATGTTTTTTTAATGATTTATGGAATTTCAAAAAATTCCAAAATCAATTTTATGTACATAAATCCTATGTACATGTAACCAAGCTCATTAAACCCAACCAATATTTCCTTCCTCTTGCAACATGTAAGAGACACCTAGGGTTCCCTCCCTATGGTCTCAATTGGCTTCACAACTTGTTCTAGTTAAGTATATACATAAAGTCTCAATTTTGGTCAAAATTACACTTTTTGATCAAACTTTTCATAAATTCATATTAAATTGACCAAAATATTCTAAATATATTTTTCCCCTTTATTTTCCTTAATTAATTGAAACTAACTTCAATTAATTGAAAAATAAGTAATTTTGTACTAAATTGGCAAAATTATGATTTTGCCATTTCCTTTTTATTCCAATTTCTTTTTTCTTTGGTCAATTTTCATCTATTTTTGGACCAAATATTTTCTCTAATATTCCTTCATTTTTGGAATTTAATATTGGGGTTTTTAAATTACCCAAATTAATTTCATAATTATTTTGCCCATTTTCTCATGAAAATGAACATTTATAAAATTCATAAATTCCAAATTTATGAATATTTACCATTTTATTGAATTTCTAAAATATTTACAATATTTTTTGTGAATATAAATTTTGGGGTGTTACAACAAAACACTTCTGGCTTTCCCAACCTTGCATCAGACATTTGGACTAAAAAAACAAAACAGAAATTAAAGGGTGGTTTTTTTTTGTACAATAATAGCTGGTTCTTTAATATAAGGATTAACTCTTATACTCATGTTTATTAATTATGGCTAATGAAAATGAGGATAAGCTGTCACAAAATACAAAAATAAGAAGAGATTTTTTAAAATTAACATGATAAAATAAAAATTATTTATTGTCAGCATAATTAAAAAAAACTATTATATTTTTATATTATATAGGGTAAGATACATTTAGCATGCTGAAATATTTTCTTAATAGCATTTAGTCCATTGTCCCAATGTATTTTTTTTTTAGTAACACCTAGTGTTAAAGTATTTTTGGTGCAATTTCGGTTTTAAAGTATTTTTCTCTGCAATAATAAGCACCTTAAACTTATGATATTTAATGTTACTTAAAAGATATTTTAGGGTGCTTGAGCCTTGATGTACAAAAAATTATTGAAAAATACTTTATAATATTGAGTACTGTTGGAAAAATCCTTTAAGTTACTGAATAAAGCATAATTTAGTTTAGGATATTGGCACTACCAGAAAAATATTTTAGTGCCTGTTTGATTCACAGAATCAGAGGTAATGTAATGGAATATAATGCAATATAATAGAATGTAATATATTGATGATTACATAAATTTATTTGGTTCATCATTAAGGAAATATAATATATACGCATAAAAACGTTTGGTTGGATTACATCGTACATAAGAATATATGAGAATAATATAGTTGAGACAAAATTATCTCTAACGACAAATGGACATGTTGGGTTTATAGTAATTTTTTAATATTTAATGGTGGAAATATTATTTGATAGGATATTTCAATATTCTTAACAGTGGAATATATATATTTTTTAATTGTTTAATGGGGATTTTTTTTGAATTTTTATATTATTAATTAATTTTTTTTACTTGATTACAGTATGTCTGCATCCTCATTCATCAATTATAGTAGTGTAATTGATGTACAGTGTGTTTGTTTGACCGATTGGGCTCTGAATCGGGCTTCAACAGTGCCCAATCGGTCCAAAACAGTGACAATTGCAATTCTTGGTGTTTGTTTCAGCGTTCTCGGTTGAGTCAAAATAAGTATAAGTCGCCCATCCCTTTAAGCTGAGAATTGAAGCTTTTTTGTACTTAAATAAGCCCAAATGACCGTTAGGGTAGCATTTAATACATTTTAAATTCTGCACCTACTCCAACCGGACCGGCTCAGTTTTCTCTCTCTTGTCGCAATTATTGGCAATTATTCTGTCCATTCTCTTCTCCGCGCAAAGCACAGAAGCGGACCACAAGCGACGGCGAGCGACGGCATGGATCCGTCTGGTTTTGGCAGTCAAAGGTCGTTTTCGGCGTGGTTTTGAGCTCCGTCGCTATCGTGCGGTTTTGCCTGTGTTTTCTTCTCTGGCTCCGTGTGTGTGGGCGTTCAAAGTCCGGCAAGTGGCGTTGAAGTGTGACGGTTTGTTGTGCTGCGGTTTGGAGTCAGGGGCGGCGGATCTGTACAAGCAAGAGCCTGTGAGCTTGCCCGACGTTGAAGTGTTGAGCTACCGTTGAAGGTCGTCGCCGATCTGCTCAGTCGCGTGTCTCTCTTTCGTTGGTAAGGTTTCAAACTTAACTTCACGCAGCTCTCTCCCTTTATCTAATGTTTCACAGGCAATGGTTGCATTTTGAGCCATTTCAATGAACCACCATTGTTTGCTCTGTTGTGGTTGATCTGTGATACGTTTGGTTGCTGTCTTTGATCTGTTAGTTTCGTTGGAACAAGCCGTTGCTCTGTTGCGTTTTGTTCATATTCCATCTTCCCTCACCTGCAAAAGCTCAAAAGTATTATGCCGCTGCTTTAGCTCAAAAGCATTGTTTATATTCGTTGGTTGCTCCGTTGCTCTGTTATGACCTCTGTCTGGAAAAATATTGGAAATGCATTTGAAAAATTGGGCAGAGGGGTCAATTTTAGAGACTTTTATCGCTGTTTATGGTATTTGTTCTTTGATTCTTCCCCTGAAAGACTTTTTCCCAATAACGTGTATTGCTATCATGAACTAAGTTCATACCAATGCTTTCACTGAAAGCTACGGGTGATTTCTGTATTAAAGAGAATGAGATGAGGTGCTTTTGTCTTCATGTGTTTGAGTTTTTTGTTAGATGAGGAATCTTATTAATCACTTATATAAATCCAAATTATTCTCTCCACCTTTCTCAATTTTATTGGACCTCATCAACTTACTTTGAATTATTGTATAATACACCAAACCTCACATGTTCTTTGGCTCTGTTTATGCGGACTTGTAACATGCTTGTTTAAGTTGTTCTCTGTGTGTGTGTGTGTGTACTTGAGAATTAATCCAATTTAATTAGTGTGGTTTTTTTCTTCTCATTCTTAATACTGAACTTGGTGGTTTAGGTTAAGAAAAGCTGATACCTTAATTCTCTACTCAACTTAACCATTGCAAAGAAACATAAGCTTGATTAGATCAGAAGATGCATCTTAGGATAAAGAAATATTGTGATGGTTGGGTTAAGCACTAACAGGAGAGGTTGGTTACATATATTTAGTATTTACAACGATATTGTAGTATATGACAAAATTTGAAGTGCTTGAGTATGGTTTCAAATGTTGTTGGCCATAACAGAGGTATCATTTGAACTGTTGAAAGGAAAAAAGAGAAATTTGAGTGTGAAATTATTATATGTAAATTTCCAATGCATCATGATGAATTTTCATTAAGTTTCTAAGATATCATAATGCAATCCAGAGATCTTGGGACGTTGCAAAATTTCGTTTTCCTTGGGATAACTCAGAATCTTAGCACGCCAAGCAGACAGTAAGGTTTTTATGGGTGTACGTTTGTGTTGCTTGGGGATCTTAAATACATAGAGCACTTGTTTGTTTTAATGGAAACTTATCAGAATATCTAGCTTGGTGTATTTTGGATTTCTGTTATGTCATGTGTTTGTTATATGTCAGTTTTTGGTATAGAAATATGGACACAAAAGCTGTATGGGATGTACAGTCAACAGAGATATTGGTCAACGCATGTGTAGACCAAATATACAAAAAAGAACGTAGAGGGCAATCATTCACACCGAAAACATGGCAGGCTATTATTCAGACATTCACTGATAAGACTGGGAAACACTACGGGAAGAAACAATTGAAAAATAGATTGGATGTCTTAAAGAAAGATCTGAAGACATGGGATTGTTTAATCAAAGAGACCAGTGTGGGCAGAGACCCTGTGACAACCAATGTCATTGCCTCGGACGACTGGTGGACGGAGAAGTTACAGGTAAACAATATTAAGTGCAATTTACATGTTTCATTTGTGCAATTTTTGTCATGTAATTCATTTCACTATCCATTTTAACTCATCTAACTTGTATGCTTACAGACACATTCTGATTATAAGAAATTCCGGAACTCATGCCTAAAGAATGAAAGTGAGTTAAGAATAATATTCAAAGATGGAATGGCGTCCGGTGATCGCCGATTCTCAACCTCTCGCCAACAACCACAGACAAATAAGGAAGATGAGGGTGATGTTTACAGACCCACGATGCATGAAGAGGAAGGCTCTGGGGACAGTGAGGATGAGCATTTCGGTGTTGACCCTGCAGTTAGTACCGGAGTTACCGATGAAATGGCAAGCATTGGAATAACAACGAAGAGGCCATCAAGCACTGGTCCCACTGCATCTGGAGGTGAGCCCAAAAGGAAGAGAGGTGAAGGGTCTAGTAGAAGCAAAAAACAGAAGCTTCCAGCTGCCAAGCAAATAGATGATGCCGTCAGTATTATTGCCGAAGTGACTATGGATCGAGCAACGGCTTTAACGACACCTCAAGAAAATAGCATGTCTGAGGTTGTGAAACATCTACTGGAACTTGACGAGGTGAAGTCGGACAATGCCTTTGGAGTCCGGTGCAAGCGAGCTCTGGAAAGCAAGACACGTCGGGATGTATTTGTGACATTGAAACCACATCCCGAGTTCCTGATTTCTTATTTGCGTTCTCTTGTAGATGAGAACTAGTTGTAGTATGCATTTGATGTATGGATATTTCAATGTAGACATTTGTAGTTTTTTGTTTCCAAAACGTATGACTTGACCTGTCGTTTGGAATGGTTTTATTATGTTGGCATTTATATATATATATATTCT
Organism: Inga laurina; assembly: GCA_963855925.1. Classification (NCBI taxonomy): domain Eukaryota; kingdom Viridiplantae; phylum Streptophyta; class Magnoliopsida; order Fabales; family Fabaceae; genus Inga; species Inga laurina. Next base: position 61,496,909 of record OY979702.1, on the reverse strand, counting down.
GCTTATGTTTGTTAATCATCATGCTCACACCACAATCTTACCACAATCACAGGTACTCAATGGCAAATCGTAACAACCGAAACAGGTTGCAGGGGATGGATGAAGATGAAGATGAAAATGAAGATTGTGATGACGCCTCAATTTTTGACGCTGAGTTGGAACATCATCAACAATTATGCATGTTACTTTGCCAATATTTAGTGCCATATGTGTGCAGACAACCGCGTAGAGCGAGTCAGGGAACAGGTCACTATTGGGTACAAGAATTGTTGGCAAATGAAGGTTCAAAATGTCATGAGATGTTTAGAATGGAAAAACATGTTTTTTATAATTTGTGCATTAAGTTGTGTGAGCATGGTTTAAGAGAAACTAGGAATACCGGTGTTGAAGAAATGGTTGCCATGTTTTTGCTCACTATTGGACACGGAGTAGGAAATAGGCTAGTACAACAAATATTTAAACATTCGGACTAAACTGTAAGTAGGATTCTACACAAGGTTTTAACGGCCTGCCTTAAACTTGGAACGGAAATTATTAGGCCACGCGATCCAGAATTTGGTCAATGTCATCCAAAAATAGCAGCCGATAATCGATATTACCCATATTTCAAGGATGCCATTGGAGCTATTGATGGTACTCACATCAGGTGTGTTATCACTGGACCGGGCCGAGATAGGTTTATCGGGAGAAAAGGATATCCTACATAGAATGTTATGGCTGTTTGTGATTGGGATATGTGCTTCACGTTCCAGTTAGCAGGATAGGAAGGTTCAGCACATGATGCTCGTGTTTTTCACTCAGCTGTCTCAGATCCAACCATGAATTTCCCACATCCACCACAAGGTAAATATTTTGTACACTTCAATTACGTTTCTTTGTCTACTTTTAACGCTTAACTTAATCTCACATTTACAACGATTTTAACACATGTTAGGCAAATATTATTTGGTCAATTCCGGCTACCCAACAACAGTTGGGTATCTTGGTCCGTACAGATGTGAACGTTATCACCTCCCAGAATTCAGAAATCACCGGGCGTTTCAGAATCCTAACGAAGCTTTCAATTTTTATCATTCAAGCTTGAGGTGCACAATAGAAAGGACTTTTGGCTTCTGGAAAAATAGGTTTGAAATCTTACAACATATGCGTAAGTACAGCTTCGACACGCAAGTCCGCATTGTTTGTGCCACAATGGCTATACATAATTTCATTAGAAGAAATTCCCAAACTGATGTGGACTTTAGGGAAGCAGAAAATGAGAATAATGTAGTTCCTTTAGATAATAGTCAAGATCAAGACCCATCGTTAACAGATGATGTTCGGACGTATTCAACCCAAATGCATCATGTTCGTGACACCATCAGGGACCAAATTGTACGGGACCTCTGATTTGATTAGTTATGTTATATTTTACTTCTTCAAAAACTATAACATTGTACAATTTCTAAATTATTCGCATTATAATTGTAATTTTATTATAAAATTATCATTGGCAAACATCATCCATCACAATGCTCTGTCGTTCGAAAGCTTTGCTGTTTCATGTGTATGAGTGAAGCGCAAAATTATGTATTTTATAATTTCCTAATATATATGAAACCAAGGCAGATTTTTATGCTACAGTCTGCAAAGAACGGTTTTATGTCTTTTGCCTTGTATTTTTTTGGTAAGGTCTCTACTGGTTTGAAATTTATAAATATCGGACCCAATTATGTCCCCGGAGAAAAGAAAGATTTGTGAGTGAAGAGTGTGCAAAGAACTGTTATCTGGATGGATTAACGTCATCAAACTTTTGAGAATGTGCCTTGTGGTAACACTGTCGCCATTACATAGTTTTGATCAATTTATTACCAAGAATGACACCTTAATAAATACAGGTATCTTCTCAGGTCCTATTTGGCATTTAAGTTGTCAATTAGTTGTTTTTTCCACAATTAGTCCTTCATTTTTTCAATTTTCAAAATTTTTGCATTTTTTTCCTCTTAATTAATACATAAGTCACTTATGCAAAAGTCAAACCAAACATCCTAACTTTTACATAAGTTACTTTAAGTTACTTATCCAATCACTAATCCAAACACTCATCATTTTACCCAATCTAACTTTTTTCCCATCTTAAGATTCCATAAGTTTAAGTAAAAATAAGTTACTTATCCAATCGCCAAAACAAACGCACCCGTAATCAGTATTACAAAATGTAATTCTTTTTATATTACTTAAATCCAATAAAATACTGTAATCGGTGTATTGCATCAAGATTACATGTAATACTCTCATACGGAATCAAACCAAACGGGCTATTAGAGTCATGGATGCAACTTTACAAACTATTATATTCATATAGTTTATTTAAATTTTATTACGGTCCATACAACAAATTAAAATATATTTAAAAATTTTTTTTGCCAACATATATTATAAGTTATATATAAATATAAGGAGATGGTCATAAGTATAAACGAATATAATTAAAATATATTATACCAAAAAAAGCCAACCTTTAATTTTTGTTGTTGGTTTTTTTTTTTTTTTGGGGGTCCGATGCAAGATTGGAGAAGCTTGAAGTGTTTTGTCATTTGTGGGTTTTGAAACAACGCCGTTTGAAAGCGGCGGAGTGCAGCGGATGCAAGACGCAAAGGAGAGAGACTAAGCACCATTCTCTCCGATCCATCTTTGTTTCTCTTGTAAACTGTTTAAGGTAATAGGACTATAGGATGTTAATCCCATTAGGCCTACTTTTAGGCTTCAATGTTAACTTCAGTTTTTGTTCTTTAGCTTGAGTAGAGAATCCTTCTCCCCTATTTATATATTTTTTACTTTTTATAATTTAATATTTTTGTTATATGAAAATTTATTTACATAGTTTTATATAAAATGACGTTTTGCAAAATTTTTTTTTTTTTGTTTTTTTATTGAAAATTTGGCACAATGAAATACCATCGTTTGTTAATTAGACCTTTTATGAATTTATTTTTCTTAAATATGTTGTTATATATGTATATGATTATTTTTCAGTTAATAATTATGTCAACGGTTCACCTAAACAGCCTAAACATTTTAACCATATGAACCATGACCCCACTGATTTTTTTGGCTCAATCTCCAGTTCAACTTTCAAAACATTGGTTGTAACGCTTTCAAAGAGTATATACTTGAGAAAGTGATAATTCTATTAGTGGACGAGAAAGAGGATCAGAGGTGAAGGTCATGAGATCGATAATGGGAGGAAGATAAATGTAATTTGAATTTAATTAATTATTTATTAATATTTAATATTTTAATAATAATTTTATAAAAGATCAAAGATAACCATTCAAATGTTCATCTATTCTAAAAACAAAAGAGAACGGGAAAAGAAAATGAGAGGTTGCTCTCACCAGAAACTCTAAAAGATGCAAATAAATGGGACCACAATTTATTACGTCTTTAATGGTGTCATGTATATGACTAAAATTATCTAAGTTGGACCACCAAAATTTTTTACCACTTACCTGTAATAAGACTAAATTTATGAACATTGCTCACATTAGCATGAGGTTGCCTTACTAAGCAAATTTCCCTTCATAGAAAATACAAGTAATATAATCTTTTTAAAAAGTCCTATATTTTTTGTCCTACATGCGACACTCAACCAAGTGGATCACATGAGGTATATATGTTAGCTAGCTAGGTTTCATAGTACACACATATATGGTGTATATGGTCATATGTGTGATGATATAGTTTGGATATTGGCTGTTTTTATCTTGTGCCTTTACGTGGAGAATCTTGCACGCACATATCCTTAATTTAAATGATTGTTTACACACATTTATAGACACATGTGTAATCCTTGGTTACTGAGATTTGTAAATCTTGCCCATATCGATTCCCATCTTCCCGGTAAAAAGATAATTTTACTTAAAAAGGAAGATGATATGTAAATTAAACCTTGACTTATTTGTTGAAGTTATAGCGATTAAGACGCCTCCTCCATCCCATGGAAAATTTTTTGCAATTCACACAAGAAAAAGAAAGGAAGAAGAAGAAGTTATTTTTCGGTGGCCGCTTGAAGTGTTGAGTAACACACTCGTAAATAACAAACAAAAAAAAAGGTCTAAACTTAATTTTTACATCGTAAGTAATTAAACACAATACAATAATATAATCATCATCTGACAATGTGGCATGGATCGTTAATTTCCCCAAATTTCAATATATATATATTACCACAATTCTTACAAACGTTTGCCCCTTCTTTCGGTAACTCTTACAAACAATTGAAACATTGAAGCACCACACACACAAAACTACAGAAGAAATTAGAGTACTGCATTAAAGGGGCACTTATCATCACATGCCTCTCGAACGTATTGTACATATAGTTGAGTTTTTTCTGTGTCATGTGACGCAATTCTCAAAACTCAGATAGGTTCTACATTGACATAAACTACCTCCACACTCTTTAATATAAGATATAACTTATAGTATAAATTATACAATAAACTACATCTTCCATTAAGGACGAAAGGCGTAAGATTATAGAAAATGCAGTTATAAGGACGAAGTGATAAATAAACTTGGATTTTCGGGATGATTCTTGAGCATTCCATCTAGCTCCTTCACAAATCTCTCCATGGCTTCACCAGGTAAACAAACTGGTATCACTAAACCTTCTTGTCCTTGAGCATTCTTAAACGGTATATAAAAGCTTGCCACCCCAGGAATGGCTCCCACTCCTCCCTTTGCCGGACCACCATACACCGCCTTCCCCCACCCGAAATCCACATCACCGAATCCAGCTCGTGTCACATCTGACACCAGGTACGACCTCACCACCGTGAAATGAGGCCGTCCCTTTATCACCAGTAAATCTGCCAAAGAGTGCATATATTCCTCGGTCACGTCACCTTTAGCTTTCTTCACCAACCCTAAAGCATATCCGAGCGGGTTCCGACATAGTTTCCCGGCCGTGGTCACGGCCACCGGGAAGGCAAAGGCATTGCCATAAAAACCAGCCGGCAAGGGAGGGTTGAATTTAGCACAAGCATTAACAATACATATTATGCGAACTTCTTCATCGTCATCAGGTTGCAAGGCCATTGTACGACACCACCATAAGAACGCTGTGATTATTTCAAAATTAGAAGATTGACGAAGATGCTGAGGTATCTGAGCTCGAATCGAAGCAACTTCGTTTGGTCCAAAGAAGAACGAACGATGCACCATGTCATCTAAAGGGATGATAGTTCCTTTTGTATCCGGGACTTCGTCATATTCACGGTGTGTGCATGTCACGCGCGCTGGTTCCCTTGCATTTAGAAGCTCCCTGTGCCAAACAGGTGGAATTGATGGTTCACGCGCGCCACGAGCTATTTCACCTAACGCGCTCATGAATTGGACAAGACCAGCTGCATCACTCATTGTGTGATTAAGGCGTAGGGCGAAAATGAAACCACCGCATTTCAGGCGCGTTACCTGAACATTTTGGAGAAAATTGTTAAGACCTGTTTAAAATTAAAAAATGAGAGAAGACATACTAAATTTATTACTTCTTTTCTTTTTTCATGCCTTCGCTGGATTTATTGCTTTCTCCCGTCTTTAATATCAATGTAATTGATTTTTTTAGAAAAATTAAGATAACTAAATAAATGATTTAATTATAATATATGTTCTATATTATTGGATAATATGTTATTTTATATGTCACATAAATTAATTTTAAAAAATGATAAACATAAATATTCTAAAATAATTTATTTAGTTTTATATTTATAAATAAGTTAATTATATTTTATATTTAAGAATTTAGATAGTACTTCATGTATTGGGATGATCAAATTTTTGAAGTTTGTGTAACTTACTTTTTTATTATTATTAAACGTTGCTGCCTTGGGTTTTATAAAACTTAATTAAACTAATTTATGAATATTAAAAAATTAATTAGGTTAATTGTTTGATATAAGCATGCCTAAAATAAGTTTTTTTTTCTTTAAGAGAAAAAAATAAAATTTGGCCAAAAATAAAATAATAAAATGATAATGATAGAAAGTAAGAAAGAGAACGAGGAATAAGCAAAAGTTGATGGTGGAAAAAAACAACTCGTGTCTGACTTTTTTCAAATAATTTATAATGATGTGAAAGATAAAAGATAGACTAACAGTCATTGATGGAGACAGGCAGACAGCACCAATTATATCGGGGCGAAAAAGAAAAGGACATCACCAATTACAGGAAGACAGGACGATGAAGCTGGTTACTTAAAAATAATTAAATAATATGATGTTATAATTAAATTATTCTTGATATTGTCAACTTAAAAAAAGAAAAAGAATGGGAATAATAGTTACATCTCAAAATAATTATTTACAATTAATATTTCCATATTTATAATTTGTAATTATTACTCCAAAATTTTTAATTAAATATAATTATGTGATAAAAATATTATTTTATTAAATAATTATTTTAAATTTAACTGTTATTCTTCCAGAAATAATTCTCGAAGAAATAATTCATAAGGATGTGAAATACGAAAATCAAAACTGTTGTGATGGAGATAGCACTTAGGAAGCAACCATGAAGCTGGTGGGTCACTTAATTTTTTAAATATTTATAAATTATACTCTTTCCGATCCTAATTCCGATCCTAATTATAAAATAAAATTGATTTTTTTTGGAAACATTAAGAAAACTAATTAAATTAGCTTAGAATATTTATATTTTTTTTTCTTATAACTAATTAGTTTGAAAAATAAATTAATATATAATCTAGGGATACATAACATATGATATAATTAAGTAACTTATTTAATTTCCTTAATTTTTCTAAAAAAATCAACTTTATCTTATAATTAGAATCGGAGGTAATAGTTACAAATATTAGTACTTTTTTGTTAAACTAATGATTGTCCTTGTAAAAAAAAAACACCACAACAAAATAATAGATGTGATCCCATTAAAAAATTTTAAAGGTAATTAAGCAGACTAATGAGTCCTAATTTGGATAGTTCAGATGAAATTTTTTACCTTTTTTTTAAAAAAAGAAAACGATTTAGTTTTAATATGTACATAATCTAAAAAATAATCTTTTAATTGTTTGTTTTTTTTAAAAAAAAAATTATCTAAAAATTATTAATTAAAAAATTTTAAATATGAAATGTAGAAATTGTACTTGAACGGGGTATATTTCACCATATAACGCTCATATCATTGTACTGAAATTGGTTCATGTGATCAGATCACATGAAAAGTAAAAATATATAGTTCTTTTGTTATCACATCATGATAAATAGTTCTAGTTCTGATCTCTTAAAACAAATTAAAATTATAAAATAAGAAAAATGGAACAACAATATGACGGCGGAAGTAATTAAAAAAACAAAAAAAAATCAACCAATTGACGTCCCAACACCAGATCTCCAGATTCATCAAGCAGTACATGCTTGTCTTTGAGAGTATCTTTTCTTAATCATAATGATAAGTTCAACGCATTATATAAAACTATATAAGTATGCATAAAGATAATAGATCTTTTATTTTATATATATATATATATATATATATATATATATATATATATATATATATATATATATATATTTTCATAAATTATTTGCAGTGGTATTGTTTAGCCCCGCACCGCGAAGTTCAATTCTTCTTATAAAAAGTGCCGTGAAGGTGTGAACTCTGATCAAAGAGAAGTTTTTCTTGTTGCTTTTTTCTCAGACCCAAGTCGAAGAGGGAAAAAAGGCACGTAATATTACCGTAATATAATTATTTTAGAAAAAAAAGAAAAAGAAAAACTGAAAATACCTGAATAAGGAGAAGTGGGGTGTTAAGAACAGGTGAAGTGCCAGGAACATCATAGAGAAGCTCTTCCAAGCAAGGAAAAGGAGGCTGAAGAGCATCACCAAATGCCTCCAGAGTGACGTCAGCATCTGCCTCGATGAAAACGACGCCTTCTCCGTTACAATCCACCATAAGCTTCCGGTTCGGCCCTTCCCGGAGCCGGCCGGCGAAGGGATAGTAGAACACCAGAGTCTCAGCCAACGCCTTTCTAATCACATCAACAGGATCTCTTCCTCTCATGGAGGCATCATAACGGTAGAACTGAATCACCGGAATATGAAACCGAAGGCCCTCTTGGTCGTCGATGTCCGACAGAAGCTTCACTTCACGCGGCGTCGCCTTCGCCGGAGAAATTAGCTCCGGTTGGCGACGACGTACTGTGAATGATAATGCTGATGGGGCCATTACGGAATGTGGATATAAAACTGAGGAGGTTGGTTTGTTGATTGCGAGGAGCATAGTGAAGCATGCGCTTATATATAGTGCAGATTCGTAGGAGTGGCTAGTCCAAAAAAAAAAAATGATTCATGGGTGTGGGACCCCCATAGACCTTAGTCAGCATTTTCATATTATAGCTTTCATATTAACGGAATTATTAATTTAAGGATCAAGCATGTGTTTTCCAAAGGGATTAGATATAGGGGGGTTTGGGATATTTTTTTTTTTTGGTAATAAGTTCTTATTACGTAAATCGAGATAAAACTCATTTTATATACTTACCTCGTATACCGTAAATCACAATTTATAATCACTTATAAATCAAAAATAAGATATCCTAATGAGCACGTAGTATCTTAAAATATTTTATAGTGCATCTAGTACCTAAAGTATTTTTTCAGGTACATTTGTCACATTAAAGTATTTTTTTAGATGCGTCTAACACACTAAATTATTTTTTAATGCATCCAACATTCTAAAATATTTATTTAGGTGTATCAAGTACCCTAAATCACCTAAATTGTTAAGTGCAAAATTGTATAAAAAATTACTTTATGGTGATTAACGCACATGAAAAAATACCTTAGGGTATTGGATCTATCACAAATTACTTTAAAGTATTGGATGCACTTGGAAAAAAAAGACTTTAGGATGTTAGATGAATCTTAACCTTCCGGTCATAAATATAAGACTCGGTTGAATTTTTTTGGAGAGGTTAAAGAAACAAAATTTATTACTTGATCATAATATATATTGTGTATTATTATATTATATATATTAGTTTATAAGTTAAACTAACTAGTTTTGAGAAAAATGATAGATATAAGTACTTTAAATAATTTATTTAGCTTCTTTAATTACTTCAAAAAAAGATACTACCTCCGGTCCTAATTATAAGACAAAGTTGACTTTTTTTGGAGAAATTAAGGAAGCTAAATAAGTTAATTAATTATATCATATGTTATATATCTTTAGATTATATATTAGTTTATTAGTTAAACTAATTAGTTTGAAGAAAAAACGAAAAATATAAACACTCTAAAATAATTTAATTAGCTTCCTTAATTTCTTCAAAAAAATTCAACTTTATCTTATAATTAGGATCAAAGGGAGTATTATATTTAGGACCGGAGGTAATATAATATTTATTTATAATAGGAAAATTCTAGGAAAACGCATTAAAAAATTAAAATTTCAATTAGTTTTGTTTACTATACTTTATTAGTTATTTATTACACTTGATGAACAAATAACATCTTTTTATTAGTAATCACTGATTTTCAAATTCTTTAAGTATTTAATTGGAATTTTTTTTATAACAAGTCTATCTATAATTTATAAATATTATAATATTTTTCCGAATGGTGATGAACGGGACCACATGTTGAGTTAGTAGGAAACTATATGAATCACTTGTCCTTGAAATCTTAAGTCTAAAAAAAATCTCAAGACTATAATTTCTTTTTTACATACTCAAAATACTTGAAAATTACAGGGATCGGACTTTATTTTGACATGGTTTAACCCTTTATAAAAAGTGATTAGATAGGACTAGTACTATATATAAACCCGTGAACACCTTTTAGTGCTAGTTATTTTTTTAAAAAATGAAATGAAACTTTTGAAGACATAGCAATAAATATTACAAATATTAATTAAATTAAAGGGAAAAAGATAAAAAAAATAAATTTAAAATTGTAAAATCCCAAATTAAATTTGTCATCCAGAGTTGATAAAGGAATGACCAAACTTAATAAGTAATTCATAATTCATTTTTTTAAGGAAATAACCGATCTAAATCTTGATAATTTTGAGAAAAAAAATTCTATCATTTTTTCTAAATTAAATTATATATAGAAATAACGAATTTTTTTAAAGACTGACACCCCCACATACGTACACCCACCGCATAGCCACTTTGAGGATAGATCTTATTTAAGGATGCATAGGTTGCCACTTAAGTCAAAGTAAATTTTATATATTTTTTTTACCAGAAAAGTAAATTTTATATTGATATAGCTGATATAACAACTATTGATGTTGATTTAAATACTTTTTTATCTATATTTTAATTGACTAATAGATGGTGGTTTGGGGAGTTATATTTTCTTAACATTTCTTGTGATGACAATTGAAGAAGACAATGAACCAGTGGATATAAGCAAATGGTTATGGTGTCAGATAGTGGGTAGCTAGGGAAGGTCTTTTAAAGTTATTACCTTTTTTTCCTTTTTGCCAATAAAATTTTTATCTTTTTTTTTTTGGGATAAAATAAAAATTTATTAAAGAAAATAAAATGATACACACACTAATTAAAAGACAAATATCATAAGCCCAAAGACCTAAAGTAAGATTATCACTACATTTCCATCACTGAAATGCAAGGAAACTTGCGGAAACAGGGGGATGACACAAACTAAAGTAAAGTCACTATCTTTTGAAACTACTGAGAAATGTTTGGGCAATTTCCAGGACATATGCTCTCTCATCTCATTGATGGCGGATTGACGTCCAATAATTAACCACTATTGACTTGACCTTCGGACTTGGGAGAATGGTTGTTGAGAACCCTTCTGGGAAATGACCCTTTGGCCCTAATGAAAGGCACATTTTAACATCTAAATTCCCCATGAATATGAAGATAAACTGCTGTTTTATTACTTTCTCCCGTCTTTAATATAAAATATATTTAGAGAGTCGATTTTAGTTTTAAATATAAAACATATTTTTCATATTTTTTAATATTTTTCTAATTTACCCTTATTGATCTTCCTTCAACAATAATTAAGGGGGGAATGAAATGAAATTAAGATGACTAACACTACTACATATTTGCGCATTTATAATGCTTAATACATAACAGTTACAATTCACAAATGTCATATATGTTGACGTGGAAGTCGCACAAGGACATATAATATCTAAAAGTAATGGTTAATTATGTGCATCATCATATATTGAGAGGCAGAATTCGTGAAAACACAAAAATAACTATTGTAGTAAAAACTGTAATTTATTTAGTGACAAAAGTGATGGTTCTTTCAAAACAACCGTCACGTAACACTTACAAACGATTCATCTTTTTCAACTTTATATCAGCAAAAAGTATGAATGACAAAAACAACATTTCATAGTAAACAACCGCTATGTAAAGAACAAATCTAAAAAAACACCTTTTCGAAATTTCGTTCGGTCCGATACCAAGTACTAGTTCTTTTAAGTTAAATATTTTAGAGCAACGTAATTATTCCTTTTGTTCTTAGTATTTTTCTAAAAAGTATTTTTTTTATAGCCTCGTCCTTCTCTCACTTATCATACACTACTACAGATGGAAGATATTACTACCCCAATAGACATCCCTTTTTTAAAAAGGGAGGTTAAAACATAGAGGCTGTGGTATTTCTGTAAATAAAGTAGTGAAATCGTAACATTAGGCATCCCAAATTTGAATTAGAACCCCTAAAGTAGAGTTTAGACATCCCAAATTTTATTTGGGACGCCTAAAGTCTTACTTTAGGAGTCCCAAAATTTTTAGGACTCCTAAAGTCATGTCAAAAATTCTGACATGCGTGAAACTTTTCTTCCCTTTTCTTCATTCCCATGTCAGAAACTCATCCTTCCTTTTCCATCTTTCCCATCCCCCATGATTTCTCTTCCCTTTTTTCTTCATTTTCTTTTTTCTTTCATTCTTGTGACTTCATCTTCTCTACACCATGGGTAAGCTTTTCATTATTCCCTTTTCTTCATTACACTTCGTCTTCCTCAATCTTCTTCCTCTCTTCCTTTTCTTCATTACCTTTTCCTCCACCTCCTTCCATTCTCATAGCACATTCTTTATTCTCACCCTCCGGCGTACACCTCCTCCACCTTTTTTGCCCCATCCACCCTCCGGCATACACCTCCCACTTTCTTCGTTGCTTTCAGCCTCCGGCGTACCTCTCCTCTCCACTGTGCATACACAACTCCTTCAACATCTTCTCTCTACCTTGGAAGCACATAGACACTGTTGGCTGCTCTCTTCCGTGCTTTCATCAGGTTTGTTTTTTTTTTAAATATAAATTTACATAAAGAATTAAGTTAAACTTGCAATGTGAAATTATTAGAATGCTTTCAATTTATTTACATAATTCTAGTTATTGGAGTGTTTTTCCCTTGATTGTGTTTTTTGCCAGAATCATAAACTAGTTGTTAGTAGTTATACAATACTAATAATGTTTTTGTTTTATACGTTTGGAGCTTGGAAATCGAGGGAAATACATATGTATATTTATTTTGATGGAATGAACAACAATTAGTTTGTAGTTGCGTGGTGACAAATATTTTGACACTTTCTGGTTGTTGTTATACATATATAATATTAGGTTGTATGAGTTGTTGTTATTGTACACATATATATATAGTAAAAAGATTGAAATGCTAGATGTCCTTACCATTTTGTAAAGGATATTTTGTGGTTTATGAATTCATCTTCAATTCTGTTTCTGCAATTTTAATTTGTTGGGTAATGAAGAATATAAATAATCATTTTTAAAAAAATAAAACTTTTTAATGTCCAAATTGAGAATTGGGACATCTAAAGTTCCCCCATGGAGGACTTTAGACGTCCCAGATTGAGAATTGGGACGTCTAAAGTCTCACTTTAGACGTCCCATTTTTTTGGGACGTTTAACATATTATGCCTCTACATAGATGTCTCCCAGCTTTTGGATATTAAAAGTGTCAAAATAGGGACGTTAAAACCCCTTTTTGTAGTATTAATAGTCAGACGCTAGAGAACTCTTTCCATTCACCCTCCTCTTCCTCCTCCTCATTCCCCTCCTTCATAACCACCACCTCCTCCTCCTCAAATGGAGGCTCTACTGTAGACATTGATCAACCATGACCACTCCACAAGGCGTCTCGCTAGATATGCCCATAGTTCGAACATAAATTTGGACCTCATCCTTTATCACAATCAGGTTGTATATAATCGCTTCCAATCAGACCCTTCATCTCCTTCCTTAAACGTCAGCCTTACCAAACCTCAATACATAACAAGTTTTATATTATAACCGTTATAATAGGTTCAGAATAAATAACGATTTGGAACCGTAATATTTCTGCAACGAGCTTTTATAGCACCCGCATATATGACGATTCAAAATCGTGAGGTATGACAGTTAATAACCATCATATATCACTATTTCTATAATAGTGTAAAATGTTTTAGAAAAATACATGTCATAATATATGTGATAACTAACTAATTTAACTAACTTCTTTAATTTAATCAAATTAGAAAAATATATATCTTATATTAAAAATTAAAAATTGAAGGGAGTAACATAGTATACCGAACTTAAACGATTACTCAAATTTTTACATGGCGATAATTATTTACTAAAATACTGCAGTTAAAATCGTTTAGAGAAAAAGTAAGTCTAAATTATGAGAAACTCGTTCCTCACACGATCGAATTTGCTTGAATTTTTCTATCAGATCACCTTATCAAGTGTCTAATATATATATATATATATATATATATATATATATATATATATATATATATATATATGTATATATACATTTTTTTTTTGCTCTAGTGTTTTGCCCCCTTTGTCTTCCTTTTTATCACTTTGCTCCAACATCTTCTCCATCTTTTCTCACTTTATTATATTTAATTATTAGATAAATATGTGATATATAAAAGATGAGAAGGAATAACATATTACTACCAAGTACCAACCGTAAAAAGATTTCAAAGTATACATGGGGTTAACTATTTACCAAAATACTACATTTAAAATCATTTAGATGAAAAATATGTGTTATGAGTGTAGATAATCAATTAAATAGTGTAAGTGTACACTATCATAATCAAGTAATATAGAAGTGAGTAGAGTATCGTTCTCATGAGGATTGATCACTAAGTACCAAAATGGGTAATTTTAATTCTATTTAATTGATCGATTAGTTGGTGACTAAGAGAACAAGATAAAATGATTAAATATGAGTGTAAATAATATGAAAGCATATATGAGAAAAAGCCCTAGGGATTAAAGTTCACTTAACAAATTCCAGATTGAATCACTTATCTATTCTAGCCCAATTTATTCCACATATTTACTAGTCGAGTTTCCCTAATTTAATTACCAGCCTCTTCCAAGGTCAAGCAATTCTATAATTAATTGTTAATCCAAATATTCCTATATGAATTTAAGCAATTAATTATGCATTAAGATTTATGGAACTCAGTAAGACTACACAACTCATATGAATATATTCCTATTTCATATGCAAGTCATGATTTTAATTATAGGATTTACACACATGCATCTCCTTCCGGTCTCAACATGCATATTGAAATTATTCAAAAGATGGCCAATCAAATGAAAGCATTAAGAACAATAATTAAAATTCAATCAGAAATTAAAACTAAGTCAAGATTTAATCCGTCATTAGTAAGCTACGTTATCACCCTAGTAAAATAGAAATTGAGATCATGATGAAATTAAAAACAAAATAAAAATAAATTAACATTATATAAAACTAGAACTCCTCATAAATACTGCATAAACTTGAATATTAAATTCTTAAACATAAATATACAACAAAAAGATGCATGAAAAATGAAAAAATCTAGTTGTCTCTTTAGGAGGTAAAACCTTCCATGTAGGTGGCATGCAAAAAGTAATTCAATCCTTAAGCCTTCCAAGATAGAGGTATACAAAAGTAATACAATGCATAAAATTAAATCTAGAAAATAATACAATTTATTCATAACTGTCAGAGAAATATCTCCATGCACACCAATCTCTGCGATATAGGCAGTGAGTGAACAGTTGCATGTCAGTTTTTTCCACGATGCTACAATGCCATGTCAGTTTTTCCACTGAGTGAATAGTAGTGAACAGTATGATGTCGGCAAATTTATGCGTTTTTTCGTGACTGCTACAGTGTTTTGTCGCCTACTATAGTAATTCCATCCACTACAGTAACGTCCTGCTACAGTGATTCCGTCATGAATAGTTACCGACGCTACAATACTGACCTTTTTTCATATTTTTTAAATACTATTTATTTTATACCTAAATATATTATATTAAACTCAAATATCGTCCATAAAATCATCATATAAAAAAATAAATATGTAAATATTTTACTTATAAATATGTCTAAAATTATGAGGAACTCATTCCACGCACCATTGAATTTACTTGAATTTTTCTGTCACATCACTTTATCGAGTTTAATATATATATATATATATATATATTTGATACAACATCGGCCGGGTTCGAACCCGGATGGGGGAGGGGGGAGAAGTGCCTTAAAGGCACTTCGATAACCAAGTCGCCTAAAGGCGCTGGATATATATATATATATATATATATTGCTCTAGCGTTTTGCCCCCTTTCTCTTCTTTTTTATCTCTCTGCTCCAGCATCTTCTCCAAGGATTAATATATATATATATATATATATATATATTAAATTATTTGGCTTTGAAAGCTGCTACGTAGATGCATCACGTTATTGAATACAAGGATTAAAATATTGTTTCCGTGAAAATTATGAGGAGAGAGCACGGGAGAACGGGAGTGTTCTCCACTCATTTTAATTGTTTGTATATGTTAGTAAAAATGCCGAGGATAAACCTATACTTCCTCATGTTTAAAATACAAGAGACATTTTAGGAGAAATCTCTAGTTTATAAGGCACCTAAAAAGTTATTAATTGCGCTATGCTAATTGGTATGATTTCCAGTAAAGGGAGGGGGATATAGTCATCTTAGTCATAGGTGAAACAAATTTTAGTATGGACAAAGTTAAAATCTTTTTTCAATTTAAGATAAATTTAATGAATTAATCACGCACTCCTCCATAATTTCAGTGACTTGGTTGATTTGGAGGAATATATTACTAACAATAAAAAGGTACCATTCATACAAAAACAAAAAAATAACATAACATTTACGACCCATTTAGTTCAACTCCATTATAGGCTTATATTGATAATCAACGTCACATTACCCTAAAAAAAAGTATGTTTAGTTGCTCTTCATCATCTTTAAAGTTAGTGTGTGTTTGGAATTTGGATCAGTATTTGCAAACTCATATTTTCACAAACTAAAATTTACCAAGTTGAAATTTGGGCAAAAGTTTATTCAAATTTTTTTTGATCAAGTTAAGTTATAGTCTTAAACATAATCCAAATGAAAAGAAAATTACTCCAACTTGCTTTTTGGTCCTTAAATCTTGATTTGGATCAGTTTAATGTTAATCCAATTAAACATGCCCTTAATGCAACAAGCTAAGGTGAGGACATCTTTGGTAAGTTAAAGTTAAAAATCTCAAAAATTGAGTTAGAATATATCTAAGTTGAAAATGCCAAAATAAAAATATAAAAATGTTATATAATAAAAAATGGTCATAAAGAATTTTCAACTGAATTTTATCATTAGCACCTGAAACTCAAAAGTGATTAATTAGAATTTCATTGATTCCAAAATAAGTTGCATTCGCAAAATTAATGACTATATGGAATTTTTACTTTTAAAAATATTTTTAATTTAATTCTAAAAATTTAATAAAACATCATGTGTAAGTAAAACCAAATAATGACGACACAGGCATTTTCTTCAAAATACATTTATTAATTATTATCAGATGATGCTTGTGCTAGTCGTGTATTAAGAAAAATGTAAAGAATGAACATGATGTGTGAACGTTTAATTTTGCTAAGTGTAGGTTTTATTGTGACCCGCACAGAAAAACATGATGTACGAAGCAGGGCAAGTATTCACACTTGGGAAATCAATACCTTAATTACACGTGAAAGCGTTTACTTTTCTTAATGAGAAAACAATCATTAACACACACACACACACATATCAAGTACAAAGAAAAAAAATTATAACAACAAAAGCTCTTTCAACAACCACCATCTAAATAAAATGTGGGTTTAATTAAAGATATGCAAAACACTATCAAACTTATGACCTTTCCTAGCTAAGCTATTTTCAATACTATTAGCTTCTCTATATATATACGAAATTATCAGAAATATTCCAATTTTTATAGATCATATTAGTAGTTTCCTCAATAATGTCACGATAAGGAATTAAGGATAATAGTTCGTGATTAAGTTGATAGCTTCTGCACAATATATCGCTGAATACTTCGATACTTCTAAATCTGTGAAACAAACAAATTTCTAGTCCCCTGATAGTCCCAGGCACTTAATGTATACGTGGTGGAAAAATTCCAAGTTTGCAGCGAAACCCAGATAACCAGTTACCCTGTGTGTCTGTTATGACACCACCACAACATGTTTCTTGACCTTCAAGCTTGACAGATCCATCATCGGTTTCTAGTCTAACATAACATTCTTTTGGTAGGCACCAATTATATTGACAAATAAAGATTCTTCTTTTGTTGTTACCGTTTTCCCATAGTTGTCGGTCATAAGCTTTAAGGACGCATTGTGTAGCACCAGAGAGCACTTATAATATTTTCTTCCAATTCAAAGCTTCATTTGCATCATATAGTGTCCAAAACTTCGAGCAGATATAAGCAAATAGAAGGTACTCCCTCTGGTCCTAATTATAAGATAAAGTTGATTTTTTTTGGAGAAATTAAGGAAGTCAATTAAATTACTTTAGAGTGTTTATAGTTTTAGTATCCTTAGATTATATATTAGTTTATTAATCAAATTAATTAGTTTGGAGAAAAAAATAAAAATATAAATACTCTAAAGTAATTTAATTGGCTTCTTTAATTTCTCTAAAAAAGTCAACTTTGTCTTATAATTAAGATTGGAGGGAGTACCAAGGTAATCCTCTTGTCCTTAATAAAAGACATATTTAGGGAGTTGATCTTGGTCATAAATAAAGGCATAATTTATATATTTGTCAATTTTTTCCTAATTGACCCCTATTGAAAGTTCCCCAGCAATAATCAATTTGGAAACGGAATTAGAGAATTAAAGAAGATGTCTAGGGTGTTTTAAAAAATACATGTCATATTAATTAACTCCATTAACTTTCTTAATCTAATCAAATTAGGTAAATATGTCTTATATTAAAGACTAGGGGAATACATTTTTTACCGTCTAATGATATACGACGTATATGATAAAAAAAAGTAATAAAAAATTAAAAATAAGGTAAATTTTCCACCACCTATTGAAAATATATTTCGTTTTCCAAACTTGCTATCCATTAGCACTAATTATTATTATCTATCGGCAAAAGAAAAAAGCACTAATTATTATTTTCAGCCACGAAGTTGTTGGGGAATCTTCTCATGTGACAAGACTTTGAATAATGAATACAGAGTAGACGAATATTCGTGGCCCACAAGTATGTATAGAACATTAAAAGAATTGGACTTCCACGGACCAGGGTCGACGAATCTTCCAGGTGCAAATCAAAGTCACAAACCCGACAAATGCCTGGTAGGTGCAAGCCTCTATATAGTCCAAGATTTGGAAAATTTAAAAATTATAGTGGATTCAATTAAAAATTTAAGCTAAAACTTATAGAATCCCATTAGTTTATTGTTAGTTGCATATAACTTTAATTTCTCAATATTTCAAAGTTTAGCGATGAAAATGGCAACGTTAGATTAACAGGATAAGGGTGTTTGGCAAAGTGATAAGGAAGCTAAAACGCACGATAGGCAAAAAAAAAAAAAAAAAAAAAAAAAAAAGAACTCAGTGAGGGTTAATATATATGCTTGAGAAAGTGATCAAATAATTTGACTTTGGGGTCTATCGTGTGATATTTGCTAGAGCAGTTTTAGCTTGCTTTTCACAAAAAAGTCACGTCCATACCGTAGAGAGAGGAGAGGAACATGGAAAAAAAATAAGAGGGGTACAGTTTTTAGTTCCTTGTGCTTTTATTAAAAAGTAATACTTTTGTAAAACACCCAATAACTTTAAGTTTGCAAAAATATCCTAAAAATTTTAATAATAAAATTTAATTATGAGATATGAGAGTCTATTCTAAGTCCAATTGATCTCCGAGGTTAATATTTAATTAATCTTTAAAAATCTAAAAAAATAAAATAATATTCAATAGGGTCAAAATCAAACAGCCCCAAAATTTGCCCTTGATCATATTCCTAAGGTAAGGACTAAAGATTTGTCCAGGAAGTTTGTGGCCTTTGAAAAGCAGTAGGGTTATTTTGTATGGGAAAGAATTAGCGATGATTTTTGTTAATCATTTGTTAACCATATAGATATTTTGAAAGAATTAGAAATATGGGACTTGTATAGTTTGCTAACCATATGGAAATTTTTTATTTTATGGAATAATGTGGCCTATTACATATTGATTTTTGATAATGGTGTTAGTTGATATGCAAAATATGTAATTATCTATTAGATTTTTGATTTTTGATAATGATGTAAGAAAGAAATCAGGCCAATGCAAAGGCAATTATATTTTGTTACCCAAAATCTCATAATGCAAAAAATTGGAGCAATACATTTTCTTCTGCAAAAAATGGAAGCAATAAATTTGGTCATGACTATAATTCTCAATTCAAGTAGGTTTACTAAATTTATTCTACTTCTATTTTTCATGATGGCTAAGTTAGAATTCTATTAATCATTTTAGAAATTATAATTATTAATAAAAAATTGTGAAGGAAAATATATAGATAAAGAGATAAGGGTATATTTCTCCATTTATAATTAGTTCCCCTCACTTACCCTTATGAACCAAACAAGAAACTAAACCTCTCATCCCCGTTTTTTTTAGCCAAACAAAGCTTATAATCTACCTAATTTTAATGAACCTCACCTAATTTAATCTCGATTGAACCAAATACACCCTTAACGAAATTAGCTCATAGTTTGGTGGGTATTTTTGCTCTCCTTGATCAACCCTCACCTCCTCTTTCCGAAGGAGGTGGTTGATGAGGGATGGATATAGAATTCTCTGTTTTGATCTTTTTGATTGTATTGCTTTCTAGCTTTTAATGAATTCCAGAGTATAGTTAAAAAGGGGGGGGGATAAAGATGACAGAGAGACTTCCATAGTCGGAGAAACTGATGAATCCAATATCTGAAATCTCTCAGATGCCGCAATCGCAAGCCTGTAAGCAAAACCCATATGAATATAATTTTACAATGGAAATCTGAAGTAATATAATGAAATAATGATTAGAGATAGTTTATTTGATATATCATCAAGGAATTTTGGGATGCAATTTATATTGTATATAGAAAAAATAAAATAAGTGTGAATTGATCTCTTTAACTACAACGATTCAAAAATGGGGTGTATAAATATCTAAATGTAGATTTATGGAAGGTATATATGTCCATACATTGATTCATATAAGATTAAATACAAATCACATAGTCAAAGTTATTAAATAAAAATTATCTAATTTATTGTAATTACATTACAATCAATTAAATAAAAATTATCTAATTTATTCAATTTATTGCAATTTTCTTTTTCTCTCTCTCTCTTTTTCCCATTGAAGATCAGATATGCAACTTGCAAGTTGAGACATAAAAGAATCAAATATTGAACATGTTGGAAGGTGCAATTCTACGGGTAAGAACCCACCACTCACCGAAAAGCAGGGTTTAGGAACCCAGATCGGACCTATCGGTCCGGCCCAGAAACCGACGAACCGGCCGGTAGACCGGTCCGGTCAGAGTTCCTATTTAAAAAAAAAAATTTAATTTTCTTTAGAATTTCATATTAATAAGCTTAAAATCTTCAATTTCTCACCAGTTTAGCTCCGGTTTAGCCCCAATCTGACTCACTGAGTCTTAACCTAGAACCCCGACCGGTTCAGTACCCGGTCCGAGTTCAAGAACCTTGCCGAAAAGAATAGAAAACATACTTCATCTTTGTGAGAAGGTGTAGAAAGTTATAATTGAAGCCACTACTATCCAGTCCAAAAAAAAAGAAGGCCCTACTCACCAACTTGGCAAGTGCATAATAAAAACTAAAAACGGAAGAAAAATTATGATTTCTTAGCATGTCTCCATAAGTAAGAACAATTATGATTTTGCCTGTGGGTAATTTAAAATCATCCCAACCATATTTCCTCAGGAGAACCTGTACCCAGAGAGAGTCCGGCCGCGAGCGCAAAGCAAAACCACTCTTCATATGGAAAGCATGGTTTTGTTGTTCCAACTTCTTGAAACCACGAGCACATAGCTTAGGATGGCTTGCACATGTCATCCCATTTAACCAAACTTGGCTTTTGGTCACTCCCCGTGCTGCCCCACACAAAATTCCTAATATATTGTGCAATACGATTACACATCCCACTTGGCAACTTAGTTGTTTGCATAGCGTATACTGGATAGCAGATAATTACTGATTTTGCTAAAGTGACATGTCCCGCCAGCGAGAGTTTTCTTACTTTCTCCTCAATATACTCATAGGTCCCACGTTCATGCAGCAAGGGTACACCAAGGCACTTTCCAAGATCATCTGTTCTATTAAAAGTTTAAAACCCAGTTCTTTACTGATCCATATTTTGATAGATGTCAAATGTCACATCATCCGCATTAATTTGGCATGACAATTTCTATTAGTCACTTAATGGAGGGGTTAATGTCAAAAATGAAAATATAATATCAACAATGCCAACAAAAAATTTATCAAGTTGAAAAATTATTTGAAAAGCCATGGCCATGGAAAACGTAGATAATTGATGAATCCCAAATTTAACATATTTTATCCCACCTTATTCATTTATTTTGGAGATTATTTTAGGCTAATTTGGATTTATTAGATAATATTTGGATAATTAGCCAATTTTGGGAAATAATATAAATCTGAATTGATTATGATATTATTGGGCTCAAAAAGATAATATTATATTGTGATTGAAAAATATTTCCAATTATATGATAAATCACGATTTTATTATATTCTTGCAGGATAAGGAAAAGGAGATTAAAAGATCCTACGGTGCAGAACTTTTCTGAGAAACTCAAAAAGAATCCAATGGTGGAATTTCATTGGGCTTTTGGAATTTTAATAGGCCCAAATTAATACCCAAAAGGCTCTCTTCTACTCCCTTTGAGTTAACCTAGCAGGAGAAAAGAAGGGGAGAATACGCTGAAACCGCAGACACCGACACTGCCGCCGATATCACGCACTGACGAGACGCTGAAATTGGTGGAGGTTTTCTCCATTCACCATCAATTCACCATTGCTTTTCTCTACTCACGAGCACATCCAAGTTCCATTGTTTTGCTACGGGTCCCACCTCCATAACCCCTTTGACAATTCAACGAATTGTAATCAATTCTCATGCACAGTGACGGAGCAATATCATTAATCAATTCTTCTCACTATTTCTTCATGGCTGTGACGTGTGTGGAGTGTGAGGGAGGAAAGGGAGAAATTTTCATGGAAGCTTAAGTCTCTTGGGAGGCAACTTGGGAGGAGCATGGAGGAAGCTAGAACCTAGGAGCTTACACTTGAAGACTACAAGGGAGTGTCTTTCTTTTATCTTTTTGATTCAAGACTTGAGATTGTTTAGTTTTAAATAATTTTGGGTTGTGTTAATTGAGAATAATCTAGTTTTAGATTGTAGACTTATTTTTAATTGAGTTGAATTGATATTTTGGATTTGCTTTATTCTTAATTGATTATTGGGATTTTTGTTTGCAAACTTTTGATTGTCGATTAAATTATTAATTGAGTTTTCATTATTAATTTAATTGTCAATTTGGGTTTAATCTCTTGATTGTTTAATTAGGTGATTAATTGTCGAATTGTTTAATTAGGCAATTGTAAACATAATTTCCAAATTATCTTAAGCAATTGTGATTGGTCTTTAATGGATTTAATTAACCACCATTTTTTCCATTATGAGTTTTCTAGTGGATTAGGTGTTATTGAGCATGAGGGTTTTCCATGTCTTGATTAGGTGATTAAGTTTATTAATTCCAATTTTTCATGAATCTCCCTTTGGTCTAATAAATTAAATGGCTAAGAAAGCTAATTCCATGTGAATCCTAAGTTGTCCCCTTCATTATCATAACTGAACCAAATCCCTGTTGATTGTCTTGCTTTTGATTATTTTCTTTGCTTAGCATTTTAATTACTTTTTCATAAAAAAAACCCCTCAAAGATTGCATCCCAATTCATTTAGGTTAGTTTCCTTCTCATATAGATTTTAGAGTCATTTGCATTTAGGTAGCAGAATCTTGCACTTTAGTTTAGGTCCATTCTATTGCATCTTTTGTTACTTAAAAATCAATCCTAAAGAAAACCCATAGCTTGCTCCTTGGGAGAATGACCTAGGTTGACCCTAAACTGCATAATAATTTAGGACCTAGTTTAATTGATTGCTTCAGCGACAGAAGCACCCATCAATTTTGGCGCCGTTGCCGGGGAGCAGCGGTTAGGCTTTAGGTTTGAGTTTTTAGGCAACTTCTTAGGTAGTTGTTTATTGCATGACCCGATCCTCTTCTGAAAAATTGTTTGAATTTGATCCTGAGATTGAGAGGACACTTCACCAACGAAGAAGGACTAGAGCTAGTACTTTTGTAGGCAATAGTACCTCTGTTGAGCCCATTGTTGATTCTTCTGATTCTAAGGTCAATATGGATGCTAATAATATTGTTGTTAATGCTGATGGGAATGTTAATGTTAATGCAAATGCAAATGGTAATCTTGTTGATCCTGCTATGACTATTAGAGAATTGGTTTCACCTGATTTGCATTTTCAAAATTGGTGTATCAATTATCCTGACATTAATGCAAATTTTGAATTGAAATCTGGATTGATTCACTTACTTCCAAAATTTAATGGCCTTTCAGGTGAGGAAGCGTACAATCACTTGAAGATGTTTCACATGGTGTGCACTGCTATGAAACCTGTTGGTGTGACTGAAGATCAGATTAAGATGCGTGCCTTCCCATTCTCTTTAGAAGGATCTGCTAAAAATTGGTTGCTTCGATTACCTCCTGGATTCATTACTTCATGGAACCAATTGAAGAAATTGTTCTTGGAAAAGTATTTCCCAGCTTCACGCACTTCATCTATCAGGAAGGACATATGTGGATGTCGACAAGTGGTTGGAGAATCCTTATATGAATATCTAGAGCGTTTTAAAATGCTATGTTCTAGCTGTCCCCACCATCAGATTCCGGATACATTGCTGATCCAATACTTCCATGAAGGTCTCTTACCTCTAGAGAGAGATTTATTAGACTCAGCTGCTGGTGGTGCACTTCTACACTTGACTGTGGATCATGCTTGGGAATTGATTGAAAGGAAAGCTGAGAATAGCCAACAATTTGGTACTAGACAACAGGTCAAAGTTAATGAAGTGGGACGAATTTCTTCTAATTCTGAATCTCGTCTAGAGAGCAAAATTGATAGACTTGCATCTGCTATGGAAAAGATGGTTATGTCTCAGATGCAAAATTCTTCTAATATGGCCACTCCTATGGGGTCCTCTACTTCTGTTACCCCACAGGCTAACTCTTCTGCTTTAGTAGGGCCATTCTGCTCTATTTGCTCTCTAGCTACTCATGGTACTGACTCTTGCCCCTACATGAATGATGGAGTTGAATCTTGTAATGCGATTTACTCTTCTAAGCCTTTGACTCAAGGCGGCCAAAGATATGATCCTTACTCCAATACATACAATCCTGGATGGCGTGATCATCCAAATCTTCGATATGGAAATGGCCAAGCTCAGCAGGCACAATTCAATCAAAGTGGGAATTCTAGTGGCAAGATGTTTCAACAAGTTAGACAATCAATGCCAGTCCAAGATGAAGATTCAGGGTTAGCAAGCAAGGTGGACGCTATGATGAAAATCCTGATGCAACAACAACAACTGATGCAACAACAACAACAGATACAACAACAACAACAACAACAGATTCAAGAATTTCAAGCTTTTCATACTCAAATGGGTCAATTTTCTAATGCGCTCAGTAATGTACAGAGTCAAGGTTCAGGAAAGCTTCCATCTCAAGTGGTAACCAATCCGAATGTTGGACCTCAACAAAATCCTAATATTGGTGGAGTTAATGCTATATCTCTTCGACGTGGAAAGATAATCCCTTCTGCAGATCCTGTTACCACCAATACTTCAAATGACAAGGAAGTTGTTGATGACTCTCCTTCTACTCTCCCTTCTACTTCCACTTCCACATCACAGGATCAGTCCACTTTATCAAAAACACAAGTGGCACCTCATGAAGAACAAGAAAAAAATGAGGAAGGAAAGCAAGTGATTAAACCAGCCCTGCCATTTCCTACTGCAGTAGCTAAGGCTGAAAGGAGAAAGAAGGAAGCTGAGATGTTTAATGAAGTCTATGATATCTTCAAGAAAGTGGTGATCAATGTTCCACTAGTTGACTTAGTCGCACAAGTGCCTAAATATGCAAAATTCTTGAAGGAGTTATGTACTACAAAGAGAAAATTTAAGCATGAAGGCAAGGTTGACTTAGGAGCAGTGGTCTCCTCTCTTTATCAAATGCCAATACCAGTAAAGTGCAAGGATCCTGGTAGCTTTCTCATCCCTTGTACTATTGGTGACATTGACTTCTCAGATGCCTTAGCAGACTTGGGAGCAGCTATCAACGTTATGCCAAAATCAGTCTTCAATCAACTCAAGGGTGTAGAGCTTAAGCCCACAAATCTCATTGCATCCCTCGCTGATAGACGTTGCACAGTCCCAGAAGGCGTCTTGGAGGACATCTTGGTTAAGGTAAAAGATTTCATATTCCCTGCAGATTTCTATGTTCTTGATATGGATGATGGTAGGTTTAGGCAGAAAGGACATTCATCTTTGATTCTAGGTAGACCTTTCCTTAAAACTGCTAGAGCTATGATAGATGTGCATGCTGGTAGCCTTACTCTGGAATTTGCTGGTGAAACTATTAGATTTAATGTGCTTGAATCCATGAGACACCCCCCTGATGATTGTGCTGAGATAGATGTTAATGCTATTGATGCTATTATGGATGATTCTGTTGTAGATCTTAGAGATAGCATGCTTAATAGATCCGGTGATATTACCTGTTTAGATGATACTATCTCTTGTTCATGTGCTGAAATTGGTAGTTGTGATACGTGTGCTGATCTTGATAGTACTGATATTGATATTTTCACTGATGCTATTGCGATTATGAGACATTCTAGACATGATCATTCTGTGCCTACTTGTAGCATTAGCAATTCTAGTGATCACACATCTACTACTTCTATTGATTCTGATGGACCTTCTCAGTTACTTAGTGTGATTGATGCCATGAATAGAATTGATTTATCTTCACTACCTGACTCTGAATTATTGATTGACATTGATCATGTTTCTAATAATGAGATTTCTGACTATGATTCTATCTCTGACATGAGTGCTACTGATGGCACTATTGCTGTTGATTGTGATGTGTTGCTTGACTCTACTGCACTTGCAGTTTCTACTAATACTCCCCAAGATGGGAAAGTTTGCTCTTCAGTTTGTGAATCAGTTGTGCAGGTTTCTAGTTTGACTGATATAGATTTGAAGCCTCTCATACCTTCAATTGAGCAAGCTCCAATTTTGGAGTTAAAGCCACTTCCTGCCTCCTTGAAATATGTCTATTTGGGGAAGAATGAGACACTTCCTGTGATTATAGCTAATGACATAACTGCTGATGAGGAGACCCGCCTCTTAGAGGTGCTTAGGGGACGGATGAAAGCTATTGGATGGACTCTTGCTGATATCCCTGGAATCAGCCCAAATGTGTGTATGCATCGGATCCTGCTAGAAGATGGTGCCAAAGCTGTGCGACAGCCACAGAGGCGACTCAATCCATTGATTCTTGATGTGGTAAAGAAAGAGGTCTCTAAACTTCTTTCTGCAGGTATAATCTACCCTATTTCTGATAGCCAGTGGGTAAGTCCAGTTCAGGTAGTACCTAAGAAAACTGGTATTACAGTTGTGCGTAATGACGAAGGTGAGCTAGTTCCGACTAGAGTCCAGAATAGTTGGAGAGTATGTATTGACTATAGAAAATTGAATTCTGTGACTAGAAAGGATCACTACCCCCTTCCCTTCATAGATCAGATGTTAGAAAGACTGGCTGGTAGATCACATTACTGTTTTTTGGATGGTTTTTCTGGATATTTTCAGATTTCTATTGCCCCTGAGGATCAGGATAAAACCACATTCACATGTCCATTTGGAACCTTTGCATATAGACGCATGCCATTTGGCTTATGTAATGCACCAGGCACTTTCCAACGTTGCATGGTTTCCATATTCTCTGATTTTCTTGAGCATTGCATGGAAGTTTTCATGGATGATTTCACTGTTTACGGTGATTCTTTTGATGCATGCTTAGCTAGTTTGGACAATGTTTTGGAAAGATGCATTCAATATAATCTTGTGTTGAATTTTGAAAAATGTCATTTTATGGTTAAGAAAGGAATTGTTTTGGGCCATGTAGTTTCACATGATGGTATTGAGGTTGATAAAGCTAAAGTTGATATTATCTCATCCCTTCCATACCCTTCTTGTGTGAAAGATGTACGTTCTTTTCTTGGGCATGCTGGATTTTATAGAAGGTTCATCCAGGATTTTAGTAAGATAGCACTGCCATTATCTCGTTTATTGCAGAAAGATGTGGGTTTTGTTTTTGATGATGCTTGCAGGTATGCATGGGATGAGTTAAAGAAGAAACTCATTACACCCCCCATCATTCAGCCACCTAATTGGAGCCTTCCATTTGAGCTCTTGTGTGATGCTTCAGATTATGCATTAGGTGCTGTTCTTGCCCAGAGAGTAGAAAAGAGACAACATATCATAGCCTATGCCTCTCGAACACTAGATGCTGCTCAGGCTAACTACACTACCACAGAGAAAGAGCTATTTGCAATCGTCTTTGGGTTAGAGAAGTTTCGATCCTACATCCTTCACACCAAGGTGACCGTCTTTACAGATCACTCAGCTATCAAATACTTGTTCAAAAAATCGGACTCCAAACCCCGCCTCATTAGGTGGGTGATGCTGATACAAGAGTTCGATGTGGAGATTCGTGATAAGAGTGGTGCAGAGAATATGGTAGCTGATCACTTGAGTAGGATTGAATCGCCTCCGGTAACATCTTTACCCTTAGACGATTTTCCCGATCAAAGGCTCTGTGAGGTTGTTGTTTCTATCCCTTGGTATGCTAATATTGCAAATTATTTAGTTGCGTCTGTTTTGCCAGCTGACATGAATACACATCAATTGAATAAGTTTAAGAAAGATGTTAAATTCTATATCTGGGATGATCCTTACTTGTGGCATATTTGTAGTGATCAAATTATTAGGCGATGCATTCCTGATGATGAATTTGAGTCTGTCTTAACTTTTTGCCATACTCTTGCATGTGGGGGACATTTTAGTGCTAAGCGTACTGCTAGGAAAGTTTTGGAAAGTGGATTGTTTTGGCCTAGTCTATTTCGTGATGCCCATGAATTTTGTAAGAAGTGTTCTAGGTGTCAATTTGTGGGTACTATTTCTAGGAAACATGAGATGCCCCAACAACCCTTATTATTCTGTGAAGTCTTTGATGTTTGGGGAATTGATTTCATGGGACCTTTTCCCACTTCATTTGGTTATCTGTATATCTTGCTGGCTGTGGATTATGTGTCCAAGTAGGTTGAGGCTATCCCCACTCGTACTAATGACTCTTCTGTAGTGGTTTCCTTTGTTCGGTCTCACATTCTTTGCAGGTTTGGCATTCCCAGAGCTATCATTAGTGATCAAGGAACTCATTTTTGCAATCGGAGTTTGTTGAACTTGCTTAGCAAGTATGGTGTGAT
The DNA here is from genome assembly GCA_963855925.1 of Inga laurina. Lineage (NCBI taxonomy): Eukaryota > Viridiplantae > Streptophyta > Magnoliopsida > Fabales > Fabaceae > Inga > Inga laurina. The sequence continues at coordinate 61,467,856 of OY979702.1, read as the reverse complement.
GCACAAGGTAGCCACCCCATACCATCCTCAAACGAATGGTCAAGCAGAACTCTCTAATAGAGAAATCAAGCTCATTTTAGAAAAGACAGTGCAACCCAACCGGAAGGACTGGAGTCAAAGGCTTGATGATGCACTTTGGGCGTATCGCACAGCATATAAAAGTCCCATTGGCATGTCTCCATACAGGATTGTCTATGGCAAAGCATGTCATTTGCCAGTAGAGGTGGAGCACAAGGCGTATTGGGCAATAAAAAGGTGCAACCTCGATCTTGCTAGTGCCGGTGCTGAAAGAAAGTTGCAATTGCAAGAGCTTGAAGAGTTAAGAAGGGAAGCTTATGAGAATGCGAGGATTTATAAGGAAAGAACTAAAGCAGCCCATGACAAACTCATTATGAAGAGAGAATTCCAAGTGGGCCAAAAAGTTCTACTCTACGTCTCCAGATTGAAACTCATGCCTGGAAAGCTCCGCTCTAGATGGGAGGGGCCCTTCATTGTCATTGATGTTTTCCCATATGGAGCTGTGAAGATCAAGAGGGAGCCGAATGGAAAATGCTTCACCGTCAATGGACACCGCTTGAAGCCGTTCTATGATGGATTCTCCACTCAAGCAGTGGAGGTTACCGCACTACGAGACACCACGTAGACCCCGGTTGTATTCCTTCCTTCACTCTTTTATTTTGCATTGTCATATTATTAAGTTGAGTAGTGCTGCATATTACCTGTCTTTGTGCTTTGCTATGACTGTTTTGCATTGAGGACAATGCATTGTTTAAGTGTGGGGGAGGGATCAACCGTTTTGAATGTGAAAATTGCAAGTTTTAAGTAACTTTAGTATGATGCATCCTTGATTTGAAAGGTGATTCATCATGTTTTGAGACAATAGACTAAGTGGCAATGAATTTGACTTAGGAGAATTTAGGCTAGTAATCACATAGACCTAGTGAGATTTTGAGCCTAATGCATTTTTTTTTTCAGTGTGTACCCCCTATCTCTTTACTTGATCTAGAACTTGACCTGAATCTTATTTGAGGCCACATTTTATGCATATGTATTCATGAAGATGATAAAGGCATTCATCTCATTTTAGCCAGATAAGCCAAACAGCCTATCCTTTTCATACATATATCCTTTGTTTAGCCCCTTTGAGCCTATATTTTAATTTTTTTTTCTTACCCCATAACACAAAAAAAAAAAAAATTCCTACCCTTTTGAATGTCTTAGGAGTTGAAGAGCATTGCATTATATCTATTTTGGATGGAAGAACGTGTATAAAATTGGGAATTGGGTCATTGTGAAAAGTTTGATATGTTATCTTAAAAAAAAAAAAAAGAGCAATAAGATTCCGTTCCGCTGGTTTAAGCTGTGCTTAGTAACCGGGGGTCTTCATCACCAATGTTGATCTTCGCGTCAAACGGCCAGTAAGAGCTATGAGCGTGCTAGTAGCATCTTGGTGCTATTGAGTTATAAATGTTTGAGTAACCGGGCCTTTGTATCACCAATATACAGGTTCGCGTCAAAAGAACATATATATAACAGCCCAAGAGAATTGCAAAAAAGAAAAAGAAAAAAAAATAAAAAAAAAGAGAAAAAAAGAAAAAAAAAAGAGAGAAAGGAAAAGTAATGACCCAGTTCAAATGTGATTTGGTTTCTTTCATCCTGTTTCATCCTATTGCATCATTCTCTTCATCTTCTGGGATATTCAACTTTGTTTTTCCAAACACTATACCCTTTCTTTCTTAACCTTAGCCCCATTACAACCTAATAAAAGTCCTTTGGATTTATGTTTGCATTTGCTCTGCTAGTGGTGGAGAACTTAGATTCTTGTCAAGCCTATGGAAAAGAGTACTGGATAGGGTGGATTTGAGTGTAAACACAAGCCTATACACCTTTGAGTGATGAGAGACATACACACATCCTTGGTGAGGGATTTCTAGCTTAGATATTCCTTTGTCAAGTAAATTGCCATGAAGTTTGTTTTCTTGAGTCATGAGAAAATCACTTGGATAAAAGAGGTGTTGAAATGCTTTTATTTACTTTTTACTTGTGATTGGAACATTCACTTTTGAAGTTTTGTTTTATTTTGTCTTGTTATACTTCCTTGGTCTTGATTTGTTTTGCCCAGGAGTGCAAATGATAAGTGTGGGGGAGTTGATGAATCCCAAATTTAACATATTTTATCCCACCTTATTCATTTATTTTGGAGATTATTTTAGGCTAATTTGGATTTATTAGATAATATTTGGATAATTAGCCAATTTTGGGAAATAATATAAATCTGAATTGATTATGATATTATTGGGCTCAAAAAGATAATATTATATTGTGATTGAAAAATATTTCCAATTATATGATAAATCACGATTTTATTATATTCTTGCAGGATAAGGAAAAGGAGATTAAAAGATCCTACGGTGCAGAACTTTTCTGAGAAACTCAAAAAGAATCCAATGGTGGAATTTCATTGGGCTTTTGGAATTTTAATAGGCCCAAATTAATACCCAAAAGGCTCTCTTCTACTCCCTTTGAGTTAACCTAGCAGGAGAAAAGAAGGGGAGAATACGCTGAAACCGCAGACACCGACACTGCCGCCGATATCACGCACTGACGAGACGCTGAAATTGGTGGAGGTTTTCTCCATTCACCATCAATTCACCATTGCTTTTCTCTACTCACGAGCACATCCAAGTTCCATTGTTTTGCTACGGGTCCCACCTCCATAACCCCTTTGACAATTCAACGAATTGTAATCAATTCTCATGCACAGTGACGGAGCAATATCATTAATCAATTCTTCTCACTATTTCTTCATGGCTGTGACGTGTGTGGAGTGTGAGGGAGGAAAGGGAGAAATTTTCATGGAAGCTTAAGTCTCTTGGGAGGCAACTTGGGAGGAGCATGGAGGAAGCTAGAACCTAGGAGCTTACACTTGAAGACTACAAGGGAGTGTCTTTCTTTTATCTTTTTGATTCAAGACTTGAGATTGTTTAGTTTTAAATAATTTTGGGTTGTGTTAATTGAGAATAATCTAGTTTTAGATTGTAGACTTATTTTTAATTGAGTTGAATTGATATTTTGGATTTGCTTTATTCTTAATTGATTATTGGGATTTTTGTTTGCAAACTTTTGATTGTCGATTAAATTATTAATTGAGTTTTCATTATTAATTTAATTGTCAATTTGGGTTTAATCTCTTGATTGTTTAATTAGGTGATTAATTGTCGAATTGTTTAATTAGGCAATTGTAAACATAATTTCCAAATTATCTTAAGCAATTGTGATTGGTCTTTAATGGATTTAATTAACCACCATTTTTTCCATTATGAGTTTTCTAGTGGATTAGGTGTTATTGAGCATGAGGGTTTTCCATGTCTTGATTAGGTGATTAAGTTTATTAATTCCAATTTTTCATGAATCTCCCTTTGGTCTAATAAATTAAATGGCTAAGAAAGCTAATTCCATGTGAATCCTAAGTTGTCCCCTTCATTATCATAACTGAACCAAATCCCTGTTGATTGTCTTGCTTTTGATTATTTTCTTTGCTTAGCATTTTAATTACTTTTTCATAAAAAAAACCCCTCAAAGATTGCATCCCAATTCATTTAGGTTAGTTTCCTTCTCATATAGATTTTAGAGTCATTTGCATTTAGGTAGCAGAATCTTGCACTTTAGTTTAGGTCCATTCTATTGCATCTTTTGTTACTTAAAAATCAATCCTAAAGAAAACCCATAGCTTGCTCCTTGGGAGAATGACCTAGGTTGACCCTAAACTGCATAATAATTTAGGACCTAGTTTAATTGATTGCTTCAGCGACAGAAGCACCCATCAATAATTTAGGGCAAAATAAAACTTCTCGTGATTATTCTTTAACAACTAATTTTTTGCTTCAAAAAATAATAAAAAAAATCCAATATTACCAACTAATTTTAATGTGTTTTAATTAAGGTACTTAATCGGGAAAGCTCTACCAGCATAGTTACTTTATCAAATAATTTATTCCCTGAAATTATATTATTCAATTATTCAAGCCAGGCCAATATTACCATTTTTCTTTCTTTCTTGTAAAACCATATTATATTGTATAATTATTAATTAATGTTGCCAAAAGGACAATACCTGAAACAGTCAAAGAAGTTGCAACTTATATATCCGACCTTATGTATAGCTTCTAGCTCTTGTTGAAAGAAGCGTTCCAAATGAATCTATGCCAAGTCCTTAACCTGATTTTTAATCATGTCCCTACAGATTTACCCCCCTTTTTATCAGTTACCAAAAATTACATGAACCTAATAAAAAATCCGGTGAATTATAAGGACCTGACAAGAAAAAAAATTATAGAAACATGATTAAAAATCAGATGAAATTATAAAAACTTGCATTTAAATTTTTCCAAGATCCTAGATGAAATCAATGACAGTAAATAGTTAATTGTAAAGACAACTTACAAATTTATTGTTATAACAAAACAAGCCTTACACACTCGCTCTCATTCATTTTAATTTTAACAAGAAGCCTTACAAATTTATTCATCTAGCAGTGAAAGGCCCCACTAAATCCCTCTAAATCTCGAATTCAAATACTAAAGTAAACATTTATGTTGGGAGGGGTAATACCAAACCCCGAACCGGACACTGGATTATAATATCAAAAAATATCGACTCAACTTTAGCCTATCTGATTAGATAACGTTGGGATTGAGATGATCAAATAAATGCAGATTCTGCAATTTTGGGGCAGGCCTATTGCCTTGAAAATATTGAGTTTAGGATCTTTAATGTTTCTGGCTCGCAGTTAAATCTTAACTGTTTCTCATAATAGCTGGTAAATGTAACTAATACTCTAACCTTAGTTAGACTCCAACTAAATTAGTTAGCTTTTAGTAGCTAAGTTAAAGTAGCTCAGTTCAGTTGACAGGGTATACAAGTTAGCCTAGACCTGCATGCTTGTAGAATATGTGTACCATTGTCCCGTCCATCTTGAGAATAAGACAGGTAATTCAGATATACTCCCTCTCCTCCTTGATTAATATGAGATATATTTTGAAAATTGATCTTACTCCTAAATATAATACATAATTTTTATATTTATCAATTATTTTCTAATTTATCCTTATTAATACTCGTTCAACAATAATTGAGGAGGAAGGATAATGAAGGAATTAAGAAAAACGATTGAAGTGTTTTGGAAAATACATATAATATTAACTAACTTAATTAACTTTATTAATCTAATCAAATTAGATAAATATATATTATATTAAGGATTGGAGGAAAAAGTATATCTTTTCTTCTCCTTCTTCCCTCACTTGGACTCTTCCAAGGCCAATATATAGACAGCTCTCACTTTCAAAGTTCATTTCATTGTGTCATAAATGGGATCCAATATGGGCCATTTGCTTTTGAAGTTCTTATGCCGACAAGTTTTGTGGCTCAAACCATTTTCCTTGTCTCAAGCTTTCTTTGGAGAAATGAGAAATTAGCATTAAGTCAACTAAATGGTTATGGTGAATGTAGTTCATCGCTAAACAATTGCTGTAAATAACTTGTTGGAATGATCAAAGCTTGATAGTTATCTCATATATTATTTTGCCAATTTGTTTTAGTGGCTCAATGGAAGCTTCAAATCACACCTCAAGCCACAAAAATACAAAAGTAGCAGAGAAAACTAACCCCTCAATCAATCGGCGTTGTCACTTAGGAACTAAGCATACAATACAAGTCATCAATCACATATAAAGAAACCCATATTATGATACAAGGTTTAACAAAAATCTTGAATGCTGAAAACGCCGTGTGAATGCTTAAGATAATAAAAGTCAAGCTCATGTGAATGCTGAACATGTCTTTGGAGTTTGGAGAAATATCTCCAGTTAGCCATATGGAAAAAAAGAACAGAAAATAAAATTGACCCCTTTGTTTCCCATTCTTCTCCTCCAATTTTCAATTTTCAGCATTTTTTGTTCCACTTCCAGATCTTCCCAAGATGAGATCCTCCAAGATGAATTTGCCCTTAGCAACGATGATAACGCAGGTTTGAGTCTCCATAATTTTATTCCTAAACCTCATATAAACCCAACGATCATTCCTTAACCAATATCGCTCACAATAAACACAGCCTAACATTAATTACCCGTAATCAACATAAGGTAAGGAAAAATTGGGATGCTACAATTCTCCCCTAATTAAAAAAATTGCCTCCAAAGTTCAACTCACCTCAACCAATACTTGGTGAAATTCTTGCTTCACCTTTTTGTCATTCCTTGACTTTTCTACCTAGGTCCCATTCCACAGGTTATATTTTCTTGAGGTTCTTCCTTTCTACATGTTATATTAAGAGATGGGATTAAGCCAATATTTCCTCCAATACCCCATCGCTGGGGTAACAATCAATACAGTATCTCGAACAATAGTCTACTAAGGGCAACCAAGACATTTTATGCATGACGGTTTTAGAGGAAAGAGAAGTAAGAATTGGGTATAAGGGTGGGCTTGTTAGAACGTGAGGTATGCATGATTTTGGGGAGAGGTCTCTGGAATAAACAGGGAAATTGCAGCTGTGACTATTTTCTTAACTATCAGTTTTTTTTTTAAAAAAATTATTTAAAATTCATCACTTGAAAATATTTAATAAATTAATTACATATGGATGGTACAGATCTCACCACAGTGAAGAGCACCCAACCCGCATCCCACTCTATCATTTTACCGGGACTGTTTCCATCACAGTCAGTGTGAACTTTGGTCACAGGCATGCCATCGCATTGTAAAGGACAAAACATTTCAACCAGTTGGCCTCCTAAAGGTCAATGATATCAGAAGTAAAGTTAAGATCAGAATAGTTACATTACAATGCTTTCAACATGGTACCAGCAAGACACAATCCATTTAAGTTCAACAATGGAGTCAGATATTGGTCAGATACATACAGATATATCTGGAATGATTTAGAATTGACGGAAGCGGCCATTCTAAACCCCCAGATGAATCAGAAGGAATGGAAACAAACACCTATACACACCGAATCATTAGTCAATCAGTTTTTCTGGAAATGGCGGGACAACAGTTTTCCAACTTCAAGGAAGCCAACTTTGTCTTTTCCCTCAAATAAAGACTTCAGCTTCTCATCACACTCGATCTCCCTCCTATTCACCGGATTCTGCAACCATGAAACATCCCCAGTCCACTTATTACAACGATGCAAGGCAATTTCATAGCAAAATACTAAAAAAAAAACACAGAGAGAGAGAGAGAGAGAGAGAGAGAAAGTAGGTATTCTCTTGATGAAATGCACAGCAGTTGTGCTATCAATAGCAGAAAACCTCAATTTTTTACAACAGTATTCCCATGTTTATTCCAAAGATTCCAAGTCATGATCAAGCAATATCAGAATCCACTATGTGCAGCCATCTGGAGGGCCAGGAAATCAAAAGCAAGGCAGTGAAATTGAACCGTTTTAAGTAAATAATAGAAAGATGAAAAATATAACCGCACAAACTAGTGTTTAACAAGCAATGGTAGCAGGAATTCTTTTCATTTTTGCAATGGCAATTCTCTTTTAATATATAATTGATAGAGAAAATTAGAATAAAAGGAAGTGGATCAGGCCATTCCTTATAGAAAACTCCAGTAGAGAACAAATAGTCAAGGACACAGTACGGCAAAAAAGGGCCAAAATTTATATAGGATAGAACCCTCTAATTCTTTGTAATATTAAAATGAAAACTGGAAAATCCATATAGACAATTGTATTGCCCAGCTAAAACAAACGAAAGGCTCTAACAATATTTAGATTCCAACCATGAGGATCATAGAGCGTAAAAGAGCAGACCTCTGATCTATTGGCCCGTTACCATGGTGATTATTCCACTTATCTAGGGCATGTTAATAATCTCTTCGGAAAATTAACTAATGGTACAAACAAAGTAGCACCGTTCATAGCCGTAGTTTTCAGTTAAAGAGTTGCGGGGGATAACATGATGCTATAGGACCATACAAATACAACCATAAATTCATCTCTCTTCCCTACTGCTTTTTTTCCACCAAGAAGAGACCGAGCCATATCAGATCTAGCAAACAATGTCAACCAAAATGAATAAATAAGCTAGGTCCTTAGATAACATTAGCTAAGGCATGGGTTGGATTAACATTAAAAGGTGCATGAATCATGTCATGATCTATAAAAAGATTTAAACGGATAACTGATCGAACCCTTCTTTCCCAACAAAAATCCACCTGTACCCAACCTTTTTCACCCATAAGTTAATAATAATGAAGATCACTTGAATTCAACAGCTTAGTGTCTCAGGACAAGAGAACAACTAGACTCTTTATTTTTACTTAACAAGAAAGAGACCGGATTTGTACAAAACCATTGGGGGACCTCAAAGCAGCATCAGTCAAGTTGGTTGTTGTTTACATGTGCGCGACTAGCATAAAGGGCAAATCACTCTCCCTTTTAATCATATTAGCTTGATTATGGAACTCCCTCATTTAATATAAAAAATTTCTTAAACCTTTTCCATAACCAAAATAAGCTCCTGAACCTATTTTGACCAAATACCCTTAAAGGTCATTTAAAAAAAAAATTAAAAATATCCTTAATAAAAATGTATTTTTTTTAGAAATTTTACTTTGATTTAATTTATTTTGTATCCAAAACAACACAAATTATTCTGGAATCTTATGATATTGATAGGACTTAGGAATTGACAGAGTTGTTTAGATAATTCTAGAGCCAGTATCTGAAACTCTAGCCAAAGATAGACACAATATAATACTTCTTCATTTTCTTATAACAAGTCTTACAACACCTTAAATAGAATTGTAACATAATAACTACCTAGGATAAGATAAAGATAACTGACATAATGATAACTGACAAACTGCTATCCTGATAATATAGCCAAAATATAAACTACCCCAACCTATCCCATATGGTTCCTTCTAGTGTAAACCTGTAAGGGCTTTGGTATTCTATCATTACCCCCCCTAAGAAATTCGCCTTGTCCTCAAGGTGAAAGAGTGGAAATTGGTGAAGGAGCAGATCATAGGGTTCCCAACTGTTATCTTCCGGAGGATGGCCCTTCCATTGAACAAGAAGTTCAACATCAGAACCAACAGAAGAATCTGGTGCAGAAACAATTCGGGATGATAAAATTCTGTCAGGTTCCAAATGACATTCCCAGTCAGCTGCAATGGGTAAAGGAGGTAAAACGGCAGAATCAGTACTATAAGCCTTCTTGAGGAGGGAAACATGGAAGACAGGATGAACGCGGGCTTCACATGGGAGCTGCAACTCATATGCAACTGATCCGATTCTTCTCAGCACTGGATAAGGGCCACAGAATCTGGGGGAAAGCTTTTCAAACCGACGTTTAGCCAAAGAACGCTGCCGATATGGTTGAATTTTGAGGAATACTAAATCGCCTGGTTGGAACTCTATTTCCCGACGATGAGAATCTGCATACAATTTCATTCGTTCTTGAGCGAAGACAAGGTTCTCACGAATAGTGGATAAAACCGCATCCCGTTCAGCAAAATAATCCTCAAGGTCCACTAAATTAGTTGCACTCTTGTTGACCGGAAGTAGAGAAGGACACTCCCGACCATAAACAATATGAAAAGGTGTGGAACCAGAAGAAGAGTGAAAACCAGAATTATAAGATAATTCAGCCCAGTGAAGGTAATCATGCCAATGCTTAGGATGATCTTGCGAAAAACATCGAAGATAAGTTTCCAAACAACGATTAACAACTTCGGTTTGCCCATCAGTCTGTGGGTGATAAGCTGTGCTCATCCTCAACTTGGTACCACTAAGTTTGAAGAGCTCCTGCCAAAAAGCACTCAGAAAAATAGTGTCCCGGTCAGAAATGATAGATGAGGGAAACCCATGGAGTTTTACAATTTCCTTACAGAAAAGGGCAGCAACAGTCTTAGCTGTAAAGTGTCGAGGTAATCCCAAGAAATGAGCATATTTACTCAAGCGATCAACTACCAACAAAATAGCTTCACAATTATTGGACTTAGGCAAGCCAATAATGAAGTCAAGAGAAAGAGCATCCCAAATTTGTTGCGGAACATCCAAAGGTTGCAAAAGGCCTGCTGGAGCTTGAGGAAGATACTTGTTCCTTTGACAAACAAGACAAGACTGAACAAATTGCTTAACATCATCCTTCATATTGCGCCAATAAAAGTGCTGTTGCAGCCTTTTAAGGGTCTTTAACACCCCACCATGGCCACCAAGTGGAGAGGAGTGAGCCTCGGAAGTGAGCAGCTTGCTAAGGTCTGAGGGTGCTGGGATCACCAATCTGTCCTTATAGTAAAGATGGTTGGAAGAGAAGGTGAAGTGGGGAACTGACGCTGGATCAGATTGAAGGGAAGAAATAACAGACGAAGTATAGGTATCTTGAAGCAAAAGTTGTGGGAGAAGATTCAAAGAGACTACTTGTGGTACTGCTAGCATGAAGAAATCAGCCGAATGAGGATAGCGGGAAAGAGCATCAGCAGCTTGATTAGAGGAACCAGCACGATATTTGATTGTAAAATCAAAAGGAAGCAATTTCATCATCAACCTTTGCTGTTCGGGTGTGGTGACACGCTGCTGTAACAAATATTTCAGACTGTTATGGTCAGTATAAACCTCAAATTTCTGTCCCAGGAGATAGTGACGCCATTTATTAAGAGCAGAAACCAATGCAAGCAATTCCCGGTCATAAACAGATCTATGGCGCTTGGAAAAAGATAATCCTTTGCTGTAAAAAGCAATGGGATGTCCAGATTGTTGTAATATGGCACCAATGCCAGTAGAAGAAGCATCACATTCAACAATGAAAGGCTTGGTAAAATCAGGGAGCTGTAAAATGGGAACATTGATAAGGGCTTCTTTCAATTGGAGAAAAGCTGATTTAGAGAAATCAGTCCAACAAAAAGCATCTTGCTTTGTCATATCAGTGAGTGGCTTGGCGAGTTGGCCATAATTTTTGACAAATCTACGGTAATAGCCAGTAAGTCCAAGAAATCCCCGCAACTCTGTAACATTTTGGGGAAGAGGCCAATCAGTTATAGCAATAACCTTGTCAGGATCCACTGCAACACCTTTCGCTGAAATGACATGACCCAGAAAGGAGACTTCCAGTTGTAAAAAATCACATTTCTTGGGATTGGCATAAAAGTGTTGTTGCTGCATTAGTGAGAGAACCTCCTGAAGGTGAGAAGTATGATCTTCAAAAGTTCTACTATATATCAAGATATCATCAAAAAAGACCAGAATGAATTTGCGAAGAAAAGGTCGAAATAGATCATTCATGGTTGCCTGGAAAGTTGCAGGTGCATTGGTGAGACCGAATGGCATCACTACAAACTCATAATGCCCTGAATGAGTTCGGAATGCAGTCTTGTGGATATCTTCTGGTTGAACCCTGATTTGATGGTAACCTGATCGGAGGTCTATTTTGGAAAAGTATTTGGCACCATACAATTCATCGATTAATTCATCGATATTAGGAATAGGATATTTGTCTGGAATAGTGAGGCAATTAAGTCTCCTATAATCGACACAAAACCTCCAAGTTGAATCCTTTTTTGGTACTAGTAGCACAGGACTGGCAAAAGGGCTTACACTGGGACGGATAAATGCCTTCTGCAACAATTCGTCAACTTGGCGTTCAATCTCATCTTTCTGTGAATGTGGGTAGCGGTATGGACGTATATTAGGAGGAATAGTATCAGGATACAAAGGAATGGCATGGGAGTGGCGTCGAAAAGGAGGAAGTGTGTGAGGTTCCTTGAAAACCTGCTGATAGGTGTGTAATAAATCCTCCAATAAGTCAAATTGTGCAATCAGCATATCACTGCGGTCAGAAATGGACAAATTGGGGTCTGATTCTGGAGAAATGACATTTGTACTTCGTAGAGCAGGAGCCGAATCAGGCTGTGGAGTGCCTTGAAGTTTATACCGATGACCATCAACCCAAAATATCATGAACATCTGCTGCCAGTTTGCTTCTATCGTATTCAAGGATGCCAACCACTTAATCCCAAGTACCATGTCCACACTGCCTAATTTGAAAGGAAAGAAATCGTCTTTAACAGTTAAATTCTGTATTTTGACTGTTAATTGCCGACAAATGGAAGTACAAGAGACCATTGACCCATCACCCACTTGCACACCAAAAGGAGGAAGTTTTTCAGTCTGGATGTTCAATTCTGTCACCACTGAATGCGAAACAAAATTGTGTGTGGAGCCGCTGTCAATTAAAATCAGCACCGGCTTTGTTTGGAGCATACCTTTAACCTTCATAGTGGTAGCCGAACTCATTCCCAGAAAGGCATGAAGAGAAATCTCGGCCAAATTGTCATCGACGGTTCCGTCCTCAGCCATGAAATCTGTGTCAGGTTCTTCGGTTATTTCCATCAGTTTGAGTGCTGATGAGGGACAACGATGACCCGGAAAAAATCTTTCCCCACACCGATAACAGAGGCCCTTGCTTCTTCATAATTGGCGTTCAGAATCTGTTGGAGTCGATCTTGGCGCTGGAGCAGCAATATTGGAGGGACCCGCAGTAAATGACGGTTTGTGAAGGGGAGAAACCGCCGAATTGGAGAAATTAATTCCCCAATTATGACGTGGCCCTTGATATTTAGTATTTTGCCAATTAAAATTATTCTCGGTGCCCCTAGATTGCGCAACCTTCAGATCCGAAATTTTAGGCTGGTATTTTGCTTCAAATTCAAGGGCGAGACTTGCGGCTTTGTACACAGTTCGAGGCTTCTGGATCTTGACATCAGATTTCAATTCTTCTTTTAAACCGTTTATGAAAATTCCTAAGAGACAATGCTCCGGCCACCCTTGCACTCGTGATGATCGACGCACAAACTCCTTTCTATACTCCTCTACCGAACCTGTTTGCTTTATATCGCTTAGGTAAATGTCTGGGTTCTGAAACTCCGCTAGACCAAATTGATCTTGGAAGATCTGAATTAATTCCTCCCAGTACCGAATTGTCCGGCTAGAAGAAACCCAGGTAAATACATCCAGAGCTTCGCCTTCCAAATTCATCGCAGCCACCTCTGTTTTCAGGTCCTCCGGGGTTTGATAATATCTAAAGTACTTTTCGGCTTTCATAATCCAGCCTCTCGGGTCTCACCTTCAAATTTAGGAAATTCTACTTTGGAATGGTGACGCTTGCTTGGCTTCTTATGCCACCAAGGAGTCTCAATATCGGATTCTTCAAATTCTTCATAAGTCTTCTGAGTGTCTGTTCCAATTTATATGGCTGGTTGCTTCTTCTTCTTTAATTCTTTCATGTCAGCATCGAGGTCTTGTAATTTGGTCACAATAAAATTTAACTGTTGAGACCAATCTTCGGGGAATGAGGGATTTTCAGTCGCAAGTGGTTTTGCAGATTCTGTTTCCGGATTGGGAACAGCAGAATCAGTAGATTGTGTTTTCTTCCTATTTCCCATGATACCACAGTGGCCCAGAGATTAAGGCTCTGATACCAAAATGATAGGACTTAGGAATTGACAGAGTTGTTTAGATAATTCTAGAGCCAGTATCTGAAACTCTAGCCAAAGATAGACACAATATAATACTTCTTCATTTTCTTATAACAAGTCTTACAACACCTTAAATAGAATTGTAACATAATAACTACCTAGGATAAGATAAAGATAACTGACAAACTGCTATCCTGATAATATAGCCAAAATATAAACTACCCCAACCTATCCCATACGGTTCCTTCTAGTGTAAACCTGTAAGGGCTTTGGTATTCTATCAGATATATTCCCCCCATACCTGCCATTGATGAGCACTTGGATGAACCTACTGGAGCTATGACATTTTCAAAATTGGATTTGAAATCTAGCCACTATCAATCGTGCATCAAACCGGGTGATGAAAAGAAGTCGGCATTGGAAACTCATGAGGGACACTGAGTTCCTAATCACTGCCTTCAAGTTGACAAATGCCCTAAGAACTTTTCAAAATTTTATGACATCTGTAGGCCTTATTGAGGAACTCCATTTTGATGTTCAAGGTTGTATTAATTTACTGCTGTAGCTTTCCTTCTCATTTGACGAATTCAAGAGAAACTTAAAAATGTGATAAAAGAACAAGCTAGTAAATAGAAATTAACAAGAAAAGGCGGATATTTGGGCAGTCCAAACTAGAGTACTTAGGACACATTTCTTCAAAGGGAGTCATTTTGACCTATCAAAAGCTTATGCAATGCAGGGGACCAATGGGATTTTTTAAGGGTACAGATCATAGATACCTTGAGGATTTTGTCAAGGATATAAGGCCTCGGTTGAACTGGTCAAAGACATGCTGTTGGGGCTTGAGTCTACGGCTCTCTCTCTCTCTCAGGAGAGCCTATGACAGCACTAAAATTTACACTTGGCACTGAGACTGGTAATTTGTGCGAGTATATGGAAATGAAGAAGGGAACTGAGAGAATAAGTGCATTCATCTGGATTGCCCTCCATGGTAAATTTCAAACAGATTTCAAGAGATCTAAGCACGGTTTGGCTAGTCTATTATGTCATTGGTGTACGAATGCGAATGAGGATACCTTACATGTATTAAGGGGTTGTACACAGGCACAGATTATGTCTATTATGTCATTCTATCCACTACGCATTTCAACTTGGCACCATGTGTTCTTCAGTTGTTCATCTTCTCAAGTTGCTAAAATTATAGAAAAAGTTCCACGACTCTCCAGTATCAAGTATACAAACTTCAGATTCACAACTAAACTTTCTGGTCCTTTATCAATACTCAATGAATATAGGGAAAGTGCAGCGCATTAGCATCTGTTATGGGCTTGGGCCATAACTAATGTCCGTTGCCCATAAATTAGTATCCTATTTTTATTGGTGTTTGATTGAATTCTGATTCTATTGTTAATTGACATTATCGTACCCAAAAAAATTGACATGATTCTATAGAATATTAGGGGATATAATCAGATTAGAATCTGATTTGATATGATTCTGAGTAACCCAAGCCATTTGCCTATATGTGTATATATGTTCATGAAGCTAATAAAATGAAACAGAACTACTTCACTCTGAGATTACAGCATCAAGTCAAACTAGATCAGTTTCGTTATTGAAATGGTCGCACATAAAATCCACTTCAAAAAAAAAAAAAGCAAAAAGTAATGCCTGCCGAATCCCGTGGAATTGGAAATTTTCCTAGATTCCATCAAGCAACAGAAGTAACATACACACATTCTATACATTTGCAAAACAAAATTTAAACTGAAAAGCTAGGGTTTAACAAAACAACAAAGATATGAAGCTTGGGATTTCAGACCTGAAGATTGTGTTGCTTGACGTATGCCCAGACCTGCTTGACAGCTTGACCGCGAGACGCTTCTGAAACACCCAGAAACCGGTGTAGTACTGGTGAAACAGGAGTCGCTTTCAGAATGCCCGTGGGTTGAGTCAGTTCACGACGGGGCTTCGGCGACGGTTGAGAAGAAGTGGACGAGGAAGAGGACCGAGAATGTGGCTTCTGAGCAGTATTTTTCCCCTTCGGTTTCGATTTAGAGGAGGATCGAGTGGTCTTAGCATCAGAGGCGGAGGATGATGATTTGAGTGGAGCAAGGAGGGCCCTGCAACCTCTGATAACCCTAAAAGAAGCAATCGAAGAAGACGACATCAGGATCGTGACCTTCAATATTCAGGTGAAAGCAAAGGAGAACAAGGACAAGAAGCGTCGAGACCTATTTTCCCTCAATGACCCTGGAATTAAGGGTGTGTTTGGTTGGGCTGTTTTCTGGATTGGGTGAGGTTTGGTGAGAGTTGAAGGTTAAAATAACTTCGTTTGTTTTTGTGGCCATGGGCTGTGTTTGTGGTTCCATTGCTGCGAGGGAAACGCTGTCATTAATAAATCAAAAAATATCTTTTTTCACCTAAACTATGAAATACTCTATCCGATTCTAAGTATAAGATAAAGTTGACTTTTTTAAAGAAATTAAGGAAGTAAATTAAATTATTTTAAAGTATTTTTATTTTTATTTTTTTCTCGAAACTAATTAATTTGATTAATAAACTAATATATAATCTAAGAATACTAAAAATATAAACACTCTAAAGTAATTTAATTGACTTCCTTAATTTTTTTTAAAAAGTCAATTTTATCTTATAATTAGAACCGGAGGGAGTATTATCTTTAATAATACTCTATTAGTTATTACATTTTTTATAAAAGAAAAATGATATTATAATATTAAAAGTTTATTTTTTTTTTTTGCCGGTAATATTAAAAGTTTATTACAATGCAGAGAAAGAGATAAAGCAAGGACCTAGAAAACATGTGTAGGAGCTAGTGGTGGAGATGATGGAAGGGAAATTATCATGATCATTCAAGAGCTACAAATATGCAAATATCATAATTTTTACTTATTATATTGAGGCTGTAAACAAGGGGTTTTGAGTACAACCACCCCTTTAAGGATATCACTAATAATGTCAGGATGGGGATATTTAAGAATTGGTAAGTCCTTATTAATCATATTTTTAGGGAATAAAACATCTTAATTGATCACTTAACTAAATTAACTCATAACAATATAAGAAATTTTGCTCTTCTCGATCACCCACCACCTTCCTACCAAGAGATGGTCAATGGTGAAGGACGAAGAGATGGTTATATTGTAACTAAGTTTTTGTAATATATTTTTTGAGGGATTAATGGAGCAAGTTAAGACTTTCATTCAAAAAAGGAAGTAGTAGCTACACGAATGAATGGAAACATTAAAAAAAAAAAAAGGACAGCATATAAAGGATATCCTTCAAGACACTATGCTTCGAGAGCAATTTGCGATTCAACTAGATATTTGGAAAAGAGATTGGTCCTATGTCCGGAGTAGCTCTCCTAACTTGTCTTTAGGCTTGTTTGGTTCAACGTTTTCTTAAAAAATAAATCCTTATTACGTAAGCCGAGATAAAACTTCTCTCACATAATTACCTCGTATACCGTAAATCACGATTTATAAACACTTATTGTTCAAAAATAAGATATTTCAAACGAGCATAAATATTGTTTGGAAAATGCTAAATCTACAAGATACAGTGAACCCAACATTTCCTGGATGACAGAATGTTTTTCCCTTCATGCGAAGCTACATTTCTTATGTGCCAAATTATATTGACAAGACTATAAGAGTGATAATCCCATGTAGAAGTTGATCATATCCATCCTTGTGAAGCAGCTAAAGAGAACTCATAAGCCACTATTGAAATTCATGGAAGTTACACATCTTGAAGCTTAACAGAGAAACGTCCAAAGATAGCTCGCATATATATAATGATAAGAAATGAAAAGATGTTCCATATATAGAAACCTTTTATATATTAAATTAAGTTTGATTTAGCTTTTAAGGAATAATTTTTAAGATTTACGAGGTAAATATGTGAGAAGAGTTTTATCTCGATTTATGGAAAAGGATTTTTAAAACCACGGGTTGGGACTTACCCAAGCACACATTGATTAATCAAAGGAATTTCCTAAAAAGATATGATACAGGTTTGTTTGGGATTACGTTTGAGACCTTTTAAAAGTGTTTATTTATGTAAATCGAGACAATTTTTCAATCATAATTTAAGGTATACAAATTAAATATATGAGAGGAGTTTTATAGTGATGGGGAGAAATTGTTGCAAACATCTCTTGAAGCGTTCTTTCACTGTATGGTAAAATTGTAGAATCAAAGTTATATATTTGGCCTTTTACTTTGTTTTGTTTTTTTTAACCACTTAACATTCTCCAGACCTTCTTCATTGCCTGTGGGTCAACCTTACCAAGCCCAATTTCGCTTTTTTACTTTTCTTATCTCTTCCTTGCTTAAATTAAAATTATTATTTATAAAAAAATGAAAGTTATTACGCACTATCCTCTCGTGTATTAATCGCCACCTTTTTCTCCCCAACCATTCATCTGATGACACCCATCTAATTGTCGTCGACTAGTGTTTTTTCCGGACTAGGATTTATCCTCACAAATAAATTATTTGTTTTGGTTACTCATAGATGAGCAGTAATTTACAATTTAAATATATTTTAAAAAAGGAAGCAATCAAAATGTGCATATAGGCCACCTAACCTTCTTGTTCTTGTACGATTCAGTGATTGGTAAATGTCCAACAGGGAATCTTGCTGACTTAAGTTTGAAATGCCTTTTGAACCACCTAAATGCGCTTACGAGAGGGTCAATTTTTTTTGGAAGATTTTGGCTTTTACATATATTTGGGATAACTTTAAACTAATTGGACTTTTAAAGGAAAAGTGGTTTTTCCCATAAGCCATAAAAGGCAGTTTATCACGGTTGACTTTTAAGGAAAAAATGATTTTTTCTCTTATAATTATCACAAAAATCACTTATGTTACTGTTAATTCAAGCAAGTTTGTTTCAGAAAAACTACTTATGCTACTACTAATACAAACATAAATCATATTACATAATCTAATTGTCATCCAATTTTAAATTTGCATAAATCAGATTACAAAAAAATATTATTTTTCCCACTGTTATCCTAAACACACTTTTAATTAATTATCTTTTTCATGTCGGCGTTCTGTGGAAGTGGAATTTCATGTTATCAGTTACATTTCACTCCGCCCCTATTCAATTTATTTTGGGAAATTTTCGTAAATCGTAATCCATGGAAGTGACATTTTTTTATTTTATAAAATTTAATTTTATTTAGTTCGAGGAGAATGAAAGGGAGGGATTCTATTTTACCCCTCGTCTGTGGGTTCAGTTGGTAAGGGGATCGGACATTCTTATAAATGGAGTGGGTTCGATTACTAAGCTGGTTGCGGTGCTGGAGGAGGCATCTCCACAGTTAAGTGAAGCTGAGGTGATTCCTACCTATGAGTCAGAAAAAAAGGGCATGTGTCGTGCTCTTGTGTCCATAGGGACAAACCCCAGTGAATCATAAGTTAGGAGCCCTGTCTTTAAATTGTGGGTGAATCCGACCCCTTTTCTAAAAATTTATTATAAAAAAAAAGAATGAAAGAGAGGGAAAGTTTTACTAGCTTCTTTTTAAAATAAAAAAACAGAAGTAAGATGGAAAACTGTTAATAGAGAGAATAGATGGAAAAGAAGGGAGAAATTCATCAAAAAAAAAAAAAATTCACCCGTCCCTATTTTTTTAACCGATCGAAATCATTAAAATTTTCCTTTTTCCTCTTTTTTTTTTTTTGGGAGGATAATTTCATTCTTTTATAAATGAACCACTTTCATTATGCATCACATGTAGCCCTTCGCAATGCCAATATATATCGATAATCCTTCGGAGAATTCGATGAAAGCGTTCCAATGTGACCGTTTTTCACTGTGGAGTGAATAGCTTCATAGAAAGAAACACTACACAAGAATGTATGCTGAAGAAAGAGTAGTGCATAATGTGAACATTTTTTTTTTTTTTTGAATGAGAAACTTTCGTTCCTCATCCTGAAAAAAGGACATTTTAAATAAATGCAAGGGGATACTGGATAGTCTGTCATTAAATTTAGACATAAAAGATACTCATTTATTTCTTATAAAGAGGCAAAACCACAGAAGAGATGAGGAGAGTATTATGTTTGTTCAGTATTTGTAATGATTGAATACATAACTTTATATGATCATTTTTTAATATTATTTAGTAAAAGTAGAAATTAGTTTTTAAAAATATAATTATAATGATAATTGTATGAAATTGTATAAAACAAACTACATCTGATCCTTAATATAAGATCCAATTAGAGAAATTAAAGAAGATTAATAAATTGTTTTAAAATATTTATATTTATAATTTTTATATCAAACTAATTTATTTAACCTATAAAATAATATAGAATATAATAATATATAACATATGCTAAGATAAGTTATTTGTTTAACTTCCTTAATTTTTTTTTAAAAATCAATTAGGTTATATATTAAAGACAAAAAGAATATTTCTTTATATTCAACGATTATGATGTCATAATCAAACCCATAGAAGACAGGCCATAAAAGAACAACATATCATCTATATTCTTTCAAAAATACAATATCAGGCTGAGGGGGAAAGGAAACAAGAAAAGTGGTTTGACTTAACATTCTCCACAAACCTTTTAGTCTCTTCATTCATAGCGTCTGCGTCAATCTTACCAAACCCATTTTCTCTTTGGTCTTTTTTCTTAACATTCTCCGCAAATCTTTTAGTGTGTATTTGGAATAGGATAAAAATGTTTAAAAATAGTTTTTCAATTATAATTTACAATATACGAGATAAATATGTGAGAGAAGTTTTATCCTAATTTACGTGAAAAACAACTTCACGTCGTATATTCGTCCATCCAAACACTCACTTAATCTCTTCATTTATAGCCTCTGCGTCAATCTTAACAAACCAAAGCTTCTCTTTGGTTTTTTTCCCTTTGCTTTGCTTGGATTGAGAGAAAATAAGAGAAGAAAGAAAAGTGGGGTGGAAAATATGAGAGGAAGGGAGTTTTTACCCGCCTAGGTGGAAAGAAAAATGAGGGAGAAATGAAAATTAGAGAGGAAAATGGGGTGTGGGACCCACACCTTTTTCCTTCCAAAAGTTCGCTCCGCAAGTGGAGGGATTTGATGAGAAAATCTTCTGCACCAAACTGCCTTCATTTGCACTCACCTTTTTATTTCCCAACATGTTATCTACACAACGCATTGCGCCTCCTGTATGCATATTTCTTTTTTTTTTTTGATAAATAAAGGATTAAAACCTTGAGAAAAATCAATTTGGCTACAAAATAGTACGCAATATTTAAAATTTTGTTTTATTAATTAATGTATATTTTTTTAAAATGTGTTTAATTTTTTATATTACAGTTTAACCCTTTAAATTTTATATTATATTCTTAATTAATTATTAATAATGTTGGATAAATTATAATTTATTTATCTTCTTTTATTATATTTAATTTTAAAAAACTATACACTTTTTACATTGTACCTTAAAACATAACATTTTTGTTAAATTATTTATTTTAAATATATCTTTATCATTTTAAATTATTTGATGATATTAAAATGATTTTTTCATTGTGATATTTAATTTAATTTTGAATATGATTATTTTAATATATGTGTAAGGATATTTTAGTCATCAAATATTTACTCTCTTTTTTTTTTTTCTTTCCAGTTTTCTCCCACTCATCCAAACAAGGAGAGTGATAATGTTTTCTCCATATTTTTCTCTTCTTCGCGTTTTCTCTCTTCCCATGTTCTTTCTTCCCTACTTTTCTTCTCATCCAATCGGAGGCTATATCTTATTGTGTGTGTATATATAATTATGCTATTACTAATGAGCAATCCCTTCTGTTCTTTATCCGCGTCAATAGTCATCTTAATCTATTTACTTAATTATTGTTGTTGCTATGATAATAGATATTGCTCACTACTTAACATAATTATTGTACAACAACCTGATAGAAACAATTTACAATTTGAATAAGCATAAATATATAAAAGTTACAATCAGGCCACCTAACATTCTTGTTCTTGTATTATTCTCACGGGTCCACTAGTGAATTAATATCGGACGTTGTAATAGTTCAATATACGTGGGCACACAAATATATGGTAAATAATATGGAGTTATGGTGCAAATTTACCCCAAAAATATTCGCTAAGGAGCAATATTGCTCTGAAAATTTGTTTGGGTCAAATGTCACCTCAGAAGTTTTAAAATGTAGTAATCTTACCCCATAACCATAACGTTAAAAAACTAATGTTGACCGTAAATTTTTTAATAGTAAAATGCAATATTGCTTCATTTTAATTCTTCTGAGACAACATTGAACCTAAAAAAACTTTCAAAACAATATTACTGGTAGCAAAAATTTTCAGGATAAATTTGCACATCTCCTTATAATATATTATAATATATACCAGCTCTTCTCGGGAGGCTGTTAGATAGAATACTCATAATAGCTTATCCCAACGCACTTTCTATACATAATTCATTAACCCATCTCATGTTCCCCGTGTGTTTGTTATATATATATATATATATATATATGTACTACTCCTCAATAGCCATAACCTTCTCAACACTTTCAACTCCTCGTTTCAACATGGGAAGCCTTTCGGTACCTCCTCTCTCTCACTCTCTCTCACTCTCTCACACACACACACACAATATAAGTATTTATGAATCAATCAGGCTATTGTTGTTTAGTCGCTTTGCATGTTTGGGGCTTATCTTCTTTTGAATCAGTCTATAAAACTTAGATTTACTGAAGCAGGTCGCAGAAAGAAGTTAAGAGTTCAGTCTAATCTTTGTGTTGTGTTTGTGAAAATGAATAATATAAAATTAAATATTAGTTGGAGACGGAAAAGTTGCAGAGCGCAAATGGTGGAGTTGTGAGCGGCCCAACACTTCTATGCACTCCACTTGTGGGGGCCACAGTAGATCAAATGCTTGTTGATATGCGAAGGGCCAAGGAAATTGGCTCTGATATTGTTGAGATTCGCCTTGATTGCTTGAGAAGCTTCAACCCAACTTCAGATCTTCAAACACTTATCAAACAGAGTCCTTTGCCCACTCTTGTCACTTACAGGTACTTCAACACTACTCACCTACTTCTATGGTCCTTATTTATAAGCATGTTTGGGATAGCTTTTAAGGAGCTTATAAGTGCTTTTTGCGTAAATCGAGACAAAACTTCTCTTACATATTTAACTTGTATACTGTAAATCACGATTGAAAAGCTACTTTTGAAGGTTTTAATCGCTATTCCAAACAAATACATAAGGTGTAGGAAGAGAAGATTCTTTTAGTCCTAGTTATAAGCCATATTGTTAAATTTTCATATGAATATACAATTATACCATTCGTTTGTTAATATAAACTTTATTCTCACGAAGTATAGTGTGTATATGAATCAGAGGTAAAGTTGAAAAGTTATTACATTTTAAGACAGATTTAACAAGCTTTTAAGGTTTTTCTTGGTTTCGGGTTTAAACATACTGAGGGCTTGTTTGGTATGAGGGAGACGAGGAAAAGTGGGTGGAGGGAAAATTTTTTTGAGTTAAATTTAAAAAAATTAGAGAAATGGGGTTAAAAATTTTTAATTAATTTTTCTTACTCTTTTATCTTATATATTCTTTTTATTAAAATTTTATTACCCCACTTCTTCAATCTTTTAAAATTCAACTCATAAAAATTTTCCCTTCCCCTCCAAATCTCTCACCTAACAGATCCTGAAAGTGTCTTATAGATAGGACTAGAGAAATTGATCAAAAACTCATCATGTTGAAGCACAGAAAAATGAAATGATGGTTATGCACTTTTTCAGACCTATTGGGGAAGGTGGTCAATATGAAGGAGATGAAACCAAGAGGCAGAATGCTCTCCGTCTGGCCATGGAATTTGGAGCTGATTATATTGATGTTGAACTTCAGGTACTAGCCCTGCCACAAAAAAAAGGGGGGGGGTTATTTCAAGCGAGTTTCAGTGATGACCAAATACAATATTTCAACGGTCCAGATTATCAATTTTCAATTGATAATTTTTAAATATATAATAAAATCCTTTTTTTTTTTTTTTTTTTTGAGAAACCGGCATTTGAGAGATTATATTTACTTTAATCATGTGACCATTAAAATAAATTATTTTAAAGAATATCTGAACCGTCATCCAGATTTAGTGCTCATCACCACTTAAACTCAATCCTATTTTTCAAGATAGGTAACTAATTACTGTCACAATTTGATTGTCATCACCTTGTGCGTATAGGTTGCTCATGACTTCATCAGTTCTATCCAAGGAAAGAAACCAGACAATTTCAAGGTGATAGTTTCTTCACACAACTTCCATAACACTCCTTCGTCTGAGACCATTGGAAATCTGGTAGCAAGTATTCAAGCCACTGGAGCTGACATTGCCAAGATTGTCACCACTGCATTGGACATCACAGATTGTGCTCGGATTTTTCAGATCACCGCGCATTCTCAAGTAAGTCAATCACACACACACACACACACAAATATGAGTAGGATAAAGTAACTTAAGTCAAGTTCTCTGACTACATTTGTTATTTTACTATTGTTAGTTGTTAAAATGTGTATGTACACTTGTAAATTCGCTTATGAAAACTTGACCTGAGTTTTGTCTAGATGAACATGTAGTAGTTTCCATTCGCTTTTTTTGATGAGAGGAAGTTTGGAAAATTTGCAGATCCCCGTGATAGGTATAGTTATGGGGGAAAGGGGTTTGATTTCACGGCTGCTCAGCCCCAAGTTTGGTGGCTATCTCACCTATGCGGCGCTTGAGACGGGTGCAATCTCGGCTCCAGGGCAACCAACAGGCAAAGACTTGTTGGAGCTGTACAATTTTAGGCTTATAAGGCCTGACACTAAAGTGTATGGAATCATAGGAAAGCCAGTGGGTCACAGCAAGAGTCCTCTTTTGTTCAATGCAGCATTCAAATCTGTTGGCCTGAATGCAGTTTATATGCACTTTTTGGTGGATGATGTTGAGAAATTTTTCAACACATACTCGTCTCCTGATCTTGCTTCTGGATGCAGGTAACTTCAATAGCTAGATATTCTTAATGCCAAAGAATATATATAGTGACTTGTGCAAAAATATAACTAAACTAAATGCTGATGTTAGATTCAGATTACCATTAGTTTTATATATATGGTAAAGTACCTACGGTAATATTGCAACTTATGTTGTGAAATGCAGCTGTACAATTCCTCATAAGGAGGCTGCACTCAAATGCATGGATGAGATTGATTCCATTGCCAAGGTGCGTAACTTTATTTATTTACTTACTTACTAGAGGAATACCTAAACCTTATTTGTGTCATATATATATATATATATATTGCAGAAAATAGGAGCTATCAATAACATTGTAAGGAGACCAGATGGGAAATTGATGGCTTTCAATACAGATTACATTGGTGCCATCACTGCTATTGAGGATGGATTAAGAGGTTTCCTAAGTTACTTAATGTTGAAGCATATACAAGTACTCATGTTTTATGAGATTGGTTTAATGTAATTTTTCATCCTTTTCTACAGAATTGTACGGGGCAACACCGGGCGGTGCATCGCCGTTGGCGGGTAAGTTATTTGTTGTGATGGGAGCCGGTGGTGCCGGCAAGTCGTTGGCCTATGGCGCTGCACAGAAGGGAGCAAGAGTTGTAGTTTCTAACCGCACATTTGGTAAAATTTTTACCCTTATCACAATATTGTAATTTTATTATTAAATAGACGAAGCATGCAATTACCTTGCCTAATGCTTCAACATGTATGTATTTGGGAACACATTTGCAGAAAGAGCTGTAGATTTAGCAGCAAAAGTTGGAGGAAAAGCAATGCCGCTGAGTGAAGTGGGAGAGTTTCACCCAGAAGAAGGGATGGTGTTAGCAAATGCAACTTCCGTGGGGATGAAGCCTAAAGTTGATGAGACCCCTATTCCAAAGGTTTGTTTTTGTGTGAATCAATTAACTTGCATATATCAATTAATTAAGAGGAAATAACAGTTATAGGTCATAATTAAAATTAATGATACTTAAGTCCTCAAATTGTTTTGCTGAAGAGAATTTCAAATATTGGTTAGTACAAGAGTCTCAGTTGTAAATTATTGGCAGCGAGATTTTATAAAACTAAAAGCTAAATTATATATAATCCCTTAAACTTTAAGTCATGCACAGATGATTTTTTTAACATTAGAAACTTTCCAATGTACTCTCCTAAACTTTTGTGTGTGTATGCATATAACTCCCCTATGATGAGTTTTGTTCATTACTTGTTCACATGCAGTTTAAAATTTAAGCGGTTATCTGCATAGAAGTCAAAGTTTGAGGAATGTATACAAAAAAAAGTAAAGTTTTTTTTTTTTTTTTTGGGACTAGGATACAAAAGTAAAGTTTAAGCGAATTGATAAATGGAGGATATCCATATAAACTTGAAAGCTCACACAGGCTTGTTATTAAATTTAAAAATGTTAAAGGGGTTATTTTGTATAATCATCCAAAATTTAAGGGAATTTTATGTAATTTAGCCAAACTAATTACATCATTTACAATTAAAACTCTTATAACAATTAATTGTTTGAACTAACATTCGCGACCTATTCTTCTACTCTTATTTATAAGTTACTTCTAATATGTTTTATATATATCATAAATAACCTTAAATCATATTAACTCCATCTTAAAATTTAACAACTTTCTAACTATATCCCTTATTAATATATAATATATCCAATAAAAATAAAGTTAACATAATCATAAATGATGTCTAAAATTATACATTACCAAAGAAAGTTAATGATGTGACTTCTATCCTATAAATAGAACCAAACGAGTTGATGTAGAACAATAAAGGGGAGAGGGAGAGAAGAGAAGAAGAGAGAAGAGGCATAAGGAGATGAGAGAAGAGAGGAAGGAGGACAGCAAAAAAGGAGGGAGGGAACCAGAGGAATAGAAGGGGGAGAGAAATATAAGAGGGGGAGATCACTTAATAATCCATATATTATTCAATCATAAAACCTACAAAAAAAAATGAGTTGAGTTGCTATTTATAAGTGTCAACTTTACCTTAGAAATTAATGACAATATATTCTAGAATTGATAACAGAACATTCTAAAATTCTAAATTAAATGCAAATAACATTAATGATAAAAGATGATAATCAATCAACGTTAAAACAAAATATTCCCAAATCATTTTATTAATCATAAAAATTCTTGGTTGTTTTCAAATCTTGTAGAATCTTTCATTATTATTTTTTATCTGCACCATGAGTATATATGTTTCAACACAATGTTTGGAATCTAGCTATCATTAAATAGAATTTTTGAAACTTAATTTTTTTTTTGGCCTTCATTTTGAAACTTAAATTAAATATCATATCCCTGTTAATTAATTAATTGATTAATCATCTTTGTGTGTATACATTGAAATTAATTTGCAGCACGCTTTAAAGCATTATTGCTTGGTGTTTGATGCGATCTACACGCCAAAGGACACCAGACTGTTGCGGGAAGCAAAGGAAACTGGTGCTGCCATTGTCTATGGTACAGAGATGTTGATCCGCCAAGGCTTCGAACAATACCAAAACTTCACTGGTTTGCCTGGTAATTATTGATTAATTATAATTAACATGAATTAATTAATTACTTTAGTTTTCTCATTAAATTAATTAATGACACGTCATATATGCTAATTAATTACTTGGGTGTTTCATTATAATATTCTTCAATTTTACAGCACCCCAAGAATTGTTTAGACAGTTGATGGAGAAGCACGCATGATGATCAGAGAGATATTTAACGTCAACTCAATGTTTTGTAAGCTTGTGAAGCTTCATATTTATAATTAATAATGTTGGTGCGGATATATATATATATATATATATATATATGCGCGCAGAACAATAATAATTTATGTTGTAAGCTTGTGATGACATTTCATCTTCATATGTGACTGGGGTGACCAACAAAACCTTCGATTTTTTTTTTTTAGAAATGCAAACTTAATTTTCTATCTCTGGCTAGCTTCAAATTTTTTATAATTACCTTAATTAATAAATTTAAATGGGGGCAGATTTGCAGAAAGGAAATGTCATTAATATGTTTTCGCAACAAAATTTTAATGGTATCAAAATGAAAAGACTTGATGGATTTAATTTACTATATATTTGTCAACATGTTCGCTAGATAGTTCAGGGGACTCCATGTGATTCACTCCAAGAACATTAAAATTTTAATAAATTTTTTGGGGACCAATTCATTAGTTTGCTCATTATTTTTTTAAAAAATCAGCACAAAATATCGTTGCCATGTAAGATCATGATTTTTTTGGGGGGAAAAAAATCAAGGTCGAACCCATTTTATTTACATGACCGCTCCCCCATAGGAGAGAATAATCAAATATGCATAGGATATTGAGAAAAAAAGACAGACATCTTCCATCTTATTAATTTCTCAAGGCTGTGTTTGGTTTGATGGAGGAGATGGAAAAGGAGGGGAGTAATTTTAATATTACCTTATTTAAATTGATCAGAAAAAAGGAGAGGAGAGGGAAGGGAAATTATTTTCATATGGACAACTTTACCCTTATGTTATAAGTGATTTTTTCTAAACTCTATTAAATATATGATAACATTTAACTATAAATAACATTTTTATACCTAAATGGTATGCCCTCCGGTCTTAAATATAAGATAAAATTGATTTTTTTAAAAAAATAGATTAAATAGGCTAAATAAATTACTTAATTATATCATATGTTGTATATCCTTAGATTATATATTAGTTTATTAGTCAAACCAATTAATTTTGATAAAAAAAAATATTTTAACGTAATTTAATTAACTTCTTTAATTTCTTTAAAAATATTAACTTTATTTTATACTACCTCCGGTCCTAAATATAGAACAAAGTTTATAATGTAAATTGTACTATAAATTATATCCTATATTTAGGATAAGAGAGAGTATTTAATGCCGGAGGAGTAAATAACACTGTCTCCATGTCACATTGTCACTTCCCTTTCGTGACGGTGGCAACAGACATGCCGTTCTTTAAGGATTAAACAATCTAACAAAAACACCAGGACCTATCTAGCTTAAAAAAAAGACACTTTCAAACAAACATTAGTGTTTATTTGGAATAGCTTATTTTTAGGTAATAAGTGCTTATAATTCGTGATTCACGGTATACGAGGTAAGTATGTGAAAGGAGTTTTATCTCGACTTGCATAATAAGAATTTATTTCTTAGATATAAGCTCTTCCAAACACACACTAAAAACAATAACAGGTAAAAGAAAAGAACCTTTCGTGCTCAAATAGTCAGATGGCGGCGGTCCACATCACATGATTCTGGCAGATCCAGTGGCACACTTCGATTTTCTCAGGAGCAGACCCCAGCGCCGGGAAGGCCCATGAGTTGGGCAGTTTGGGTTATTATAAAATTAGATGGGTATTTTTGTTTAACCAAACATATTGTTTCACCCTCCCCTTCAAATCTCCTCAATTTTTTTATGGGAGGGTTTTGAGGGGAAAGTTTTAAACAATTTTTCCTCCCCTTCTAAATTCTTAATCTTATCATCTAAGGGAAGAGAACCAAATTCTCTCCTCTCCCCTCAAATCAAACAAACCCTAATACATAAGAGTTTTTGACATGTTAGTATTACTTAGTATCCATCCTAACATAATTTTTGATACATTCAACAACTTAAAAAGTATTTTTTAGTACCAAATAATATTTTAGAGTAATGTTTGCTGAAATTTTGTCCTTAAAGTGTTTTCTTTTTCTGCTTCCTTTCTCAATACCATTGTGTGTATATTAAATAGTAAAACAACCTAAATTTTGTTTAAAAAGATAGATATTAATGACTTAAAAATGTCAATGAGATTAAAACGCAGAGGGTTTTAATACTATTGAGCAATAAGCTATTGGTTGCTCGCTCTTCTAGACCCTTACATAGAAACTAAGGGTTAAAGGGTAAAAATGCTCCCGAGGTCTCCGCTAATAAACATTATGTGTCTAAAAGTTTTAGATGGGGCAACTTAACCCCCAAAGTTACAAAAATGGGCCAATGTTGCCCATAGTTAAAAAACCCTAAAAGCCAATGTTTGTTGAACAAAGTAAGCATATTTGGTATGGATTTGGCTTCTCTCCTTTTCTAATCTGCCCCCATCCTTTACCCCTTTCATTATTATTGGATAAAGATTTAATAGTCCACATTTAATATTTTATTCTCATCCTTTAGATTTAATGGTCCACATTTAATATTTTATTCTCATCCTTCTTTCCATTGTAATAATATTTCTACAAAATATTAAAAGCGAACTGTTAGATCTTAATCTAATGATCATAAAGGTGGTAAACGATAGAAGTGGACAGGAAAAGAAAATGAGATAATAAACCAAGTCATTGGACATGCCTATGCGGCATCCAACTCTCCCTTATTTATTCCACGTCAGAAAAGATTTTTAGTAGGAAAAAAATCGCCTCCTTTATCGTCAAATTTATTTGAGTGTTTGGGTAACACTGAAACCACAATTTTAGAAGTTTTTTTTTTCTATAAACCGAGACAAAACTTCTCTAACATATTTATCTTATAAAACATAAAAATCATTCTCCATAAGTTAATACAAACCCATACTCAATCTCTCCCTCTACCTTCAAACCTTAGAAATCCCCTCCCCAAAATATCGCATCAAAAAATCCCTCAGAAATCTCATCAAAAAATCGCCTCCCCTGTCACCGAATGCATATTTTTCTTTGTCGTTTTGAAATCTCCTCCTCTATCACCGCCCAGACTTCCAATGGGCTACTACTGATGACCTCCAACAACTATCCTTTCTTGCATCCCTTTTTGTATGATCAGTTACCTCACCGAATACATACTTATCTTTCTCATTCTCGCTCATGGTCAAGATGGCATTGGCGGTACTGTGCCTCCGCCTTTACGAAGGGTGGAGGTTACAGAGGCGGGGGAAGCGGTGGTTATGAAGGAAGAGGAGGTTAATGATGAGTTGATTTGGAACCATGATTGAGATTTGAAGATTCATGTTACTTAGGGCTTTAAGGATTTTTGAGTTTGTGAAATAGATTTTGACTTGTTTGGCTTTGAGAGTTTCAATGAGCTCCAAACCTCTAGGTTCGTAATTTCTTCTTCGTCTTCTTTGATCTGTTTCGTTTTTCTTCAGGTGTCTACTCTATCTTCAGCGCTTCTTCTAATGAATTGATTAGGATGTTTCGAAGCACTCCTTCACATACAAATTTCAAGGGGTGAAATTCAGGTCTTCAATCACTTTATCTGTTTTGAATTTTACTTGATTCTCCTTCATTTTTTTCAATCTTTGTTCTAGATTTATTTTACTTGAATGAAAGGGGGAGAGGTGTGCTTTATCCATACGGATTTATTTTTAATCTGGTTTTGGGGCTTTCTTTATTGATGGCTCATGCATGGACCCCAATAATGATGGGGGAGATGTTTGTTTTTCTCAGATTGATTTTTACCTTCATATTAGTTCATTGTTCATGGTTCATAAAAGTTGATGATGTTGAAAGTTTTTTTTTTCCAGTAAGGAGGATGACGACGACGACGTGGTAGTGACAATTCAACACAATTAGTCAACCATTAGTTGAATGTTGAGTCTGTTAGGTTTAGAGCAATATGACCATGTTTTTGAAACCTCCAAGATAAAATTAGATAAAATTACCACAATGAAAATTTTTAGACTTCCATTACCCATTGATAGAAACTTCTGGGTTTTCCATCTAACCATTTTTTTTTAGCCAACGGGGTTTTCCATTTCACCTAGAAACTAATGCCAACATACTTTCTAGCTTCTTGCCATTGATTTTGACTCTTAATGTCCTTGACATCTTGAGTTAGAAAAACGGGGCGAGCTTGTTGGACATGCCTATTTAAACCCTAAAATTTTAAAGGCCAGGCATGAAGTTTTTGCTTTCAAAATGAAAATAGGAATAAAAAGTTAGTCTTGTAGGGTTGAGGCCCTAAAAGGACGGGTCGTATTAGGCATGTTTTTTTAACAAAATATTTTTCATATAATATTCCCTCTGGTCCTAATTATAAGAAAAATTTAAATTTTTTGAAGAAATTAAGGAAGCCAATTAAATTACTTTAGAGTGTTTATATTTTTAGTATCCTTAAATTATATATTAGTTTATTAGTTAAATTAATTAGTTTGGAGAAAAAAAATAAAAATATAAATGCTCTAAAGTAATTTAATTGACTTTCTTAATTTCTCTAAAAAAGTCAACTTTATCTTATAATTAGAATCGGAGGGAGTACTATTTTTTTTTAACGATGTTACAAACATTTAATTGTTACTATCTTTTTTAGAATCAAATTTCATATGAACATTTTGTATTAAGAAACCTAAAACTTAAAAATTTATCAAAAATATTTCTTATTACCTAAATATTCTTACTATAATTTTATAATTTTTTGACTTATTTTCTAGTGATTTGTTTTGTTGATATATTTTTACTTGCACTTTTCATCCAATATTAACACATAAGTATTGTTTATTTTGTTAAATTTTTTCATTTTTCAAGACATTTATACGAAGTGTTATTGATTTTTTAGGTCTTCTTATTAATAAAAAAAATTACTCATTTTTCAAAGAATATTTCATTTGGTTCCTATTAGTTCTGCAAAGCAATTTTCCCTTATAAAAAAGAAGCCAATAACACACATGTATTAAACAATGAAAGGTAGAGTTTCTATCCTAGGGAGAATTTTGTTTCAAAGCAAACAACCACTTATCATATTTATTGAAAAAACATAGAGCAATTAATTCTTTAATAATAGTTATGTCTTAAAGTAAAGATTAATATTTTATTTCACCTTAATTTCTTTGAAAAAATGCCAAGAGAAAACAAAGAAATTGTTAAACAAGCCCAATAGCACAAGGGTTGGGCTTCAAAAATTGGCTCTTTATATAAGTCGGGTCTAAACGAATTGACATGTTAATCTTATAGTGCTAGGCTAGGTCAGCCCTTTTCCTAACTTTATTTTGCATTGCAGTTCAGCTCACACACGAAGTACTTCCACTCTACGGAGTAATATTTATTATAAATATATTTTAACTAATTCTCATATAATAATGAATGATAATGAAGTTAATAAATGTCTTAAATTGATAATTTTTTTTTTTCAAATTTACCCTTAATAAAAAAAAATTCTCTCCCTCTCCTCTATTTACAACCTTGACATCTTTCTTTTCTCTTTCTCTATTTCCAAAAAAATTAAATAACAGTAAAATCAAAAAATATTCATTAATAACATTTAAGATAACTAATATTTAGAACAAAAAGTTTTATCTACGAGTAGATTTATAATAAAGATAAGAGTGGTAGGTACCAACTAACACTTTCAACTTCTTGTTACCCTCTCACGCACACACGAATCTAACATTATTGAAATTGATCAGGCTTGTTGTTTATAAATGTGGAAGCTTGCAGGATTATCGTTTTTGCGCTGCGTTTAATAAGTCGGAGAAGATAAATTTAGTAAAAGAATTTAACTAATTAATAAGATATAAAAGTGTATAGTTCGCAGTTTCCATGCCCTCAAGGAAGGAAAAAGGGGGTCTACGTGTGTGTTTGGTTGGGCTTATTTTTGGATAATAAGTGCTTATAAATCGTGATTCATGGTATATGAGGTAAGTATGTGAGATGAGTTTTATCTCGACTTGTGTAATAAAGACTTCTTATCCAAAAATAAGCCCAACCAAACACACACTAAGTCCTTATTATGCAAGTTGAGATAAAACTCCTCTCACATATTTACCTCGTATACCGTGAATCACGATTTATAAGCATTTATTACCCAAAAATAAGTTATTCCAAACAAATTGAGAAATCCTCCACATGTTACTTGTTTGAATTTGACATTACGAAATCATACTGTATAGGAAAGAAGAAGGACTGACCGTACTGGATCCTTCACGAGGATTCAGGGAGTGTTGTCCACATCTGGAGGAGTTGGGTTCATGATTAATGCGAGCGGGTCCCTTACCAGACTCGTCATTTTCTCCTTGCTTTTTAGCCCAAGGGTCTAGTTGCTATAATGTTTTAAAAGCTCGGATATGAACCGAAAAAATCAGCACGCTTTCATGGTTCAAATAGTTAGAACGTTTAATTTGGTTAAATTACTAACACAATAATTAAGTAACATTTTAATAAAAATAATCATGTGTGTGTGTGAGAAAAGTCTGATTGTTAGCATAATAACATCATAATATATGAAGTTTTCAATAAAATAACACTGTGTAACTTCAAATGGTCTGAAACTATGTTTGGCATTTTGAGATGGTCATATTTTTTTTACTTATTTTTATTTTTTTAATTTTTGTAGCGGTTTTTCATTAGG
Organism: Inga laurina; assembly: GCA_963855925.1. NCBI lineage: Eukaryota > Viridiplantae > Streptophyta > Magnoliopsida > Fabales > Fabaceae > Inga > Inga laurina. Next base: position 61,433,961 of record OY979702.1, on the reverse strand, counting down.
CCCAAAAAACCGTTCAATTTTTCTGAAAACCATTATGGTTCTCATTCTAATTTTGAGTTTTCGTGAGGCTGACGGTGGTGCTGCAGAGTGGGAGACACCTATGAGGAAAGAGGAAGGGAAGGGGAGGAAGAGTGTGGAAGAAAGGGGCTTTGGAGGGTTTTTTCCAACAAAAATGGCCAATTCGATGTGATTAGGTCAATTGTATTATTTTAGGGCAACTTTGTGTTACTTTTGACATTTATAGACTATATTGAACCTGAAAGGGGACAACTTCTGAAATGAAATGTGATCTCAATCCATAATTTTAATTCAATAACTTTTTCCTTAAAAAACATGCATGTTTTATCCAGGGTTCTGAAAACCGGACCGGACCGGCCGGTCCGGCCCGGTAACCGGCGAACCGGCCGGTTGGCCGGTCCGGTTCCCGGTCCGGTTTCCTTTTTTAAAAAAAAAAAAAAATTTTTTTTTTTTTTTTTTTACTTTTTCCTTTAGAATTTCATACTATAAGTCTAAAATTTTCAATTTCTCACCGGTTTGGTCCCGGTCTGACCCACTGACCCTTAACCCAGTACCCCGACCGGTTCACTACCCGGTCCGGGTTTTAATACCTTGGTTTTATCTCATCTCAATCTCTTTTCACCTTATACACCTTCATTATAGTCTTCCTCACCCTTCCCCCCTCCCTCCCTTTCTCTCCAAAGTCTTCCTTCTTTTTGTACCCATTGTCATCTTCTTCCAAATATGTCTTCATTTATAAAAAAAATAATACCAGACTAATTTAAAATTTTGGATCTTTTAAAAAGTAACAGAGGTAATAAGACCATTGGCTATTATAGGCTCTTGTCGCCAAGGGATTAAGTCGGTAGAATACTAATCTCAATGTACTTTCTTGCCACAATATTCAATAATCAAAAATAATTTATAACCCTTGCATCACAATATTCGACACACATAACTATACATGCACCCCCTACAACGTTATTATAAGATGATTCTAACTAATTTATACGTATCACTAAAATCAATTAAAAACAATAAATTTATCATAAAATTTAAATAATTTCTAATATTACATTTATCAACTCTAGCATCATATTAATTTCTATTCTCTTATTACCTTTATCAAATATGGGTATTCTCTTTAAAATTATCAAAACATCTTTAAAAAAGAACCCAAAAAAAAAAAAAAGAAGAATAAAAAGAATCGGAAGGGAGTACCAGTCAACACTTTCCACTTCTTACCAGCTGCCACAAGTCTCTCTCTCTCTCTCTCTCTCACACACACACACACACGCAATCCAACATTTCTGAAATGATCTGACTCGTTGGTTTTAAATGTGGAAACTCATTGCAAGAGCTAATCCATGTCACCGAATGATTGGAGAAGAGAAGGTTTTCGCTGTAGCATATAAGGGCTGAGGGTAGAATTAGACATCCCCCCATTCATAAACCGTTGGCCGTTGGCCTCATTAGTAATGCCTGTGGGTCCCTAACCAGACTCACAATTTTCTCCATGTTTTTTGACGTTTTTCTTTATTTTTTTTAGTTTAAATAAATGAAAATTGGGAATATATCTATCCGTGATCTGGGTTGCCCAATGGCATGTGACGTGGGACATTTTTATCCAGTGAAAAAAAACCGATGACTGGCTCCCTCGTGATTCTTGAATTTTATCTTTTATTATCTGAAACACATTGGCATGCGTTCCCGCGGGTTCCAGAAAATATACTAAGGTTGGCAGAGTTCTGGATAAGGTATTAAAATTCGAATTGGTACTGAATCTATCGAGTTATTAGGTTAAGGATTAGTGGGTTAAATAAAGGTCAAATTAAAACTAAATCGGGATCAAATCGATGAGAAATTGAAGATTTTAGATTTATAAATATAAAATTTTAAAAAAATTTAAAAAAATATTTTTTTTTAATATAGGAACCAGACCGGACCGGTCTACTGACCGGTTCGTCGGTTTCCGAGTCAAACCGGTTGATCCGGTCCAAGTTCAACAACTTTTTCACTGTAGGAGGCAGCGCATTGAATGCACTCTAGGGTCATTTCATCATTCAATGCTGATGTTCATGGACAATTACAAACATATATTTGGAATCACGGAGGTCAATCTCAAAAGTGTTTATATACGGTAATTGGAATAATACTCCTCTCATATATTTATTTTGTATATTGTGAATTATGATTAAAAATTATTTTTAAATATTATTATCGTTATTCCAAACAAACACTATAATTTTGATCCAATGGTCTTGATCATCAGGTGGTGCAAGATCAGAGAGTTTAGCTGAGTTTCCTTCCACTCAGTTTAAATTCAATTATTCAATATAGTGTTTTAAAATTTAATTTGCATAATAAAAAGCTCAAAATATATGATTCATGTATTATAATATGTATTTTCAATCACGCATGTACAATATGTTTTTTTAGTATTATTTTCATGTACAATGTATATATATATTTAAATTAAACATTTAAATATATATTTGAGGTATATATAACTCAATGAATTATTAAAAATTATACACACACACACATATATTTATTTATTTATATGTGTGTGTGTGTGTTGAAACATCTAAATACTTATATATTTGTACCTCCTCGATGTTTTTGATTGGTACCCTCAATGATTCATATTTAATATAGGGTTGAGAAGCATATTTATCAATAAAGTTTTAAGGAATGAGCGTCTGATACAGTTATGTATTAAAGGGGGTAAAAATACATATAAGAAATTCAAAGTGGAACATCCAATACAAAACCGTTAAATTTGACCTAACGCCGTTAGGATTTTCTTCTGTTATAATTTAACGTTGTTAGGTCAAATTTAACGGTTTTGTGCTGAATGCTTCACTTTTAATTCCTTATGTGTATTTTTGCCCCTTTTAAAATACAATTGTGTCGGGCGCTCATTCTGTAAAACTTTATTGGTAAATTTACTTCTTAACCCTTCAATATAAGTACTACATATCTAACTAATAAATGCCGATATTAAAATTAAGAAACCAAACCAAAATCTCTTATCTATTATTATTATAATATAAAATCAGCGTTGAAGTAACTCTACTTGTGACATGCAAGCACCACCACCCTTCAACCGATAGCTTAATAATTAAATAGAGATATATATTAGGGAAAATTGCTCATAAGTCCCTATTTAAAACTTTATTTATTAATTGGGACCTAAAATCTTGTATGAGTGTGGGGTCCTTGAGTGTAAATAATTGTAATAAGAGAAAGACAAAATTACCCTTACTAAAAATATTCCCTTTATGCAATATAGTTTTCATTTATGTACAATTTGTCTTCCTTTGCATGCAATTTATCTTTTTTATGTGCAATACATCTTCCTTGTGTTGCAAAATTAGTCTGATTTCAAATTATGTTATGTGCAAACAATCTTCATTTAATGCAAACTATCTTTCCTTGCGTGTGAATTATCTTTCCTTATATACAAACGCTCTTCCTTTTACATATGCAATCCATCTTCATAAGTGTAAACTATCTTCTCTTATGTGTAATCCATTTTTCATATGTGCTAAATTACTATCTGACTTACAATTGCATTTTATGCAAACTATATTCCTTTATATGTAAACGATCTTCCCTATATACAACCCATCTTCCTATGTGCAAATCATCTTCCTTTGTGCATTTTATCTTTCGTTATATGCAATTCATCCATCTTCCCTTATGTGCAATTCATCTTCGATAAAAAAATTCAAAATTTTTAATTCATTGACCCACAATTCAGTTTTGCCCCCCCACATTTTCAAGCTTGTGGTCCTTCTACTTTCATAACCCACAATAGATGCACGACCACCATCAACCTCCCCACTCATCGGCGGCGGCGGCGCCACCCCCATCGACGATCACCCCTATTTACTTCACTTAGTGACCTTTGCCTCTTTCATCTTCTCCACCACCACCTTGAGATCAGGCTCCTTACCGACACATACACCTCCACCTCCACATATCTAGGTTCTCTTCAATCTTCTTCGTCTTCTCCCCACTCATCACCACTGTCTTTATGGAGGAAGCAAGATGACGGCTTTGTTTGATATGTCTTTTTTTGTATATCTTCTTAAATATATAAAGAATAGAGCCTTTAGCTTGACAGTGGCTTTTGTTGTCGTGGGTCTTTGATAGGTCGATAGCATGATTTTTCATTTTCAGTTTCATAGGTTATATGGGTTTGATATTATTGAGATTGATTATTTCTATATTGCATTATGTTGTGTTTGAAGATATATGATGACTTGTTTCTATGGTTCTTTAAGCAAAACCTTATTGAGAGTTCTCTGATGAAATCAACATTGATAGAAGAGAATTGTTTTATGATGAATGTTTTGTTCTTGAGAAGAGATTGCATGAAGGGAATGTTTTCCTTAAAGGCAATTTTGTCTTTTTCTTATCACAATTATTCACACCCAAAGACCTTACATCTTTACATGGTCTCAGGTGCAATACCCTGAATTTTGGGATTGCGGGCTAGAGAATAAACCTGAAATAAGTGGACTGCTAAGCCCTGGGTTATTAGGAGCCCCAAATTTATTTCCTAATGTTTCTTATATCTTTGGGGTATTAAAGAAAGTAAAATGGTAAATTTTAGAGAATGTGATTATGCTTCCAATGAAATTTCTTGTGAGGTAGTGAGTTTGTCATCAGGTTTTGGAAGACTAAATGATGAGAAAAAATGATGAAATTTTACAAAGTGAAAGTAGACATCCAGGGCTTTAATTTGATAGGTATTATAAGCCATTTTGACAAATGGATTGAGAGTTATGAATTTTTTAAGTTTACCCAGTGAAACTAAAAAGTTTCTGGAATAGCTTCCAAAGATAAAAAATATGGGAATAATGTGCTTCCAATTGGCAATATTCTATATTTTTCATTGAAACTAGACTCAATAAGAGTTCCATAGCCTTTGGAAACGCTTTGAAATAGTGTCTACAAATTTAGTTATGATTTTTCAAAGTTAGGGCAGAAAATTTGCCAAGAAGGCTAACTATTCCGAAAATTGGAAAATAAAATGTGTTGGCAATTATGTAGATTGTCAAATAAGGAAATAAGAGGGGGAAATAATTATTTTGATTGTGTACATGCCAAGTGTCATTATCCTAAGACAAGGAATTTAATTATAATTAATAAAGTTTGTGCACATGTTCAAATTAAGAGTAAAATAGTATTTTTGTACATGTGGTTTGACCAATGGAATTGAAGCCTAATTGTGTGCATGAAGGGCTCTTGGACGTCATTCTTGGGCTAACTAGAGGGAGGAAAAGTTAGTTCTTAGTGTAATGGAGCTTATGACACAAATTTGATAAAGATAGAATCAAGTACATATATGATGTCATAAACCTATTGTCACCATTTATTAATTAAGGGAAAATTGGTAAGATATTTTATGAAGCAAAGCTTCATCTTTCTTGCTCATTTCACGTCAAGAACAAGAGAGAGAGAGAGAGAGGCCTTAAGAAATATAGAGAGAAGGAGGAGAGCTCAACCAAGAAAGATCAAAGGTAAGCTTGTATGTTTATGTGATCAAGCTTCCTCTTTTGTATGATCTTCTCTCTAATCTCTTCTTCTCCATGAAACACTATGTTTAGCAAGAAAATCTTAAGGGAGAGAGAAAGAGGGTGGTAGGCCGTAAAGAGAGGAAGTGAAGAAAACCAAGGTAACTTCAAAAACATCAACTCTTATAGTTTATTGTTGTTGCTATTGTTGTTCTTTGCTTGGTTTGGTATTGGTTGGTTGATTTTGTAAATTTAGAAAGTGATAATCCTAAAAGGTTATGCTACCCAAATTTCAAAAAAATCATGTTTAGAATGTGATTAAGTAGTTAAATAAGTGATTAGAGGTGTAAAGAATGTGGGTTATGGATTGAAATCAAGAAACTCCATTTTTTCCAATTTTTAAAGAATTTTGTCCAGATTTGTTTTGGGCTGTGTTTGAACTAGAATTTAGTGTTTTTGATGATTCCATTGTGTTTAGAATGGAAAATTGTGTAGGATTCATGTTGGATGCGAGTGAAGAAAGGCCCTAGAAAGTGAAATAACAAAAATAGCCTTAAAACCCTCACATAGGGGCTGCCAGGGGTAAATTCATAATTGGGGCTGGAATTTGAGAAAACCGAGGTAAAAAATGGATTTTTTGGGCGAAAATATGTTAGAATAGCCCGGGTCAAAATTTCAGTAAAAGTGCGGTCAGACTGGGTACGGCGAGGCCGAATCGGGTCCTCAGGGGCTTTTTGGTCATTTTCAATATAGATTTATACAACCCCAGAAACACTATGAAAGTGTCTAAATGGTACATTTGACATTTTAGGACCGAGTTGAGAGTCAGAGGGATTGACACGCAAATCGAGGCATATTATTCGAGGATAAGGGAAGGGCGATTAAGGTGGGGCACTTACCTCTCCTGATGTATTTGATATTTGTGCTGGTATGTTGATGCATGGTATTGCATTGCTTGATTATGTGAAAGTGATTGAAGCTCTGTTTCTGTTTATACTATGGCCATAGTTTTGTTACATAAAACATTGAGTATGCAAATATGTCATTTTGTAAGCATGAGTTTATGTAATGCAAGCATGTCATGCATTAATTACTTATCTTGCATGCATATTGGTATTGTTTTTCTACTGAGATTCTCTCGAATCTCTCCTTTCCCTACCAACAATTTAAACAGGAGAAGACAAAAGATATGCTGAGAACAAAGAAGAGAACCGTACGAGGGATTACAGTGGTGGAACAATGACGAAAAGATATCTCTGTTTCACCGTGTCGAGTCTAAATACCCTAGTAGCCCTATGCGGCTACATTGATGGTATTTATTATGTACGTATTCCTATGGAAAATTTCTGTAATCATGCATTTATTATTAGTATATTCATGCTATTCTTGTAATGCCCACCGAACTGCATATTGTTTTCCACGAATACTCTGAAAATTGTGAAAATAAGATTCGTATATACAATCCCTAAGGGGAACTTTTGTAATCATGCATTTATTATCAGTATATTCATGTTATTCTTGTGTTGCCTACCGAACTGCGTATCGTTTTTTGCAAATACTCTGAAAAATCTAAAAATAAGATAAAAGTGTGACATCAGGTAGTACCAGGAATTCGGGCTGGCCAACAGGTTGCAAGCCAGACTGGGTGGGCTGGTATAGCCTGCCCCTTCGCAGGCTAGGAAAAGCCCGACAAGGCGGGTTGGCGGGCCAGCTCGCCAATTTTTTTTAATTATTTCACTCCTTATTTTTTTAAAAATTTTCACTCCCTTTCTCCTTCACCCATTCACATCACACTTTTTTTTTTTTTTTTTTATATTTGTGTTAGGAAGCTAATTTCATTCTTACTTTTCCTTTTTTTTTCATCTACTCATATCACACATCTACTCATATCACAAAAATATATAAATACATATATTTTAAATTTAATAATAATAGAATAAATAAATATAGTTTGAAAATAAAATTGTCAAATAAAAAGCATGAGAAAGTAGTTAAACACATCATAAAATGAAAGGTGAATGCGGTATTTGGATTTATTTTATAAGATTTTTTTTTTAAAAAAAAAATCCAACCCACTGGCCAGCTTGCAAGCCTGTCGGCTAAACAGGCTGGCAGGTTGACGGCCTGAATTATCGACTATAGTCTCCTATCTCATTTCACAAATAAACTTTCAACCAAGGATTTATGAGCAAATTTCCCTTTATTTAAACGAAATAAATAGACGTTTGTTTAGACCTATCTTCTAGTAATTAAAAGTTACTTGCTTTTTATTTAAAATAATATAAACTGATAAACTTCAAAGAAGTGGTTTGAAGCTCACAAAAGATAATCAATGATTGTTATTTAAATAAAAAAAGATAATACACGATCTATTAGTTAAATACGTAATAAGTATATTGAATATGAATCATTGAGGGTACATGTAAAAAAAGCATCATTGAGGAGGTACAAATATATAAATATTTAGATATTTCAACATATATATATATATAATTTTTAATAATTCATTGAGTTTTATATACCTCAAATAAATATTTAATTTATATTTAAATGTTTAATTTATACACACACACATACATAACTGTACATGAAAATAATACTCAAAATACATATCGTACTTGAATGATTGAAAACACCTATTATAATACTTGAATTATATACTTTGAGCTTTTTATGCAAACTAAATTTTAAAACACTATATTGAATATTTGAATTCAAACTAGGTGGAAGGAAACTCACAACTAAACTCCTTGATCTTGCACCACCGGACCAAAATTACAGTTATCCATGAACGTCAGCATTTGATGGGGAAATGAACCCCAAAAGGGGCATTCAATGCGCTGCATCCTACAATGAAAAACTAGTCCAGGACAATTAAAATAAGGTTTTAGTTATTAGAAAAAATGTTCATAAATACCTATTTAAAAATTTATTTATGAAATGGGATCTGAGACCATATAAGTTGTGAGATCCTTGAATGTATATAATTGTGATAACATAAAAACAAAATTGCCCTTAAGAAAAACATTCCCTTTGTGTAATATTTCTCTAGGAACCAAACATTCATCATAACACAATTCTCCTTCATTGGTACTGATTTCATCAGAGAACCCTCAACAAGGTATAGCTTGAAGAACCATTGAAGCAAGTTATCATCTTTAAGCACACTATAATTAAATCTAGAAATAATCAATCTCAAGAATATCAAACACACATAACCAATGAACCTAAAAATAAAATATCATTTCTTTAATCTATCAAATGCCCATGATAACAGAAGTCACCATTAAGTTAAAGGCCCTATTCTTTAGAAGAAGATCTATAAAATACAAGGTATTAAAACTCGAACCGGGTATTGAACCAGTCGAGGTACTGGGTTAAGGGTCAGTGGGTCAGACTGGGACTAAATCGAAGCTAAGCCAGGGCCAAACCGGTGATAAATTGAAGATTTTAGGCTTTTTAATATGAAATTCTTAAGAAATTTTTTTTTTAAAAAAATTAAATTGGAACCCGAACCGGTCCACCGGGCGGTTTGCAGGTTTCCCGGCCGGTCCGGTCCGGGTTCAAGAACATGGATAAAATAAGCCTCCATCGAGCGAAGACGTAGTCTTGCTTCTGTCATAAAGACAATGATGAGGAGTAGGGGGAGGACGAAAAAGATTGAAGAGGACCTAGATCTATGAAGGCGTAGGTACATGTGTCAACAAGGAGCCTAATCTTGAGGCTGGGGTGGAGAAGATGGAAAAGGAAAAGATTGGTGAAGTAGATGGAGGTGGTCATCGATGGTGGCGGCGGTGGCACCAATGATTAGGAATGCCAGTGGTGGCAACGACGTTGATAAGTGGGGTGGTTGATGGTGATCGTGTGTGTGTCGTTGGTTATGAAAGTAAAAGGACCACAAGCTTGAAGAAAGGAAGGGGCAAAAATGAATTGTGGGTCAAAGAATTGAAAATCTTGGATTTTTCAGGGAAGATGAACTGCACAAAAAGGAAGACGAATTGCACAAAGGGAAGATGGATTGCACATACAAAAAGATTGATTGTATAAAGGGAATATAGTTTGCACATAGGAAAACTGATTGCATATAATGAAGATCGTTTACATATAAGAAAAGATAGTTTGCACAAAATGTAATTACACATCGTAAACTAATCGTGCACATATGGAAAATGAATTGCACATAAGGAAATATAATTTGCGCTTAGGAAGACGGCTTGCATACAATGAAGATTGTTCACACATAATGGAAGATCGTTTACATTAAAAGAAGATTGTTTGTACATAACATAATTTACATATCGAACTAATTTTACAACATAAAGAAGTAGGGATTGCATATAAGAAAGATGAATTGCACACAAATGAAAATAGATAGCACATAAAAGAAAGATATATTGCACAAAAAGAATATTTTCATTATGGGTAATTTTATCTTTCTCTTAACACACATGTTTACACTTAAGGACTCCAAACTTGTACAAAATTTTAGGTCCTAATTAACAAATAAATTTTTAAATAAGGATTTATGGGCAATTTCCACTTAAATAAATGCTTCTCTTGCGAGCTTCAAAACACCTCTTAACTTTAAGCATATTAAATCTAAAACTTTTGTGTATAAAATTAAAATACTTAATCATAATTTATTTAAACAATTAAAAATAATAAATCAGTCTACATCTTTTGTATTGATATAATTAAAATATTTTTTGCAATAAAAAATGTCGTGCGGCCGCGTTTCATTGCTAATGAACAATAGGCCGCGGTAATTATTTGTTACGTTAGGGTATAAATTACTTTGTTCCACACTATTACAGCTTCTATGATCCCACGATCCCGCTCGAGTAATTACATTGGGTTATTCTTCCTGATTTAATTTTATTTAACATATTCCTATATATTTGGTAACTACCTCCCTATTATTCCTATTAATTACCCCCTAAATTTCCTGTGGAGAAATTTTCAACAACCATTCTTCTTCATATCTAATAAAAATTATATATTATATTATAGTTGTACACAAACAAGGATAACCGGCCATCCAACTTATGCTGCTTTGAAGATCAGCACCCCCCATCGCGCGGGTTCCATGCTAGTTTAGTATAAAGTTAGAAGATTAAAGATATATTTTTACCTTCTTCTAACTTTTCATTAATACAAAATTCTTTTTTTTAGACCGTCACATTTAAACCAGTTATAGCGGATAAAGTCTAAAAAATTTGACCGGAGGCAGTTTGGTAATTATATAGAACTTCTAAGACCAGTACCGGTCTTAAAAAAATTATTTAGACTAGTTATAAATAAAACCGGTCTAAAAATATCAAAATAATTTAAAAATTCAAAATGTGAAACATTTATTTATTAAATCCGATCTTAAATGTTAATAAAAGCCGGTCTTAAATGTGAAAAATTAAAAATATATTTATTTTAACCCTGTTAAGACTGGTTTTTTATGAGCTTTTTTGCTCGTATTTTTACTTCCGCGCCCAAATCCCCCGCTCTATGAACACTTTCTTCTCTTTTCGCCATTTCTTTGTGAGCTCTGTCCCTGCTTGTTTTGAACTCATCCATTGTGCCCCATTCCTTATTTGCTCAACTCTCCTCTGTCATTACCACTGTCGTTGCTGTGATCATCGTTGCTGTTCTTTGATCATCATCAATCTCTTTCGCCGCCACCTCTATTCTCCATAGTGACCATTCTTTTCTGCTGTGACTTCCCTTTGTCAGTGCCGTGAATTTGAGGATTTTATTTTAACTTCAGTCGATGCCACTGTGACTTTGGGTAGAAGCTCACTCCTTGGTCTTCAATTGGGTTAGTATTCTGTTAATTAAAACCCTCAACTTTCAACTTGTATCTGCTTATTCTCAACAATATTAGCTCTTACAATATAGTTAGACACGAAATAATTGCAGAAAAAAGTAATTAAGGTGAAAGGGAAAACTGTGTGATGACTTTATTACTACATATACGTTTTTCTTGTTTTGGACCAAAAAGTAAATAAGATGCTCTGACTTGTAATATTTGGCTTGGAGTAATACCAATCTAAGTTCTATTTTAATTTAGTGTGATTTTTTGATTATCATTATTATTGGTTTGTTCAAACAATACTAGTTTCAAATTGTGCATGTTAAAATTTGTTGAAATCTCTAAAACTCTATGATTGTTGTTTTTTTGTCTATCCTTTTGCTGTTGGATATAAGGTACTACAAGTGTTGAGATATATATGGATCATAGTTGGATAAACGCTAAATGAAAGAGTGTTGAATATGATAATGGGGTGAGGTGTTTTTTAGGCTTTGCTAGAAGAAATGCCGATGATGGTAGTGGGAAGTTTTATTACCCTTGTGTAGTATGTTTGAATAAGAAGCAACCAAGTGCTGCAAATATATATACACATTTAATTTGTGAAGGATTTTGTAAGAGTTATACAGTATGAGTATGACATGGTGAAGAATTAGAAATGTCAAGTTCATCTCAACAGGGGGGAGTGACCTTCGATGATAATGACATGGATACGGATGATTAGATGGAGGACATTATTCGTGATGTAGAAGAAGAGGCTTTTGAGCAATCACATGCATATAGTCATATGTACAGTGATGCTGAGACGCCGCTGTACTCGAGGTGTAAAAAATATCGATTTTTAAAAGCAGTATTGAAATTGGTAAGCTTGAAAGCACGGCATGGATGGAGCGATAAGAGTTTTTCAGAAACACTTGAGGCTTTTAAAGACATACTTTCAGATGATAATGTGTTGCCTTCTCGATACTATGATGCTAAGAAAATACTGTGTCCACTAAGGATGAAGTATAAAAAGATCTATGCATGCCCTAATGATTGTATATTGTATAAAAAGAGCATGAAGAGGAATTATAGTGTTCGATATGTGAAACCTCGAGGTACAAATCAAATAACGCCCCTGCAAAAATGTTGTGGTATCTTCCAATCATATCAAGGTTCAAGCGCTTGTTTGTTAATGAAAATGATGCAAAAAATTTGAGATGACATGTGGATGAGAGGATATCTAATGGAAAACTTTGCATCCGGCTGATTCTTCTTAATGGAAGAAAATCAATCAACTATTTTCTACCTTTGGTGAAGAACCTAGGAACCTTAGACTTGGGCTTAGCACGGATAACATGAATCCTTTTGGTAGCCTAAGTAATGTATATAGTTCATGGCATGTTCTGTCAGTAATTTACAACTTATCTCCTCTATTATGCATGAAACGAAAGTACATCATGTTGTCTATGTTGATTTCGGGACCAAAACAACTCAGAAATGACATAAATGTTTATCTAGAACCCTCGATCAAAGACTTGAAAGAGTTGTAGGACGAAGGTGTTGATGTTTTTTATGCGAACAAGAAGGAGGTTTTTAAAATGCGAACCATGATCTTTTGTACTATAATGACTTCCCTGCATATGAAAACTTGTTAGGATATAGTGTTAAAGGCCATAAAGCATGTCCGATTTGTGAAGAAAGAACATACTACCATCAACTTTAACATGGAAGAAAGATAGTTTATCCTGACCATAGGAGATTTCTTAAACGAGGCCATCCATATCGTAGATTAAAGAAGCTTTTTTTTATGGACAAGAGTTTGAAGATGCTCCGAAGGCATTGACTAGGAAGCAAGTTTATGAAAATGTGAAAAATATGATGTTATCTTTGGTAAGACTACAAAAAATAGTAATGAAAAAAATAAATGGAAAGAGAGGTATGTCTTCTTCAATCTTCCATATTGGCACAATCTTGATGTGAAACACTGTATTGATTTCATGCATGTGGAGAAAAACGTATGTGATAGTAATGTTGGGACACTACTTAACATACAAGGTAGTTCTAAGGATAGCCTGTAGGTAAGATTAGACTTGCAAGAAATAGGGATACGAGAAGACTTGCATCCAAAGTCATATGGCAAGAGAACTTTTTGTTTTCCAGCTGCTCATACTTTGTCTAAGGATGAGAAAAGAAGCTTTTGTGAGTGTTTACATGACATCAAAGTTCCTTCAAGGTATTCTTCAAATTTTGGGAAGCTTGTGTCGATGAAAGACTTGAAGTTAGTAAGGCTAAAGTCTCATGATTGTTATGTCTTAATGCAACAACTACTCCCAGTAGCTATTCGAGGTATTGCCGAATATGATCTTCAACATATTTTGACTAGACTTTGTTTCTTCTTTAATGTTATTTGTAGTAAATTCATTGAAACAGAAATATTGGATGAACTGAAAAATGAAGGATATCTAATCCTATGCCAGCTTGAGAAGCTTTTTCTTCCTTCTTTTTTTGACATCATGAAATATCTAATCGTTCATCTAGTCATGGAGATCAAGTTGTGTGGCCCTATCTATTTATGATGGATGTACTCAATTAAAAGAACTATGAAAATCCTAAAAGGGTATGTGAAGAATCCTAACCAGCCTGAAGCATCTATTGTTCAGACATATGTTTCTGAAGAATCCATGGAGTTTTGTCAATATTACTTGTCAAATGTAAAATACATTGGATTTCATGAACGTCATGATGAAGAAGGCAATAGATGTGGGGCTTCAGTAAAGAGTGTGGATCCTGATTAATTGCAACAATTCCACTTATACATTTTGAATAATATTTATGAAGTTCAATATTACATTAATGCTCATAAAGAAATTGTACGGAAAGGAAATAGTCGAATGACTGAACAAAGGTTAATTAGGGAGCATAACAAAACTTTTGCACATTGGTTCAAACAGAAGGTTGATGGAGAAGAATGTATTTATGACACAATTAAATGGTTAGCGCGTTGTCTTGAGGTTGATGTCATAAGCTGGACTTCATTTGTGATCAATGGTTATACGTTTTACATGAAATCTCTTGATGATAGGAGCACCGTCCAGAAAAGTGCGGTTATGTTAGTGGTTGAATCTATTCACTTCTCTAGTTCGAAAGATAAGAACCCTAGATTGGCAACAATACCTTATTATGGGGTTATTGAAGAGATTTGGGTAGTTGATTATATTAAAATTAAATTTTTCATTTTCAAATGGAAGTGGGTTGATGTCAACAATGGTATGATGATTGATTAGTTAGGATTTACATTGATTGATCTGATTAGTAGAAGTTTTGGAGATGAACATTTTATTATGGCATATCAAGAGAAACAAGTATTCTATATTACTTATCAGGCAAATAAAATATGGTCTGTAGCTCTCCAAGGAAAAAGAGTCATTGATATTAATCAGAAAAATCATTCAATGAATAATCTTCTTGAGACTCCTTCTTTTTCTAAGGGTCTACCAGAATTGAACGAAGAAGATGAAGCAGACAATGAACACAGCACAAGAAATGATCATCATGAAGGGATATGGGAGGATATCCCTTTATAAAACTACTTTGAAGGTTAGTTGGCTAAAATAATTATCATGAACTATATTTGAATTATGTATATTGTTATTGGTATATATAAAACTACTTTTTTTGTTCTCGTCACAGGAAAATGAAGGATATGAGGTGTCTTAGTGTAGATGCTCCGAAGCTAGCTAGTGATCATCAACTATGGATTACTCTCTACTGCATGTATTTTGATCTTACCTAAAGTTTTGATTTATTTTGTCAAACTATAATATTAAAACAGGGGAATAAAACTGTTTAGCAGCATATCTTAATTTTCATATTGTGTGTGATCATATGTTGATTTTCTATAATTTATAATTATTACTTCTGTGGAATATGGGGTGTAGGAAGAATAATAATGTAAGTTACAAGATTTGAAATTATGTTTTAAAATGCTTGACAAAATGGGAATGTGTAAAAGAGAATTATTTATGAAGAGTCTAGAAAAATGATTTATTGTTATTGCTTCTGTTGAATGTGGGGCATAAGATAAATGATGTAAGTATTACAGTATGCATATCCACTTGAAATGCTTGATGAAAATGCTTCTGTATAAGATAGATGTTTGTTATATAATGTGTAAGAAAAGATTTTATTTGAATGTCGTTAAAATAGCTGCTTGCTGAGTGAAATGTCCTAACAAGAGAAATGACTTACTGGGTAAATGCTTTTAAACGGAACAATTTTTTTAAAAAAAAAATCAACTTTTTACACTGGCTTTATAAAAATCCGGTCTAAAATGTACCTTTTAGACTGGTTGTTAAAATAACCAGTATAAAAAGTATTTATTTTAGACCAATTGTTAAAATAACCGGTCTAAAAAGTATTTATTTTAGACCAGTTGTCTCCGGTTGTTAAAATAATCATTTTAAAAAGTATTTATTTTAGACCGATTATTGAGTCAACCGGTTTAAAACGTTAAACTTTTAGACCGATTTTTTAGAAAATCGATCTAAAAAAATTCACCTTTTAGACTGATTTCTTTCATAACCGGTCTAAAACTAATTATTTTTAAATCGGTTGTCTTAATAACCGGTCTTAAAACAATTTTTTAAGACTGATTCCTGAACTGGTCTAAAAAGTAGCAGACTTTTTAGACCGACCGTATCTAGACGACCTCCAGAACCGGTCTAAAATGTCGTTTTTAACTGACCTTAAAAGTAATTTTTCCACTAGTATTTTTACTTAGTTTATCTTATGTAACTTGCTTCAAAAATTCTATATATCCTGTTTAATTAATAATATAGGTTTCTATTTCCCTCTAAAAAAAATGCTTACTTCAATAAGTGACACATTTACTTTTATTTTAAGTAATAATAATAGCATGTATGAAAAGCAGCAAAAAAATCTATTATATTTTAAAATATAAAGGTATAAATATACTCAAAATTATTAATCATTACAATTACTTTTGGGGGTTTTCATAAATTCTTGCAAATACAAGATGTTTCAGTAATTTGTATGTTATAGTTCTTTGGGTTAATTTAAATTTGGTTTATGAAGTTTAACTCAATTTTGGTTTTAGTCTCTCAAGTTTGAAATCGGTGGTTTTAACCCCTCAAATTTAGTCTATTTATAACCATTGGTCCCTCAAGTTTGAAAAGGACTTGGTCCTTTCTTTGACGGCGTTAATTCGTGCGATGTCAAAGGGAGGACTAAGTCCTTTTCAAACTTGAAGGAGCAACAGTTATAAACGGACTAAACTTGAACGACCAAAACTACCGATTTCAAACTTGAGGGACCCAAGTCAAAATTGAGTTAAACTTCAGAGACCAAAAGTTGTATTAACACTAAACTATTTTAACGGTGTTAGCTCAATGTCGGACGAATTAACGCTATCAAAGGCAGGATCAAATCCTTTTCAAATTTGAGGGACTAACAGTTATAAACAAACGAAACTTGAGAAATCAAAACCACCGATTTTAAATTTGAGGGACCAAAACCAAAATTGGGCCAAACTTTAGGGACCAAAAATTATATTAACCCTAATTCTTTCTTCAATTTTTTTTAAAACAATGAAATAGACAAAGGTAAATCAGATAGTAATATAAAGACAAGATTGTAAAAAATGTGTTAAGAAAATTTAAAAAAAAAAGTTAAATGGGGGATTATTGGTGTTGAAGAAGTAAAGCAGAAGATAGTAAAAAGTAACCATAATTAAAGAAGTATTTTAAGAAAACTAACATATATTTAATATAAATAATTAACTTGCCTAATTTTTTAAGGGAGAATTTCATTAAAGGACTATCGGAGCAAATTTATTTTAGTAAAGGACCAAAACATTTTAAAATTTCACTTCAAGACTAAGGACCAAAATGAAAATAAATTTTTGTAGGTAAAAAGACAATAATGCCTCTTTATTTTTTTTAAAAAAAATGCTTTGATCGGCTCCAGAACTTTAGCAACCGGTCGTCGATTGTCACTAGGGGGAGCAGGCATCGAAGCGGTGAGGGCTAAGGCCTTCGGTCAGGTCCATGGCAATGCGCGATATGGACGAGTGGCTGGAAATAAAATAATAAATACAAGTAGTATGAGCCTCCAAAGAAGTGGTAGGGGCCTCGATTTTTTTTCCCAAAAAAATATATTTCATTTAAACTAACCCAATTAGAAATACAAGCTCAAAATAAAAGTTTGCAAAAAGAAAGCTCAAATACATAACAATACAAAGAATCCAAAAAATAACCTAACCCTAAAATAGGTGACAGGGAGCCGCTACTACAGCCAAGAACCCTACTGCCTTCATAATCCTTTCACTGGAATTTGTGGGTAGAAAAACGTCGTCACCAACAACAAAGCCATTTTAAAAAGTGGTTGTTCGACGAACCATCCCAAGGGATCCACTACTTTTATCGACAATAAAGCAACTAGATTGGTTGTTGGAGAAACTCCATGAAAAGATCTCATCGAAGGAAAAGTGCCTGCAAGCACCAATAAAAAAGATGAAGACAGAAAAGCCGTCAGTTGCACAATGAATTGCACAATCTTGACCATGATATAGCTTCGTATTCCCGTTGCGAAAAATCCATAATAGTTTTTTGAAATATGTAGTCAATAATATATAAGACTATAGTTGTCAATTCCCAATCCTCAAAATTGTGAAACATAGTCACCAGGTGAGGTTTGCTGCCACTGAAAACTCCCAACTTGATTTATTATTGCAAGGAAAATCAACACCAACATAAAAACCCTAATAAAACATGAAAATAAATGGAAATCAACAAAAAATACGGGCATCTCAACCCTTGGTAGAAACTGGGAAGGGAGACATCATAAAAAAAAAATCACCCAACAATGAGAGAAGAACTCCCACCACTCAAGCAATCAAGAGGAGGGGGAGAGAAAAAAGAGAGAGATGATCTTTTGCGCAAAGGGTCCTCACCTTGCATCATATATTACAGGTCACTTTCAACTCTATTTCTACCCATGTGATGAGTAATAAAACTGAAAAGTTCCATAAAATAATTGTGTGACAATAAATTATAAATAAAATTATATATTCACATAATAAATTTAACAAAGTGACTATATTAAGGATAAAAAATTTTCCCGTTGGAAAATAAGAAAGAAGGGAAATTAATAACGGACCAAAAGATATCATTTTCATTTTTTTAAAAAAAGGAATAAGTTAAACATGCATCATAAACCCACAAATCTTTTTTTAATCATAATAAAAAAATTCTATAAAACAATAAATTGGATAAAATTATACATTTATATAATACATTTAATAAAGTGACTTATATTGAAGGGAAAAAATGCTTTCCCTCTCTACCCTAATAGGACAAGAGGAATACTCCTTTCTTTTTACTCCCTCCGATTCTTTTTATAAGAGTTTAAAGTTTGAATTGCCTTTATTATTTTTATAAAAACCCAAGAAGAGTTGTTTGAATGTTTAATGAATTTTTTCAATCTTTGTCCCTCATTAATTATATACATTGCATTAATTACAATGTTTGTGCTAGTTATATTTATTCAATTTCTTTGTTTTACTTGCCCCTTATATATAAATAAAGATATCTTTGAAAAAAAAAAGTTTATTTCAGACATATTTATTATTTTTAATTAATTTTAATCTCATTCTTAAACTGCACAATTCAGTTATTGGACTTTTATAAATAGAACCGGAGGAAGTATTATAAAAGGCTAAGAGAGAAAATCTTGCTTATATTATTTATAAATCACATCATTAAATTTATCACATTAATGTGCAATTTTATCCTTTATTTATTATTTTGTAGACTTCGTACTTTTGAGGTAGAGTGTATATTAAATAAGGATAAAATTAGAAAGTTAGCATTCAATTTTAAGTACAGTTAATGAGATTTAAAGTTTTTCTTGATTTGAACAAAATACTCCATCTAATTTGTTAATGTAAAACTTGCTTATCTAATTTGATTATATTAAAAAAATTAATTAAGTTAGTTAATGTGACATATTTTTTTAAAATATCTTTCTTAATTCCCTCACTTCCTCTCCTTTTTTATTATTGTTGAGGGAACATCAATGTGAGTAAATTAGATAAAGATCGACAAAAATGATAAATAAATTTTACATCTAGGATCAAGATTAATTTTTCAGTTAGGTCCTACATTGAAAACTAGAGGAATATGTTAGAAGTGACATATAAATAGTGCTATTAAAGTAATTTGTGGGCATTTTTATCAAAATTACTTTATAAACAATAACAAATACTAAGATACTCTCTCGATCCTTAGTATAAGACATATTTACCTAATTTGATTATATTAAAGAAGTTAGTTAAAGTAATTAATATGATATGTTTTCCCCAAAACACCTTAATCATTTTCTTTTATTTCCTTCATCTCTCTTTTGTTTGATTATGGATAGTGGAACACCAATAGGAATAAATTGAAAACAAATTAACAAATATAAAAAATAAATATTAAATTTAGAATCAAGATCAATTCCACAATTTAATCTTATACTCTCTCCGGTTTTTAATATAAGATGTATTTATCTAATTAGACATGTATTTTCTAAAACACCCTGGTCATCTTCATTAATTTCCTCAGTTAAATTAGTTAATATAATATATATTTTTTAGAACACCCTAGTCATCTTTATTAATTCATTCATTTCTTCTCCTCCTGATAATTGTTGAGAGAGTAATAATAAGGATACTTTAAAAAAATATTGACCAATATAAAAACTATATTTTATATTTATGATCAAAATAAACTCTCTAAAGGCTTATTTGCTATGAGGAGATGGGAGAGAAAGTGGACGGAGGGAAATTTTTTATGGGTTAGATTAGAAAAAATGAGAGAAATAGGGTTAACAGTTTTTAATTCATTTTTTTTACTCTTTTATCATACAAATTTTCTGTATTAAAATTTAGTAACCATACGGCATATGCATCTTCAGTTCTCTTAAATATAACTTATAAAACTTTTCTCTCCCCACCAAATCCTTTATATCAAACAGATTAAGTGTGTGTTTGGTTGGGCTTATTTTTGGACAATAAGTCCTTATTACGCAAGTCGAGATAAAACCCCTCTCACATATTTATCTCGTATACCGTAAATCACAATTTATAAACACTTATTATCCAAAAATAAACTATTCCAAACGAGCACTAAATATACTTAAAGACGGGCGGGAGAGTGTGTGTCCTTTAAAGGGAATAGTATTAATCAAATCGCAATACGGCACTGTAAAAAGTTAAAAGTTAAAACACAGAAGGTACGGGTTTTGGAATATTGAAAGATTTTAACACACATACCTCCACCCTACCCTCCCCATGGTCTCTTCCAATCTCAGCATTGCTTTCCGGGACCAGCTGGGACACAAGCCCCGGTGTTTGAGATAAAACATAAAATTCATGAAGTACGAGGGGCCCAGTCAGCGTCTTTTCTCCTCAATAAGAATGTCCCACATCACATGCCATTGCCCACCCAAGTCACGGGCAGATACTCCCTCTTATTTACAAGGTTTAAAGTGTAAATTTACTATTCAGGTAAAAAAAAAAGTATAAATTTACTAATAAAATTTTATTCAAAAAGCATTTAATATAAATATCTTTTAAAAAGGATAAAAATATTAATAAATAATTAAAAATGGGCATCCATCACAAAAACCATTAATCCGTAGTAACGGCGTTAATAAGAGAAAAAAATCTCTAACGGCGTTAGTACGGATTCAACGATTTTTATGGTGGATGCCCCTTTTTAATTGTTCATTGATATTTTTACCCCTTCTAAAAGATATCTGTGTCAAATGCTCCTTAAACAAAACTTCATTAATAAATTTGCATCTTAACCCTATTTATAATATAAATCATTTTTAAAAGATTAACTTGGTTAGCAATATAAATTACATGACGAATAATTAATGTTTATTTACCCATTTATACGAAAGAGAGATTTGTGACAAGTATTTCAAAGTGTCAATTGAATGATTGATACTCCGTTCCGCATCTTGTTTTTTTTTTTTTTCCTTTTTTTTTTAACCAAACCCTCCTGAATCTTTTATAACACATCTTTTACAAGCTTTTTTTTTAATAAGATGTTTTGATAATTTTAATGATTATGCCTATATTTAATAAGAGAAATGATCGAATAAAAATTAATATGACGTTGATGTTCAATGTAATTGATAAAGGTAATATTAAAAATTACCTGGATTTTCTAACAAATTATGTTTCTAATTGTTTTTATTGTTACATATAAATTAGTTATACGTACGTAGCTATGTGAGTTGAATTTCTCAGTTTCTAATTCATGACTCTTTCAATTTGTCGTGTCTCCCTAGCTCATATAATTAAAAGGGAGAATTGTTAAAAGAGACCTCATAAATAACTTATTTGTTAAATGGGATTTGGGAAGATATCTTGCACATGGAGGAAATATATCTGCACACGGAGGGAAAATTTCTGCACGTATAGGGAAGATTTCTGTACACGTATAGGGAAGAATTTTGCACACAGGGAAGATCATCTGCACATCAGGGAAGATATTCTGCATATGTGAAAGATAATGTGCACGTGAAGGTCCTATTTAACAAATAAGTTACTAATGAGGGATTCTTTCACAATTTTCCCTAACTAAAACCTTATTTTAATTGTTCTGGACTACTTTTTTATTGTAGGATGCAGCGCATTGAATGCCCTCTTTTGGGGGTCATTTCCTCATCAAATGGTGACGTTCATGGATAACTCCAATTCTGGTCCAGTGCTCATGATCATCCGGTGGTGCAAGATCAGGGAGTTTAATGGTGAGTTTCCTTCCACCTAATTTAAATTCAAATATTCAATATAGTGTTTTAAAATTTAGTTTGCATAAAAAACTCAAAGTATATAATTCAAGTATTATAATATGTGTTTTCAATCGTTCATGTACAATATGCATTTTGAGTATTATTTTCATGTACAGTTGTGCGTGTACCTCCCTATTATTCTATTAATTACCCCCTAAAATTCCTATGTAGAATTATTCAACAACCATTCTTCTTCATATCTAATGAAAATTATATATTGAAATATTGTATTTGTATACAAACAAGGATAACCTGCCATGCAACTTACACTGCTTTGAAGATAAGCACCAGGTGCAGGTTCTGTGCTAGTTTAGTATAAAGTTAGAAGATTAACGGATATATTTTTAATTACCTTCTTCTAACTTTTTTACTTAGTTTATCTTATGCAACTTGCTTCAAAAATTCTATATATCCTGTTTAATTAATAATATAAGTTTCTGTTTCCCTTTTAAAAAATGCTTACTTCAATAAGTGGCACATTTATTTTTATTTTAAATAATAATATTAATAGCATGTATGAAAAACAGAAAAAATATTTTATTTTTTAAAATATAAAGGTATAAATATACTCAAAATTATTGATCATTATAATTACTTTTGGTGGTTTTCACAAATTCTTGCGAATACAAGATTTTTCAGTAATTTGTATGTTATAGTTCCTTCTTCAAAAAAATTTATTTTTTAAAACAATCAAATAGATAAAGGTAAATCAGATAATTATATAAAGAAAATATTGTAAAATATGTGGTAAGAAAATTTTAAAAAAATAAATGGTGGGATTATTAGCGTTGAAGAAGTAAAGCAGAAGATAGTAAAAAGTAATCATAATTAAAGAGGTATTTTAAGTATGTTTGGTATTACTTATAAAAGGTTTATAAGTACTTATGCACATAAACCGAGACAACACTCATCTCACATATTTACCTCATAAACCATTATTAAAAAGCTATATTTAAATACTCCAATCGCTATTCGAAACGAGCACTTAACATATATTTTATATAAATAATTAACTTGCCTAATTTTTTTAAGGAGAATTTCATTTAATGACGGCATAACTAAATTTATTTTAGTCAAGGATTAAAATATTCTTAAATTTTACTGTAAGACCAAGAACCAAAATAAAAATAAGTTTTATAAATAAGAAGATAATAATATCCCTTACTTTTTCTTTTTTTAATAGATATTTGATTATCGTCGGAACTCCGATAATCAATCACGGGCTGATACCAGGCCAGAGAGGCCATCAAAGCAGGAGGGGCTACGGCCTTCGGTCAGGATCATGACAAGGCATGATGTGGATGACTGGCTGGAAATAAATACGAAGAAGCGGTGGGGGCCTCAGCTTGCAACATAAACCCACAAAAATTTGTTTAAACATAATTAAAAAATTCTATAAAACAATAAATTCGGTAAAATTTTACATTTATATAGTACATTTAATGAAAGTTACTTCCATTGAAGGAGAAAAAATACTCTCCCTCTCTATCATAATAGGTCAAGGGGAATACTCCTTTGTTCCAACTCTCTCCAATATTTTTTATAAGTTTGAATTACATTGATCCCTTTTATAATAAACCCATAAGAGTTTGGTTTTGGCTAATCTATCCATGATGAGTAGTTTGGAACTGTGCCCTTGTAGAGCCAACAAGAGTTGTTTGAATCGATAATGAGTTTTTTTTTTTTAAATATTTGTCTTTCATTAATTATATGCATTATATTAATTAAAATATTGATGATACTTATATTTATTCTATTTTTCTCTCTTACTTGCCCTTTATATATAAATAAGGCATACTTGCAAAGAAAAATTTATTTCAGACATGTTTATTATTTTTAACTAATTTTAATTTCTTTCTTAAACCGTAGAGTTTGGTTATTGGGTTCTTATAAATCAGACCGAGGGGAGTATTTATAAAAGGATACGAGAGAAAGTCTTGCTTGTATTATTTATAAGTCACATAATTAAATTTATCACATTAATGTGTAATTTTGTCTTTTATTTATTATTTTGTAGACTTTGTACTTTTGAAGTAGAGTGTATATTAAATAAGGATAAAGTTGGAAAGTCGGTATTTTATTTTAAGTATAGTTAATAAGATTTAAAGTTTTTTTTATTTGAATTAAATAATACCTTTGGTTGTTAATGTAAGACTTATTTATTTAATTTGATTATATTAAAGAAATTAATTAAATTAGTGAAAGTGACACTTTTTTTTTTTTTTTGTAAAATACTCTAATAATCTTTCTTAATTTCCCCTTCTATCTCCTCCTTGGTTTTTGCTAAAGGAATATTAATATGAGTAAATTAGATAAAGATAGACAAATACGAGAAATAAATCTTATATTTAGGACTAAAATTAACTTTTCAGTTAGATTCTACATTGAGGACTAGAGGAGTGTGTTAGAAGTGACATATAAATAGTGCTAGGAAAGTAACATGTGGCCATTTTTATCAAAATTACTTTATAAACAGTAAACAATTACCAATATACTCTTTCAGTTCTTAGTATAAAACCTATTTACCTAATTTAATTATATGAAGGAAGTTAGTTAAGATAGTTAACATGATATGTTTTTTTCCCTAAAGCACCCTAATCATCTTTCTTAATTCCCTTCATTTCTCTTTTGCTTGATTATGGATGATGGAGTATCAATAGAGATAAATTGAAAAAAGATTGACAATTATAAAAAATAAGTCCTACATTTATAATTAAGATTAACTCCACAGTTTAGTCTTACATTAAAGACTAGATAGAGAATTCTTTAAAGTGAAAAGTATTTATCAAATCAAAATACTATGTAAAAAGTTAAAAGTTAAAGGGAAATTCCTTAATAAAGAACTTTATAAAAATCTTAAAAGATAAAAAGGTGTTTTGAATATTCATAATTTTAGAGAGATGTTAGATTCAATATGTCTTTTTTGAAATTGAAAGAAAATGACCAAATTGCCCTTATATATATATATTTTAAAAATATTACCCCTATCGATTGTCGTTGCCGCCGGAGTTATGGTGGCTGGTGACCGGTTGGAGTTCCGGTGGGGAGCCGGCCGCTGGAGCTTTGATGGGAATATTCCTAAATTGGTGGGGGTGGGGTTTGAACCCCCACCACTTGGTTTTCCTAAAAACTTGGTGATTGGCTTTCAATATATTATATGCAAACAAGTGTGTGTGTGTGTGTTAAATTTTGATCTTTAACTGAGGCCCTGTCACAAATTTTATTAAGAAATTTATGGCATTTCATTAAGTTTTAACAACTTTCATTTACCTTGTAAAAAATTCACACTATCAATCAAGTTATTCACAAATTTTGTTCAAGAATTTACTAAATTTCATTAAGTTTTGACAACTTATTAAGTTTTTTTTATGTGAAAACGAAAATTGTTAAAACCTAATAAGATATCATGAATTCGTTAACAAAACTTGTGAATGAATTGATAATTCAATTTTTTTTTTGAAAAACGAAAGTTATTAAAATCTAATGAAATGTTGTGATTTTCTTAACAAAATTTGTAAATAACCTTATAGTGTGATTTTTTTGGGAAAACAAAATTGTTAAAACCTAATGAAATGTCATAAATTCTTTAATAGAACTTGTGAATGATCTGATGGTGTGAATTTTTTTTTCTAAAAAAGCTAAAGTTGTTAAAATATAATGAAATGTTATGAATTTCTTAACAAAACTTGTGAATGACCTAATGGTGTAAATTTTTTAGTTGGTAAACGAAAGTTATAAAAAGCTAATGAAATATTATGAACTCCTTAACAAAATTTATGAATGACTTGATAGAATGATTTTTTTTCCTTGAGAAAATAAATGTTAAATTCTAATGAAATGTCATGAATTTCTTGATAAAGCTTGTGAATGACATGATGATGTGAATAATTATTTGACAAATGAAAGTTTTTAAAACCTAATAAAATATAATAAATTTCTTAATAAAGTTTGTGAAAGGGCTTGGGTTAAAGATTAAAATTTAGCGCATATATATATATATATATATATATATATATATATATATATATATATATATATATATATATATATATATATATTTGCCTATAATATATTCAAAGCCAAAGGCCACCAACCTTTTGGTAAATCCAGCGGTGAGGGTTTGATTGCTAGTGGAGGTTTTTTTTTTTTTTTTTTTAAAATATAAGTGCAATTTAGTCATTTTATTTTTATTTTTTAAAAAAATAAATTGAACCCAACATCTTTATAGAATTATAAATATTCAAAATAAGATTTTTAAATTTCTTTATCAGTTAGGAATTTTCCCAAAGTTAAAACCCATTCAGAGAGACCGGGTTGGGAATATTGAAAGATTTTGACTAGAGTCGGGAAAACGGGCCGAGCCCGTCGGGCCGGCCCTTTTAGGCCCTGGCCCTTTAAGGGCCGGGCTTGTAAATTGTAGCTTCAAAAGGAAGTCGGGCCTAAAAGGGCCGGCCCTGTAGGGCCTCGGGCTTAAAAGGGCCGGCCCTGGAGGGCCTGGGGCCGGCCCTTTAGGCCAGTTTATTTTTTATTTTTTTTATTTATAAAGGAATTATATTACATTTTTGAATTACCTTATTGAATCTATATGTCACTCTGTCCTTATATTGTATAGAGTATGATTTTTTAGTATATTGTTTTGTCTAATTGAATTATATTGTGACTTTTGAGTATGATTTTTGAGCATATTGTTCTGCCTATTTAGACTAAAATCATATTATATACTATTATGCCTGATAGAGTATGATTTTTTATGGAAGTTGTGATTATTTGACTACTTGAACCTACTGCTAAAAGTGAAACACAATCAAATGTCCTTGAAATTGATGATAGTGGCGAAGAAGGTGAAAATGATAGTTGTCATACTCATATTGTTTAGAGGTTAGAGTATTTAGCTTCTTGCCTTCTTATACTTTGACCTTTGTGTGAATTATTTATGGATATGATTTTACCTTTAATTATACATTAGTAACTGTGTTTGTTTGTTGCAAGAGACGTGTTATTTAAACCTTAATGTTGACAACATTTATATATTAAATTAGAACTTTAATCGTTGTTATTTACTAATTATATCTCTCTGGGAAAAATACGCAGAAAAAATAGTTAAATATTGTGAAAAGGATTTCCCGGCCCTGATGCTCTCGGGCCGGGCCTTGAAAAACTGGAGTTTTCCTGACCCCGAGCCCTTTAGGGCCGGCCCTAATTCCCAGCTCTAATTTTAACCCCCAACCTCCACCCTATCCTACCTGGAACCATTAAAATAGGGTTTCAGCTATGAGGTTGGGAGACGTGACAAATTGAAAGAGTCATGAATGGCATATTTTTCTTTCATGCAAAAATAATTAATATTATGATAGTATATATTTCAATTTAATTATTAAAGAAAAGCCATCGGTTGGGGGTGGTAGTGCTTGTATGTCGAAGGGAGGGTGCTCGAACAACTACTTTTATATAGTAAGAGATTTTAGTTTGGTTTCTTAATTTTAATATCATCATTTTTTTAATAATAAAACTAATAATGTTAAGATTAGAGAATTAAAAAGATACTTTATAAAATTAAGGGATCAAAATAAAAGGTTGGATAAAATTAAAGAAACAAATATACACTTTTACTAAGAAATATTTAGTAACTTGTGATTTTAAATACCGTTTCAACGATCCACATTTGAAATTTTCAACTTGTGATTTAAAAAAAAATAATAAGACCAAGATAGGGTTAGCTCAAATTAAATACGATGATGAGTGGTCTATATTTGGGTCACTCCACACTATCACCCAAGCTCGGTCAGTGTTCTTGCCGGCAATATTTAGCAACCTTTGCTTTTCAAGTTCTCAAGGCATCATAACTCAACTTCCACTCTCAACATGGAAAGCGTTTCGGTACTTTCTCGTTCCCCGCTCCTTCATCTTCTGGAATATATATGAAAGCATCAACATTAATAAATTATGTTTCATCATCTCCAAAAGACTGAACAAAATTACTTTTCTTAATCAAAATTATGACGAACCTTTCTTATTCATAGATATTTTTTTTTTAAACTTTTGCTTCGAGTGTTTGGTGTGCTTAAGTACTAATGCTGGCTATACAAGACGTTGAGTCTCATGTTTGTGTTGTGTTTGTGGAAATGATTGTCATAAAATTATCAGTTGGAGACGTCAAAGTTACAGAGCAGAAGCGGTGGAGGATTTGTGAGCAGCCCAACACTTCTATGCACTCCACTTGTGGGGACCACGGTAGATCAAATGCTTGTTGATATGCAAAGGGCTAAGGAAATTGGCTCTGATATTGTTGAGATTCGCCTTGATTGCTTGAGAAGCTTCAATCCAACTTCAGATCTTCAAACACTTATAAAGCAAAGTCCTTTGCCCACTCTTGTCACTTACAGGTACTTCAACACTACTCACTTACACTCCTCCACTCTGGTTATATTTACAAGGCAAAGAGAAGATTTGTTTTTCCTCTTCCGGTTCTGTTTATAAGCCACATCATGAAACACAGAAAAATCAGGTTTAGTTGTGCTCTTCGTGCAGACCTGTTTGGGAAGGTGGTCAATATGAAGGAAACGAAACAGGGAGGCAGAATGCTCTTCGCCTAGCTATGGAGCTTGGAGCTGATTACATTGATGTTGAACTTCAGGTAGTAGCCCTGCCAAAAACAAAAAAAAAAAAAAAAACAAAAACAAAAAATGGAAAAAGGTTATTTCAAGATGTGTAAATAGTTACTGTCACTGTCTGACTGTTCATCTTCACCTTGTGCGTGTATAGGTTGCTCATGACTTCATAAGTTCTATCCATGGAAAGAAACCAGACAATTTCAAGGTGATAGTTTCTTCACACAGCTTCCATAACACTCCATCTTCTGAGACCATTGGAGATCTGGTAGCCAGTATTCAAGCCACTGGAGCTGACATTGCCAAGATTGTCACCACGGCATTGGACATTACAGATTGTGCTCGAATTTTTCAGATCACTGTGCACTCTCATGTAAGTCAATTACACACAAATATAGAGTCATGAATCTGTAACTTTGTAAGCGTTCTTTGAGCTTGACTCTTAGAGGCATGCCCTATTCTTAGGGGGAACCAGTTTCAGTGCTCATAGCAATAATGAGCAACAAGAGCTCATTGCTAAGGTGATATCTACACAGTTCAAATGGAATTCAACGGTCAAGATTTAAGATTTTACACTATTACGATGAGCACTGAAATTAATTCCTATCCTCATGAATCTCTGAGATTCAACTCACATAACTTCCCTTTATAGAAAAGGGGTAAAGTAACATTTATTATCATGATGTTGTTTCCCAATTACATCCAACACTTTAATCTTATTTATAGTGTATCCAACACCCTAAACCATAAATAAAATTAGAGTGCTGGATGTAGTTGGAAAAAAACATCATGGGGTGTTGGATGCACCAGGAAAATAAAATCAGGGGCTGGATGCTATTTTACCCTAAAAAAAGAGTCATGAATTTGTGCAGTGTAGTTTCCTTGAGAAATTTTCTTACGAGAAAGTATGGAAAATTTTGCAGATCCCAACAATAGGAATAGCTATGGGGGAAAGGGGTTTGATTTCACATCTACTCAGCCCCAAATATGGTGGTTATCTCACATATGCAGCGCTTGAAACTGGTGCAATCTCAGTTCCAGGGCAACTAACAGTCAAAGACTTGATAGATCTTTACAATTTTAGGCTTATAAGGCCTGACACTAAAGTATATGGGCTCGTAGGAAAGCCAGTTGGTCACAGCAAGAGTCCTCTTTTGTACAACACAGCCTTCAAGTCTGTTGGCTTTAATGCAGTTTATGTGCCCTTCTTGGTGGATGATGTGCAGAAATTTCTCCATACCTACTCTTCTCCTGATTTTTTCTCTGGATGCAGGTACTCAATAGATAATAACTTTGATACCAACAAATATTAATTCCTTTAAAGAATTTTTTTTTTCAGTTTGTTATATTTCAAAAATGGCACTTTTGGGGGATCATTCAACTTAATTGTGAAATGTAGTTGCACAATGCCTTTTAAGGAGACTGCAATCAAATACATGGATGAGGTTGATCCTATTGCCAAGGTACCTATATGTTACCTCTGGTCATTAATATAAGATTTCATTCGTAATTTAAATTGTACTATGAACATGATCTTATATTAAGAACTGGAGTGAGTATTTATTTAGTGGCATATGAATAGGAGTTATCCTTTGATTGCACTTGATTCGCAATAAAATGTTTTGCAGAAAATAGGGGCTATCAATCACATCATGAGGAAACCAGATGGGAAATTGGTAGCTTTCAATACAGATTACGTTGGTGCTATTACTGCCATTGAAGATGGCTTAAGAGGTTTCTAATTTATTGTGTAAATGCTATTGTGTGTTGGTTCTTACAGTTTGATCGAATTTTGGTTTTGGTCATTGTAATTTCAAATTGTAGTCATTCATCCCTACGGTTTTTTCTATCTAAAACGTTAGTCCCTATAGTTTCATACAGACTTGGTCTAAGTTTAACGGCATTAAGTTAGTTAACACCTTTAATTACACAATCGAAATCAAAACCCTTTAAAACTATATGAACCAGAACCAAAACCAAAACTCAATGGAACTAAAATCAAAACTCATTAAAAATATAAGGATTCAAATCAAAACTCGATAAAATATAAATAAAAAATTCCAGTTTTAGGAAAAATCGGGAAAAAGTTACTGTTTGGCTTTTTTTTTTTGGTTGGTTAGAAGGACTTGGTGTGTGTATTGAAATCAAGTAATCAATCAAGCATAATGCATGGCTTTTCCCTGTAATTTACAGAATTGAATGGTACTACAACAACAGAATCTGCAGCAATATCACCCTTGGCAGGTAAGTTGCTTGTTGTATTGGGAGCTGGCGGAGCTAGCAAGTCACTGACCTATGCCGCGGCACAGAAAGGAGCAAGAGTTGTTGTTGCTAACCGCACATTAGGTAAAGTTTCAAACTTTAACTTAATTACTACCACTCTGTAATAATGTTAATTTATTACTCGTATGAAGTATAAAACCTTGTGATATGATAATAGTGATTTTGAGTGAATTATGAAAACCACACTTGCGGTAAATCACTGCAGAACGAGCTGCAGATTTAGCAGCAAAAGTTGGAGGGAAAGCAATACCTTTGAGTGAAGTAGGAGAGTTTCATCCAGAAGAAGGGATGGTGCTAGCAAATACAACTTCTGTGGGAATGAAGCCTAAAGTTGATGAGACTCCCATTCCAAAGGTTTATTTGTACTATAAGTTACTTAATAAATGAAGGAAGGAATGACAGTGATAGGCCTTAAAAGATTAATTCAATGACTGTTTAAGTCCTAAAAAAATAAGTGGCAAATATATGAGCTAGTCTTAGTTGCAAATTAGTATGAGTAATTTTATAAGACTTAAATGGCTCATTTGGAACTGAAACCATCACATTAACAGCTACCTATATATATATATATGAAAGGGCGGAAACTAATGGTTTAAGTTTATAAATAGGGTCGAACCCACGACCTCCTACTAATATACAGGGGAGCTTTCATGCAATATTTACATTTCATTTGTTAGCAAAAATCATTGGAACCTAATTATGATTAACATAATCTTTTGGGACTTGACTAGAGTATGGTTCTCTCATATATTAATTAATTAATTATTCATTGTGTGTGTGTGTGTGGAGAAACTTGCAGCATGCTTTGAAGCATTACCGCTTGGTGTTTGATGCAATCTATACGCCAAAGGAAACCAGACTGTTGCAGGAAGCGAAGCAAATGGGCATTGCTGTTGTGTATGGCACAGAGATGGTGATCCGCCAAGCCTTTGAACAGTACAATAATTTCACTGGTGGTTTGCCTGGTAATAATTACTTATTAACATCACTTAATTAATCATTTAGATTGCTTAATTAATGAGAATCCAATAATCCATATTAATTACTTGTGTTTCCTCGTATATTTCTTCAATTTCAGAACCCCAGGAATTGTTTAGACAGCTGATGGGGAAACATGCATAAGGATAGAACGCCTTTTGCCAGCTCAATAATGTTAGCCATCCTTCTTGGTGTGTGGATATATATATATATATGCTCGCGCGCTACTCCTCTATTTCCTAATGTAAAGCCTAATTAATTAATTTGAGTAAATTAAGGATGTTAGTTAAGTTAGTTAATATAATATTTTTTTTTTTTAAAATACTCTAATCATTTTCCTTAGTCCCTCCTCCCCTACTTAATTATTGTTGAGGGATTATCAATAAGGTTAATTAAGGAAAAATAGATAAAAGTGTAAAATATATTGATCTTACATTTAGGACTAACATCAACTCTCCAATTAAATCATATATTAAGAACAAGAGAAATATAATTCTTCTCAATTTTCAATTAAGGACAGAAAAAAGGGAAAATCTCATTAAAGGTCTTTTAAAATACTCAAATCCTAAATTAGATTATAAAGTTAACAAATTCTAAATCAGGTTGATCATCCCAATTCAGAATTTTAGAATTGACTAACCTTACTCCAATCATATTTAAATGCTGACGTGCCCTTTGTAGGCAATTCGAACCATGCCCTTGTTGGACAACTAATTTTTCCACCCTTTTGCTCCTTTTCTTTTTTCTCCCTCTCCGTCTTCCATCACTTCCATCCCTATCCTCTCATCTCATCTCATCTCGTTCAAGTTTCATTGGGATCTCTCCAGATCTCCAATTCAAATTCCCAAAGGAGATCAAATTCTTACCCAATAATTACTTCTTTGCCAAAAAAACATAACAAGCCCTGCAACAAAAAATTGGCGTGCTTTCAAGTTTCAAGGATGTACAACAAAAAAAGGGAGAATATTATTTAAGTTCCAACTAAAAAAAAAGGTAATATATTAATAAGTCTCATAACTTGTCAATGATATCACTTCACTTATAAATAAAAGACTTTTATGATATTATTTTTTTTACTTGGGAATAAATGATATTCTTCCAAAAAAAAAATATGCCGTCCCACTAAACGTAGAGACTAGCTTGGGTTTATTATCAAATGTTTTGTTTTGCAAGAGATGGGTCGAAGACCCTATGCCATTCCCGTATGCTTGAAAGAACGTTTTGACAGCTAAAAGTCCATATCAGCAACACGATCTGATTTTTTTTTTTAATGAAAATATAACTACGCATTATGAAATAAAACTGTATGTTACAAAGGCCGTCAACATATATTCTGCATTATGTAGTATATATAAAATATGCCAGGGAACCTGCCTGTTGAGTACAATGATCTTGGCATATGACTGCTTGATCAGTTTACAAAATAAAGGAATTCCATCAGGATTATCAACGTAGTGTTGATGCAGAACATAATATAAGAGCCAATTTGATTTAACTGCATTATATATATATTGGTAATCATGATTGCATTATTAAGATAAGAGTGTTTGATTGTTCTTTAATATGGTAATAGGATTTATCATGGCAATGATGATTACCAAATTTCTCATTCATGAACACTTATTATCACCCCATTGTATAGTTGAAAAAGTCTCATTTACCCTTTAGTTTTATTTGTCATCGTTTCACTTATCTCATTTCACCTATCACACTATGTCACAACCGCCGCCGCTGCCACTACCTCCTTGGCTCCTCCTCCTGCACCGTCATTATTGACACCCCCTGCCACCTCCACCATTGTGGCCGCCGCCACTACCTCCTCCTCCTCCTCCACTGCAGTCATCACCACCCTACGTCATAGCCGTCACCTCTACCATTGTGGTCGCCGCCGCTACCTCCTCCTCCTCCACCATTGCCACTATCGCCACCCCTGCCACTGCCACCTCCACCATTGGCGCCATTGCCACCATTACCTCCTCTTCCTCCGCCACCGTCACCCCACTACCTCCTCTTCCACCGCTGACATTGCCACCCCGCTGCCGTCACCTCCACCTCCACTATTGCCTCCATCGTCGCCACCCCTGCCGCCGCCACATCCACCATTGTTTCTGTCATTGCCACTACCTCCTTCTCCATCATTATAGTTGTCACCACATGCCATTGCTATTGACACATCACTATTACTGTCGCCTCCACCACCACAACCATCGACATCAGACAGTCCTCGATGAGATAGCATGATAGTTATTGTGAGGCAACACAATGACTCTTAATTATTTTTTCTACAAAGATTATATTAAAGGTAAAATAGACTTTGTGTGATATATTAATTTTAAATAATTATTAAAAAAAATAACTCATTACACCTTTTCAAAAATAAAAGGGTTAATATAACTTTTGGTCCTTGAAATTTGATCCAATTTTGGTTTTGGTCCCTCAAATTTGAAATTTGTGGTTTTGGTCCCTAAAGTTTCACCCAATTTTGGTTTTAGTCCCTGAAGTTTGAAATCGGTGGTTTTGGTCCCTGAAGTTTCACCCGATTTTGGTTTTGGTCCCTCAAGTTTAAAAAGGACTTGGTGACTCAATTAAAAAATCCGACCCTACCCAGAAAAAAATCAAGTCCTTTTCAAACTTGAGGGACCAAAACCAAAATCAGGTGAAACTTCAGGGACCAAAACCACCGATTTCAAACTTCAGGGACAAAAAACAAAATCAGGTGAAACTTCAGGGACTAAAACCATGGATTTCAAACTTGAGGGACTAAAACCAAAATTGGATCAAACTTCAGAGACCAAAAGTTATATTAACCCAAAATAAAACTAAATACTAGCCTTATAGTTAATATTGTATTGTATTACCATTGTATCGCATTACATTACATTGTAGGGTATAATGGGATCAAGCCAAACATGCTCTAAGGCTTCCTTAAAGCTGCCAGTTGTAAATGTAGTGGCCCTAATTTAAGACATGGAGTTTGAAAGTATTCATGGAGCAGTTGATTTTGAAATTGAATCCGAGTATGAATCCGACATGCACCACAGGATGACCTGCTCACAACACGATCTGATTATCATTCTTCTATATTTAAACCCACAGAAGGTTACATTTTTTATATTGTTGTAGGACACGCCTTTTTTTCCTGGTAAGAACATCAACCGAGAAGAAAAACCATAGAAAGTGGTACAGAGAGAGAGAGAGAGAGAGAGAGAGTACCACAATCAATTTATCAATTTAGTGTTGACATCGCGAGTGCATTGGAAGGATTCTCTTCTGGACTAAACGTCTTGGCAAGCAGTTTCTGGGCATTGAATGATTTGCGGGTCAAACACTAGGATCAGCCATGCCAGGAGTTTCAAAATCTGGTTATGACTGTTTTGGTAAGCCAAGTTAACTGGTTAAGAAAAATGAACTGTCATATGAAGCAACAAATTTTGGTCTTTATATATATATATATATATATTTGTTGTCCGCACTTGAAAGATGACATGAGAGGATAGGGATGGAGGAGATAGAAGGTGGGGGGATGGGGGGGAGTAGTAAGGGGTGAATGGGTAAAATCAGTTAATTCCGAACTCTTGAATTGAGCTTGATTTAAAATTTGAAAAGTTTATAAACTCAATTTAGGATTTGAGTATTTTAAAGGGAAAATCACTTTCAGGTCCCAAGCAACAGAGATATCCATAGAAAAGTCCCTGAGAAATCTGAAATATCAAAAAAATCCCTAGGGACTTTTCTGATATTATTTCTCAAAGTAAAATGACACATATGCCCTTCTTGTAATTATAAAAATCGAAGCTTAAGAAAGAGAGGGAAGGTGTAACTTTTTTTTTTTTTTGAGAGATAGAGAAATGATACAAAAGGGAGGGGTTTGAACTCAAACATTGAAGGGATCAAGTTTAGTGTTGTAGTTCTTGACAAATGATCGAATTTGCAAGCTCCACCTACTGATACAGAGGTAGAATAGCAAACTGAATTTTTTTTTGTCCTGTGTGTTCATTGGATGAAGTGAAATTGAATGATGGTGAAAGGTAGGTGCTTGGGATCAATATGAGACAGGATGGTAGGAGGTAGATGCGTAATGGCATGATTTAGGTAAAGATATGATCTTGAGCATTGTACTTGGGGTTTCAATGAGGTTAGGTAGTGTTAATGTCACAGTGCTCTGTTTTTTTGGGAAGGTTACAGAGGAAATGATACATTTAAAGTGGGAATGGCTAATTGTTATGTTGGTGGGTGTTGTGAAAAATGCTGATATGGGGAAGAATTTAATTGTTGTTAATTCGTGTAGTTGTAGTTGTTAATACAACAAATAAGGTTGAGTGTTAGTGGGTGCTCTGTATTTGGGGAATATAACAGAGGAAGTGGTATGTTTGAAGTGGGAATGGTTGATTTTCATAGTGGTGGGGTGGTGTGAAAATGCTGAAATGGGAAAATAACAAATTGTTGTTAATTCGTGCAGTATGAGTTGTAAATATGACAGTTTTAGTTGTTAATACAAAAAATGAAGTTGGGTGTCATAATGCTTTGTTATTAGGAAAGAAAATAGAGGATGTTAGATGTTTGAAGTGGGAATGGTTGATATTTTAATGTTAGATGATATGTGGATATGATATACTATTATGTTATGACATGCACTGTGATGTGATGAAGTTGGAAAATTAAGTTGCATCAGTTGTTTAAATTCATACTATGCTGAATTTATATGGGGGACTTTCATTTGCTACACTATCAGGTTTGACAGATTCCTTGTGAAAATAACTCATTATGTTGTGAAAGCATACATTAGGAGTTGTGAAAATTTGCATAAGTTGCTGTCAAATTTTGCAGTAGTATTTGAAATAAAATAGGCATTAAAATTAGTTAAAATGATGAGTTGCTTAGTGACAGTGGTAAGGTGTGAAGTTTATAAAGTCATGAGAGATTTACAAGTCACTTGTACATGTGTGTAACACACTTGATACAAAAGGCCAACAAGTTATCAACCATTTGATCAATTATGATACAATTCAGCTGTTGTGAGCTGCCTAATGGGACTACTGATGCAGTCCCAAAATCAGGTTGTGAAACAAACTGAGCAGGTTGTTAATACACGCTTAACGAGTTGTAAATAGCTCAATTGGTCATACTTAACGTGAGGCAACATAGTGTCAGAGCGAAAGGTGATGGATGTTGTGAAAACAACTCAAAAGGTTGTTAATACACGCTTTACGAGTTATAAATTGCTCAATTGATTATACTTAATGTGAGGCAACATAGTGTCAGAGAGAAAGTTGTTGAAGGGTGTGAAAACAACTCAAAAAGTTGTTAATACACGCTTTATGAGTAGCTCAATTTATCATACTTAACTTGAGGAACACTAGTGTTAGATATAAAGGTGTTGGAGGTTGAGAAACAAACTGAACAGGTTGTTAATAAACGTTTTGCGAGTTGTAAATAACTCAATTGGTTATAACTAACGTGAGGCAACAATGTCAAAGAGAAAGGTGTTTGGGGTTGTGAAAACAACTTAAAAGGTTGTTAATAAACGCTTTATGAGTTGTAAATAGCTCAAGTGGTTATACTTAACGTAAGAAAAGTGTCGGAGAGAAATGTGTGGGACGTTGTGAAAACAACTTAAAAGGTTGGTAATATACGCTATACGAGTTGTAAATAGCTCAATTTGTCATACTTAACGTGAGGAAACATAGTGTCAGTGAGAAACGTGTAGGACATTGTGAAACGAATTCAAAAGGTTGTTAATACACGCTTTACGAGTTGTAAATACACGGTTTATGCGTTGTAAAATTGATATGAGGTGATCTCGGTTTGTTTTTGCTGTGGCTTACCGAAAGCGAACCCGGTCAGAAGAGGCCATTTTTTACATCATTTTGCTTTTGTTTCCCTATGGCAAAGCAAAAGCAACTGGCCACACTGTTAGGTTGTAAACCGATTGCAACATGTTGTTAATACACACTTTCAGCATTGTAAACACAATGTTTTCCATACGTAACGTTACAAAACTTCGTTCCAATTAGAAACGTGTGGCCGGTTGTCAAATGCATTCAACATGGTGTTAATAAACACTTTACAACTTGTCAAACACACAATTCCCTCTGTTTCCTTTCCCAAAAATAGAACATCATGGCACCCAACCTCATTTTCCTTATTAACAACTACTACTGCGCGAATTAACAACAATTTATTTTTTTCCATATCAGCATTTTCATAGCACTCCACCACTTCAAACACACCACTTCCTCTGTTTCCTTTCCTAAAAACAGAGCATTATGGCCTCCAACCTCATTTTTAGTATTAACAACTACTACTGTGCAAATTAACAACAATTTATTTTTTTTCCATACTAGCATTTTCACAGCACAATGAGGTTGGAAAAGGGGGATGGGTTGAACTATTCATCATCATCATCACCTTCATCCCTTCCTTCTTTAAAAATGGCAGAAGCTTAAGATCAAAAAAACCACACCACCTTCCTTCCATCTTCTTCTTCCTTCTATCTTACATCCCATTACACAAATCTTTCACCACCTCAAAGCTTTGGCCTTCCCCATCACCACCATTTCTGTAGAGAGAGAACGTAGGGAGCTGAAAAAAAAAAGGATCATATCTGAGAGCGAAAACGTAGAACAAATGAGAGAGAGAAATAATAGAAGAGGGGCGTGTGGGTCATTTGACTTTGGGAAATAATATCAGAAATATTTCAGATTTCTTAGGGACTTTTCTGTTAATATCTCTGTTGCTTGGGACCTGAGAGTGATTTTCCCTATTTTAAAAGACTTTTAATGAGATTTTTTTAGAAAATATCTTTCTTTCTTTCTTTTTTTAGAATATTTACTCATTCTATTTAAAATCATATTGAATTTTCTTAATAAAGAATATGTTTAAAAATACAAGACATTTTTGGGTTTTTATTTTTTAATATGTAATTAATAAGATCTAAAAAAAATCCCTTAATGAGTATTAAAAATTAAGAATCGGCCATTTTCATATTCACACACACATATATACGAAACACCGTATTAAATGAAAATAAACATGAACAGAAAAAGTGGATTTCTTATGGACATTAGCTAATTTATTGGATGTGTAAATTAGTTAAAAGTGCTGAAGTTTCCAGAGAGGGAGTAATATTTATTAAGAGTAAAGAAGAAGATCAAAACAATGTTTAGACAAAATTAATAAAGTTACTAACTTTTTTTTTTTTTTAATTTCATTGAGTTAGTTAAGAGTCACTGTACTAAGAGTAGGAGAGAATATGCAACAAATAATGAGTAATTAATTTTGCAAACTTGATGTGGATGTGTATTTATTTCTTATATTAAAAACCGTTTTTATAAGTAAGATTGTTTATAAAAAGGAGAGGAATGATTATTAACATTTATCGTATGTTTGGATAGAGAAAAAAGTAATAGGAAAATGAGGAACAGAATATTAAATTTGAAAACTTTCATGAATAATAAAAAAATTATTATTTTGGGAGCTTTCTCCTAATTTTCCTTCCCCTTAATTTTCTCTCGATCTAAACATAAAAGTGTCATGAGTCATGTAATAATCTATAAAAAGATCGAAAACTGATAACTGATCCAACCCTTTCTTCTCCCAACCAAAATCCACCTATTGCGTCATCTCCATAAATTCTCTTAATTTACAAAATGGTTATTCCTCTTTTTTCTCTTAGTATTTTTTTTGAACAGTTTTTCTCTTATTATTCGGGACTTTAAATAATTTTAAAAATATGCATTTTGTGTAAATATAACTGAATCAGCCAAAAATAGGTTTCTTTATTTCTCCTCAACACTCTTTGATGTATTCTA
Organism: Inga laurina; assembly: GCA_963855925.1. Taxonomy (NCBI): domain Eukaryota; kingdom Viridiplantae; phylum Streptophyta; class Magnoliopsida; order Fabales; family Fabaceae; genus Inga; species Inga laurina. The sequence continues at coordinate 61,394,108 of OY979702.1, read as the reverse complement.
ATTAAACCCAAAACCCCTCTTAAGCCTCAAAATTACCTTAGAAACCTCTCTTTACTATTTTCTTGCTTTATGCTTACAAGTGGTAAAGGGTGGTACTATATATGTTGCCATACTTTAGGGTCATTTTATCATGTTAAACTTATTTTCTGCCGGATCTCATAACCTATATGTGTGAAAGGATATATGCAAGAATATCCAAGTTTTTTTTTTTTTTAAAATCACACCAAAGTCTAGTTAAGGAAAATAATATCAGAGAAGTCCCATGATTTACTACAGAGATGTTTGGTATGCACTGAAAAAATGGGTTGATAGGAAAATTTATGTTTGATATGATAAAAATGGGGTATGAAAATGAGGTGAATATTTAAAAGGAGAAAATAGAAACACCCAGCCTATATAATCACCCTTCTTTAGTCGCATTATTGTTGGCGAGAAATCCAAAAAAGAACCTTAACAGAGAGATATCAGAGCAAGGAGCTATCGATGAGGGGAATGCAGAAGTTGTGTCAACCATCTCTACAAGAGGTTTGGGTAATCTGAAATCCTTAATCTTGCAATCTTTAAGGGTTTGTTTGGTATGAGGGGAGGGGAGTGAAAATGGGCAGAGAGAAAATTTTTTTGAGTTGGATTTAAAAAAAATTAAAGAATCAGGATATAAAGTTTTAAGTTAAGTTTTCTTACTTTTTTTGTCTTACATATTTTTTATATAAAAATTTTATAATCCCACTTCTCTAATTTTTTTAAATCCAACTTATAAAAATTTTCCTTTCCTTCCAAATCCTTCATACCAAACAAATCATAAATGATAGGGCCTTTAAATAACGTGGCCTTCAATTCTATTCCCTTCATTTTCATTTCATTTCTTTGTAGCAAATTTCACAATCCAAACAAGCCCTTAGACTATTATCGCTTCAATTGGAAGAGTTAGCCAAAACCCTTTGAACCAATGTGAGTTATGTTAATTAAACATTTTCACATCGGGAAAGATCTAATTCCTTTACCTGAAACTTAATCGAAGCTCTAGCAAGTAAGAACTAAGAAATGCATTCAACTCATAATTAATCCAATAACAACCACCACTAAATATTTATAATAATCTTGATATATCACTCGCCCAAAAAATACACAGTGACTAAAGCTAATGAAACTCCAATGTCAAAATGCATATCAAAGGTTCAATAGCTACAACCAAATCTCTAATACATACATACATACATACATATATATCAAAACAAACCAACATCATAAAAACTATCCTAAGATCTATGAATGAAAATTACAAAGAAAGAGCAGAGCATTGGAATAGCTAAACTGGGTCTAGGGTTCAAAGGAGATGGGTTTCTCACTTAAACCGGTAGCTGGAGTGGGTTTTCACGAGTTGGATCCAGATTTTGCTACATTTTCTACTAAAGCGCGCATTTTGAAGTTGTAGATTTGCTATGGTGAAATCCATCAATTTTTGGGTGTTTCTATCTTGGTTCGCTATGGCCAAGCAAATGCGAACGTGCAACATCATGTAAATTTGCACTCCAAAGTACTCTTATTTTCTTATTGTAATTTTCATTGTCTCCAATGACCTGCAATAGAAATTCATGTAATGCAGCATCAATTGCCTTAGCAATTAATTAGATATAATTAATCACCCCTTATGACAATTTTGCTATTTTTTCAGCTTATTTCCAAGCAAGCGCTCATACCACATATTTTTCACAATATATGCAGTGTTGCTTAACTAATCATGATAAAACACCCATAAAATGATATGAAATACATATAAATTTTGGCATTTGGCACTTAACATTATTCTTGTGTTTGGAATTTATTCATTAAGAAATTAGTTTGATAATAATACCTTATCATTAGTATTTGTTACTAGCCTTTTGTTTTTGGAACTTAATTAATATCATTGTTTTTGGAATTTATTCACCCAGAAATTGGTTATAGCAATAGTTGAGAGGCTACAGAAAGTAGTGAATTGTTAGTGTGGCACACCAATTTTGATCTCCCTCGAGTTGGAAAAAACAAGGAGTTGGGGTCAAAATTTTAAAATAATGATGATTTTGGAAATATTTTATAAAAAATAAAATGGCCCACAAAATGAAAAGGATTTTAAAGTCGATTATGTATAAAGAAAATGTTACCTACGGCACTCGTTCATGAGAACGGTTCCCCTAAGTTGACAATTAAAAAATAATATGTACTTATAAAAATATTATAATTACCTAAAAAAATAAATAAAATTATAAACAAAAGAGAAAAATTGTTTATTTACAAGGAATAAAAATAAAAGAGAATTAAGAAGAGAACATATGTGAAAATCCACGTAGAAAGGTGTGCCACTGGACTCACGCCTTCTAAGAAAACGTTCATTTAATTTATTTTAAAAATAATTGTTTTATTAATGGCAAAAAAATGTTTTTTATTGGTTTGTGGCTTTTTATAATTATGAAGACAATTTATTTATTTTTATTTGAAAAATAATTTCTTGAAAATAATTTTGGATTAAATTTTGTGAGCAAATTTCCATCATCTCATATGAAAAAATAATAGATATTTGCTCAAGGAAGTTCTAAAAACCTCACACTGTAAAAAATAAAAAATCACTTTGAAAACGATTTTATTTATTTTGATCAAAAGCAAGATTTTTATTATTTTTTTGAGCTTAATTTATAAAATAAATGGATTCACAATCTTTTTTTCCCCTAGAAAAATGGATTTACAATCATTAGTGAGGAAATAAAGACAATTAATTGTATGATCAACCTATTATTCTTGGTAGAATGTTCAAAAGCGAATTGAGAGCACTTACCTCCCTGCTTGGAGTCTTGCGGCAAAAAGATAAAGTGAAGAAGTCATATAATAAAAATAATAGCATTTATACAATTGCCACAATATTCACACCTAAAGCTTTATTACTTTTGGATGCGGTCTGCTGTCAGTCTTTTTCTCTTAAACTATACCGATTTAGTGTAGTTTGGGGTAAAGGGGTGGGTTTTTTTTTTTTTTTTTAAAAAAAATAGGATATAGTATTTTGAAATATTTTTTTTGGAAGTATCTAGTATCTTAAAATATTTTTTAAGTAACATATAGTATCCTAAAATAATTTTTAATACTTTAACCCCTTAAAATATATTTTCAGTTGTATCCAATGTGTTAGCAGACTGATTGTAATTTAACTCTTAATATATTTTAAAGAGTTCAAAGCACCAAAAAATATTTTAAAGGGTTACAAACACCAAAAAAAATATTTTAAAGTGATTTTTGGAACTAAAAAAATACATTAAAGGTTAAATTGCAATCAATCTGCTACCACACTGGATACAACTGAAAACATATTTTAAGGGGTTAAGGTACTAAAAATTATTTTAGAATACTATATGTTACTTAAAAAATATTTTAAGATACTAGATACTTCCAAAAAAATATTTCAAAATACTATATCCTATTTTTTTTTTAAAAAAAACAAAACCTACCCCTTTACCCCCAAACTACACCAAAACGGTGTAGTTTGGGAGAAAAGGACTGGCAGTGGACCGCAGCCAGATCCATTACTTTTGGGCTTTAAAAGAAGGGAAAATTCTGAAAAACTACATTAGAAAATGGAAAAGGACATTTCAGTACATTGAAAATGGGAAAGGATAATTCAAGCGAGTGTCAGACGGGAAGAGGAATCTGTCCCTTTGAAATCTCGGCCAAATTACGAAAATGTTCTTCAGCCCTTAGTCGAAATAACAACATAGGAGGTGTTAATGGCGGGATAGGTGTTGTTATTGGCCCTGAAACTTAAAAAGTGTGAAAGAAGAAATTGGAGTTGTTAATTAAGAGATACGTGTTGTTATTCCAAAATCGAGGAAGAAAGTGGAGTTGTTAATGTAGAATACGTGTTGTTAATAAAGAGAGATGAGTTGTTATTGACCCTGAAACTTGTTTAGTGTGAAAGGAGAAATTGGAGTTGTTAATGTCGAATCCAAAGTTGTTAATGGCGAGATAGATGTTGTTATTGGCCCTGAAACTTGTTTAATGTGAAAGAAGAAATTGGAGTTGTTAATGTCAAATCTGAAGTTGTTAATGGCGAGATAGGTGTTGTTATTGGCTCTGAAATTTGTTAATTGTGAAAGAAGAAATTTGAGTTGTTAATGTCGAATCCGGAGTTATTAATTAAGAAATAGGTGTTGTTATTGGCCCTTAAACTTGTTAGTTGTCAAAGAAGAATTGAAGTTGTTAATGTCGAATCCAAACTTGTTAATTATGAGGATCATGTTGTTATTCTGAAGTGGGGGATGAGGGGATGAAGGGCTGAAGGGCATTTTCGTAATTTGGCCGAAATTTCAAAAGGACAGATTCCTCTACCCGTCTGACACCCACCCAAATTGTCCTTTCCCATTTTCAATGTACTGAAATGTCCTTTTCTATTTTCCAACTTAGTTTTTTGGAATTTCTCCTAAAAAGAATGAAAAAGATGAGTAATAAGCCAACAAATAACTCAATACACATAACTCAATGCACGGTTCAATTCATTGTATAAATTGCCACAATATTCACACCTAACTCTTCATTACTTTTGGACTTAAAAAATGAAAAAGATGAGTAATAAGCCGACAAATAACTCAATACACGGTTCAATTCATTGTATAAATCTACCCCATGAATATTTTGAAAACACTAGAGGGAATGGAACCAAAGTGATGGTTCTCATATCATGTATCTTCATAAGACGTGCTGCCACTGAAGGGAGAGAGCATGTAATCATACTATACCAATAATCAAAGCATCATCACAAAAAAGGAAACACTTATCAGCAAAACAATTAAATGGCTAAGAACACATTTGAACATTCAAAGAATATCGAAAGAAAAAGAAAAGGGCAGTAGGGTGCATCTAGTGTTTCTCATGCCTCAGTCTTATTGATTTGTTCATCTGCAGGACAAGCACATCACTACCTTGCATAAACACTCAACTCTCCTAAACTCCTGGCCTCTGCCAGAGAGAAAAAAAGGTTATGTTCCCTCCTCTGTGAGGGTTTTCGGTTCTCCCCTAGTCTCTCCGATTGTGAGAGTCTAGTTTCCGGTGCCTCTCTCCGGCCATCGCTTGGGGACCGGCCATCGCTTGGGGAAAGATGTTCGGTTGTGTTCTTTTGTTAGGGGAGTGTGTGAGTGTTGGTGTGTGTCATTTCTTCGAATCGTTGGGGTTAATCACAGAAGAGAAGAAAATTTTGGAGATGTCGAAGGAAGAATGGCAGAGCGAGTTAAGGCGTCGACAAAGAGTTCAGAGATCGATGATGAGCATCTCAGTTGTGAATCGACGAAATCGGAGCTCGATGTGGAGTGCCATAGCAGCGTTTCGTTAGGTAAAGATCGAGCTCTAGCGGTAGTTGCAGAGCAAATTGGAGAAAGCTTGAGGATGCAAGTACTAAAGATTGAGATGCAGAATCCAGATTATAGCATGTATAATCGAAATCTGGAAATTCAACTGTGGCCGATTGAAGACGTATATCCGATGGTTGATACCTATCATATAAGAGGCACATCAAGAACTCTGTTTAATATATCTAAAGCCTCTCTGATACTAATGCTGCTTAATTCTATTTTTATCTCTTATGCTCGATTTTTAGAATTTGCAAATGACAGCCATAAGGAGCATTGGATTATGGTGGAGGAGATGAGCAATCAAATAAGGAGTTACGTTATGTTTAACCTATCCTTAGAATTAACATGGTATGATTTCACGAAGATTATTTTCATGAGCTTGATTGAGTATTTGCGTTGGATTTACTGCATTGAAGGGGCTGATAGCATGTCACATACTAGATTCTATGCTTTTGGATTTAATGAACTAAGCAAGAAAATAGGAGAAAGCTTTGGTTGTAATTCTAATAATGAGGACGGATTTCTTGAGCTCAAGAATGCTGCTGGTTTAATGTTTTGGTGCTATGTTTGGGTTGGAAGACTCTTTGGCACTTACGCTCTGATGGTTCAGAGGATTTAAGATGGGTTCTACCAAGAACAGGGGATGGTTTTGCAATTTCAGTACATGTCCAGCATTTGCTTGTCAACATGGGTGATATTTTGGCTTTTATAGTAAATCACTGCCCATGGATAAGGTTGTGTTATTTCTACCCTATTAAATTCCATATTGAGATGAAGGTTTATTATAACTTTTGGTGTCCTTCTATCTCCTCTTGGTATGAGAGGGGCTGATAAAGCTGCTGGTGAATATGCAGCATTGGCACATAGAGGGTTGGGCTCAATTGTTGACCAAGTCATAGGACAACCACCCCTTCTTGCCGTTCCTATGGATAATAATAGGGCAAAGTTATTCAGTCTTGCCTATATGGAGATGTGTGGATTTCTTTTGGTGTGCTTTGCCATGTCTTTGAGTGTGTTACTTACACTACTTCTGGCTTTGGACTGTAGTTTCGGATTAGGTTTGTTGTTTTTTCTGGTTAGCTATGTCAATTGGATTGGTGTTTGTAGCCTAGTTTTATTTTGAATGACTGAATACTCCTTCTTCTGGTCAAAAAGAAAAAAACTCTCCTAAACTCCTGAGAAGACCTTTAGGATGATGATATAGAGGTGGTTTTGGCTCACTAATTCATTCTTTTGTAATTTTTGCCTTTTTTAGATTTTTTTTTTTTAATTTTTCCCTTTAATAATTTTTTTCAATTTGGAACCCAATAAGCCTTTTTTATTTTTGTCCTCCTAATAATATTTCTCAATTTGAAATCCAATAAGCGTAAATGACAGATTTTTCTGTTTAATTTTCATTTTTTTCCTTTAACGACTTAATATCTCATTTCCTAATCTTGAATTCCACGTCATCAATGAGATGTTTTTTAGGAAAATTCCAAAAAAAGAACTTTAAAAATATCGAAAGACAGAAAGGTGATCACAATATTTAGTGCTCGTTTGGATTAGCGATGGAGAAATGACTTTTTTTACCATATGACTTTTGGAAAAGTAAGGTAAGATTAAAAGTGAAAATGTAAATATGATTTGTGTTTGGATTAGCGGTGATTGAAGTGACTTTTTTTTCTAATCTTGAACCTGTTTGGATTAGAGTTTGAAAAGCTCGTTTACATGCAAAATGACTGAAAAGGGCATGGATGCTCTTGAATACTACATATGTGTGTGTGTGTGTGTTATTTGTATATAGTGATATACTTGAAGTGAGAAAACATAAACAAAATTTGATTAAAAAAACTTAAATTATTATTAAAAAAATATACACCAAAGTACTTCACTAAGAAAATATAGTGGTCCTCAAACTTGAATGATAATAATTGAACATCTCGTTGAGATTTGCAATTAATTGTAATTAAGGGCAAAATGGTCATAAATTTGTAAGTTATTCATACAAATGTTTTCTTGGACTTTTAATACTACAATTGTGCTTAATCCTACATTTCAGGTGTTTTAGAAGGAAATGAGAGATTTTGGGGTTTTAGAATTAATATTTTGAGATTGGGGAAAACTACAGAAAGGGCCTCACAATTTCTGAAAATTACAAGAATGTGAAGAAAAATGCATAGGAAAAATCACAGAAAATGATCCATGTGTTCAGGAAATTTTATTTGAGCCCTAAAAATTTTAAAAATTTGTATTTCAGTCCCTACTCAAAACTTTTCATATTTTCAAGTAGGTCCCTGGTCAAAACTTGCGTTTTGACCAAGACCTAGGTCACTGTGCTTTTACTTCTTCAACTGAGGGCATTTCAAAATGAAGGGAGCAACAGTTGAGTGGAGCGTCGCAGACCCATCATCATCGCATCACCATCATCGTCGCTGGCGGCGTCCACCTCCACCACCAACGTCGCCAGTGATGTTTGCAAAGTCCACCGTAGATAGAGCTCAGACATAGATCCGACATTGAGAGAGAGTGGATTGCCAAAAGTTTGAGCTTAGTCGTATGTTGGAGAGGCAAGTTTGAGAGCCGAGAGGGAGAGAGGATCTTCATCTCCTCCACTCACTACCACCATCTCCATCGTTCTTCCTCAATGCCAGACGGACAGAGACACAATAAGAACAACGGCAACATCATCTGAAATCCTCAAAGTCGGATTCCTCTATTTCCACCACCACATCACTGTGAACTTTGAAGATGAGAGGGAAGAGAACACAGCCACTGATCATCAGTTTCACCACCACCACCGTGTCTTCTCTTCTCCACCTCCATTGGAATACCACTAGTACCACCTCCGACGGAAGCTCAGATTCGAATAAAACCTTAGCTTAGAGATGGCATTTTGCATGCATGAATATTGAACAAAACCAACGAGTTTGGTGAGCCAAAAAATCAATGCTTCCAACGGTTTGATCGCAGCATTGATGGAAGAGAGATAATAGAAGTGTTGTGGGGAAAAAAGTTGCGCGGTGGGGCTTCAAAAAAAAGCTACAGTAGAGGGAGTAGTGTAGTGATTGTTGAAGCTTTGCCAAACGAATTCATTTCCTCTAATGGGCTTTTTTTATGCCAAACGTGCGGTAACCTATGGGCACCGTTTTGGCAAACAGACCCTTAAAATGTCAGAGGGGTGAGAGTCTGACTTGTCCTTTTTGAAATTAAATGAAAACGACAAAAATGTCTTTCACTTATCAACCCTTTTCCTCTCTCTCTCTCTCTCTCTCTCATTTCCAGATCTTGCTTTCTCTCTCCTTCTCTCTTTGTCGTCATTCACTTTGCCAATCTTCTTCAACCTCCAGTGATGGTGGCGATGAAGCTTCTTCAACCTCCATTGCCTTATCCTTCTCATATTCTCAGACTTGGTGATGATGTTGATGGTGATTTCAAGAGTAGAACAGAAATCGATCTCAATAATTCCACTCAGTAAAAAGGGAAATCAAAGAATCAATGAGTTGCCACTCACCAGGACTAGAGATTTTCCAGTTGGCCACGGAGCTAGAGGTGGAAGAACAGGAATCCACAGGTGAAGGTGGTACCTCGGGCAAACTCTCGGGTGACTTCCCATGTTCATCCATAAACTTCTAGCTCATGGAATAGCACAACTTGAGAGCCAGTAAGGTGTTGCAGAGCTCAGGACTCTCATCGTAGTTGAAGCTGAAGCCAAGATCCATGCATCCTTTAAGCTCATCTAAATCTTCATCGATCAAGCTCTTGTCTTGGTCAGATCCTCATCTAGTGTTTCCACATAAACCTCAAGGAAAACCTAATTCTTCTTCTTGCTGCTGCAGGTGAGCTCCCAAAATTGTGTCCTGAATTGCTCCTGCTGGGTGTCTCCTAAATCAAAGGTTCACAAATTGAACTAGTATTAATTATTTCAAACGCTCTCCTAAATCTGTTTTGTGGTGATTTTTGATTCTCAAGTTGAGCTTTTGTTGTTGGCTTTGTTAGTTGTATTCTTAATTCATCCTCTTGTTGCTGGTGGTTGACGTTTTGTGGTGGTTGGTGGTGTCTTGGATGCTTCGCCAGGAAGTGTTGTTGGTTTTTTCATGGTTATGATTTGAAAAGCTTATCAAAACTTGTGATATTGTTTTGAGAACATGTGAAAATTTTGCCCAAACTTGTGAAACCTTTATTAGAACTTGTGAAGCCCTTATCAAATCTTGTGAATCAAAATTTGCAACTTGTGAAATTCTTTAAGGAATTTGTGAAAACCTTAGAAACCTTTATAAGAGTTTGTGAAACTCTTATTAGATATCTGAATTAAAATTTGTAACTTGTGAAATTCTTTAAGAAAATTATGAAATTATTTTGAAAACTTGTGAAAACCTTATTCAAATTTGTAAAATCCTTATAAAATTTTATGAATTCAAATTTGCAACTTGTAAAATTCTTTAAGGAAGTTTTGCGAACTTGTGAACTCTTACCATAGCTTGTGAAACCCTTATGAGAATTGAATTTTGATTTGCAAGTTGTGAAAACCTGATTTGAACTTATGAAATTCTTTCTAGAATTTGTGAAAACTGTATTTGAACTAATCTCTATCAGAACTTGTGAAAACCTTTATTAAATCTTATGAATTTTGATGTGCAATTTGTGAAATTATTTTAAGAACTTGTAAAAACCTTTTTCGAATTTGTGAAACCTTTATCAGCGCTTGTTAAACCTTTATCGAACATCGTGAATTTTGATTTGAAACTTGTGAAATTCTTTAAGGAAGTTGTGAGATTTATTTGAGAACTTGTAAAAACTTTATTCGAATTTGTGAAACTTTTATCAGAATTTATGAAACTCTTATCAAATCTTGTGAAAATTTGCAACTTGTGAGATCACAACTCGAAAGAATCATCTTCTTGAAAATATAGATCTTCCTTAAGGATTGTGTCAAGCTTGGGAGTACCAGAAGACCTTTGAGAGAATTCTAGAAGTGAAGGTACCACCTCCACCCAAATCTTCATGCCCCTTCTTCTTCTTTGTTGTTAGAGGAGGTCATCATCACCTTTCATTGTTACTAGAGGAGGTTGAGGCTACCATTGTCGTTGTTGGAGGAGGTTGTCTCAGCTGTAGTTGTTAGACTCTCTTGGCATGGAACCTGAAGAAAAAGAAAGAGAGAGAGGATAAAAGAAAGTAAAAATGAGATTTAATGGGGGCATTTATGTCATTTCATTTAAATTTCAAAAAAAGATAAATCAAGTACTATAACTTCTTTAGGATTATAAATATTCGAAATACCTTTTTGCCTTTTAGGATTTGTAAAGTTCTTTATTGGGGATTTTCCCTATTTTTTTAATTATTTTGAATTTTGTTTTTATAGCCATTCATTACTGGAAGGCTTTGTTGAAATCTCACTTGCGAGCTAATAATCATTAATGATAGTTATTCTTCAAACCTTAATTACAACCCAATCATCGCATTTATTTATTTTTACTCCAAACCAATAAACATTAATACATTTATTTATCTTTTAAAGGAGATTTTTCAAAATTATAAGGGTAGGAATTAAGAAGGATTTCTTTTATTTATTTTCGTTTTTATTACACATATTTGGGATATGACCAACTTACCCATTCCCACCAACCGGGATGCAAAGTGGGCTCCCACCATCTTTGGCTACCGACTCCCATCACCAACTCCCGCAATACTTTGACAAAATAAAAAATAAAAAAATAAAAAAATTATTTATTAAAACAAAAATAAAACCATGAAAACCTGGGATAATAATAATAATAATAAAGATGACGACGACGACGATGATGTTGATAATATATATAACAATATAAGGCAAAAAAAAAAAAAAATATATATATATATATAACAATATAAATGTTTTTGTGGCAAAAAAAAAAAAAAAAATAAAACAATAAAAATGGTTCAGCGGAAAATTTGGAAATGCCAAAACAGCGTCACACAATGCATTTCCAATCTCAGATCTCTTTTTTGGCTATAAATAAAGTATCCGACCATGACTCGCTTCACCACGTCCTCTGCTCTCTGCTTCATTCTCAAACCGAAGGTATGGGACGTCCTTGCTTGCCTCTCCTTCTTTCATCATTGTCTGTTTTTTTGTAGTCTATTCAAGTCTTCCATTTCTCTCTTTCTCTTTCCACTCTCTTTGATTTCTCAGCTTGTGTTCCGCATGTTCTTGAATCTGATCCAGGAGCTACAAAACTTTCAGAATTCTTCGGTCTTCAACGTAATTATTTCACATTCTTTTGTATTTTAACCTTTTCCACCGTGATCTGTCTGGCAAATCTGTATTTTCTCTGATCGCTTACTTTGAAATTTACTAATCGTTAGTGATCTTTATGTCTGCGTCTCTCTCTGTATTGATCTTTATGCTTGCGTCTCTGTCCTGTGTCTATGTTCTTTGCTGACTCTAATATTAATAAATGGACAAGAAATTTAAGTGAACAGAAGCCTTTTATACTGTTGGATTAATAATGTTTTGAAGGAGAACTTTAAAAAAAAAAAGGCAAAACAAAAATCAGACTCTTAATGTATTAGTGAGTTTTGGCAAAGTCATTTAAATGGTGCTCATATCTTACCTTGTTTTGGATTCTCACCTTTATGGATATGGATAAGTCAGGATAGATTAATATCTTATTCTGTGTAGTAACAAAATATTGGAAGTTTGTGTTGAGGTGCATCAAATTTGTCGTTTCTTTCTTAAATGCTTCACTATACTGCGATAGACATTCTCCTCATGCTGTATCGTATAAGCTCATTACTGAAAAGTTCATAATGCTGATTAATATAAACTTGCATTAGTATTCTAAATACATTTTCCTTCGTTTGATGGGACTGATGGCTAGATTGACCATATGTATCCAATATGCGGATTTATTACTTGTAGGGTCTATAAGCAATTTCTTTTTATTGTGTTTGGAAATTATAGCTGCACCTAATGGATCTACTTCTTTGTTTGGTAGTTGTCCTAAAACAATGAAGGTTATAGAGAAAATACAGGCAGCAGCGGCAGCTGATCCAGATAGGGTGGTGTTCTCATTTGAGTATTTTCCGCCTAAGACTGAAGATGGGGTGGACAACCTGTTTGAGAGGATGGACCGCATGGTGGCTCATAATCCTTCGTTTTGTGATATCACTTGGGGTGCAGGTGGTTCAACAGCGGATCTAACATTGGAAATCGCCAATAAGATGCAGAACGTGATATGTGTGGAAAGCATGATGCACCTTACCTGCACCAACATGCCTGTTGAAAGAATCGACCATGCTCTCGAAACCATCAAGGCCAATGGCCTACAGAATGTGCTTGCTCTTCGTGGTGATCCCCCACATGGTCAGGACAAGTTTGTTCAAGTTGAAGGTGGCTTTGCTTGTGCACGAGACCTGGTACACCATCATAATCTTTCTTTTCAATGTTCCTTTTCATTCTTATTTAGTTCATTAAAACAATAGGTCTAAGCTATCAGACAAAGCGTTTGATCCCAATATATTCACTGTTAACATTACTGGTTTTTTCATTTATTGTAGAAACCATTGGAATGAATGAAATCTCAACTCAAACTATTTACTCTCAGGAAATTGCATGATTGTATAAATTATTTGCAGTGGATAATGTTTCTTTAGAAAATATTGATTATTGAAATCACTGGAAACTCTGTATTTTTCAACTGCAAACACTTTGTCGGTACTAGTGTGGAAAATGGCTCATAAATTTGCAGCTTCTTAAATGTCTGATACATATCTTGAGAAAAAGTTGGGGAGCATGAAAACTAAATGGATGCGAGACACAACTTTGGCATGGACATGGGGTTGTATGAAATTCTGAAGTGGCCACATGTAATTTGATGTGTTCTATAACACAATCCTGCTGATACGAGTGCCCAACATGCGCTGATTATGGACACTACTTCCTTTTTGAAGTTTCAACGCTTCTTAGAGCAAAAAAGATGTCGGTTTCCTCTTGCTAAAGTTTTTGATTGTATCGTGACAGATTTTTATCATGGCACTTTATAAAGAAAAATTAGCAAACACTACAGAATGGTGAGATATATGCTTTATGCACTTGAAAGTGGTAAAAAACATTCCAACAAATGATGTAGCCATTTTTTACTTGCTCAACTCTGATCCATTTTAATTCTTAGATTCATAAAATGTTTTAATATTTTGTTTCACTAAAATGTTTTATTACTTGATTATCCAACATGCTGTTAATCTTTTTAGGCTGCTTGACTGGTCCTGACTTTATAGAGGTTGTTCCTTTTGCAGGTGAAACATATAAGGGCCAAACATGGTGACTATTTTGGCATCACAGTGGCTGGTTATCCAGGTTTCTTGCTTTTGTTATTGTTTTTTACTTCATCGTTGTTACTTTCTTCCATCTGTTTCTCAGTCTTTGCCGCCGTCATTTGCTCATTCAGTTTTTGTCTTTCTTCTCAGAGGCACATCCAGATGTGATAGGAAATGATGGTTTGGCTACACCAGAAAGTTATCAAAATGATCTTGCTTACTTGAAGAGCAAGGTTGTATCACTAATCCAGAATACTGTTCTCTTCATCTGGTCCATTTAAAATTTCATTTAGTACTAGAATATTGTGCAATTCTAGTGAGACCTCATTCAAAGTTGACTTGTTTGGTTGAGATGGTAAAAAAGGAATTGGTTCATGATAAATGTTGGGCTACTTGCTAAAATTAGGAATTCTTCATTTTTTTTAATGAATGGAAAGAAAAGTGTGGGGAGAGTGAGGTCAACACTTTAGATTAGCTGTCTTTCTCGTCATCATCATTGTTTTACAAGTTCATGTTCTGTTTGTAGGTTGATGCTGGGGCAGATCTGATTATCACCCAGCTATTTTATGATACTGATATCTTCCTTAAATTTGTGAATGACTGTCGCCAAATTGGAATAACTTGTCCCATTGTACCTGGAATTATGCCCATAAATAACTACAGGGGCTTTATTCGCATGACTGGTTTTTGTAAAACAAAGGTGAGCACTATTTATTGTGCCATATCTTATGTTCATTTTTTATGTTGTTTACTTCCAAGGATTGTGTCAGTAGAAGGCAAGCAAATCCTTTAGATCCATTTCTAAATATAAGACTATTGATCTCTATTTTTCTGCATATGCTATAGGAAAAGCTACCTCAGTTGTGCCTTCCCTTTTGGATCTTGAAAGCATGTAATGGGTCAATCGCACTTCAACAACTGTTGTGCAGTAGTGTATAGAAATTAAACATATAGGTTCTTCCCAACAAGACATAATCCAGGATTTCTGGTTAAATTCAACCTGCAATTAGACGGCTGATCTACGTTTTAGTAATTTTTTTACCAGAATGCTAGTCATTTTGCAAGACCTTCCCATTTATGGTTTTCAATTGTGTCGCTTCCTCACATTCAGTTGCGTTGTAAGAGATTCCAAAGTCTTTACATTTAGACCTAGCTAGTTGGAGAAAATTGAGAATTCTTTGCTGCTATGAATGTTTAAATGTTCGTGTTTAGACCTACTAATGAGTCAGATTCTCATTAAGTACGTAATTTGCTTGAGGCCATGTTCGTTCGAACTTCATTCTACACATTATTTATATGTTTTGCTTTTTAGCATCTGTTATATTAGGAACTGTCATGAACTCTAATATAATCTTGTAATTTTTTGCAAATATTCTAGATACCTGCCGAAATTACTGCCGCCTTAGATCCTATCAAGGACAATGAAGAAGCAGTAAAGTCTTATGGAATTCACCTGGGAACAGAAATGTGCAGAAAGATTCTAGCTCATGGAATTAAGACTTTGCATCTTTATACGCTAAATATGGAGAAATCAGCTTTAGGCATACTAATGGTTGTCTCACTTTACTTTAATTACATATTAGTTTGTGATATGCACAGTTTTGATTTTGTTATTGAGTTTTTTCTTAATTGCAAATTCTAATTGCATGAATACTGGCAGAATCTTGGTTTAATTGAAGAGTCTAAGATATCTCGATCTTTACCTTGGAGACGTCCAACAAATGTTTTCCGTGTCAAAGAAGATGTTCGTCCTATATTTTGGTACGTTATCTTTGGAGTTGCTACTTCTGTTGTCAGAATATGAATTGGGTGACTCTGTTATAAGAATACTCAGTTTCTTTAACCAACTGTAATAGGGCCAACCGTCCAAGAAGCTACATATCAAGGACCATAGGATGGGATCAATACCCACATGGGCGCTGGGGTGATTCTTGTAATCCATCATATGGGGCACTAACTGACTATCAGGTATGCAAGATGACATAGCAAATTAAATTTTACATACCTTGAAATTGTTTTCTTTCGTATCTTTGAGCTTTGTTTTCACTGTGCATGATACCTCAGATACATTTATTTGAATTTTTTGTTTTCTGCAATATCTATGCACATTCTAGAAATTTATTTCGAAACTTTTTTTTGCATAAAAAGCTTAATAATTATGATCCAGACATTATTCATTACCTGGCTATTAATTGTTACACACAGAATTAATTATCTAATAGCGTTGTCAAACAAATCAGATCCACATAGGAGGTAGCCACTGTAGCTTTGTTTACGCATGAAGGATATGGAATGAATATGATGAGCATGGAAGAGGACTGACATCGTGAGGGAGTGATATGATTTCAAGAGTGGGTGGTTCACACTAAACATACATTTATTTAATTTTGTTCTGATGAACCAACTTAATCTGTATGCAATCCAAAAGGGTGATGAAGCGAAAAAATGTTACAATACTATGCTTGAAAGTACTATTTGCATAAAAGTAACACGTCTAGGGTTGAACCCTATTATGTAAAGTACAACCTCCAATTCTTAATACAAGACTCATTTTGACTAATTTGGGAAGATTAAGGAAGGTAAATGAAGTACTTAATTATATCTCTAAAATACTTATGTTAGTTATGTGTCTCATTAGATTTTATTTTAGTTTATAAGACAGTCAAATTAGTTTTGAGAAAAATATTAAATATAAATACTTAGAGTAACTTATTTAGCTTCCTTAATCTTCCTAAATTAGTCTATTGGGTTTTGTATCAAGGACCGGAGGTAGTATGATGGAGTGGCATTTATTTGAAGGGTCACTTTTTTCAGTGAAATCACTTATTTGCAGCATAACTTTTTGAAAGAAGAAAATGAAAGAAAAATATGTTTCAGCTTTGAACAACAGCTATATGGATGAGTAACATGACTGGTACTTCTGTTTCAGTAATAGCTACTCAATTTATTACTTTGTTACACAGTTCATGCGGCCACGTTCTCGTGATAGGAAGCTTGTTGAAGAATGGGCTGTTCCCTTGAGAACTATTGAAGATATTCATGAGGTAAAAATAATGCACTGGACTTTGACTACATTGTCTTGTCGACACTTAAAAAATTGACCAATTTGCTCCTATTGTTCACATATCAGAGATTTAGGCTATTCTGCCTGGGAAGATTGAGAACCAGTCCTTGGACAGAACTAGATGGTCTTCAACCGGAGACCAGGATCATAAATGATCAGCTTGAGAGACTTAACATCAAGGGCTTCCTCACTATTAATAGTCAACCGGCTGTCAATGGGGAAAGGTCTGATTCTCCTACTGTAGGTAAGTGCATCATCGTTTCTCAAAGACTTGTTAAATATTCTTTTATTCCTAACTCTTCATCCTACTACAAGAACCCCCATATATTTGTAGAGGAAAATATCAGTGTCAATACGGAGATATTGGAAGCCTAACATTATATGATATACAGGACTTTTTTTTGATAGATATAATTGAAGTTAGACTGTACCATGGGCTTGTATTTTAGGATTGAGTTAGAAGCAAGAAGATGCCTCATTGTCACAGATCATTGCATGGAAACTTTAGTTCCATATCTCCTACTTCTTAGAAGGTCAAATCCAACCCATGATGTTAGGTTGTTTTCTTAAAAACCGCAAATGAATAATCCATATTATTTGTGTATATAATCAACCTTGATAATCATAAATTGGTTGATAATTCCTTTTCTACTTTGTCAACATTCAGAAGGTGACAGTTGTGTGGCCGCAACACCTTTTCGTGATGTTCCTGTGGGGAGGTCTTTCCATCTCTCTTGCGGCTAAAGATATGATACTTTAAGTGCACATTGTTAAACCTGTTAGCCCTGCTTCGCATCTTAATTACTTGAATTTGAGAATAAAACTGCATTGAAAGTGCCTTTATGGGTATGTTTGGTAGTTGGGAGGGAAATGGAAGAGAAGTAGTCCAAAGAAAAGAGTATGTTAAAGAAGGAAGGGAGAAATGGTTAATTGTTTGGGGAAACTTTCTCCTCTTCGATCGCTCAAATTGTGGGAACTCAAGAATACAAGAGAGAGGGCTTTGGATTATTTTGGAAAGTGAGTTTGACATCATTCCCTTACTTTCCTAGACAAAGGGTTCAATAACATTTGCTTCCCCTCTATTAACAGCCCCCCCCCCCCAAAATAACCCCCACAAAAAAAAAAAAATCCAAATGTATCCAAAAGACAATGATTGCTGACCCGAATTCAACGCATGGAACAGTACTATGAAAACCATTCTAGTGTTTTGTGGCTCAACTTGGTTTACAAGTGTGCAGTTTTGTAAATGTCTCGCTTTATATCAGATTTGAATTGGTCTACATCCAATTCTGTTTTCTACTTTTTGTTTGCAAGTGAATTGTGCATCAAATATCACATGCATAGGAAAGTTGCTCCCATTCCCGCCTTTTGTTGAATTTTGTAAACAAAGGAGGGAACCAAATTAAATTGACACTGCCTGATTGGAATGTCTTCCATATGATGCTATTTTGCGTTTATGCTCGAGGATGTTGTATCAGATTCAATTGATTATTTTCACCGAGATATACTAAATTCATAGCTTCTATGATGTGATGTACAGGTTGGGGTGGACCAGGAGGATATGTTTATCAGAAGGCATATGTAGAATTCTTCTGCTCGAAGGAAAAGCTGGAATCTCTTGTTAATAAATGCAAGAGTCGACCATCTCTGACTTATATGTCTGTAAATAAAGACGGGAAATGGATATCTAATGTGGGCCCAACCAGTGTGAATGCTGTGACATGGGGCGCCTTCCCGGCCAAGGAGATTATCCAACCTACTGTTGTAGATCCTACTAGCTTCAAAGTATGGAAAGACGAGGCATTTGAAATATGGTCAAGAGGATGGGCTTCCCTATACGATGAGGCTGACGCATCCAGGAAATTGCTTGAAGAGGTTAGATACCATACACTTAGCACCAAAATCTCACATAAACGACAACATATTTTTAAAATTTGAAATTAACGAAATTGACTGCAAAGCACTGGTACTATATTTATAGTATTGGTACTTTAACCGTACTACGTCCAACTTCACATAAACAGCTTTTAGCTGAAATTCTATCCTTTGGTGGTATTAGTGCGTGATCATTCTTCTAAATCTCATTTTGCAGGCGCAAGATAAATATTTCTTGGTGAGCTTGGTGGACAATGATTACATCAATAGTGATCTCTTTGCTGTGTTCGCAGATCTTTAAGCTGAGCTTAAAGTATTATTAGCTTTTCCTGAGCTTAAAGTCTTTTCCTTAGCTATGCCGGTTGCTTGTCTTGCTTTCGTTTGTTTTACTACTATTCTGATAGTGACGAATAATGCTATGTTTTTAACTTCTTTGTGATTTTGATTTTTTGTTGGTAGAACTGATATTTTCTAGAACATGTTCTGAGAGCACGTTTTGAGAGCAAAAGACAAAAAAAAAAAAAAAAAAACTTGTTTGATTATCTTGTTGGCAAAATTTTTAATAATTATTCAACTCTACTGTTGCAACGAGCTTATTTCATAATAAAATTTGAATAGAATCTCCAATGGGTAACATAAATTTGTTCTCGTTTGGAATAGTTTATTTTTGGGCAATAAGTGCTTATAAATCGTGATTCACAGTATACGAGGTAAATATGTGAGAAGAGTTTTATCTCGACTTGCGTAATAAGGACTTATTTTTTAAGAAATCGTGATCCCAAACATGCCTAAAGTTGTTTGCATAAAATGAAGAAGGTAAGGTTAACATCAGAAAATAGATGGTCAAGCTGAATCCAGCCAAGCACTGTCTTGCGGGAACCATCTAACGTCAGAAATTTGCATAAAATAAACAAAAAGTTATAATTCATGCGGTAGCATTTCAAATCAGGTATAGATCTTACAGTAACATTTGAACACTTGGGCGATGGATAGAAAAGAAGGGCGTGCAACAAAGTGATTTTTCAATTGCATTATAGGTTCCATCATTTGGACCAAAATGGCACAATTTTCACATATGCATTGAGGCGCAGCAGTTGACTAGACATCAAAAGGTCAAGTACTATTTCAGTGCGGGCCACGAGAGTGGTACCAAATTAAAGCAAACTTTTAATTCTATATATGACCTCAAAATAATAGGGGTCAAGGTCGGCTAATGAGACCAAGGGAGATAAGCTAACTAAAGATTTTTCATCAGGATCTTAATAATGCCCACCTATTCCAGAGTTAGAGGCCCTGCCAGAGATGCCCACCACCAAAATCAAGTTTTTTTTATATCTTGACAATTGTATAAAGCTAAACATTCTTAGGGGTTGTATCCAAAACCTTGTTTAACGCAATAAAAAATATTTATAAAACTACAATGAATTATATGACTTACAAGTCAATTCCTAGTTACACAACTACATATATCGATAAAACATATTCCCTCTGGTCCTTGATATAAGACATAATTATCTAATTTGATTATATTAAAAAAGTTATATAAGTGAGTTAATGTGACATGTATTTTCTAAAACACTACAATCATTTTCCTTAATTTTCTCCTTCCCTCTTCTCAATGATTATTGTTGAGGGAGTATCAATAAGGGCAAATTAGGAAATGATTAACAAATATAAAAAATATGTCTTATATTTATGATCAATATCAAACTCCAAATATATTTTATATTAAAGACAGAAAGAGTACAACAAATTGTGGATAATATTGTTCATGATTTGGATTGCACAGAAAATATCTTTTGTCACCGGCCTAAGTTTTCCTAACTATAATTGTTTGGTTTCATTACACAAGCCAAACAATTTTTCAGCACTAGTCTCATTTGCTTCAATTCCTTATGCCCCGTTTGGTATTATGGAAGAGTTTTACGATGGAAGTAGAAGTGGTAATATACTAATATGAGTGGAATTGGAAGTAAAATAGGAAGTTGAATTGGGTTATAAAACACGTTTAGTTGAATGGTGGAAGTGAGATATAATTTTTAATTAAAATATGTATTTATATTATGAAAATACTAAAATGTCCTCCAACCGAAAAAAATCTTCCCACCTCTAGTTGATGTTAACCACCAACCTCACCTTCATTTGACCACCATCACCGCCGGGCCAAACGTCTTTTAGCAAAAAAAACCAGAAACAAAACAAGAAATAAAAAATGAGAAGAACAAACAAGAACCAGAACTAGATCGGTAATATAAATCACACCAAAATCTTCCCCGAACAGAAATCAAAATCAAAATTGAAATCAATGTATAAAATCAAAGTCTAAACCAAGATCCCAGAGGTTGGAGAGAGATCAAAATCTAAAAATGAGATGACGATAGAGTTAGTTCGTTGCCAGAGGGAGACGACAATGGAGTCATGTTCGTTGATGGCAGAATTGAGATCAACGGAGGAGTCATGTTTAAAATCATTTGTGCTCATTGTTGGAGGTAGACGATTGCAGATTCGCGTTCGTTGCCGAAGGGAGACAATGGTAGAATCAAAATCATTGACACTGGAGTCATGTTCGTTAATGGCTTGAATCTGTCATTGCTGTTGTAAAAAACACCATCGACACTATCTTCACCGTGGTGAAGGAGTAGTCACAGTCACAATCTACCGTTGTCCTTGCCATTTGTCATCGTCCTTGCCATCCTCCGTTGTCCTTGTCATGAGCAGCAACGTTTCGGGGGGAAAGGCTAAGGGGGGAAAAAAGGTCTGAGTCCCAATTCCATGAAAAGTGGAACTGAGTTCTTAGGGGGGTGGGATAGAAGTGATTTCCATCAATTTTGATGGAAGTGACTTGCATGAGGAAGTGGATTCCAGCCCACCAAACATACACATACACCAATTCCACTTTCACTTCCTTATCTCCAATTCGATACTACCAAACGGAACAAAAGGGTTTTAGAAATAGCTTCTCCCACAGTAATCATCATTCTAATACAGGTACATTTTTATGATTTTATATATTCTAACATTATCATGTTTTATTAACCATAATTATATAAATAGTCTCTCCCGTGGTAATCATCATTCCTTACAAACTTGGAATATAATTGATGACCTTATAAATGTCAATTCTCATTCTCATATCTTTTGCTCTCCTCCTACAAAAATTCACATTGATCATTGGATGGGACCCACTTAAAATTTAGCCTTTTTTCCCCTTCATCCTGCATCAAGTTTTCTCTCCCCACGTTGCCAATGGAGAGAAGCCACAAATTTATACCCAACCTGTTTACCGTGGTTTTTAATTAAAAAGTGGCTTTTGAGACGTTTGAATGTCATCCCAAACACACACAACAATCTTTTACAACGTCAAAATTTTGTTTGATTTATAAAACTCATAATTTAAGACACAGGATGGGGGACCCAACTCCCAAAACACTACACATGCAAAACGAGCAACATATATTTGTTCCTAATTTCCTTAATGATAGCAAAACAATTTCTAAATCTAGACTTTGTTGGATTCGGCTTCAACAGGGTCTAATGAGCCAAGGCCATTTGCATACCTTTGCTCAAAGCTAGGCATTCGGGCAATATCACTGAATCAGCTATACAATCAACAATCAACATTATAGTCTCTCAAGATTACTCCTAAACCAACATTTATCTTCTATTTTTTTTTTCCTGGCTATTGAATCAACTGTTTGTATTGCATTCTTTATTATAGTTAATGCTTTAAATAGAGATTATATTGAAAAAATAAATTAGTTTTTGCCTCATCAAGTGACTTATAATAAGGACAGTAACAATCTTTTGTAGAAGGTGCCTTATAATATAGAGCATATTTTTAAAAGATAAAATTAATTATTTGCTCCTATAATTTGTCTTAATTTTATTTAAGTAAAATACTCTGATCTCCCTTACATTTTGCCTTAATTATACAGAACTTTCCTCCATTTTTAAAACTTACACTTAAGTTCAAACCGTTAACTCCGTAAAAAACATTCTAAAAATATATATTTTTTAACTAAAATTTATATTATAGTAATTTTTATTGACTAATTTACCCTTTATCATCTCCAAGCCTAGTTTACTTTTTACAGTTTAAGAGCTCCAGGAAAAAACAACAGCCGCAACAATGGAGAGAAGTGCAGCGATGAAGAATCCCTGTAGCAAAATAGTCCGAAGCTTGTTGTTTTTATCTTCAAAAGTCACCAAATAATGCGTCGCATATCAACAGTTTTTTTTTTTTTTTTTTTCTGAAAAAATCATTATAGAATGTTCAAAAACTGTAATCCTGGTAATGGTAAGCAAATCGTTTACGAAAGTTCACGCTTTCATCGAAAATTGAAGTGGAGTCATATTTTCGAATGCTAGTTTTTTTAGTCTTATACGAAACTCTAATATCAGTAATGTATGCTTTCCTTACATTTACTCAATGCTAGTTTTTTTAGTCGTTTTCTTCTGATTTTTTTTATACATGCTTTACTTCTAATTTTATTGACTCTATAACGTTCAGATTATATCACTTTTACAATTTGTCATGTTTGGGCTAAAATAGGCTCGTTTAAATTATTTATGTAAAATCTCAAACTTATACCACTTATACTGTGTGGTGAAAAAATGTCTTTGAAATTTATTTTTATCCCCCAATAAATAAATATGATGAAAAATTAAAATTATAAAATCTTATATAACAAGAAATAATAAATTTTTATAATATAATAAAAATTAATAAATTTCATAATATATTAGAAATTTTGAAAAAAAAAATAGAATTATTGATTTCTTGTATAATATTTTTTTAGTAAATATAAATGTTTAAATAATTCTTATGTTTATTAGGGGTATTTTGATCAAAAAAGCGTTTATAAGTCAACAGTTGAATGGATAGAAATAAAATCTTCAAAATATAGGGGAGGTTTGTGTAACATATATTTTAATGTTAAGGAAGGTTTATATAGGTTTTGAAAATAGAAGGGAGATTTGTATAATTAAGGCAAAACATAGGAATGGTCAGAGTATTTTACTCGTTTAATTTTGATTCTTATAGTTTATTTACTTTTAAAGCATTCTTATGCTGCAATAATTCAAGGATGGAAGGAGATAGATAATGGTCTGCGGGAAATGAATTTCGTCCTAATGATATGCTTAATGTGCTAATTATTTTGCAGTGTTCGTTTGAGATAGCTTATTTTTGACTTGTAAGTGCTTATAAATCGTGATTTATAATATATAAGATAAGTATGCGAGATGAGTTTTATCTGGACTTACGTAATTATTACTTATTATCCTAAAATAAGCCATCCCAAACTCCCCCTGAGGAAGTTTTTATGTCTTCACTATCGAAGTTTTCACATCGGATTTGAATTCATCATTGTATGGGTTATTAACCAATTCCTTATCAATTTGGCCAATTTTTGTAGGCAATTTTTTCTTTTTAAAGGTTTATGAAAAAAACTCATAAAACATATTAAAATACATGACATGACCTTTTTTTTCAAGTGGCTCTCCTAAACCTAACACTTTTGTGTTCTTAAGTCTTAAACTCAGGATCATTGGTTATTGGTTAAGTTTGAATAAACTTATGCCTTCTTATCTAAGTGTTTGGTGGTTGTTGACCTTAGCATCGTTATTCGTTAACAACTAATAGAGGCTGACATTGACCAATAACAATATCAAAATATTTTGTTTAATTTTGAAAAATAACAATGATGGCAAAAAAATTGTAAGTGTACTTTATCCAGTAAAGCGATGAAAGATGAACCTAAATTCCCAACTAAAATACCGTATAAAGAGATAAAACGCATTAATCATTCCTGTGCGGGGAAATGAAGTGCGAAAAGACACATTTACCCTCAAACATATCTGAAATTTCCTCTCCAAACCGATTTCCCGTCATCGATGCTATTCGACTATACCCTAACCAAAGCTGTCGAGTAGCTTCTTCTGACGCGTTGGGGAGCGTTGCCGTGGGAACTGGAGGCGCCGGAGAGGGGAATACTGTCGCCAATGAGGTAGGATTTTATTTTTCTCTTATCTGGACAACTCTCTTGTTACTTTAGAACTCGCTCTTGCTACGATTTTGCTGCTGTAAACGTTTTATCTGCTCCTTCGTCTCTTGACTTTGTTGGTGCAATTTTCTTCTGTAAGCGAGTTTTCTCCTAATCTGTAGTACTTTCTCTGCATTGTCTGTTATTTATTGTGTTGGATAATTTCGCTACTGCGATTTTTCGTTTACTGTGTCTTGTTGTTTTTGTTTGGTGGCTTGGTGATGATACAATTTTATGTATTGAACTTATTTACTGTATCGGGTTGCATGATTTATGATTTATCTTAACCTGATATTGTTGACCCGGACAGCTATGCATGAAGAAACTGAAGTACTCATTACTCGCCTAGTGGTCGGGTGGTTAACATTTGTTCATGCTGTTCGCAAAAGGTCTCTATACCTGATGTTTACTGTAGCTATATTTAGCACTAGTCGATTATATGACTATTCTTGCACTCTTGACAACTCTCTTGGGGAGTTGGTGGGTGTATTGTTGTGACATTACATGTTTCAACCAAATTAAGATGTTTGGAGTTACATCTGTGTGCCTATGTGGCGTGCATATACTCAGGTATGATGTTTGAAAGAGAGGTAAGAAGAGGGAAGAAGAGAGGAAGAGGAGAGGTAGATAGGAGATCGAGAGAGAAAAAGAGAGATTCGTAGAATTCAAAGATTGGGTTAATCTGTCCAAAGGTAGCACATAATATCATTCCGAGTCCAAGGTCCTTTATTTATATACTAACCTAGGCTTACGGTCACTAACACACAGCTGCTCATAACTAACTTAAATCTAACCCGACTATCTCTCATGTTTATTATTATTTACATAAACAAAGTACATGAGAAATGTAGAAACAGGTGTAGCTTTGAATTCTAGCCCATCAATTTAAGATGGTAGGAAAAGAAGTTTCTAAGGTCCCAATCTAAAAAGACAACTGCATTCCATTCCAATTAACATGCATAGCAGACTACCTTAAAACTTAACTTTTTATGCTCCTACCAGAACTTTCTCTATTCGTCAATTTCAATTAATATTCCAATTAATTGCATAAAACTGCATTCCATTCCAATCAGCTTGCATATTAAACTACTGTAAAACTTCACTTTTTATGCTCCTATCAGAGCCTTTTCTATGCTCCAAACTGTGGCAAAAAGTTACCTTACGTTATATTCTTAAGTTGTTCAGTTTCATAGTGGTGTTCTTGCTATATGTACCTTGTAAAACTTGTTTTTACTTAATATCATTTTGTATTGAAAAAAAAAACAGTGGCAAAAAGTTATAATTCATCAAACAAACTGAGAAAACAGAGGTGTATCTCTCTATTTCTTAATTATATCAGAGGCAGAAATATTACACATATACTCCGCCAAGTAGGGTAAATCTACCATTTCAACTGATGAAAATAAATCCTGATTAAAATAGAAGATAAATAATTAGATAAGGGAAACTCAGTCTATTGGAATTGGGCCTTTGGACTTTAAACACAAACCATCCTCTAAATTCGTATTTCCTTCAGGATCTCTATGACTAAGAATAATTATAATCACTTTAGTAACTATAAGGGTGCCCTTTTCTTCACTAGGGCGATGAAGATACCCTTACCCAAGCTTGTTTTTCTAGTATTTCTCTCCAATGCTTATTGATATTTCATGTTCCAAGAGGGGTAACTCAAAGACAATGTAAAGAGACTAAGAGAGTACTTGTGATATTTTCTCTGTTTAGGGGTTGGTCAAAAAAAAAAAAAAAAACCAAATAAATAAAATGAAGGAAGAATCATTTGGAATTTGGGAGATTCATTTTAATAGTGAATTTTCTACACAAACAAGACATATCAAAGCTCTGAATCTTGTTAGGTATGTGGTGTGTTGCTGAAATTCGAAGAATAAAGTGACTGTGTTCCCTTTTCGGATATAGGTAATATGTGTTGAATGTGATATTTTCTTTGGGATTGACCAGTTGGCTGAAGTAGTGCCTCCATATGAATAAGAGCGAGCACATTCGGTTCTTTTATGGATCTAGCTTATGCAGTCCCTGCATAGTTACCAACATACAAATACTTGGCATCTGTTGACTGAGGCAAATGCGGAAGGTGCTTTTCCCTCTTGAAGTGATACGTTTCGCCTTTGTTAACCTCTCTATCCCTGATCCTCCCAGTCAAGTTTTGTGAAACCCTAATGATTGTTCAGTCTAATAGTTGGTCACTACTTCAAGCATTACGAGCTATCAGTTGTGTCCTTTTTTGTTTCTAATCCTGATCTTGCTTGTATTCTACGACATTCTATCTGCTATGTATGTATATTATTGTTTACAAGCTGATTAAATATTGTTCATGGCTTTTCACCCTTGAAACGTGCATGAGCCGGGCCTCTAACTATTGTCAACCTTTAGGGGTTATATATAGATGGCCTTGACTTTTTAGTTTTTTTTTATGGAGTTTAGGTTCTTTAGTTCCATATTGCATGCTTGCTTCACTTCATTGCTTATTGTTGGGATGTCTTGTTTAGAAAGTAATCTTCTTTTTTTGAAATGATAAATGTGGCACATCTTGTATTGTTTGAGGCGTATAGGTTGAAACTTGGTTCATGCTACTTGCTATGATCTTCTATGTTGGCCCTCAGTTTGTAGACAGTATTTTTGGTCTTTCTGCTCCTGCCCTCATGCAGTTTTTTTGTTGGTAAAATATAGCTAATGCTTCAATTTCATGCTTTCACTTCTCTAGCCCCTACTTGATTGGGCAGTCACCTTTTGCTTGTCATAGTTTGACAGAGTATTTCAATACCTCAATTAATCTCCCTCCCTCCCTCCTTTGCTTTAGTTTTTAATTTTCAACTTCAAACAGATGAACATGTCATGTTTGTTTGCGGAGGATTAAGAAGTCTCCTTTTTTCTTTGTTGACTTTCTCCTGTGATGCTTTGTTATGAAATCAAATTGGTTTGCTTTGCATGCTTACTATTCACTTAATGCAAATTGCATATGCTTTTCAGGTGTGCTAGTTGTAATCTCTTTGCTATACAGAAGACCCTTGTTCATAGGAAACGATTTTTTTTTTTTTTAATGTGTGGGGCCAGATGGATCCAGTTCCTTTGCATATTCAGCTTTGTGTTTGAAGGTTTATGGTAGTTTGCATTGTTTGCTCATGGGAATGAAATGCAGTAATTGTCTCTTTTGATTTGGACCTTAGAAACTTCATTTTCTTCACCATCTTAAATTCTTGGCCTAGAATTCAAAGACACTCGTTTCTGCAGTTCTTATGCACTTAAGTATGAGCATGCTGAAAAAGATATAATTCCTTGTAGCTGATGTTCATGGTTATGCTTATCAGAATTTTAAGACCTGCTTAGTCATATTTGAATTTTGAGTGATGTAGAATCTACTAATATCTCCAGTTTCATCTGACCTATGGATATGGTAATTTATGATAACAGAAGTTAGCACCCACCAATGTACCCAAAACGGTCTAACCAAGGTGATGGACCTGGTTCCAGACCAGTCCGCTCTAGTGATAGGATCAAGACGAGGCCGAACATTTATGGTCGACCTTACTTGTATTACAGCTCAAAGCACACCAGGAAAAGCAAGAACAAGAGCAGGACAGCAGCTTCACAAATTGCCAAGATGTTACGGCCAAGGGATCGGCCGGCACAAGATTCAAATGCTTCTAATGTATGTATATAAAATTTTAAATTTGAATAGTTTAACAAGGTGTAAATGCTTTGGATGATTTGATTTGCGTGGATGTATTTTAATCATTCAGACACGAAGTAGTCTATTTATGAATTACATTGATGGAGTGATTCTTAAATTTTCTTATTCATTAGCATTTGGTTTTTTTGGCTCATGCATTTACCTTTTTGCATGCTCATTTGACTATTAAATGTTTTTCATTCACAGATGCCATACAGTGTAAGCTATGCACGTGTTATAGATAAAGAAGGTTCAATAATCGTTTTCTGTCCTCCTGCCACTAGCTTTGCATTGAGGCCCCTATATCATATTTTCCTTTATGGTTGCCATCTTTCTTAACCTTAATGATGTAAAAGCTTCTAAACACTAAACTTTATTTATCAGGAAGCCCTGTTTTTGTCATTTCCTGACTGCAGGTTGCAATGTTTGAATATTTTTGGCTTTAATAGAGTTATTTTCTGTCCTTTTGAGATCAAATTTTGTCTGTTTCTTTTAGATGTTTTGGTAGCAGGAAATTAAAGCTCTTTGGAAGTTTATTCTCTTTGTTGGACTGTGTATAGATGCCTGTCTTGCATTAAGTGTCCCCCCTTAACACATTTAGGGTTTCTGATTTCCTTGTGGTTTTCATCATGGGTGTCCAGGTGACCTCTTGTTGATCTACAAGGGGATTGGAGAGCTTTGATGAGTTAATGTATTTTCTTCTTGTTTTTTTAATCACTTTACTGTTTAAGGATTTTTCTGCCCTCCTTTGCACTTCATATCTTTTATAGTAAGAGAAGTATGATTGTTTCTTTTCCAATTTTTTTATTAGTGCCAAGCGTACTTTGAAACTGCTATTAAACAATTTTGATGTGTTCTCTTTTGAGGAGAATCAGAAGAGTGAATGCTAATAATTAGTTCGTGTGAAATATCATGCAAAAGATTGCCTTGTGAGCATGAGGGAAATTTGGATTTTGTGTTTTATTGCTTGTGCGTCACCAAATTGCAGAAGTTATGGAAGTTTTTTGGCATACAATAACACAAGCAACCTTCTGCTTCAGTGGATATGATTATAAAGTGCTTTGTAAGGTTGCCTTTTTTTTTTCCTGTTTTAACTTGAAACTTTTAGTGATTATTATAACAATGCATGTATTTTTTGATTAAATGATTGAATTTATGAAAGGCTGGAGACAGCTAACTACAAATGTGGTTACTCTGATTATTTTGTTTGCCTAATCCTGCAATCCTTCGTCTATTTTTTCTTTACATTGCACTGAGATATGCCATTGTCTGAAATTAGTCAAATAATGATAATTTATGGTTTATTATATTATTTAAAATTTTTAGGATGTGCCTTTTTCTCTTTCATTCTCAGTCTGCAGCCACCAATCTTCGACGCTCAACTAGGAAGAGAAGGATTTCTGTAAATCTTGAAGGTTTCACTGACAGTTCTGGAGCTGAGGATGAAGACTTGATGGTGAGTTTTATACATTTTAGCTATAAAAGTTTGAATGGTATGCTTCGGTTCTATCTGAATGGGGCTGAGTTTTTGTGAGCTTGTTCCAGAGGCCCACATATCAACAACCGAGAAAGCAGATTGACCAAAGTGTTAGTCATGATGAGTTGAGGTCTCGCAAACACAAAAAAGCTGTGGAAACTAAATCAAACCCTCGGCGTGAAGGTCTGCGGCCTCGTCGTTCAAAGGCTGTTGTAAGAGAACCCTTAAATTCAGAATCTGATGATGAGCAAGGTTTTTCAGAAGAGAAGGTTGGACAGGATGAAACAGAAAATGGGAATGATTTGGAGGAAAATGATGCAGATGATGATCAGAATGAGATTGAAGGAGATGCCGAGGGTGAAGATGAAGGTGATGATGAGGATGAGGATGAGGATGAAGGAGATGAAGATGGTGATGATGAAGATGGTGAAGAAGAGCAGGATGGAAGAAGACGCTATGATCTTCGAAATCGTGCAGATGTTCGCAGATTCTCGATGGAAGAAGGGAAGGCCCAACCAAGGTCACCCCGAAGAGTGTTACATCAAGGTATGGGCACCAAGGTTGTCAGGGATGTCAGGAAGGGTGGATCAAGAGTTCATAAGCGTTATCGTTTAGCAAGACCTGAAGATTCTGATGACTCCATTCTTGTGGATGAACTGGATCAAGGCCCTGCTATTCCATGGGGTCGAGGTGGCAGCAGGTCTGGCCCACCATGGCTTTTTGGTGGACTAGACACACATGGAACAACAGCATGGGGATTGAATCTTGCTGCATCAGGTTGGGGTCATCAAGGTGATGCTTTAGCTACATTGACTTCTGGGATTCAATCTGCTGGACCAAGCTCAAAAGGGGGCGCAGATATTCAACCATTACAGGTTGATGACAGTGTTAGTTTTGATGACATAGGTGGGCTTTCTGAATATATTGATGCTCTGAAGGAAATGATTTTCTTTCCGTTACTGTATCCAGATTTCTTTGCAAGTTATCATATTACTCCACCTAGAGGGGTGTTGTTATGTGGGCCCCCTGGCACAGGGAAAACACTAATTGCGAGAGCTTTAGCTTGTGCTGCATCAAAAGCTGGTCAGAAGGTTAGCTTTTACATGCGCAAGGGAGCAGATGTTCTGAGCAAGTGGGTTGGTGAGGCTGAAAGACAATTGAAATTACTCTTTGAGGAAGCACAAAAGAATCAACCTTCAATTATTTTCTTTGATGAAATAGATGGGCTTGCTCCTGTGAGGTCTAGCAAGCAAGAACAGATTCACAATTCTATTGTGTCCACTTTGCTTGCTTTGATGGATGGTCTTGATTCTCGTGGACAAGTTGTTTTAATAGGGGCCACCAATAGGATTGATGCTATTGATGGGGCCTTGCGCCGCCCTGGTAGATTTGACCGTGAATTCAACTTTCCCTTGCCTGGTTGTGAGGCACGTGCTGAAATATTGGACATTCATACCCGTAAGTGGAAGCATCCTCCTTCAAAGGAACTGAAAATGGAGCTTGCTGCTAGTTGTGTAGGATATTGTGGTGCTGACCTAAAGGCTCTCTGTACTGAAGCTGCCATTCGTGCTTTTCGTGAAAAATATCCACAGGTTTATATGAGTGATGACAAATTCTTAATAGATGTCGATTCTGTCAAGGTAGAAAAGTATCACTTTGTTGAAGCAATGTCAACAATAACACCTGCTGCTCATAGGGGTGCAATTGTACACTCTAGGCCATTGTCTCTAGTTGTTCAACCATGCCTACAAAGACATCTAGAGGAAGCCATGAAAATTATATCTGATATTTTTCCTCCAGTTGCTGTTGCATCAGAATTGTCCAAACTTTCTATGCTTTCCTATGGTTCTGCTATTC
The DNA here is from genome assembly GCA_963855925.1 of Inga laurina. NCBI lineage: Eukaryota > Viridiplantae > Streptophyta > Magnoliopsida > Fabales > Fabaceae > Inga > Inga laurina. The sequence goes on along the minus strand of OY979702.1, from coordinate 61,362,463 downwards.
CACTTGTCTATAGACCTAGGCTTGTACTTTGTGGTGGTGAAGGTACCGGGCTGGTAATTATCTTGGAACCTTGTTATATTATGAAATCCTTTAGAGTACAATAACTGAAAGCTGAATATACTTACTACTCTAGTTTAACAGGATCATCTTGGGCCTGCAGTTTTACACGAACTGGAAAAATTTCCTGTTCATTCATTAGGACTTCCATCTCTCTTGTCGGATCCTAGTGCTAAGACGCCGGAGGAGGCTTTAGTACATATATTTGGTGAAGCTAGAAGAACAACCCCATCTATTCTCTATTTACCACAATTCAACGTTTGGTGGGAAACTGTAAGTACAGATCTAGCTATCTTAAAGATGCATGTTAATTAAATTAACTGAATCTCATTGCCTAAAGTTTCTGTTATTCGGGAAAGTTTTACAGATATACTAAGTTTTTAAGGTGTTTGCTACTAGGCCCTCCAGCTAAAATCATAACATGGGGAAGAAAATTTTTGAAAGGCCAATTCATGTGGTGCTGAGTCGTAAAAAGAACTTCAACTGGTCACCTTTGTATTGGAGAACCTTATAGCAAATACTAGAAGTTGTACCTAACGTTTTTCCTTTACCAGTTGTACTATGACTTCAATGCTGCCTGCCTGACCTTGGTTAATTGAATAACAATAATGCAGGCACATGAACAGCTCAGGGCTGTTCTCCTGACTTTGCTAGAAGAATTGCCTTCTGACATCCCTATTTTATTACTCGGAACATCATCAATGCCGCTTGATGAAGTTGATGAAGTGCCTCCTCCATTGTTTCCTTCTCGTTCAGTGTAAGTTTAATCTAATTTAGAACAAATACTTGATACTTGACTTCAATACCAATATTTTTTTGATTCTCTATAATAGCACTTTGGCCTTATGCAGTAAGTTGTCTTAAATGGGTTGTGATATGTTGTATAGTGCACATTAACAATGGAGTTCATGAACTGAATGCCCTTTTTTCTTTTTGGGTATTTGTTGTAATTGATCTTCTATTTACTAGATAAGACTTGGGAGTAATAATTGTAACTTTTGGATATAAAGCAAGTATTTGTTGAAATGTTCCCCGGCCACTATGCCATTTTTACTTTTCTTAATAAAATTTCTTATAGAATGATAGGCTAGAAATATTCAGTGCATTCACATAACCGTTGAATTCTCTGGTACCAACACCAGCTGCATGTGTTTTATATGACTAAGCGTGGTGAAATATTTAGCATTGCAAATGCTTGAACTTCCAGAACATTTTTATCAAGAATTTGTATATTTAACTAGTCTGATTAATATTTTAATTTTTTAAATGACAAAGCTAAAGCTGGCTTTTCTTAAGAATTTTAATTGCCCAATTTGATGTATTAAAATTATTCTTGCCTACACTTTAATTTTTGGTCATTTATTCACTTTGTTCTTTTTTCTTCTTTGGACAGCTATAACATGAACTTACCATCTACTGAAGATAGAACATCATTTTTCAATTGTTTGATCGATGCTGCTTTATCCGTCTCATTGGAGAGAACGAGCAAAAAATCCCAAGAAACAGATTCTCTTCCTGAACTTCCCAAGGCGCCAAAGTTAGCAGGTGGTATGAAGGTATCTGAGCTCAAAACAACGGTTGAAGCTGAGCAGCATGCCCTTCGCAGATTGCGAATGTGCCTTAGAGATATTTGCAACCGGTATGTCAAAAAGTAGTTTGTTTATGTCTAAAGAGGTTTATTGTATTGAGCAGAAACTATAATAAATTATAAGTAGGCATAAATCATTTTGATTATTGGCTTTGTTTCCCGTGGAATCTCTTAGCGGGGAGATAAATTTATGATTTTGAATGCTCTTTGTCGATTGAAATGATAATTGCTTGTGAAGGTGTTGGGTTGGGACTAGAGCCAGAATAAGAAAAAGGGGGGATATAGAAAAAATAACAAGAGGGTAGAAAAGGAGAGAGATGGCTAACAAGCCAAGAAAAATTCTATTATTAAATAATTCAAGAAACATGTATTCTCCTAGTACTGATTCAGATAGACAATCTGGCATGTTGAACTCTTTACAACTAAATGGCTGGATCAATTTTGTTCTATCTCAATGGATTTTTATTTCTTTATTACAGGATATTATATGACAAGCGATTTATTGCCTTCCATTATCCGGTATCAGATGAAGATGCACCTAACTATCGCTCAATAATTCAGAACCCGATGGATGTGGCTACCATACTGCAGCATGTTGATAATGGTCACTATATTACATGTTCAGCATTCTTACAGGACATTGATCTTATTGTTTCCAATGCTAAGGTGTGTCCTATGCCTTTGAGTCCAAATAAATACCCATTTGTCTAACCATAGTGAAAATGCATTGTGTTATTTTGTAACTAGGTACTATTAGTGCTGCTTTCAAGTGGTTGAATGTCTATCTTCTTTTAACGTGCTAATCAAGTCTCTCTAATTGGATCCATTTTGTTGTCCCCAACCCAGGCTTATAATGGAGAGGACTACAATGGTTCAAGGATTGTCAGTAGAGCTTGTGAACTCCGTGATGCAGTATGTGGACTATTTTTGTGTTCGGTTTTATATTAAAGTTTTTGTGTTTATTGGTGCCTGGGAAGTGACCCTTATCTCTCCTCTTGCCTCGTACCTGTTAGGTGCATGGAATGCTCTCACAGATGGACCCAGCCCTGGTTGCATACTGTGACAAGATTGCTGCCCAAGGTGGCCCAGTTAATTTGCCTGATGAATTCAGTGGTTCTACTTTCCCATCTTCTCCTGTTGTTCAGCTGGGAACCAGCATTCGAATGAGTGCTCGGCTTCGTAATGTCCAACCTGATGTTAATATGGATCAAAGCTATGAAGTATTGAAGCGGATGAAAAGGAGCACTGATTTCACACACGCAGGTGCTAATGCCTGACCAGTATTTGAACTCTGGGCTTTTGTTTTTTTTTGGTTTGCATGCATGGCTATGCTTATTTCACAGACATGTTTCCTTTCATGTCTTTTGTCAATTTTTCTAAATTTTTCTGTTTTGCTATATGCCCTCGTATATACTGATGATATCGTTCCCTGAAATTTGGTTTCACTAGCAGACGACAAGTCACGGCAAGATCCTCTGCCCCCGAAAACTTTACCAGAACAGCAAGCCAATGAAGTGGCTTGTGAAGGGCCTGAACCTGCTTCAGTTGATGAAAATCTACATGGAGCTGGTACATGTGAACGAGCGGATGATAGTTGCGGCGTAGATGTCACAATGTCTGATGCTGAGTTTTCCAGCCAAGTGGAGTCTGTGAAGCAGCTTTTTGTGAAGCGTAGTGAAAACTACAACATTCCGCAGCTTGAAAGGATTTACACTAGAATCATGAAGGGTATTTTTGAAGCCGAAGGCAAAGGAACGAAAAATCTCAAAACTTGGGTGTTGAAGTTTTTGTTTACATTTGTAGAAGATGATGCAAATTTCTAACTTGGGTTTGCCCTCCTCTTCGATTTAGAGAATTAGTGAAAAGAGGGGGTAAAGAGAAAAGAAAGAGAACAAAGAACTTTACTGTAAAGGCCGGAATTTTATGTTTTTTTCCCTTTCCTTTGCCCAATTGACTTTTCGCATATCTTTCCTTTGCCTAACAGAAAAAACCGTAGTTAGTTTTGGGTTGATTTCACCCCACTTAGCTCGATCAACATAAGCGGTGGCTGATCCTCTTGTTTAATGAGCACTTATAACACATGTTACCCTCACAGGAACACTCAAAAGTCAACCTTTTAAATCCAATTGATTTTAATTATGCAATATTGACATTTATAAATGAATAATTGAGTATTATTGATGCGAATTAATTGGTAATGTATCCTTAATCTATGTTGATAATGGTCAACTAATAGTCTGCCAACCAATAGTGTCACTCGATAAGTTAGTAGGATTTAAGGTTTTTTTTTTTTTTTTTGAACTAATAGTATCAAGTGATGTGAATTAATAGTCTTGCCAACCAATAGTGCACTAATACTCTTAACTGCCTTTTAATAAAGATGAATTTAAAAATGCTGAAGATTTTAACTTCAGCTAAGAACCATGGTTCTTTTATGAAATTTTAAAATTTTAATATCCTTAACTGTTATTGATGTTCCTATAAAATCCTTAAGTGTCAGTCCCCCCCCCCCCCCTAATTACACCCCTTATTGCTCAATTCCAGTTATATCAAAAAGTTTAAATCAATGTTTTAAGAAAAAAATGACTTGGAGAATACATACCAGAAGTAAATTTTCACACAGATATGCTCATAGGTATCGAAAGATATCCAGGGTAAAGATCGTATATATAATCTCAATTATATTTTACAGCAAGACAATGATGTATGAGATGAAATACTTCTTTCGTCACTTAACAGAGTTCTTTTTTCATTTTGTTTTGATGAGAAAAGTTTCACATTAAATAACAAAGGGTTAAGGTGCAAAAATACTTATAAACTTTTCTTAAAAGTACATCAAACACCATAAATTTTTTTTAGGTGCAAAAATACCCATGAACTTCTCAAAGTGCGGCAAAAATGTTAAACCGTTAATTGGTACAAGCGTCCGTTTTATAGGACCCACAATATCATTTTTTGATGTGTAAAAATACCCATAAATTTTTCTAAAAAGTGCACCCAACACCATAAACTTTTGAAAAGTTTATGGGCATTTTTGCGCACAGAAAAAATTTTGTGGTGTTGGGTGCACTTTTTAAAAAAGTTCATGGGTATTTTTGCATATCAAAAAATAATATTATGGGTCCCACAAAACAGTCATTTGTACCAATTAACAGTTTGATATTTTTACCCCATTTTAAGAAGTTCATTGATATTTTTGCACCTAAAAAAAGTTTATGGTGTTAGATGCACTTTTGAAAAAAGTTCATGGATATTTTTACATATTAACTCAATAACAAAAGTAAAACAAACAATCTATTTTAGTATGGCCCTCACATCATCTAGTAAGTAGTAAAGGATGTCAACCTTCTGCTTCAATCTTTCTCCACTTAACTTCTTTTACAAAACTGATGTTTTGTTAATTCCCAATTCTCCTGACTTTACCAACTTTAGTTGTATAGTTTTTTTCATTTTAAATATAATTGATCCTTTTATCCCAAAAAAAAAAATCTAGTAAACTCGTTTGGAATAGCTTATATTTGGATAACAAATGCTTATAAATCGTGATTTACGGTATACGAAGTAAGTATGTGAGAGGGGTTTTATCTCGGATTGCGTAATAAGAATTTATTGTCTAAAAATAAACCCAACCAAACACACACTTTCCAATGGACCACACTCTGCAACATAAGTACCTTAACATGAGATAATTTAGCAAGTTTGCAAAACAAAGGTACGCCAGTTGAGTTAGTAAAAAAACTGTTGCTGCAAAATGAAAGACAAAGCTCTCCTAAGGGCTAGAAGCTGTAACTGTAATGGGCCTACAACGAGGGTGACCATCCATAATAAGTCCTAACAAACTACCAAACTAGCAAACTCTGGAAAAAGAGGAATATGGAAGCTTTTTTTGGACGAAAAAGAGAAATATAGAAATAAATGTTCTAAAGCATTGGCACACAAAAATTATACTTCGTCCTTTGTTAGATGACCTTGTTTTAATAGAGAGGTGGTAGGTAGTTAACCGAGTTTTAGATATAATTAGTCAATATATGTTTCCAAAAAAATCTAAATTATTAAAGCTTGTTGGTAAATCATTGCCTTTTTTTAAGTAGAACTATTGGCATATTCTTCAATTTAAAATGTAAAACTCAATAATAATTTTCGTTTAAAACAAAAATATTTTTTCAATTTAAAAATAAATAAATAACGAAGTTTTCTAAGTTTCATATGTTTATTTATTTAAATCAAAATTAAGGACTGATAAATTAATAAAATTAAGTTAAAAATTTTATTATCAAATTAACATATAATACAATTTATTAACTTAAAATTAATAAATTAAAAATGAATTAAAATAGATTAAAAAAATTCAAACCCTAACATAGTTTTGATTATAGTATTTTGTTTTCCACCATAAATCTTATGTTTAAAATAATTCCGTTGAAGATTTAAATGGGAGATTAAATATTTAATTGTTATTAACCCGTTGAAGAAATAGTTCCGTTGTGGCGGGGCGGGCAATTTATTTCCTAATTCAGAGGAGCAATGGGAAGAAATAGTTACGTTGTAGCCGCGGGCTTTTAATTTCCTAAATCAGAGAAGCAATTTGAAGAAATAGATCCGTTGTAGGGAGAGGGGCCTTTTAGTTCCTTCCTAAATCAGCGAAGAAGCTTTTTTTCAGTGTTTGCCCCTTCGAACTCGTAACTTACAGGTGAGATCCACATGCTCTGATCAGCAAATCCCAAGTCCATTGGCAGCGAAGCATTTCTTCACTTCAATTGAGTTCCGATGATCGAACATTCTTGTTTCCCGTTTCATTCGCTGGAAACCGTCATGTCTATTTTGTGCACTCTTATCGTGCAATGTCAGGAGCATCTCTTCTTTTCCTTTTCTTATTTTGGTTGTTGCTTTGTTCATCATTGGCCTTTGTTGAAGTAATTTAATTTTTTTTTAATTTTTTCTTTTAATTCAGTCAGACAAAAATAACGACTGGGTATCCTTTATGGCGACGATTTTATAGCATCTATTAGAAGAGGAAATGTGCATGCAGTTCAGTTCCATCCTGAAAAGAGTGGAGGCAAGTTTTTATCTTCTATATCATAATTTGATTTCTGCTTCATTTTGTAGAATATGTGCACTTGATACCTAAACCATGTACAAAACAAGAATTTTTAATGTTCTGCAACTAATAGTTGGTCAAGCAGGAGAGAAATTGAACGACTCGATATTTTGTTTTTTGAACTCGAAACTTGCAGGTGAAGAAGGGACTCGCGATGGACGAAAATGGCGGGACCAACGTTAATGCCTCTGCATTTTTGCCGTAGTCCTCTGTTCTGCACATATCATCCATTGGTAGGTTGGTTGGATACTTCGATTGATTGACCAAGAAAATTCCGGTTCTATTATCTAACTTTAGTATTTTTATTTTTTTCCAAAAGTAATTTCTATTTCTTTTTCCTCTTTTCTGCATTATCCTGAATTGAAGTTTGGACTTCGGCTATATGGATTATTTTTCCATTCGTCTGGTTTTTCTTACCATTCTTTTTCTTTTTTGGTTTTTTTTTTTTTTTGGGCGGAGATGTACAGGACACATGGAGACAACAGGTAACTGGTGGGAAGCTTAGGGAAATCACTGAAGAATCCAAAAGCTTCGCAATTGGGAACAAGGGTCTTGTTGTGCTCTTTGTGCATACCGCAGCTGGTGAGCTGCAACGGCAAATTAGATCCTCGCATGCAGAGAACTTCGATTTTTTATCTGTTACTCGGAGTGATGCATTGGGGGGTTCAACTGGTCAGCTGGAGCTCTATCGACTGCAATTGTGGATGGTTGGATGGCAGGACTTGCGGCTCCCATGCCTCCCAACACTATCAGCTCTTGGCCAGCTCCTATTTGAATATTCAAAGTGTGATTATTCTTCTCAACTGCAGCACTTGAAGGTATGTGTAATGTCTAAAATGACTCTTCTGAATTCATATGCCATTACAATGATTTCCTAATTTACTTGAAGAAGCCCTGTACTATATATTGGGAAGTATGTTGTGAGTTTGAGTACTTATCATCACATCTGGTAAATTAGTCTCCCGATGATGGAAATAGCATTTAATGCTGATGACATTGCAGATGGTTATTAATAGCCTCATGAGTCTGAAGTATGCTCCTAGCATATTCTGCTCATTGACTGAACCTTTTCCTCCCTCTCTTCCATTTTCCGCATTTCAAACTCTTGATCTGAACCCCGTGTGAGCCAAAATGTTGCCGCAGAGAATAATGCAACATTATTTTCTCTCCCTCTCTCTCTACTTACTAATTCAGTCATTAATTCAAGTTGCTCAATTTTCGCTATAATGCTGTCCTACATTACCATGGATAAGCTGATGTAGAAATATGTAATTAATAATGAATGATTAATAAATGAATAAAATGCATGTGTTTTGTTCAACTGATTTCTCTTTTCATCCACGAAGTTCTGATGATATTTACATTTTAGATAATTTGTTGGACGTGTGTCTTATGACATTTTGTTGTCAGGATGTTGCTGGTACGTTGGCAACTGAGGAGGCTGAAGGTGTTGCACAACTAACCAAGTTGCATTAAGCTCTTGAATCTGTTGATCACGAGAGGAGAAAGGTACTTTATTTTGTTAAACTATATTAGCTTATTTTTGCCTTCAGATTTTATCTATTAACTTGTGTTGCATGTATTAAAGTTCGTTGATGAATTAAATTGCAGTATCTACCATTGGTTTACTTTATCAGATATTGATTGCAAGAAAAGGGCGAAGAAAAATACCATCACTGAATAGAGCTTAATATTTACTATTTATACAATGGTTCTTGGAAACTGCACTGATGACAGAAGGAATTTGGAATGCTATTGGATATTTGGGAACTATTTTTGCTGCATGGCACCAAATTATTTTATAAATCACCCATAAATGTACTATGAGTTTTCTTTGGAATGAAGGTCCCAAATTTTTAAAATAAAAAACAAATTCTATAGTTGGTTTAACTTTTAGAAAATGCATCATGTGCTTTATCCAACTTGCATTGAAAGCTATATGTTCATTCTGAAGAAATTTATTTTGTTTGTGTCTTATGAAGGTTAAGAAGGAGACGAGTAGAGCTAGATTTTTGAAGTGTTTCTATGAGGATTACGGACGCATAACATGGAGGAGCCGGTTGTCCAAGATGCAGCTTATTTAGCCCGGTTGTTCCCTTTCTCTTTACACTTTTATATTGTGTTGTTTATCATTTGATTGGGCTGGATTGATTGCATATTATATCTGGGGTTCTGTGTGCTTCATTTGCTTTTATGTTATGCGAAAAAGGTCAAAATATTTCAAGAAAACTGAAAAAAATTTGTTTTGGATGTGAGAATTGCAAGTACGAGGCAATTCTTGGTTTGGATGCATTCTTGAATTGATGAGTGATCGATCGTGTGTTGAGTAGAAAAGCTACATGGCAGCAGTTTTGGCTTTAGGTGATTCCTAAGTTGGTAGTCATGACCCAGTGAGGTGTTTGGTCCTATTCATATTCATTTCATTTGTGTAGCACTTATCTTTTCCTTGCTCTAGAACTCGGCTTGCATCTTGTTTGAGACCACATATTTGCATTTGCTAGACATGGAAATGAGAAAGGCATTCAAGTTGTTTGTGGCTAGATAGGAATATATTTATAATTTATTTTTTGGTTATGGGTTCAGATAGAAAAGATAATTTAAGGCTCAAAGTGGTTAAGCAACGGACGTAGTAATAATGCATCAAAGCAGGCGATTTGGATAGCTATAAACAACATGGTATGAAGTATTTATTAAGTTTTTTAAGGACCTACCATGTTGTTTATAGCTAGATCCAAATCACCTTCCTTGATGCATTACCACATCCATTGCTTACCCACTTTAAGCCTCAAACTATCTTTTCTTTCATAACCCAAAGCCAAGAAAAAAACTTATAAATATATTCCTACCACGTTGAGGAAATTTAGATTGTTGAGAGTCTTACATCTATGTATGGGATAGATAGAAATGCATATTTATGTTTTATGGCCTATTCGCTTTGATTGGTTGTGGGGAGTGTGTATATCCTGAATATTCTGATACATGCATGAATCTCTAATATTCATTGTTGATTGTGATGGTTAAGTTGATTATATCATGAAGGTTAGCCTTAGAAACAGGTAAGTTAAATGCTCTGCGATCATTTAGTCTTCAGTTGGATTTTGTGAATATCTCACGAGAGAGATAGCCTTGTTGGAAGGATCTTTGAGCCTATATTTCCAAAAATTGTGTGATTAACCTCCTTCGCCGGTAACTCTTCAGAACTTGTTTTAGTTCTTTTTATGGCTACTTTACGCATGTGCAATTCTTTAAAATGATAGAGGCATTCATATTCTAAACCCATTTTATCCCAAACACAAGCCACAAATATCATTATCCTTTGCTACCCCTTTGAGCCTATCACTTTTCTTAAATTCCATTATATTGTGGTGACTTGTTGTGCATGTAAATATATTGCTAGGCATTCTTATTTGTCATTTATTAAACTACATCTTGTGGTATAGTTGCTGTGATTGAATTATGTGTGGGATGACCAAAAAAATCAGAAAAAGAGAAGCTGTCAAAAAAGAAATAGAAAAAGAGAAGAAAAAAAGTGTAGCTCCAAAGAGAAAAGGAAAGAGGAAAAAGGAAAAAGGCATCCCATAAAAGGGAGAAAGTAGCCAAAGAAAAATATGTAGCTCCTCAAAAGTGAAAAAAATGGCAAAAAAAGAAAAAGAAAATCAAGAAAGCTAGGGGGGAAAAAAAGAAAGAGAAATGAAGGAAAAAAGAAAGGCATCCCACCAAACTATCTTGGTTAGCAACATTATCACTACTTGAATATATTATATGACAAATTTCGGATGCTACGTAGTTTTTTGTACATGCATAAGAGTTACCACCCCCATCATCCATTCCACATGGCCCGTCTCCAAAATTACAAACGGGAAAGACCTCTTGATTCTTGAATGCACATGTAGGTGGTGGTAGTAATTAGAATTATTACAAGCCTATGGTAGGGTCTAGCCTAGGTTGGTTTGAGGGAAAAAACCCATAAAGGTGAGATGAGCGAAACACTTACATCCTTGAGAGACTCTCTCGGTTATATTCCTCTTTCCCAATTGTGTTCATAATTTGATCTCTTTGCATTATTATCTGTAACTTTTGCTAATTGGAAGGATATAATTGGTGGATTGTCACTTTTATGGTCGAATATGAATGAGTGCATGCTTGTAGAAGATATTTTAGGATAGTTTTGTGCTTTGCTAAGGAGTGCAAAAAAAAAAAAAAGCCAAAAAACATAGAGAAGTTGAGAAAAAGGCGGGAAAAAAAAAACTAGAGAGAGAAGTTGAGGAAGAAAATGGAAAAAACAAAAAAGAAAGAGTATACACTTGTTATTTATGCATATTTCCCTTCATTTGCTAAGTGGTTGTGAATTCTAGGCCATAAATTTTTTGTATGCTTATTCTTTCTGTCCCATGATTTTCTTAATGACTCTTGATCCATGTTTAGCATTTGATTGTTAGTGGTGGAGAACCTAGAGATAGCCAAGCTTATGGAAAGGGGATTAGATAAGGTGGTTTTTTCGAGTGTAAACACAATCCCAGACTCTTTGATTGAGCGGGCTGAACACTTGCCATTGGTGAGAGATTGTTAGCTTAGGTTCACCTTGTCTGCCATGGTGCTTGGAAACTTGATTCATGTGAAGTTGCTTTGATAGGAAAGATGTTGAATTACCTTGGTTTGCCTTTGCTTGTGACTCTTATATTTCCATTTTTTTTCCTTTCTGTTTGTTTGGTCGGTTTTTGTCATTTCTTTACTGTCATTTTGTTGATGTCCATGTTATCCAATTGTGTGGGGGAAGGGGAATCGTTATTTATCTCTTAGTCTCTCCTTTCTATTTTCTCTTTCTCTCTCTTTCCCACTCTCTTCTATATCAGCCTATAATTGTGCTACTTGTTGTATTCATTTCTTTTTTTATGTTAATTGCTTGATTTTGTACAATGGATTGTTGCAGGAGAGGTTGAAGAAGGAAGATGAAGAAAAAGAACACAAATAGAAGGAAAGGTTGATGCTTACCATTATACTATTATAATTCTTCTTAGTTTTTCAACCTTTATTATAGGGAAACTAATATGTTTCGTTTGATGGATTGTTGTAAGAGAGGTTGAAGAACGGACATGAAGGAAAAGAACTCAAACACAAGGAAAGGCTGAGGCTTACCTTTTTACTAATATAATGTTTCTTAGTTTTCCATCCTTTATTCTATATAAACTAATCTCTTTTGTACAATGGATTGTTGCAGTAGAGGTTGAAGAAGGAACATGAAGAAAAGGAACACAAACATAAGGAAAGGCTGAGCTTACCATTATACTATAATGTTTCTTGGTTTTACAATTGTTTGTTACATGGAAACTAATCTGTTTCGTACAATGGATTGTTGCAGGGGAGGTTGAAGAACGGACGGGAAGAAAAAGAACACAATCACAAGGAAAGGCCGAGGCTTGCCTTTATAGTAATATGATGCTTCTTAGTTTTGCACCCTTTATCCTAGATAAACTAATCTCTTTTGTACACTGGATTGTTGCAGGGAGGTTGAAGAAAGAGTATGAAGAAAAGGAACGCAAGAAAGACAAGGTTGAAACTCACTTTTAAACTATTATACTGGTTCATAGTCCCCCCCCCCTTTTATTCTTTACAAACTAATCCTTTTTTTACAATTGATTGTTGCGAGAGAGGTTGAGGAAGGAACAAGAAAAAGATCACAAAAAGAAGAGGTGGACTATCACCTTGGTACTATTAAAAAGGTTCTTAGCTTTCTAACATTTTTATTTGTGAATAATAACCTATTTGTGTGTCTTATATTTACCTCCAATGTCTAGTGTTCTACATTACTACGGATAAGCTGTTGTGGAATACTTAATAAATGAATAAAATGCATGTGTCTTCTTCAACTGATTTCTCTTTTCATCCACGAACTTCTTCTGATGTTTACATTTTAGATAATGTGTTGGATGTGTGTCTTATGACATTTGGTTGTCAGGATATAGCTGGTACGTTGGAAAATGAGGAGGCTGAAGATGTTGCACAAGTAACCAAGCTGCGCTCAGCTCTTAAATCTGTTGATCACAAGAGAAGAAAGGTACTTTATTTTGTTACATTATTATACCTTATTTTTGCCTGAAGATTTCTTATTCCGTTGCATGTATTAAAGTTCCTTGATGAATTGAATTGCAATATCTACCATTGCTTTAGTTTATCAGATAATGATTGCACCGAAATGGAGAAGAAAAATGCCATAACTGACAACAGATTTTTATTTACTATTTATACTTTGTTTCTTGGAAACTGCATTGATGAGAGGAGTCTGGAATGCTATTGGAAATTTGGGAACCTACTATTTTTGGTTTATTTGCTTCTCCTAATTTTGGTTTTCAACAGTGATCAGAAAAAGCCTTAGCTTGTCCTGTCTTGGAAGTTGGTTGGTTTATGAGCATCACAGACCATCATAGTAAACGACTCAACGTTCAGATGTGTTAATCTTTTTCTATTTTCCTTATGCTTCACTTCTGAGAAGATTTGAATGATGAGAGAGGCCTGTTTTTGGTCAATTCTTGGCAAATCGGTTGGGTAATTTGGGTAGCCTTCTTCTTCTGCTTGTGTCAGTTGCCATTACTTGCCCGTATTTTGTCTTTCAGGCCTTGTAGGCTATGATGCTAGTAGAAATTTAAGGTTTGATTTTCTTGTGACATTATTTTATTGCATGAAAGTACATTTACACATGACAAATGGACAAACACTCCTACTAACCCTAAAAGTTTAACAATTTTGTTTAATCACATAAGGATAAGTCAATCTGAATTAAAACCAAATACTTAAACTAATCCTTAATGTATGGAAATGTTATCTTAAAGGAACTAAAAACAAATAATCCTAAGTTGAAGTATGATATAAAAGTAAAGCAAATAGAATAACTAAAAATAACGTAATTAAAAATCAGTTTTAATTTCCATCAAATCATTTGTTTTTTTGTGACCTATGTTCTTCTGTTAAGTTACATATGCAAGGTTACTGTTATAAGCCGGTTTTGTGCTCAATTAGAGGAATCTCACCACTTTCTTATAAAAGTTCACTTTTCATGTATTGACATTGTTTACTTCTCATGATCAGGTTTGAAGCAAATGAGAAGTGATGCCGCTTTGGTGAAATTGGATGATGGGGGTTCACAAATTCAAAGTCTTTCAATTGTAGCCGAAGATTCATGATTAGCATCCCTCATTGCACTTGATGGCATATTAAAGCAAATCAAGGTCCTTTTCTTGTTCAAATTTACCTTATTGGACATAAGAAAACAACTACTTATTACTCAAACAACTTATTTTGGTTGGGCTATTCATGCTGGATTTTTTAATGATTATTATTCGACAGTTTATTTTGCTGCTTGACACTACAAGGGGTTTGATAAGCAACTCACAGCACTGCTCTAGAAGTAAACTAATCTCTTTTGTACAATGGATTGTTGCAAGAGAGGTTGAAGAAGGACCATGAAGAAAAAGAACGCAAACAGAAGGAAAGGTTGAGCTTACCATTATACTATAATTTTTATTGGTTTTACAATTTTTTGTTCTGTGGAAACAAATCCTTTTTGCACAATGGATTGTTGCAGGTGAGGTTGAAGAACGAACAGGAAGAAAAAGAACACAATCACAAGGAAAGGCCGAGGCTTGCCTTTATAGTAATACGATGCTTCTTAGTTTTCCACCCTTTATTCTAGATAAACTAATCTATTTTGTACAATGGATTGTTGCAGGTGAGGTTGAAGAATGAGCTCTAAGAAAAGGAACACAAGAAAGAGAAGGTTGAGACTCACCTTAAAACTATTATAATGGTTCTTATTTTTTTTTACTCTTTATTCTTGACAAACTAATCATTTTTTGTACAATTGATTGTTACAAGAGAGGTTGAAGAAGGAACAAGAAAAAGATCACAAAAAGAAGAGACGGACAATCGCCTTGGTACTATTATAAAGGTGCTTAGCTTTTCAACCTTTTTATTTATGAATCATAACCTATTTGTGTGTCTTATATTTACCTCCAATGTCTAGTGTTCTACATTACTACAGATAAGCTGTTGTGGAAATATTTAATTAATAATGAATGATTAATAAATGAATAAAATGCATGTGTCTTGTTCAACTGACTTCTTTTTTCATCCACAAACTTCTTCTGATGTTTAGATTTTAGATAATGTGTTGCACATGTCTTATGACATTTTTTTTGTCAGGATATTGATGGTACGTTGGCAACTGATGTTTACATTTTTTAGATCAATAATAGCTCTTGTGTGTCTTATAATTACCTCCACAGTTCAATTCTGTGAGTTGTCAAGTTCAATTACAATTTAAATATTACTGATTCTGTAAAAAAAAAAAAAAAAATTCATTGGTTGTTCTTGTTCTTAGGTCGCACGAGATGAAGATCTTGCAGAGCAGATTAGAAGGGTTATACATTTTGACGTTCTAGACCTGAAAAAGTTAGGAGCTTCCGCTTCCAAAAGCATATGCTTTCTAACATGTTCAAGGTACCATCTTTAACCATGCTATTCTGACTGGGCATGCTCTGCTGCAATGAAATTCAATTTATTGTTCTATGAACTATGAACCTTTAAAGCAAGGGAGGACCGATTTCACTTGTCCATGATATGTTTTTGTAGTTTTTCAGTTGTAAGAGAGGATCAAATTTTTGTCTATGATTTGTTTTTGCTCTAATGAACTTGCTTTTTTCTTGGAAAATTGATCCAGTTTGTACAATGGATTGTTGTTGGAGAGGTTGAAGAAAGAACCAGAAAAAGCACAAAAAAGCAAGGGCTTAGACTCACCTTTGTACTATTATGAAGTTTCTTAGCTTTCCAATTTTTTCTTGATCAATAATAACTTTTTCATGCTTCTTATGTTTACTTCTAGAGCAGTGCTGTGAGTTGCCAAGTTAACCTACATTTTAAATATTATTTATTCTGAAAAAATTCAACTTGTTCTTAGGTAGCATGAGATGAAGATCTTGATTATCAGATTAGAAGGGCTATACATTTTCACTTTGAAGACCATGACAAAGTGAGGAGTTTCAGTTTCCAAAAGTAAATGCCTTTTAACATGTTATGTTCAGGATAATTATCATTATCCATGCTCTTCCTACTTGGCATGCTCTGCTGCAATGAATTTCAATTTATTGTTCTATGAACTATGAACCTCTAAAGCAAGGGAGGATCCATTTTGTTAGTCCGTGAATTGTTTTTGTGCTAGTTCAATTGCTTTATTCTTGGGAGACTGATTCATTTTGTACAATAGGTTGTTGCAGGTGATGAAGAGAGAACAGGAAGAAAAGGAACAAAAAAGAAAGGAAAGGTTAAGGCTCACCTTTATACTATTATAATGGTTTTTAGTTTTTCAGCCTTTATTCTGAGAAAACTAATTCATTTTGTAAAATGGATTGTTGCAGTAAACATTTAAGAAAGAACATGAAGAAAAAGAATACAAAGGAAGAAAAGTTTGAGGCTCACCTTTATACTATTATAGTGGTTCTTAGTTTTTCAACATTTATCTTGATCAATAATAACTTTTGTGTGTCTTGTATTACCTTTAGAGTCCAGCGCTCTGAGTTGCCAAATTAAATTTCAATTTAAATAATACTGATTCTGGAGAAAAAAATTCACTGGTAGCACTTGTTCTTAGGTGGTAAGAGATGGAGATCTTGCTTATCGGATTAGAAGGGATATGTACTTTGACCTTGTAGATCATGATAAAGTGAGGAGTTTTCGTTTCAAAAAGTAGATGCCTTTTGACATGTTCAAGGTATCATCATTAACCATACTCTTCAACTCTTCTGCAAGAAGTATTCTGACTTGCCATGTTGTGCTTCCTAATTTTGGTTTATTGTTGATCTTGCCTATTTAGCTCCTTTGACTAGTTTTGAATCTTGATAGTCATACTTCCTTTGGAAGTGTTTCTGTTTAATTGCATAAAGTTGAGAGCAGACCAAATTGCTATTCTAACGTAATATTCCTTAAGCCATTCATTTATGACAGTTAGGGGGCAATAATATCAAGAAATATTCACAAATAGGGAGCAATCTCATTATTGACATTCCAAGATGAAATTAAACTAATAATATGAATGTTGTTATAAATGTTATAGCTTTCTTGTTGGGACAAATACTGTACATACGTCATTGCAAGCTCAAATTTGGATCGAGCATTCTGTACCATTTGTGTTCCTGGTTTTTCCTTTCTTGAGTCTTGACTTCCACGTTTTCATGCTAATAAATGGAGATCAGTATCAGTTTCTGGATAATTTCTACATTAGTTAACTTGTTTTTTAACAAAGACTTGATGAGTGTTAGTGACTTTAGGGAAAAGTAGGGTTTTTGCTTCTTACTCGGAATAAATGAGCATTGAAGTTGTTTCTACTATGAGAGTTTTCATAAAAAGAACTAAAAACTGGATGTGGAGCTTATGATGCTTTGATTGGAAGAAGATATATATTAATTGCATAAGCCTCCGCTGTCTACTAATTTTTGGACAGTAGTATCGGTTTAGTAAATATACAATACAGGCTATGATTGTTTCCTGTTCTTCATAGTGCGTTTTTGGATTACTATTTTTCATAAGTTTGATCCTTCAGTTTGTTTACTTTAATATTTAAAATGCACGAGGAAATCGGCCATTAGAATGATTGTTCATGTGATTTTTCCTCCTAATTTTGCTCCAAATATGATTGGATTAGATCTGAATTTTTATTGAGAACAATGTAATTTGATTCTAGGTGTGTGGTGTGTAGCTAACCTGGTACAGGCCAGAGGGAGAAAGAGAAGAGAGAGAGAGAGAGAGGAGTGAGTATAGTTTTCAACAGAGATCAATCGTTACACGTATCTCTTTTTAATAGGCTGGTTGACTGCCTAACTGACTCTCATTTCCTTACGGTAGTCTATTATACAATGCCAACTCATCAACTAATTACCAAATCCCTCACGTGACACGTATCAATTACTCCCCCCCATAAAGAGTATCCTTGTCCACAAGGATAGTTGGTGATGTAGACAAATCAACTGAGTCGGAAATTGACGTTGAGTGGAAGATAAGTCTTCCCAAGTTGAATCCTCTGGTCAGGAATGGCGCCAATGAACCAATAGTCGAGTGACTGGTAAGTGGCCACATCGAACCAATTTACTACCCAAGACAGCCAAAGGTTCCATCACTGCTTGTCCTGCTTAATCAATCAATGGCAAAGAAGAACTCACCACTGCACCAGTACGAGGCGAATGCTTCAGCTAGGAAACGTGAAAGACTGGATGCATCTTAGTACCAAGGGGTAACTCCAGCTCGTAGGCCACCTTGCCAATCTGACACAACACCGAGTAGGGACCAAAATAACAGGCCACTAAGTTATGCAAGGAAGTATTGTTGAGCAAATTCGGCAAAAGGGCTGCAACTTAAGAAAGACAAGATCGCCGATGACAAATTCGCGTTCAAATCGATGTTTATTGGCCTGAGTAACCATCCAATGCTGAGCCTTTAGAAGATTAGCCTAAAGTAGGGGTGTTCAAAGTATCCCGGTCCCGGTTGTCCCGGCCCGGTCCCAGATTTTTTATCCCGGGAATTTCCCGTCCCGGCCGGGACCGGGACCGGGAAAACCCGGGACCGGGATGTAAAAACCCGGGACCGGGACCGGGACCGGGATCACACCTTGTGATCCCGGGAATTCCCGGTCCCGGGTTTTTTTTTTCTTTTTTCCTTAAAAAATAGGTTATTATTTTATTTTTGTATTTTTTACCCCATAAATTAAGTTATCATTTGATAAAATGTATATCACATATTTAGTTAGAGTTAAATTGTATATATCGTGATACAAATCCTAACTATATAATGTATAAAGATAATAACAAAAATGATGAATGTGATAATAATATGTTATTTTTCAATTCTAACTCAATTTATATGATTTTTATGACATTATTAGGTGTTAAATAATTACTTTAAACATTAGATTATAAAAAAATTTAACTAATATAATTATATTATTAAGACCGGGAATTCCCGATCCCAGTCCCGGGAATTCCCGGTCCCGGTCCCGGGAATTCCTGGTCCCGGTTGTCCCGGGAATTTCCCGGGACCGGGAATGAGATCTCGATCCCGGGAAATCCCGGGACGGGAACCGGGAATGGGTATTCCCGGTCCCGTCCCGGGATTTGAACACCCCTAGTCTAAAGCAGCTGCACTGTGATTTCTCGAGAAACACATAAACAATCCACGACTTCATTGGTAGAGTCGCCAGCAAAGTAAGGAAGGTGAGTAGGTGGAGCAACACCATAGACAGTTTGAAAAGGGGTCATGCCAATTGCAGAATAGAACGAAGTATTATACCGTTATTCCGCTAAGGTAAGCCATTTAACCCACTGTTTGGGAAAATCGCCCGTCATATATATCAATGATAGCATTCCAAACAATGATTGAGGACCTTGGTTTGGCCATCCGATTATGGGTGGTACGCCGAGGAATAGTGCAGCAAAACCCCATATAGGGTGTGTTTGGGATAACGGTAGGAAAAATGACTTATATAATTCGGGCTTATTAAAAATGACTTAATAAATAAGTCAATATTTGTAATGTGATTTATGTTTGGATGAGCGGTTGAATAAGTGATTTTTCATAAGTGAAAATGTGTTTGAATTAGCGATTGAATAAGTGCGTTTTTAAAAGTAAAAACTTGAAGGGTATTTGTATATTCTTCAAATTTTAGATAGATCATATATGCAATATCCAACAGTAACATATCATTTGGCCCAAGAAGATATCTGAAAATGCAAACTTGTAACTCCCGAGATGAAGCCCAAACTAAGAATGGAATTTCAGAAATTATAATAGCATAAACACATTGTGTTTCAGTCTAGTATGCCACCAGAGCAAATAATTCCCAAATCGAATGCGATTAAAATAATACATAACTAATTGGGATCATAAATTCTGTACAAGTTGATCTCTAATCCTGTCACGAATACGATTCATTCTGGTTGAAGATGTCGCAGCAACATTGGACGAGGAAGCCGCATCGTCTACAGTATTATCATCTTCCTGAGGCACATCGCCAGTTTCTGCTGTGCCGAAATTAACATCATTCGGAGAATTTCTCCTAATAAAGTTATGAATGGCCATAGTTGCCACAACTAAGCGGACTTGCGTTTGGTAGCTGTATTTGCGCATTTTTTGCAATAATTCGAATCCATTCTTCCACACGCCAAAAGTCCTTTCAATAGTTGACCTCAAACTGGAATGATAGTAATTGAAGGTTTCTTGAGCATTTGCAAAACCAGGTCGACGTTGAAATTCTGGCAGGTGATAACGCTAACATCTGTAGGGACCAAGATACCCAACTGGTGTAGGATAGCCAGCGTCGACCAAGTAGTATTTGCCTAATAAATGTCTCAAATCATTTTGAAAGTGTGAGATTAAGCAAAGTGCGCATTGAAAGTAATTAAAACTGAATGGGATGAAAATATACCTGTAGGTGGATGAGGGAAATTCTGAGCTGGATTTGAGACAGCAGCTTGAAACATACAAGCGTCATGTGCAGAACCTTCCCAACCCGCCAACACAAACGTAAAACACATATCCCAATCGCGTACAGCCATTACATTCTGTGTTGTATATCCTTTTCTCCTGATATATCTTTCCCGGTTGGGACCAGTGATCACACACTTGATGTGAGTTCCATCTATTGCTCTAATAGCATCCTTAAAGTAGGGATAATAGCGAGGATCTTCGAGTATTTTTGGGTGGCATCCTTTGAATTCAGGATCAGAGGGTTTGATATTTTCTCGAGCTAGGCTAAAACAAGCCTGTAGCACCATGGCAATAGCCGACTAACAGTTTCCCCTGAATGCTGAAACAAATGTTGGACCATCCTGTTACCGACGCCGTGGCCAACTATGAGCAAAAACATCGCAACCATTTCTTCAACTCCGACATTTCTAGAATCTCGTAACCCATGTTCGACCAATTTACTGCACAACCGGTAGAACACATGTTTTTCAACTCTAAACATGTCATGACATTGTGTTTCATGCTCTGCCAATATTTCTTGAACAAATAAATGACCGGATGTTTACTTGTTTTACGAGGTTCTTTGCACATGAAAGGAACCCAATATTGACACACCAAAGCAGTTATTTGTTCATATTCTGTTATCTCTTCATCGATAAGAGCTAGTATCCGAGAGTCATTGTCTTCTTCCTCCATCCAATTTTCCATTGCAGATGTAACCTGTGCATTGGATTCAAACGTATTTAAACCTGTCCATCCAATTTTCCATCCAATTTTCCATTGCAGATGTAACCTGTGCATTGGATTCAAACGTATTTAACATCATATGACATTT
Source organism: Inga laurina (assembly GCA_963855925.1). NCBI lineage: Eukaryota > Viridiplantae > Streptophyta > Magnoliopsida > Fabales > Fabaceae > Inga > Inga laurina. The sequence continues at coordinate 61,341,382 of OY979702.1, read as the reverse complement.
CAGTCAAAGTTATAATATATGTCATAAAAGGAACGTTGGATTAAAACATACATAATATATATGCGAAATTTGCATTGTTGGTCTACTAAAAACAAAAGGACAGTCATGCATAAAATAAACACTAAACTAATTGTAGGCATAAAGTTCATATCAGCATCGATAGTCAAGAACATAATCCGTAGCGACTCAATCAAGGGTCGTAACCATATAACGCAGCCACGCAATCAAGCAATCCTTGTCCCGCTTAACAAGTGACAAAAACGTGTCCCGACTAGTCTTGTCCATAATCAGCCTGACACATCGGACTTTAAAGTTCTCATCTTCTTGCACTTCTCGAAGCTCAAGCAGGTCTTGAATAGCAGTATCAACACTCCTTCCTTGAATCTCACTGATGGTTGTAGCTCTATTCTTCGATGCTTCTGCCATGACACTGACCGCATCCGCAATTTGCTTTGCCGCTGGCATCTTCTGCTTCTTTTTCTTCCCGAAGTTATCAACTCGTCTCCGCTTTCCCTGACTTCCAGAATTAGTTGGAACAGAGGATGCGCCTGGATCAGAGGGAGGGGTTTGAGTTGATAACCCAACGCTCGCTAGCTCATATGTCACTCCTGTGCTAACTGCCGGGTTAACTCCAAAATTCTCGTCCTCGCTGTCCCCTGAACCTTCCTCCTCATCCATAGTAGGTCGGTACACATCTTCTTCCTCTGCATCCTGTGTCTGTGTCTCTATGAAAGCTGGACTTATGTCCCCACAAGCAGATCTCCCAACTCGAATCAAGAACTTAGAACTTCAGGCTATCATGAGTTTTCTTGAAGCTCTCAACCCGTCTTATGATACTATTCGTTCTCAGATTCTGTCGAGTCAAGAGCTTCCTTCTCTTGAAGATGTTTTCTCCCGGGTTCTTCGTGCTGATCGCTCGATTCAATCTCCTGTTGATCCAACTGCCAATGCTCTAGCTGGGCGCGGTCCCTTTGAGAACAGGAATTATGAGAACAGGAATTATGGGTACAAACAAAATAACAATTCTGGCGGTATTATATGCAATTACTGCAAGGAACCTGGCCATATTAAGAAAAATTGTCGAAAATTACAAAATAAACAGCAGCGTGATCAACAGCGTGACCTTGCTCATATTGCCCAAACACCTGGTACCTCTGATTTTGGATCTTCCTCTGCAGGGGCCTTAGCCACAGGTACTCTATCCTCTGGTCTTACTACTGCTTCAACTAAGTGGGTCATTGATTCTGGTGCCACCGATCACATGACAGGTAATCATCACTTATTCTCTTCATATGCCCCTTATGACCACCCTTCATCCATCTTTGTTGCCAATGGTTCTCCTGTCCATGTTACTGGCTCCGGCACTGTTCAACCTACCTTATCCCTCTCATTATCTTCTGTTCTAAACGTTCCTGATCTCATCTTTAACCTTTTATCTCCAAGTAAACTCACTCGCCAATTGAACTGTTGTATCTCACTCTTTCCTGACTATTGTTTAATTCAGGATCTATCGACGAAGCAGATTATTGGTAGAGGCTATGAATCTGGTGGACATTACATCATTGATGATCAGGTTCCACGTTCTGTTGCTTGTTCTGGTGGGTCGTCTCTTTTTGAAGTTCATTGTCGTTTAGGTCATCTGTCGTTGTCCTCCCTCCGGAAATTGTACCCTCAGTTTTCTATTGTGTCTACTTTAAATTGTGAGTCATGTCGTTTTGCCAAACACCATCGTGTTCATTTGGCACCTCGTGTCAATAAACGGGCTGCGTCCCCCTTTGAGTTAGTACATTCTGATGTTTGGGGTCCTTGTTCAATTCTGTCTCAAACTGGTTATCGTTATTTTGTAACTTTCGTTGATGATTTTTCCCGAACCACCTGGCTTTACTTAATGAAACAGCGTTCTGAATTGTTTACTCATTTTCGTCATTTCTGTGCTGAAATTCAAACCCAGTTTAATACTCCTGTGAAAATCTTACGAAGTGATAATGCAAAAGAATATTTTTCCTCAACTTTCACCGATTACATGCAAAGCCATGGTATTCTTCACCAATCCTCTTGTGTTGATACCCCTGCTCAAAATGGTGTTGCTGAAAGAAAAAATCGACATCTCTTAGAAACTGCACGAGCTCTCATGTTTCATTCCTCTGCCCCTAAATGTTTTTGGGCTGATGCTGTTTCTACGGTTTGTTTTCTCATCAATCGCATGCCTTCGGCTGTTCTTGGTGGAGATATTCCTTACTCTGTACTGTTTCCCAACTCTAAGCTATTTCCTGTTGATCCTAAAATCTTTGGCTGTGTTTGTTTTGTTCGAGATGTCCGTCCAAGTGTTAACAAACTTGATCCCAAGTCCCTGAGATGTGTTTTTCTTGGCTATTCTCGAATTCAGAAAGGTTATCGGTGTTACTCTCCAGATCTCCGTCGTTACCTTGTGTCCACTGATATTATGTTTCATGAGTCCTCTTCTTTCTTTCAGACTATGTCTGTTTCTAAGTCTCATTCTGTCATGGAGAATTCAGATGATGATATCCTGGTTTATCCTGTCCTTCTCCCACCAGTATAGGCAGATGTTCCGGAACCTGAGCTCATCATTGAAACTGATGTTACTAATGATTCACAGTCGCCACCTCCTGCTTCGCCAATTGATTCTGTTGATGTCTCCCTAGTTCCTTCCTCTGTTTCCGCCGATCCTCCACTTGCAGTTACTGAACCACGTGTTCCTGCTTCCACTGTTGATAATCTTGATGACCAACCCATTGCACTTCGTAAAGGTACACGTTCACATCATCCTCCCAAACGATATGCTGACTGTATCTATCCTATCTCATCTTTTGTCTCTTACCGGTCTTTATCAACTGTTTCATCTTGTCTTGTGACCACCCTTGATTCCATTTCCACACCTAATAACCTTCAACAAGCACTAGCTCACCCTGGTTGGCGTGCCGCCATGGAAGAAGAACTTTTGGCATTAGAAACGGCTGGTACCTGGACTCTTGTTGATCTCCCTCCAGGCAAGAAAGCTATTGGATGTAAGTGGGTATTTGTTGTTAAAACTAAGGCTGATGGATCATTGGAACGACTGAAAGCTCGCCTTGTTGCCAAAGGATATGCCCAAACTTATGGTATTGATTACTCCGAGACTTTCTCTCCTGTTGCCAAACTCACTTCAGTACGTCTACTTGTCTCTTTTGCAGCAACATGTCATTGGGATCTGCATCAATTAGATGTTAAAAATGCTTTCTTAAATGGAGATCTTCTGGAAGAAGTTTATATTGAGCAACCACCTGGGTTTGTTGCTCAGGGGGAGAATAAGAAAGTGTGCTACCTACGGAAGTCATTGTATGGTCTAAAGCAAAGTCCTCGAGCCTGGTTTGATAAATTTTGTAATGTGGTCAAGAAGTTTGGGTTATGTCAAAGCAAGTGTGATCACTCTGTGTTCTACCAACAATCTGATACAGGCATGATTCTTCTCGTAGTATATGTTGATGATATTGTGATTACAGGAAGTAATTGTTCTGGAATCTCAGAACTCAAAATCTTTCTGAACTCTCACTTCCAGACAAAAGATTTGGGATCATTAAAGTACTTCCTTGGTATTGAGGTTTTGAGAAGTAAGAAAGGTATTCTTTTAACTCAAAGAAAGTATGTTCTTGATCTCTTAAAGGAGACTGGAAAACTTGGAGCTGCACCAAGCAGTATCCCCATGATTCCAAATCCCTTTCTAGATCTCGATGCTAGTATGTTTGATGAGCTTCCTGATGATTTGAAGAAGAAGATTGATCCAGAGAAATTAAAGCCATTTCCATTTCCTGAGAGATATAGAAGACTTATTGGGAAACTGAATTATCTAACAGTAACTCGTCCTGATATAACCTTCTCAGTCAGTAGGCTTAGCCAATTCATGGCATCACCAACAGTGGCACAATGGGAAGCTTTAGAACATATCTTGCATTATTTGAAAGGTTCTCCAGGTCTTGGTATTCTTTATACAGATTATGGGCACACTAAAGTCGAGTGTTTCTGTGATGCGGATCATGCAGGATCTAAAGCCACAAGACGATCCACTACTGGTTATTGTGTGTTTGTTGGTGGAAATTTGATATCTTGGAGAAGTAAGAAACAATTAGTTGTGTCAAAATCAAGTGCAGAAGCAGAATACAGAGCCATGTCACAGTCAGTACAAGAAATTGTGTGGGTATTTCAACTCTTGAAGGAAATTGGCATTACCACGATATTGCCTGCAAAACTATGGTGTGACAATAAAGCAGCACTTCATATAGCTTCAAATTCTGTGTTCCATGAACGAACAAAACATATTGAGATTGATTGTCATTTTATTCGTGATAAGATCAAAGAAAATGTTGTATCTACAGGGCACGTACGATCCGATGACCAACTGGCAGATCTTCTGACAAAAGCCTTACATGGGACACGGGTTAAATATCTTTGTAACAAGTTGGGCATGATCAATATATATGCTCCAACTTGAGGGGGAGTGTTAAGAGTTAGAAGTCAGACTAACTCCCTTACCGTCAGGATCATGTTCCTTACACACACACAAAGTCTACATATTAGGCAAAGTTAGGAACCGCTGGTCTCTTTCCCATGTGAGCTTGCAAGTTGTGAGTGATTATTTGTATATATATACCTAGATGTAACAATAGAAATGGTAAGGAATAAGATTTATTCACTCACAATCGCAACCCTTGCGATATTCGATTTCATATTAAAGGCCCCATAACTTGTTAAGCCAACGCAATTGCTCCGGCGATACTGACATTTGCTCCAACAAGTGCGTGAGGGGAATAGGGGTGTACATGGGCAGGGCTGGGCAGGGCGAAGCCCTTGCCTGATGCCCTGCCCGAAAGGTCACTGGGCTGCATTTTGTAGCCCGATGCCCAGCCCTGCCCGGTAGAAGCCCGGACATTTTCGGGCTGGGCATAGCGGGCTTCGCCCTGCCCAACACTTATCAGCCCAAGCATTCCCTTACATTTACTTAAATTTCCTGATTCAATAACTCAGATATATCAAGATCATATCTTCCGCATCTTCCATTAAACTAACGATATACTCTTTCCTAAGACAAAGATGCAAAATGTCTCGACTCAACATATCAGCAATTGGCATCTCAATTTCTAAACAGGAAACACTGAATAAGTAATAATAAGTTCCATAACAATCAAAGCAAAAACCAAATTTCCACCAAATTCAAAGCTAACAGCTCCCATATTACATCAAAAGGAGGCACAGCCATAACAAATAGTCAAATACCCATAGTAAAATAATTAAATAACATCCACAATCCAATAAAAACAAGGCATCAAAAAATTGTAATTAAAGCCTTGTAGTTGTGCAAGTGGTTCCATCAATCCCCCAAAACTAACAAAAGGATGAAGCAGCTGGAATTACCTACAAGTAAGCAAAGAAGAAAGTATGTAATTATGTACAAGGAAATTTACATTTACAAGTAAATTTTTAAAGCTTGCAAATTACTTACTTGGCAACTCATTCTTGTAAAATCATCCTTCAATCACCAAGTGCAGTATCTAGGAAAAAAAATAAAAGCACAATTACATTACAAATTATGAAGTAATATATATGTTCAGGTGTGTGTGTGTGTATGAATTTATGAACTTCAAAATAAAAGCTTACTTGCAAGCTGTATGGCATTTTCTGTCTCATCAAAATTATCAAACTCACGAAGCTTTTCAACAAATTCAGAGAGAGATTGCCCAGATTGTAGCCAATTTTGGCTACAAATCAATGCTTCTGTCATTTTAGGAGACAGAGAGCTCCTATAATGATCAACCACACGTCCTCCTGTACTAAAGGCAGACTCAGAAGCCACTGTGGAAACTGGTATAGCTAATATATCTCGTGCCATGTGGGAGAGAATTTTGTATTTTTCAGAATTAGCTTTCCACCATAACAGTATGTCAAACTCAATTGTTAAAGGAACTTCATCTCTTGAGTGAGTTGCAATATATCTATCCAACTCAGTTTGAGGATCTGCTGAGGATTTTTGTTTCATACATTCCAACCACTTATGACCAGGATCCTCTTCCTCATTATATAGATCAATTAATTACAAAAAATATACACACGCACGTACAAATTGTGCAGAACTGCAGATAGCCATATATGAATGATGTTCTAAGAAATATATATATATATACACACACTACAAAAGCTTCAGATTATCACAGTGCAAGTGTATGGAACACTAAAAAAGCTTCAAATTATCATAGTCACAGATCTGACTTTGAACCTATCTCAGAAAAAAAAAGATAATCAAAACAATGTTCTGAGAAAAAAAAAAGGAAAATCAGATTAACCAAATGATAAAGAAAGGATCTACCAATCTAGACAAACTACTCCGATAATGAGAAAGGGAAGGGTTTAAGAAAGAAAATAATTACCTTCAGATTAAATGAACTTCTCACCGATCTTCAGTCAGAGAATAGCACAAGGACAAATTACCTTCAGATTAAATGGCGGTCGAGGACTCGAGGAGCTAAAGGAGCGGCTAAAGCAAGCAAATAGAGAAAGGGAATCCAAGGGGAGTGCGACAACCGACAGACGACAATAGAGAAAGGGAAATAGAGAAATAAGATTAAGAACATGCATAGTGCGTAGTGCGTAGTGCGTAATGGATGAAATGATGAATAAAAGTAACTACCTACCCCACCTACTAAAAGTTAAAATATATAATATAATATAATTATATAAACTAATATATTTAATTCATATAAAATAGTATATATATATATTTACTGGGCAGGGCCAAATGGGCAGGGCGGCATACCCTGCCCGGTGCCCGGCCCTGCCCATAAAAATGCCCTGCCCAATTGTACCCAATTTTTTCCGGGCTGCTTTTTTCTGGGCTGGGCAGGGCGATTTTTTTTCGGGCCCGGGCGGGCGCACCGGGCTCCTGGGCTTCATGAACAGCCCTAGAGGGGAAGATGATCTGTCCAAATAGTAAATGTGCGACCTACCAAATAGGAACGCCAAGTTTTGACTGCAAATACCTCCGCTATTAGCTCTCGCTCATAAGCTGATAGCACTCATTTTCGAGGACTCAGAGCTTTGCTAATAAGAGCAATTGGGTGACCACATTGCAATAATATTGCACCTATGCTCGACCGCAAAGCATCACACTCAATAATAAAACACTCAGAAAAATTAGGAAGAGCGAGGACCAGAGGAGAAGTCAAAGCCTGCTTGAGGGAGACAAAAGCAAAATCCGCGGCTGAAGACCACTAAAACTTATTAGCCCTTCGCAACAAATCCGTCAACGACTGGCATAAAGACCCATAATTCTGAATAAATTGGCAATAATAGCCTGCGAGGCCTAAAAAACTACGCAAGGCCTTCAAGGAAGTAGGAATCGACTAAGAATGTATAGCCTCTAACTTGGCAGGGTCGGCTTGCACACCCGCTGCTAATATAAGGTGACCAAGATAATCCACCTGCCTTGCCCCAAAAACACACTTTCTTTAGCAAACAATTGGTGGGAACGTAAAGTAGACTGGGCAATAGTCAAATGCGACAAATGGGAATCCCAATTAGGACTGTAAACGAAAATATCATCGAAAAAGACTACAATCAACTTCCATAAATAAGCTTTAAACACCGAATTCATTAACCTTGAAAGGTTGCAAGGGCGTTCATGAGGCCAAAAGGCATGACCACAAACTCATACAAACCCTCATGGGTCCTAAAAGCGATCTTATCAATGTCATGTAGGTGCATATGAATCTGGGGATACCCCACACGTAGATCCAACTTAGAGAAATAAGATGCACCATGAAGCTCGTTAAGCAATTCCTCGATCAATGGAATTGGAAATTTGTTCTTGATCGTCTCATTATTCAATTGTCCGAAATCAACATAGAAATGCCAAGACCCGTCTTTCTTATGGACAAGAACCACCAGTGCAGCATAAGGACCTGACACTCAATCTCGTCTTTTTTGTAGAGGACTGTAGCGATCGGGTCAACAACTAACTGGTTTAGAGGACTGCAGGTGAATCTGATGGTCAAAATCACTTGGTGGCGGCAAAGAAGTAGGTTCGGCAAAAACGCCTGTAAAGGAGGCAAGAACATACTGCAAGTCACACTGGTGAGCTGAAGTCAACTCGGAAGATTGGCAAAAGAACAGAGAAGCCTCACAAGCCCTTGGTATAAGAAAAGAGTGCTGGTCACATGTAAGATCTCGAAGGCTTATCGACATCAACTGTTGTTTCCAGAGCATCAACTGCATCCACTAAAACGTCCTCCTCCTTCTCTTGAACAATCAACATCATGACCTGTGAGTTAGCCAAACGGTGGTAAGTCACAGAGTTAGTAAGTGGCTATATAAGTGTACATTATTCAGTAATAAAGTACGGATCATTACATTCTCTCTTCACTCACTCTCTCTGGTATTCTCTGATTCTCTGTTTTCTAATTTTTAGTAATAGAGTTTGCCACATTCCTGCTGCATTCCAGAGAGCAGATGGGTTTACCAAAGCTATTACTAAAACTGATTTTTTCAAGTTCAAGAAATGGTTGGGTGTTGAAGATGTCCCTTAGATTGATGGGGAATGTTAGAATATTAGCCTAACCAAGTCTGTTAGTATTTAGTTACAGAAGTTAGTTAGAGTAACAGAATTATCATTATGTAACCGTGGTTAGTTAGCCAAACGGTGGTAAGTCACAGAGTTAGTAAGTGGCTACATAAGTGTATAGTGTTCAGTAATAAAGTATGGATCATAACATTCTCTCTTCACTCACTCTCTCTGGTATTATCTGATTCTCTGTTTTCTATACTGTGATTCCTAGTATACTTATCATTATACTAATAACATAGGCCTCATCGAGGACGATCTTCCATTTCTTTTTTAGACAACGAAACCACTGGTTTCTTGGCAGAAGAACTCAAGGAAGAAGACGAAGAGTAGTAGGAGTGGTAGCTAGGCTCGTCACGGATGGTTTAGGTGTTGTGGTCGATCGAACAGAGGTTGATGAAGCCGGATATGACAAGGATGGCCACGACCACAAACTGGAACGAAAAGAGAGTGTAAAGGCAAGGGTGCTCCAAACATTAATGGTTCGCTCTTGTATACGCGTCATCTGCATCATATTCGCCAAAGTCAGAGGTTTAAAAGCATCCACCGAGGATTGGATGTCAGGACGAAGACTGCCTTAAAAACAATCTATAGCCACAGCGTCGGGAATATCGACCTCTGTTAAGAGATCGTCGAAAGACTCGATGTACTCCTCGACGGTCGACGTTTGCAACAACTGTTTCAATTGTACCATAGGATTAATATGTCTGACATCGGTAAATTGAGCCGCCATGTGAGAAAAGTACTCGTCCCATGAGATTCCATCATCTTCTCGAGCCTTCATAAAAGTCAAGTGCCACTTCAAAGCTTTGCCCTCCAAGTGAATACTAACCAAACGAACTCACTATTCCGGTGATGTTGCATCCACGGCAAAAAACTGATGGCAGCGATAGGACCATCCTCGGAAATCCACACCATCAAACTTCGGAAATTCGACTCGAGTTTGTTTCGTCAGTAGAAAATAATTCTGACCAGTAGCGTACGACCCGAACTGAATATTAGGATGTTGGTGATGCGATGACAAGGAGCCACCGTTAGCATCGCCCTATCCCGGTTGAACTAAGACGGCCACGCTCGTCGTTAGCTCACTAACGAAGCTTCAATACGAGACATTGACGATTGCAGATCTGTGATAGCTACGGAGTTTTGATCGATCCGCTGCTCCAACTCGCTGAAACGTTCTGCCGATTGAGTTTCCGGTGCCATCTCCTGAAGAGGCGCTTATACCAATTTGGTACAAGCCACAGAGAGAGAGAAGAGTCAGTGTATTATTTAACAGAGATCCATCGTTACACACGTCTCCTATTAATAGGCTGGTTGATTGCCTAACTGACTCTCATTTCCTAACAGTAATCTGTTATACAATGCCAACTCACCAACTAATTACCAAATCCCTCACGTGACACGTATCATAACCACATGTCAATTTGATTGAATCTAAACCTACCACCTCCACTAGTCACTTGTTCTTAGCCTAACTAATTTCCTATTTTTGTTGTCACTTTTTTCTTTTTAAGCTTTCTTATTATTTAATTTTCATAATTTTTTATGGATTAAATATAAACTTAAAATGCAATGCTAACTTTCAGTTGGGAAACATATGATTTAGTGCACAAAGTACAGAATCTCTTTTTGCTAATTGACTTTTGCTTTTTGTTTATTTATTTTTTTTTTTTGGCTATGTGGTAAGGGCATTCTCAATTCATTTTGCTCATCAACTAAGATTAAGGTTGCATTCTATTATCCTCATTGACCTGGTGCATTGTAATCCTCATAGTGCTGGCCTTAAGGTTTGAACCCAAGTACTTAAGGTAGGGATTGTACCTTCTTGATCAGTAGGTTTTGCTCATCTTTCTTGGCGGCAGATTTAAGTAATGTTTGATGCTTTCAATTTACCACTCCTATCTTTATTTGCATTATCAGCATGCATATAGGATAAAAATTGGAGCTCATGGAATATGTATAACTTTTATTTCTACAATATGCATGTTGTCTCTGAATGCAACGAGGTTTGTTTTATGGTTGCCCTTTACAATAATGGTGAGATCAATATGGCAAGTTAGGGCTACCAAGGGAGAATGACAACTTAGAAGAACTAGAAATATTTGACAGGTGAGAAATTTAATTACTATTGAATACAAATTGTTGCCTGTGTCCAAGTTTTCCAGGTTTAATGCTCTGGTTGAAGCTGTATTTTTAGTTTTCTTTTCTATGGTCACTTAAATAGTTTATTGTTGTGCTAATATCATATTCTAATTATTGTGAATTTAGGGCATTGATTGAATATTAGCATGCAGAGGAAGCACGAAATGTAATTTAGAAATTGAATGGATATAAGTATCTTACTCAAACTATTTATGTCAACCAAGCTTTCTGTAGTGGACCTAATAATGGGTCAATCAGAAGAAAGAATACAAGGTAAGATGGATTTTTTAAAATTTAATTAATATTTGATCATTTATTATTATTATTATTATTATTTTATGTTATATGGGTGTTAATAGTTTTATACTGATCGCATCTCTTTCTATCATGATATATAGAGCATTTTATCTGAGTTGACTATTAGTTTGGTTGAAATTACTCCCATCTGCTTACATTTAATAGAAAGAGTCAAAAATGGGGTATTGCATAATGTTTACTTCTCTTTTGGCAACACCACAAATGACTTGTCCAACTTAATTTGAGCAACCCTTAAGTGAGCTACAAAGCTATTCTTTTATATCAGGGGACAAATGCATAAAACGAAAATCCTGTAGGTGTTGATCTTGCTGGAAAATGCATCGTGTGCTGTATCAAACCTTCATGTTCATTTTCATTTACAACAAATGTGTTTTGTTTTGTGCCTTGTTAAAGCACATGCTTTGGATGTCATGGAGTCTGGTGCCTTTTTATTTATATGGCTTTCTTTGTCAAATTTGTCGACCAAATTCAAAGATCATGGGAAAGGTATTCCTGGTATCAAATCTATTGAAATATGGCTCGTAAAGTTTATTCTTATTTTATAATTTCTGAGATGGCTATTTTAATCGGATTTTATCTAAATGGACAATGGTAGAGTTTCATTACTGTTTCTATGGTGTGTGGGAAATAAGAAGCCCTACAGGGTGCCCAAAGTATTTCGAGCATTAAATTTTGGGGAGACTATCTCCTAAATTTTTTAGTATAAGAATTATAGAATATATTAGGGAATTAAATTTGTATTAATATATTAAGTGTTTGGTGAGGCCCAGCAATAATGTTGTTGTCATATGACCTAGAGGTCACAAGTTCAAATCCCGGAAATAGCCTCTCCAATTATGGGGGTAGGGTTGCGTTTATTTATTCCTCCCCAGACCCCACCTGGCAGGAAGCCCTGTGCATTGGGCAGCTTTTATTTTATATTGAGTATTTGGTGATTAATCCTGAAGATGGCATTCCCAAATGATTGTTTGGAGGAAATTGATGTAAAACCACACTTACACACACTTGCACAAATGCCAACAGAATTGAAAATAGAAAGACGGATTGAAACTGAGGGTAGGAAGAGACAAACAGTGGTGAATTGTTTTTTTTTTTATTTTTGTGGAGGGGGTGTGGGGGAAGAATGTAAGGGGAGATTAAGCTGAGACATGGAGGATAAAGACCAGAATTTGGGGGGATGTTAAGAGAAATTGGGGAGGCAGAAAGGAAGGGAGCAGAGACAAAAAAAGAGGGGATAGAGAGTAGCTAAATCATATCAAAATTCATTTCACTATCATCCAAGCCTGAATACAAATGTTCCCCTGGTTGCTATTTATAGAGGGGTTTCCTTCACGCATGAAGGAACACAGAAACATATCCTAAAGTTTCCTTTATATCAAGGAAACATCCAAAATACTACAAAATAAGGCTAAAAACCAAAAAAACATGAGAACGAATTTGCATAGAATAATAAACTTAAAATTTTCTTCTAACAAAGGTGTTTTCATATTTTATCATTTCTTCCACTTCCATGCTTGAAAGAACTCTTCTCCAGAGAGTAGAACTAATTGTATAACTTCATCATAACAGTGAGACGAATTCCTCTAGGTAGTATTCAATCTAGAAATTCTTTCCAACAAACGAGGTAGTGAAATATGGGACCATGTGGAAAGCGAGCAATCTAATGAATATTGATTTGGAAAACATTTCCAAGGAACATGGTATTTGTAGAGGTTATCATCAAATGGGAAAACTACATGCTCTCCCATAACCACAACTACTTCACGATGATGTGCTGTATGAATATGTTAAGATTTCCAACATGATAATTCTCTAAGGTCTGTGACTGATGATCTTTGGCCACAAATTCAAAATCTTGATTCAGTTCAAGACTCATGCCTTTATATTTGATAGAGATTTATTCCAATTCAGCCTCCTTCTCTTTCTTCTTAGTAACATCTATGTCAGCTTCATTCATTGCCTCGATCCCTTCCATAGCTATGCTCCTACTTGCAATAGAAAACCCAGCTTCATAACCATTAGGGCTCTTTATATTTCCTTGTGTTACAACCGATATAGGTGAAGGAGGGTGAGGACAATACCATTTTCTTGAGTTGTCATAACATTATGGTCCTCTCTATGTTTTGCAAAAGTTGTCTCTGTATCACTTAGTTTGCCTAAACAGTTGAGAGGTTGCAAGATTTCTTCAAATTATTCATCTTTCAGTTGTAGAAGCACGTTTTGTTCTGTTCTAATTATTTAATAGAACCATAATTTAATTTTTAAAGGGGATGAATAAGGGGATGCCAACACACGTTTTGTTCTGTTCTATCACTTAGTTTGCCAATCTTATATGCTGTTTAACTTTCTTCTGTTGTGGTTTCTAGTTTATCAACTTAGGATGAAAGATTCAAACAAAAAAACTCCATTGGAGGTGATAATTTTTGTTGCTAAAATTTGGATTTGTATTCTATTAAGAAGTTGTGATGAATTTGTGATCTAATTTGTGTGTTGTTATGGATTGAAAATTATGCTTGTATATGTTGATTGAATTAGGAGCTCATAGAAAGTGAAATTGCTATTGTGGGGTCCCATTGGTTAATTCATCCCCTTTATTTACATTTTTAAAGGCTGTTTCAAAAACAAATGAGATTGGCATATGTGGAGATTTGTCACTTAATGATCTTGAAAGTAATTTTTGTGATGTGTTGGCAATATGGAAATTGTGTTGTGTTGTAGCATGATCATCATTTAAATTTGATGTAACTATTGGTCAAGTATGTAAGTGGTTGATGAACCACTTGCGGGAGGTAACTGTACGTTAGATGATGCTTTTGAATTGTTTTGAACCAATCATTGAGTCAGAAATTGAAGTTGAATGAATTGTTTTATACTAGCCATGACAAAACTCATTTCTTGAACTCTAGGCTTGTAATGTGTAACTAAGCATTATCATATTTTCGTAACTAAGTATCACTGCAATTAGGGCTGATCATAAAATCCAAGAATATCGCATGTAACACAAAATATGTGCTACCTAGGTTGTTGTGGTTAATTTGTGGTGTTTTAATGTGAACAATATGTCAAGGTGTTCTTGAATTCTAGGCTTGTAATGTTTAATATCTGAAATCTTGGGGTTGGCTGTAAATCTTGCATATATAATGCTTTAGGTACCGATCTGTTTTCTTACAAAGTTTCATGAGAACTCGAGTTGATTTGTTATGTGAAAAGTTTATTAGAAAGTGTTGCTTGAATGAGAACTCTATTGATGTGTTGGTTATGAATACCACTTCAAAATAACATTTTGCAGCTCCTATTGATTTCTTTTTTCTTTTTTCTTTTTTCTTTCTTTTTGAGATATTATTGATTGTGGATTAGTTGTTAATCCTGGCTAATAAACAGCTTACTAGTGAGTTTCGGGTGTTTGGTTTGCATGTGCTTTGACTTGTGGAATTGGAATTTAGGCTCTTTTGGAAATGCTTGAGTTATTGGTTGTTGTTAGGTTTGTGATCTAATTGAAGGTTTTGGATAAGTGATCATATTAAACATTGGTCCTTGCTACTGCCTACTCCCTCCCGTCCTTAATGTAAGATATATATGGAAAGTTGATATTGATCCTAAGTATAAGACATGTTTTTCATATTTATTAATCTTTTTCTAATTTACTGTTATGAATGATCCATCAACAATACCCAAGAAGTGGAGGGAATGAAAGAGTTAAAGAAGATAACTAGGGTGTTTTAGAACATATATGTCATATTAATTAACTTAACTAACTTCTCTAATCCACTAAATTAAGTAATATATCTTATATTAAGGATTAGATGGAGTATAAAACATCAAATTAAACCAACAAAGATATTTTATTCTAGATATATATCCATTTTTGTTCTTATTTTACCAAAATATAAAATCACATTACCGACTTTTTTACTAAAATATTAATTTGAAGAGTAAAATATTATGACCTCTCTTTTATTTTACTTTAATTACAAAAACTTCTTTTTATTTTGGGAGATTTACACTTAGGTCCCATGTAAGGAAAAAAATGAAAAAATGGTCCCTATAGATTGCAAAATGAAAAAATGGTCCCATAGAGTTGTCAATACAGGCTCCTAGAGTTGTTAATGACAACTCCAGGAGCCTGTATTGACAACTTCATAGGACCATTTTTTCATTTTGCAATCTATAGGGACCATTTCTTCATTTCTCCTCTTCCTTGGGACTTCATTGTCATTCTCCCTTTTATTTTTAAAGCGTACACTTTTTTATAAAAAGACAAAATGGTATCAAAACCAACAAGGTTTATAAGTTTCACAGTTATAGAACTTAAATAAGTATCTATGAAATTATGGAATACAGAAAGAAATATACTTAATGTCAACAGTTGAGAAATCATCAAGTAGGGCAAGATCTCCCACCAAGTGATGTCGAGCACTAATGAGGAGTGAAGAGGGATTTGGAGGAAACGTTTTTCGAACTTGTACAAACATCTTTTGTAATCTATTGTTATATAACAAACATTTCTTTTGGAGCAAGTGAATAACAACTCCTCTTTTACTATTTGCAATGAGTATTAATAATAATATGTAGCACATTAATAACTTGTCACTTCTATCACAAAATTTACCTTTCCTAAAAAATAGGTGAATAACAAACGTCAGGAAAAAAAAAATGTTCTACTAACAGTAACAAATAAGACATTAACAGCAAATTTTTCAATATATATATATATATATATATAACTCTTTTATTTGACGCGTACTGAAAACGAACCCACGGCTAGATAAAGTGGACCAATTGTGGTTCAAGTTGTCAACAAGTTTAGCACTTGAATTGGCTATGAGATTTAGAGAAGTTGATGATTAATTGATTTCATTTTGTTACACGTTATGTGGAATATGAGGATGTGATGCGTTAAATGAGGGCTCATTGGTTATAAGGTATTTTTTCATCAAAATAAATTTTTTAATGTTAAATTATATAAAACCCCTTGAATTTTATGTCAATTGCATTTAACCTTAACATTTCAAAGTTTAAATTTAGCTCTTAATCTTTTATTTTCTTATTACGAACCCCTCCCATTACAAATCATAATCTTTTTAACATAAGTTGTCACATTAAATTAAGAAATAACATGTGGCATCCTATGCAAATGATCAAGATTATTAAACCCCAATCAGACATTAAACCGGTTGGGGTACTGGATCAAGGGTCAATGGATCAGATCAAAGCCAAACCAGAGTTAACCCGAGCCAAACCGATGAGGAAATGAGGATTCCAAAGTTATTAATATAAAGTTCTGAAGAAAAAAAAATTGAATTAAATTATTTTTTTAAAATAAAAAAACATTAAACCTGTTAAACCGGTTATGTGGCTGGACTAGATAGGTTATGTGATTGATTCGTCGGTTTCCAACTTGAACTGGCAAGTCCAGTCCAGTTTTGATAACATTGGAATGATTGATTTCATAAAGCCCCTTGAATTTTGACCAATTAGTGATAATCCCCTAAACTTTGATTAGTTACAAATAACCTTTTTAGCATTTCAAAATTTAAATTTAACTCTATTAAAATATTGATTTATAATTATTGGAAATTTTGCCCTATGGGCCAATCATTGTACTTTGAACATTGTTATTCAATGAATTTCTTCATTTTGTTATCATATTATTACATGTTCACTGTGATGACCATTTTTGGATAAATCATAATGATTGTCCTAAATGTTTATGATCAATCATCTATGCAAGAGCAAAGATGAAATGAGACCAGTATAACTTTGAAAATGTTCATTGGCTCTTTATTCATATTAAATAAATAGGTTAAATTAAAACTGTTGGACAGATTTAATTAAACCATATTTATTTAATTTGCTTATCAAAAGACAATTAAGTGTTAATTGATATGATATGGATTTTGAAATTAATTAAGATTAATTTTAAAAATTCAATATCTAAAATAAAATAGAAAGTCTTGACTAGTTATTTCAATATGTGAACTAGGGTTTTCTACGTGTGATGAAAAAGATAAATAGAGAGTTGTGAGAAAAGAAAACTCTGGAGAGGGACGTAGGTGGCGTTGGCACTTTATTCGTGTTGGATTCCTATTCTTATAGATACCGGTAGAGGGAGCTTATCCGAGTTGTTAGCTTATTGAGACCGAAAAGAAAGACTGAACACATGAGAATGGTACGTTTCTCCACTACTCGATTTAAATGTTGTTGATATATCTGTAGTCAGGATTGGAACAATTTTTGAATTTTAATTTTCCGCTGTGCCTACCAATCCCAACAATAATATTAAATCACATGTGGTTATTTTTATCATTTTAATAAATTATTAAAATTTTTACTATCATTTAGCAATTAAAATAGCTTTGTATGGCAAAAACTAGAAGAATAATAATTTTAAAAAATGTCCTTATTTATATAACATTTACTTATTTTCTTATAAAAATTGAGCATTGATAGTTTAAATATTATATTTGTGTTAGAGAATAGTTTTTTTGATTTTTTATTGAATAAGAGGTCAACATTTATTCTTATATATTTTTTAAATATCATTTTTCTTCTAGTTTTTGTCATACAAAAAAACTATTTTAATTGATAAATGATAGTTAAATCTTAATAAATTTATTAAAATAGTAAAAGTAAAGACATGGGCTTTAACGTTATAAATCAAATTTAAGGGAATTAAATTTAAATTTTGAAATGCCATGGGGTAATTTAAATCTTATCCTTAGTTGACTTGTTTTGATTTATTGGGTTGTTCATTCGAGTAGGCGTGGAGGATAAGAGAAGACTGAATTAAGATTTGTAGAAATCAAAGACATGCAAGTGGATAAAAGATACGGTATGGAGTTTGGAAGGATATGTTGAAGAGGAAAGAGAGAAATAGTGGATTACGTTGTTAATGATGATATATTTAAAAAATAATAATGATATATTTTAAAGATATAGATGACAATAATTTATCAGGAACTAAATATTCATTATATCAAGTACTGGATGTAAATTTTTTCATTGTTTAACTCAACTTTTTTTTTTTTTAACAAATGTAGCTTTAAGAAATTTTAAAAATTTATTCTAAATTTTTAGAATAATAAGAAATAAAAATATTTATGATTTTTTGGAAGCCATTATAATACCTTCCAATCATATTATTGAGCACTTTCAAGTGAAACCCTTTTTTTTTTTTTGAGTTCTTTTTTTTTAAATCTGAAAACTAATTAACTTTGAAATTTAAAAGAAAAAGATGATTTGTTGTTTGGAGATTTTATTATAAGAAAGATTTAGGGAAAATTTGACCTAATTTATATTCAGTAAATCCCAAAAGATTTTGAAATTTCACTACACCCGTTTGTGTTAAAATAAAATTAAGTTTTATGGATGATCTTACTTTTTTTTAACGGAAAATTTTAATTGGCCCCATGAAAGCAATTTTAATCCCCAAAACATTTTAAAATTTCACTATACCCCCTTGGGTCAAAATAAAATTAAGTTTTTTTGTGAAAAGACAAAAATACCCTTAATTTTTTCATAAGAGCATTTACAAAAAAAAAAAAAATAAGGGTATTACAATATAAAGAAAGACATTTACAAAACAAATAAAAGGATTCAAAAGAAACCAGCGAGTTAACAAGAGCATTTTGGCAATTCACAAGAGAAATAAGAGAATTCACAAAATAAATAAGAGTATTTATAAGACAAGTAAATGGATTTACAAGACAAATTCACAAGACAAATAAAGGAATTCTAGAGATAAATATGGGCATTCACAAAATAAATAAAAGAATTCAAAAACTAAAGAAAAGAAAGGATATCATTATCTTATTACTCACAAAACTTAACTTCATTTTGAGCCAAACAGGGGAGTGAAGTTTCATAATATTTTGGGTTTGACTAAAATAAAATTGCTTTCATAGGATTAAGTGAAATTTTCCCTTTAAAAATTTTGTTAAATTAATCATAAATATGTTTTTATTTAATTTTATGAAAAAAAATAATTTTTAGATAGAATAGATTTTGATTTTTATGAAATATTCCTAAAAATCCTAAACATAAGGCACTGTTGACTTGATGAGAAGATTAAGAAAACTAATTAAATTATTTTAAAATATTAATATTTATCATTTTTCTCTAAACTAATTTATTTGAATTATAAATTAATATATAATTTAATCATACACAATCTATAATATAATTAAATAATCTATTTAACTTCTTCAACCACAAAAAAAAAAAAAAAGAAGAAGAAGAAGAATTCAAAAGGTCTTAGGATCACTTTTGTTCAAAGGTTGTCTCTTGCCAAAATCTCCCCAGTCCTTAGTCTTTCAATGAATTAAAATATCCTTCCTCAAATAGAATCCCAATCCCTTGTTGCCTACTTACCTTCCCCATTCTGCGCGTTCTCCAGAGTCTCGAGTCCAGCCGCACCTGCAACCACCTCTCAAGCCACCTCGTTCTGCAGCAGCCAGCCCAGCCTTCGTCGTTAGCCGGCATCGCCGATCTTTGCTGTCGCCATATCGCTGCCAGGTATATACCGGGAACCGCCTCCTTCCCGAATTCGCCATCAAATATCCCTCTATGGTTTCTTCTTGCTTTCTGCATAAACAAGTTCTTTGTAAAAGGAAAATGAACCTTTGAGGATGAACTTTTTCTGAAACACTGCCTTTGTAAGCCCTAAACTTGTTCTGAAATGGTGTCTTAGTAAGCCCTCAGTCTCTTCCACCTGGCAACACGCTCAAGATTCCTCGTTGAAGCTCCCTAAGGACAAACAGTATTGCATGTTCTCTCTTATTTTCTTTTCTACGTATTCTCTCTTTGGGGTCCTTAATTTGAATATATCATATTAGAATAATTAGATAGTTCCATTTTCTGGTTTTGCGAAAGGCCATTCTAATGTAAGTGCCATTCTGTGTTTCTTCCTGTTTGTTTTGCTTACCTTTCGATTCATTCGTTTCGGAATCAAACTAATATCAGGCTACTCACGGGTATGCCAATAGCTATTACTACTATTTCCTTTATCTGCTGAGATCCAAATAAAATTTGATTTGTAAACATGTTAGTAATCATAGAAAGAGATACATCATGTAATTATTTTAAGCTCATTTTTCTTACAATTAAGCACTGTTATTTGTGTGCTACTTTCACTAAAAAGAAAATGTGTAGTTGATGTCCTAGTAAAACTGTATTGCTTTTTGATATAAGATATTGTCCTATAATTAAATCTAACCCTGGTTTTGCTTCCACGCCAGTGAATGAGGGGACAAAAAGATCTTACACATTCATCTTGAATGATGCTACTGATAAGAGAATAAGGAATGTATAACCCCTGGTTTTATAATTCCATGTTTGCAAGTTGGAACACCCCACTTGTTCTGATTTCATAACACCTCAGGCATTCTTATTAGTACGTTGCACCTTGTTTTAAACTGTAGCTATTTGTCAATATTTTGTAGTGTGCTCTGTGCTTGGGCATTTTAATTTACAACATTTGCAGAATGCTCTTAGCTAGTTGCATTTTCATTTAATTTTGTCTATGACATTTGATATATGTTTTTTTTAAAAAAATTATCAATTAATAAAATTTTATTTTTGATTTTATGATAAAAATATTTAAGTTGATGTCAATCAATTATAGTATAGCCATATTATTCCTGAAAAAACAAAAGATAAAAATATAAAAAAGAACTTAAATTTGATAGGGGTATAATAGTCGATTTATTATTATTTCCATTCTCTCCTCTTCCATACCAATGTAACATTAAAATCATTCCCCTTCCTTCATATACCCCCTCTGATGAACCAAACAGACCCTTATGCTTCCAAAGTGGCATCCTCATTTGGTTGTGCTTATAGGTTGTCAGTGATGGACTCAAACTGTTTAGTTGAAGAAAATGGAACTTCAGAGCCTACGAATAGTGTAGAAGAGCCTACTAACGGTGTAGAAGAGGCTTCCGAGCTTTCTTCGCCACTCCAAAATGATGTAGATGATGGGAAAGGTATAAGCTTTTATATGTTTGATGTAGGCCTTCTATAGCTGCTATTGTTATCGGAATGGGATTTATACATTTGAATGAAGCCCTCAAGTTTATGAAATATTAATAATGAGTTTGTTTGAAGTCTATATTATAAGAGTGTTCTTTTTGTTTGTTGATTCCATTCTCATTTCATACCCTTTTTCTTTCTTTCCCTTGTAATCTTGCTTGATCTTCTACTCAACAAGGTCAATCAGTATATGATTTATATTTACTGGGAATTGGATAGGGAAACAATAAGCACTAGAATAATTCAAAATATAAATTTTTCCCTAAAACAACTCAAGGAAACAAGAAACTCGGACCTTTAGATGAATAAATTATTAATCCTTTTGGAAGCTCAGTCAACTGGGGTAACTGCGTCAATCATGTCCTAGACAAAGTCTTTGAACTAGAATAAATACTAATGATACCGAATCTCAATCAACCATTGCCCATTCAGCCCCCAAAGTTATTTGATATAATTATATGGCCCTAGTACTTCACAAAACAATAATTTCTGAGGTCCAGCTATGATAAAGTCCATGCCTTTGCATCTATCAAGAACTTCAAATTTTAGTGGAGAAGCCGTGCTTCTGAATGTACAATAAAAGATTGTTGCTTCTGGCAAGAAATTTCTCTGCTTTGAGCCTGTTGAGAGTTTCGTTGTTTACAGAGTGAACTGGTAGATGCTAGCGCAGGAAGAAGGGAGCAAGACATTGTTTTAGTTATTTACCTTTGCCGCTATTTGCTTACAGAGTGTTATGGAAATTTGTTTTAGTTATTTGCCTTTACTTTTATTTGTTTTAGTTATTTGTGTACAGAGCCTGTTGGGGGTTTCATTGCTTACAGAGTAAAAATGCCTCGGTCATATATTGCCCAGCAGCCTTTTCCATGCATGATATGCTTTTGGTTGTATTTGTTGAATCTTGGGCTCATGATGTCAGCAATTAGATTTAGGAACTTTGAATTTTCTATGGTTTAGTTTCAATGGTTTGATTACATTAAGGAAGACAGAATTTTATGGAAATTTTTATGTAGCTATTACATGATGCATATGGCTGACAGAAAATGCTTATATCTTAAGGACAAAAGTTGATCCTGATAAGGGATGGGATTATTATGACATTTATTTTGGTTTATATAGGACATGGTTTGTTCAGGGGAGTTTCCTTGAGACCTTGGCCATTGTGCCAGGAGGTTTAGGAGCAATTCTGTTATACTATGATTCTCATCTTTTTTGCCATAATTTTTGTATGCTTCCTTTATGTAAGGAGGTCTTATTATTTTTTGTCTGTACTTTTCCCCATCCATTGATGCTACTTCTTACATTAGACAGTTAATGATGTTCCCGATTTATTATTGCTAACATATGGAATTGCCTTTGTTCGAACACCTTTTCTCTTTCAACAGAAGTTGCAAAGAAGAAAAAGAAGAAAAATAAAAGCAAGTGAGGAAAATTCCTGGTGTTAATGATTCTTCTCCAAGTTATGCCATTTTGCTGAAGTTCTCATTTTATCTTTGTATGATAAGGAAAAAGAAAGAACTCCCTGAGCAGACTGATCCACCGACAATTCCTGTTCTTGCCCTTTTCCCATCTGGAGATTTCCCTGAAGGAGAAATCCAGCAGTACAAAGATGAGTACGTATATGATGGAAAATTTTTTTTTAGCAATATTTGTAATTTTACTTCTAAATTTCTATTGCAAATTTGGTTTGAGTTTAAATTCCAGTAACATGAATGTCAGTTCAATCTACTTTTGTTTTTCTTTGTTTCTCTCCCTCTCTATTTCACATGGACACAGGTGACCTTTTTCCTTTGCATTTTTTTGGTACTGAAAATTTATTCTTGGACTGACACTTGACCTTTTCCCTCTGCTCCTTTTTTAGTAATTGTTTTCTATTGAATATTTATACTTGATGCAAAACTGAAGTCTGTTGATGATCATTATGCCTTAAGCATTGCTCTCTAAATCACCAGCTACCATTACTGAGTTAATATCTATATGCCAGTAACCTCTGGAGAGTCACATCTGAGGAGAAGAGAGAGTTGGAGCGCCTTCAAAAACCAATATACAATTCAGTTCGTCGGGCTGCTGAAGTTCATCGTCAGGTTTTGATTTGCCTCATTTGGTTCCAAGATTAACTTTGTTTTAAGGGACGATCTTTGTGTAATGAAAATGAGGGAGAAAATAATTGAAGATTGTAACTTTGACTTGTCTAAATATGGAGGGGGAATGAGATTGTAAGTGCTGAGATGATATAATTTGGTCCAAATATATTTAAATTAGAGTTTAAATTAAGTAGATGAACATTCAAGCTAGAAAATAGAAAACAGCAAAGGAAAATGGAACTCTTCTAACGATTTGCGAGGCTAGACCCTCCCAAACAACTCAGACATCCTACCTTGGTCCTGCTGATCCCTAAATTGCATTTATTCCGTACATCTCTTCTTTAACAGTCAAAGGTAGCTAATTTAGTTGACCTCTTTCAATGATTCTGCATCCCCTGAGCCGCCCTGGCCCATTTCTCATTCTCCCCCTTATTTCTTTCCCTCCTAAAATAGTTCATTAAGGCCCATATTTAATTTTGTTCCCGCTTTTTGTGTAGGTGTGCACGGGCAAATGCCCATTTCCGTATTGAGAAAAGACAAATATTGAATGTACTGCTTTTTATTTTAAGTTGAGGATACTATGAAGAGAAAGTTGCTTAAAAAATCATATTACATTTTTTAACTTTGAGATATTCTTTTTATCAGTGTTAAAATATAACAAGGATATATTGTTGTTGTTACAATGTGATATTTTCTTTTCCTGTCTGATTTATACCCTGAGTGTCTCTGTTTTGTTTTCCCCCTTGGTCTCTGTTGAAAATTAGGAAACAATATCTTCTTATCCATCTTTATATCCATTTTTTTCTATTTTCTTTTTTAATTGCATTTAAAGTGTGGTTAAGAAAATTCAATTTGTTCACTGATAACATTTTGGGTTGAGAGTGTAATTGGCTAGCAGTATATATCTACTGAATTGGCATTCTTTATGAATTCAGGTTCGCAAATATATGAGAGGTGTTATAAAGCCTGGAATGCTGATGACTGACTTATGTGAAACATTGGAGAACACTGTTCGTAAGCTAATCTCGGAGGATGGTCTGCAAGCAGGCATTGCATTCCCCACAGGATGCTCTTTAAATTGGTTATCCTTTAAAGCTTGGTTTTGTTTTTCCTTTCCTCATTTGTGGTTTGTACCCAGAATCAGTTTGTTATTAGAAATTCGTTCACCTCCAGGGTTGCTGCTCACTGGACCCCAAACACAGGAGATAAGACTGTGCTTCAATATGATGATGTAATGAAGTTGGATTTTGGAACTCATGTAGATGGTAATATCCTAGAAGTCTTAATTTATTCTGATGCTTGTATTGTTAAAACTATTTTTCAAAACTGGTTGCTGGTTTAGTACTCTGCCCAACCTCTTGTTATGATTTTTGTGTGCAGGATGCATAGTCGACTGTGCATTTACAGTGGCATTTAACCCTATGTTTGATCCACTGCTTGAAGCCTCTCGTGAAGCTACCAATACGGGTATCAAGGTATAGAAGCTTCTGTATTGGAAAAACTATTGAAGTTTGATTGAGTTATGTTGAAAGAGGAGTGTCTAGATGTGTTCTGACACTATCACTATTACCAATAAATATCGATTGATAACTTACTTGAGTGTCCTTGGTCTCCCTCTGTATCTTTTTATTTGGGTAAAGACTAGTAGCTCAACCCAAAGCTGCACTGAACAGCAACACTACAAAATCAAACATGTATCCATTGTCTGGTTTTGTGATAGAATCAATTATAGCTTTTTGGATGAGGTTTTTATTGCAAGGATTTTGGTGTAAGTTGGAGAGGTTTTCTTCTGAGGTTTTTTTCTCTGATGACTTTCCTTGTGACAGTGAAGGCAGAGCTGAAGAAAATACTTATTTGTTGGTAGATGTGGTTAAACAAGTGGATCCTGTTTCATGTTCACCTTAATCAACATGGTTATCATGATAATTTTAGGGCTGTTGAATTGTGATAGCAGACTACTCTTCCTTGTATATTTTGGTGGAAGGAAACGCAGGAATGAGGGAAATTCAAGGTTTGACCTGATCATTTAAAGAACTACCATAATAACCAGATTAAATAATAATAAACAGAACAGAAACAGAAAAAATAGGGGGAAAATGAGATCTGTTTGCATTAAATGAAAGAGAATTGAAACTTACCATGTGATTAACATCTTTCCCAGTGCAAGGAATTTTCTATTACAGTGTGCTGAAAATCACAATGATTTGTTTGATTTGATAAATCTCGTCAGCTGAAATTCTTTCATGCAACTTTTCTTATGTAGTTTCTGACTTAATTTGCGTGTTTTTTTAGTGTTATTGCATGTGTGCATATGTAACTGTGCATAGGTATAGATTTTCGGTTATATTTAGTTTCAACCCTGCATTCTTGCAAGGTGATTCTGATGTTTTGTTTGTTATTTTTAGAGTAGATAAAGTTTGAGAAATTAAATAGCAACCGTGTTAACATATGGTAATATAACAGTGCATTCTGTTTTACTAATACATTGATATATTGGTTAATTTAACAATAAAATAGCCAACAATCATTTTTTCCCAAATTACGTTTTCAACATAATTATTTGGTATGTGTCAATTAAGCTGTATTATAGTTAGTTCCACTAAAATGTTATGGCTAACTGTACAGGAAGCAGGAGTTGATGTGCGTCTTTGTGATGTTGGTGCTGCAATCCAAGAGGTCATGGAGTCATACGAGGTTGAGATTAATGGGAAAGTGTATCAAGGTAAGATGCTTGTGTGGATTTTTTGCTTGATATCCTGGTTCTCTAGTATTTTCTTTTCCATAAAATGTATTTTTATTTGGTTCATATTTTTATCCATGTTACGTTCAGTTTTATTCGAACGAACTTGACGTTTAGCTTTCCCATTTCATAATTGTTTCATATCATGTAAAACTACAATGGTAGGCACTTGTTGAGGGGTCATGCTTATTCTGACCCCAAACATAGTAGGCACAAGCGTAAGAATCACATATTGGATTTCATTTGATGTTACCAGTCTATCAGAAGAGGAATATTATTCTTCAAACTACAAACTTTACATTAATTGTTAGTTATTTTAGTAAACAATACGTCATGGGAATGTGGGATTTGTGGATTATGTTGTTAGTCTAGTTGGAGAGGCATGTGATAAAAGTGATCTTGTATTCTTCCCTAAAACCTAAAGCAGGTGACAGAAAGGACTAAAAAGAGGCAGAGTTAGGGTATTTTGAGAGCATAGGTGACGGTAGGGTAGGTAAAGCGGAGGTAGTGGACAGTGGTGAGCAGTGTTTAGAGGACCTATTTGTGGAACTGAGTCTCGCTTTAGAGAGGTGAGTCTTTTGGAAAGGAAGTGCTTTGTGGAGAGTCTTTTACACTAACCAGTTTTATAGAATTTTTGTTCCTTTTGTTTTGAGATTTTGCATGTTTTCATATTTTGGATGTATCATCCATTAACATTTTGTATTTTCCTCATTCTATTTTGTATTTTCCTCATTCTAATACAAAATTTTCTTTTATATAAAAGAATTTTCCTTGTGAAAAATTTTAACAATTGATGGTACTGTGAAACCATATTGTTTGCTTCTTGTTTCTTCTTGTAACTTGCATTATTTTTTATACTGTTTGGATGAGGGCTTTTTGAAAGCCATACAAGTTCTTTGTAAGAAAATATACCTTGTTCATGGGGGAAACCTTGTACAGTATACCAAGTCAAAGTTTAAGATCATCATTAAGAAGTGGGATTCTCATGATAAAGTTATGCACTTGTAGTTTTGTCTCGGTGTTTCTCCTTTATAATATCTGAGAGTAAACTGCCTCTTATAATTTGAATGATATTGTAGTGAAGAGCATACGGAATTTGAATGGACACAGCATAGGCCGTTACCAAATCCATGCCGGTAAATCTGTTCCAATTGTGAAAGGAGGAGAGCAGACAAAAATGGAGGAGGGTGAATTTTACGCCATTGAAACCTTTGGGTCAACTGGTACTTGTTGCTTTAGATGCTGGGGATTTATATTAGAATTTTAAATTCATATTAATACATATGATTTAATTGCTTTTATGTTCAGGGAAAGGATATGTAAGAGAAGATTTGGAGTGCAGTCACTACATGAAAAATTTTGATGTTGGTCATGTCCCACTGAGATTGCCTAGAGCAAAGCAGCTGTTGGCTACTATTAACAAGAACTTCTCTACTTTGGCCTTTTGTAGACGGTATTTGGATCGCCTTGGGGAAACTAAGTACTTAATGGCATTGAAAAACCTGTGTGATTCTAATATTGTTCAGGTACTTCTCATCACTGCGTCCATATTAGGGAAATACATTATCAGAACATGTTAATTTTTGCCCATGTTCTACATCATTGTAGTTTTATTCACTAAGAAATTCCTTAGTTGATTGGCTCATAATTTGTGCTCATGTAGTCTTTTTGGCTTTTCTCTTCAGGGTCTGTTTATTGTCAGAAAATATTTTTTCAGGAAAAAAAAATATTGAGATCAAATTTATGTTTAAGATTTTCTCTCGGTTTTTTTAATGCAGCCTTATCCACCTCTGTGCGATGTGAAAGGAAGCTATGTATCACAATTTGAGCATACCATCTTGCTCCGGCCAACATGCAAAGAAGTGATTTCGAGGGGTGGTGATTATTAATATAGCTTCCTAATACCTTCTGTCAAATGTTACACTGATGAGTATACTAGTTCCCTTTTCAGTTTGTACGAGTAATCTTTTCCAATTTAGTATTTTGAATTTCTTAAAAGTTAATTTGGATTGTCCTAAACTTTCACTATAGGAATTATTAAGCAATTATAATATTTTTAATCCGAACAAATATGGATATTTTCAGTTGAAGTGGGTGCATTAAGGGTGGTAATTAGAATTAGGAGTGATATTTTTCCAAGTGATGTTTTTTTGTTAGTTTGGATTATCTTCATTTACCAAAGTGAATGGGTATGTTTGAATAGCGAAAAATCCAATTCGGGATTTTTGTTTGGTGCAAAAAATGAAATATGAAATAAAGTAATTCAATAATAAAAAATAATGGGAAAATAATAAATAAATATGATTTTAATTTGGAAAACCCCAAAAAGTCTTATGAAATAGGGCAAAATGATAGAAAGGTGATGTGGGTGAAATATAGGATTTTGAAATTTAGGTGTTTTCACTAAGTTGTTCCTCACATCTTTTTAAAAAAATAGCAAGAACCATTGCCAGTCGTGGTTGCCAGAGATTTGCTGGCCGGCACTATCCTACCAATTGGCTGATTGCCAGAGCTCCAGCACTGGTGGCTAGAACTTCGGTGGCAACTTGACAATTTGAGTTCCTTAAGTTATTAATATACTTAAGTTGTTAATTATTATTTTTAAATTGTCATTATTTATACTCAAATTGTCAATGATACCTAATAAGGGTAAAATATGAGCTACAAGGTTGTTGATATTTAGAGAGCTCAAGTTATCAATATTCATATCTAAATTACTAATTGTTATTCTTAAGTTCTCATTGCCTATATTCAAATTGTCAACGACACCTGTAACCTAGTAAGTTGTTAACATTTGGGGAGTTTGAGTTCTTAATATCTATACACAAGTTGCTAATTGTTATTTTTAAGTTGTCATTGCCTATTCAAAAATGTCAACAACTTGTAATTCATATTTCACCCCTGTCGAGCGTTGTTGACAACTTGAATATAAACAATGACGACTTAAGAATAGTAATTAGCCATTTAGATATAGATATTAACAACTTGAGCTTTCCAAATTTCAACAACCTTGTAGGTCATATTGTATCTCTATCAAGCATCGTTGAAAACTTGGGCATAGACAATAACAACCTAAAAATAATAATTAGCAACCAGGGTATATACATTGACAACTTGGAGTAAGTTGTCAATATGTATATCCAAATTGTTAATTTAGTATATATTTTAGGGTTTTTTAAATTTAGGGCGAAGGTGCAAATTTAGCAATCAACAATTGTGTTAGGAGCATTTATAAGATTTATCTATTTTCGGGTGCAAAAGTAGCTATAAACTATTTTTTTGGGAGCATATTTAGCAACGCCGTTAAAAAACACTTAACTGCTGTTACTTTTTGAAATGTGGGTCCCAACAAGCTTCTCTCTCTGTATTATTTTAATATTTTTTTAATGGGAAAATATCACTTATACCACATGGAAAATATTTTATTTCAGATAACCCCCAAAAGATTCTGAAATATCACTGCACCCTTTGGTTTAAAATGAAATTAAATGCTGTGTGTTATTATTTACAAAAAATTACAAGCTTTTCATCATTGTGCTGTGTGGGTATTTCTAGTATATATATATATATATGTATGTATTCTTGTCTCTCTCTTTCTCTCTCTACCAACCTATATATATTTCTCCTCCTGTCCTTAATGTAAAACATAGTTACCTAATTTGATTAAATTAAAGAAATTATTTGAGTTAGTTAATATGATATGTATTTTCTAAAACACCTTAAACATCTTCCTCAATTCCCTCATTCCCTTTCCTCATTAATTATTATTAAAGGAGTATTAATAAGGATAAATTAGGAAAAGATTGACAAACATGTAAACTATGTCTTTTATTTAGGACCAAGATCAACTCTCAAATGTTGTCCTATAATTAGAACTGGAGGGAGTATATTCTATTCTCACAAAATATATTCATTTTTATCAAATTGTGTACTGGATACTACACCCAGATGAAGCGGTGTTGCATATTTTATTTCTTTTTTTTAATGGTCAATGATATAATCCCTTTCAAGACTTAAAGCGCGAAGAGTTTTTGTTTCTTCTAATGATTGCGCTTCCGAGATTTAAACTTGTATTCTTTGTCTTTCATGTATGTAGCTGCTTATCTCTTCAACAAACAGCTTATTAGTGCCTATTTTACTTTATTACGTTTTGTCACTAGCTTTTATTATTTTCTGTTGTTCATTTAATTATTTTGAACTAACTTTTTTCATAAATTATTTTGAACTAACTTGATCATAACTTTCGGTGTTAAAATTAAGTTTCCCCCTCAAGCTTGGCTTGCTTTTGTAGTTTTAAGAAAAAATGGGTTCCCCCTAAATCGATCTTTTCTTCCCTTACCACATAATTAAGCATTGGTCTTCCCTTACCACATAATTAAGCATTGGAGTGTGTGCTAGCCACTCAACTTATAACTGAACATTGCCTAAACGTTCCCATGTTTATATTTACTTCATGTACGGAGCAATGTACCCATCATTAGACTCGCTCACAAAGGAGACCCAAAACAATGCCGTCGGCTGACAAATTTCAAGAGTCCTTGGTGGATTTTCTAACAGCCATGTTTGCTAGTCTTTAGTTTAGTTTGATTTATTTTTGACGTATCAAAAATCTGTATACCTCATTTTGTCAACCAACAAAAAATGTAAACACCTTGTGATTTAACAATTTTGGGATCATAGGTGGGGTAAAAAGGCGTTTATGCACTAATGAATTTAGATATTATATCTGGCCCCAAAAAAAAAAGAATTTTAGATGTTATATATTTTGATAATTTGATGCTGCTAGTTAACTATTTTTAGTTTTGGATCCGGAAGAAATTGTTGTTCTGTTCCTCATCCTTGAACTCTTCAAAAAAGTGCAGAACTAAGTTTGGTAGTTTGTTCATATCTTAATTCAGTTCCAAGAATATGATTATAATTCTTATTACAGGAAATTACAATAAAGGAACGCGTCCGTTGACATTATTATTCTGAGGTACAAAATAATATGAGAAGAAAATACGAAACTACAAGAAGACGATAAGAACAAATAGAAAGAAATCAAAAGCAGCAATCCAAGACGCAGCAGCAACACAGAGCAGCACAACTGTAATGAAGAAAAGAAAACGAGAGAGAAGAAAGCTAATATTAGGTATTGATCTTGAAGAGAAACAGAGAAAGCAATAAGAATTCATAAAAATAAATTAAAAATAGCGAAACATTTTGATTATGAATAAATTACACACTCACCATCCCTCCCAGAAGCCCTCACCCCTACTTGTGGTTTTTTGTGCAATACTCTGTTCTCTAACAGCATCCTTAGAAGGATAACCCATTGGTGGAGGAGCACTCACCGGTGCCGGCGGCGGCGGATATGCCATCACTGGGGAAGGATATGACACTGCCTCATTCAAATAATCTCATTAATTAATACTGCTAATACCATTTACAAACACAAAATAATGATAAATTAGCTTATTGTGAGAGAGAGGAAATAACTTACCGGGTGGATCTTGTTGATTGTAATGATGACTCATGGTTGCTGAGTAATAATGAAGTTGGAGATGATCTTACGAACTATATGAAGATCGAGAACGTAAGTAAGATGATAGATGTATAATGGAGGATGTGAATGAGATTGAGATGCTATCTATATATATATATATGTATATGCAGGTACAGGTGGCTGAATGGCCGGTGGTGGGCGGCGGTAAACGGTGTGAAAGCGCGTGGGAGGGATTTGGGTATGCTGCGCCCTTTTTTTTTTTCAGGTTTTCCTAAATGTATTTTTCATAGATCTTTAGATCATTAGATTTTATACGAAATTGATGACATTTTGATATCTTATGGATAAAAAATGGATATATTTTCAATTTTTTTAAAGATATTTCAGAAAAATAGTGTTTTGTTTTATTTTAAACATTTTTTTCTGAAATATCTTTAAAAAATTCAAAATAGGTCCATTTTTTATTCATAAGAGATTAAAATATGGTCAATTTCATATAGAATCTAATGATATAAAGAATCATAAAAATTACATTTAAGAATATCCAAAAGAGGGCTCAGCTGCGGGGCGCAATTGACACCCCAGATCCGCGTGGGAGCAGGAAGATTCGGGGAAGGATGGACCATGCGATTTCTAAGGTTGCTTAATGCTCTGGGTTTCCCTCTCAAAGGTGACAACATGATAATAGCTACTTTGCTTTACCAATTGATATGAAAGCCAAAGATAAAGAGACAAGAGAGGGTTCAGACGTCAGACTTATTCACACTTGAGACTTTTTTTCCCCCGTCTGCAAACGTAACGTGTTCGTTCATAGATAGCTTTTTGATCTTTTGGATTATTTTCGTATATTCAATCTAAAATCAAGTGCAGATAGTGATGGAGACGCATAACTACTTTCCTGCTAAGCAAAATGGTAAAGCAAGAGAGCTAATCAGATATATCTGATTTGGCGGTCTAAATTTGTTTTTTTAAAAAATTTATATTTTTGTAAAAAATTATTTTAATGATTATAGAATTTAAAATAAAAATAATATCTTAACTATTATATTTTTAAAAAAATATTTTTTTATTTGAAAAACATCTTTTTTAGAAAAACTTAAATCTAGATCGTTCAGGTTTAATTAACCCTCCTGCTAAACAACCAATTCTGTGGCTTGTTCAAGAGGAAATTGAAGCGTTTATTACAATTTCAAGATTTTTCTAATTCTCCCTCATGAACCTAAAAATCTTGTGAGTTTCCAGATGGAATTGACATGTGATCCAGCCATAAGACAGATATATAACGCTTGACAGGTAAATAACTCATTTCTTGATCTTTGACCCCAATTAGTACAATGGCTCGACTTGAAACGGAGGTAGGTTTGAAAAGTAGTCTTAAAACGTGTATAATAAGGTAACGCCTTCCTTTTTTTCCCTACCTTAGTTATTTCATAAAGACTTTTCATGATATAGAAGGGGAAAGAAGCACACTTGGAGAACATGAGAACCTAATAAAACTGAGAGTTGTATGCTACAGTCATGAAGGATGAATCACATGAAAAAGAATCTATTGATTCTATCACGATTGGTTAGAGGAGCAATGATCTTGGGTTAATATGCAGTTTTGTCATAGAAATTTTCACCTAAAAGCAATGAATATATAAAAGTTTGTGAAAAACAATGTTGGCTCGAAAGTATGAAAAGTGTAA
Source organism: Inga laurina (assembly GCA_963855925.1). Classification (NCBI taxonomy): domain Eukaryota; kingdom Viridiplantae; phylum Streptophyta; class Magnoliopsida; order Fabales; family Fabaceae; genus Inga; species Inga laurina. The sequence continues at coordinate 61,308,291 of OY979702.1, read as the reverse complement.
CATAATATCATATTGGTACTCCCTCCGGTCTTAATTATAAGATAAAATTGACTTTTTTTTGGAGAAATTAAGGAAACTAATTAAATTATTTTAGAGTGTTTATATTTTTAGTATTCTTAGATTATATATTAGTTTATTAGTCAAATTAATTAGTTTAGAGAAAAAATAAAAATAAAAATATTTTAAAATAATTTAATTAGCTTCCTTAATTTCTCCAAAAAAAAATCAACTTTATCTTATAATTAGGATAAGGGGAGTATTAAAATATGTTAAGTTTGACCATTTTATTTGACCAGAATTCCCGTGTGCTCCTTTTATGTGGCTCTCAATTATCCACCTCAGCATCTTTGATCTCTTTCCCCTTTCTACTGTTTCCTCATTTGTTTCTTGTTATGCTCAACCCCACTTCTTCCTCTCCTCGGGGACAAAAAAAACAGAGAGAGCCCCCATTCCCACCCACCACCCTTTGTTGGGAGAGGATTCTAATCCGTTGCTATCTTCAGTCAACAACAGCTACGTGAGCAACGAGTGGAAAATAACCATTTTGCTGCTGTAAATTGAAGCAGTATAACAACAGAATGGATCCTAGAGCATACCATCTTGCTCCGACCAACATGCAAAGAAAACGAAGAGGGAGGAAGGGGTAATAGGGGGGAGAGAGATAAATTGACTGAGGTGAGAGAAAGCTCAGCAGTTGCCATCTGGACATTAGTGGGACCCACGACAAGAAAAGAAACGGCCATCTGGTTTAATTAATGGATTTGGCATTTTTGCTCCCTTCTAGAAAGTTCATGCGTATTTTTGCACAAAAAAAAAAAGCTTATGGTGCTGAGTGCACTTTTGAGAAAAGTTCATAGGTATTTTTACTCCTTAACTCATTTATTAATAATAAGTTGAATTTAATGAGATTAGTTTATGTGAATGGGAAATTACCATATAATTATTTGAGTATAAAGAGTTTATTAAAAATGGATTAAATTTTATGATAATAATCCCATATTATAAATTTAGAAAAAAAAGAGAGAGAGATAACTTAATAAGATGTGGATGGACTAAATAAAGGTATTTAAAATGTTTTAATACCAAAATGATTATGATTATTTATCTGTTATAAAGATTTTATTTGAAAAAAATAGACAAATATAACTTAATCATTGGTGCTATTATTAAAGATTGAGTGGGTTATAAATAATTTTCTATGAAGAAAATGCAGAAGTGGAAATTTAAAAAAAAAAAGAGTAAAAGAAAGTGAGAGAATAAAAAAAACAAAACAAAAAAAAACAAAAGAATTAAAGAAGAAAGAAATAATATAGAAATAAAAAATGGGACCCACATCACTATTTTATAATACCCATCTTCTTAGTGCGTGTTTGGATTAGCGGCGGAGAATGAGCTTTTTTTCTAGATGGGCTTTTAGAAAAGTCATATAGAAAAAAGTTAGATTTTAGATGTGATTTGTGTTTGGATTGGCGGTGGCAGAAGTGACTTTTTTCTAACTTGAAACCTATTTGGATTAGCGTTTGAAAAGCTCGTTTAGATGGAAAATGACTGAAAAGGACATGAATTTTATTGAATAATATATATATATATATATATTAGTTGTATATATTGTGATAATTGAAATGAATTTTTTTAAAAAAAAACTAGATAAAATAAAAAATGTGCAATTATTATGAAAAAAATACACGATAGTATTTAATTAAAAAAGGATAAATTTATATTTAAATTAGAATGCATACATGAAATGTCTCATTATTAGATCATCTACCCCTAATAAGTTGGTCTCTGATTGTGTCACGCACATGATACTCTAACCAGTAAGATTGGAGGCAGGTGTTGATGCTGCGAATGAATTTTGCAATCCAATCTTATATAGCTAGGTGTTGGCTTTTCTATGAATATATAGATAGAATATGCATATCTGGCAGAGAGAGAATATAAATAATTCTTCTCAAGAAATTGAATGATATGCTCAGAACTCCCACCAAGTATGCACCAGTGTCGCAGAGCGTTCGGACGGCAGAAGCTACTTGGAGTTGCTTTGGACAAAAGCTCTGTTTTTGCTAAAAGCCCATTCATACTTAAAGCTTTGCCAAACACACCTAGATGGGCTTTTGCTGATTTTAGTGGCCAGATGGGCTTTTTTGGATTGCCAACGCACTCCCAAACAGACCCTTATTTCCTTCCCCACCGTGCACCATACTGCCCCTTCTGTTTTGTTATTCATCCAGCAGCTCCATTACTCCATTAATGGAGAATTTGAGATGTTTTTGAGCTTCATCTTTCCCCATAAAATCCCCCAATCACCACACCTATTTCCCAAATATTTTTCTATTCATTGAGAGCTTTCTAAAAGCATAGATTTTGATGGGAGAAAAACAAGTGTGAAGGCTAGGGCTTGAAGCAAGTATGGAGTTTCAACGAATGGGAACCATAAGCTTGTAGATGCAAGTAAATATTGACATTTAATCGGTTTAGAATTTTTATATTACATTAATTGAGAGATTTTGAGTTAGGATTTGATTGTTAGAGAAATGTTATGATTGAAGATGATAGTTTTACAGATTAAACTTTAGTTTAATGGTTGAGTTAAGTTTAGGGAAAATCGCTGGAAAATACCAAATAAGCAAATTAATTGCTCTTTGCCACCAACACATATGGGATACCTAATTGTCATTAAAATTGAACTTAAAAAGACACAAAAGCCCTTAGTTTCACAACACCATTTTAGGCGGGAGGGAGGAAGGAGCTCTTAGTTTCCAATATTCGTCAAACAAGCGTTCCACCGAGCATTGTCCACCGTCTGTGGTTGTTCTCGGGCAAGCATTGAAGAAGGTTGGAATCCTAGGGATTTTGCTACTCCCAAAATCTGGTGAGAATGATTTCATTAGCAATGTTCATGCTTATATGGTGCTTTCTAAAATAAATCAACAGGATGGGGCTTTTGAATTTAATATGGTTTAGTGGAAGAATTTTCCTTTATAAAGAAGTGAATTTCAGAGTTAGTAAAGCTCTGCAGATTTCCTCGGACTTCGCTAAGCATATTTCCTCGCATGTCAATGGGGTTGGTAGTGAAGATTAACATATTCTGTTCATTTAGTTCAATATAATTAACTCTGAACTCGGTTTCTGGTTTTTACTTCAGATGGGTTATGCTAAATTAGTAGACTTTCATTACTTAATATATTTTAACATTATGCGTTTGCACAAGTGAAGCTCGGTATATCACAATCTAATATCATTTCTTAATTTTGGGTACTTGTTGTTTGATTAATTGAATGACCCACGCATGTCTTATTTCGGAGAATTAAGGTTTCGATGTTTGTTACAAGAGAACTGCTAACTCGTAATTCTGAACTTGTACTAGTGCTTCAATTACCTGAGGTTTCATTTCCTTCTGAATTTTAAAATGTAAATCTAGTATGTTCTCATTATGATAAAGTATGAAATACTAGTGAGGATGTTGTGCCCAAGAAGTGTAATTAGATGGATTGGTACACATTTGGCTCTGGCCTCTGATTCTTTTTATTCATGTGTAAACTCCTAGTGCATAGCATAGTTGTCCAACTTGGTACTTGAACTTGCTTTCTTATATCTATCCATTGCACTAAGAAATTAAATGAGTAATATTCAGGGTAAGTTCCTTTTAGGTGTAAAGCTAAGCAAAAAGAAAATGCATCACAAAGTGTAATTTTATCCCTGGCCTTCAAAAAATTGTTCGCAATAATGTGAGAATTTTAGGTTAATCTATCTAAGAATGTTATAAGTATATTTTAATGTGATTAACTATTATGAAGTTTATGCTTTGTTCATATAGTGCTTCTCTGTTGCAACTTAATATGGATTCTGAATAACCTATCTTTTCTGCAAAGCATGTCAATTCAAAACTTGTTGTTGGTATGTAATAGACATTTGGCAAGTGTTTTTGTTCTCCTTCTTGTTTGAACTCATTTTGGTGTTTGCGCATATGTTTCTGGGATCTTTGTATAACTATGTTGCATGATAGTTTCACAATTTCAGAAATATCATTGTCCACTTTTGGCCACTTTTTCTGACAGCATTGTCTTTTACTGATGATGCTTACACTTTCAAATTTTTTTATGCTGGTTTTTAGGAAATTTTGCTGTTTGGGAATTACTGCATATTGCACATTAAAATATATTGATAAGCAGATTTTTTGATGTAGGCATTTGTTGAGTGCATTTTCAAGTTCATGTGTTTTGAGTTACCCCTGTCAATTTAAAAATCTGTACACAACTATGGTGAAAAGAATAGTGGGGAAAGGAAGGAAGGGAGGGAAAGTGTGCAATTGTTTTATTGTCATGCACAAACTTACTGTCTCTCAACTTTGCAATTTGTCAGAGCAAACATTTTTGTGATTTACTCGCATACCAGAATCATGATCTCTATGGACACAAGCCTGCATTTGATTTTAGATTTGGTGTTGTTCAACAGCAGAGCAATGTGTGAGTTAGTGAAATTGTTGGATACTCTTGTATGTATATATGTATCCATTGTATGTTAATGTTTTGCTATTTATTTCTGTGTAGATGGGACTGTGGCATGTATGTGATATCGTGGCTGCAAATGTGGGAAAATATTAGAAGGCCTGAGTGGAACAATTTCACAATGCCTGATGTGAGTACATTTTTACTTTACATGTTACAATATGATTGGATCTAACTTGTAACTTTTATGTTCAGGAAGACATGGATCAAAAGAGGGTGGATGTGGTGTGGTGGCTAGTTACCCATGCGAAGAACAAACATTGGGAATGGATAATGCGTAACATTGAAGTTTGGAGATATAAGAAGAAGGCAAAGCGTCATTAATACGTTTGTGCAATGGATCTGATTCATGTGTTAAGGATGATCCATTATGCCAATGATCTTGCATTGTCATATACTCTTTCATGATGTGCCAATGATCAGCCGTTTTGTGCAATTGATCTTTCATTTTGTGCAATTAATCTTCCATGAAGTGCAATTGATTTTGCGTTTGTGCAATGGATCTGATTCATGTGTAAAGGATGATCCATTGTGCCAATGATCTTCCATTAGATGCAATTACTCTTCCATGATGTGCAATTGATCTTCCATGATATGCAATTAAGCTTCCGTTTTGTGCAATTACTCTCCCATGTGCAAAGGATGATCCATTGTGCCAATGATCTTCCGTTTTATGCAATTGATCTTCCATTTTATGCAATTACTCTTCCATGAAGTGTAATTGATCTTCCATGATCTGCAGTTGATCTTCCATATTGTGTAGTTGATCTTCCGTTTTGTGCATTTACTCTTCCATAATGTGCGATTGATCTTCCGTTTTATGCAATTGATCTTTTATTTTGTGCAATCACTCTTCCATTATGTGCAATTGATCTTTCATGATGTGCAATTGAGCTTCCGTTTTGTGCAAATACTCCCCCATGATGTGCAATGGATGATCCATTGTGGCAATGATATTGCATTGTCATATACTCTTCCATGATGTGCCAATGATCTTCCGTTTTGTGCAATTGATCTTTCATTTTGTGCAATTAATCTTCCATTAAGTGCAATTGATCTTCCGTTTGTGCAATGAATCTGATTCATGTGTAAAGGATGATCCATTGTGCCAATGATCTTCCATTATATGCAATTACTCTTCCATGATGTGCAATTCATCTCCCATTTTGTGGAAGGAATTTTTGCCATACGTGCCAAATGATCATATAATGCAAGTTAGCATAGTTATGCAACTGATGTTTACAACGTATGGTAGAAATATAAAGACATTCATATTATGTCATACAAAAAGTGAGCACAAGCTATGGTACTACTATATATATACAAGATTAATATTTACAATTACAACACAAAAATACTTGAGGGGCCTGATAATGCTATGAACATTTAGTCATTTAAAGTCTAATTCACTCATTACTGATGCAAAGTCATTGGTATACTTGAAGAACGCGAGGTCCATATGGATTCGAGTTCCTGCACCTTCTTCAAGTATGCCTTTCCTGCCCGCACCTAGAACATGTATACACTTTTCTGTCTTGGAATTAAGACTCTCTATTCATCACATTAACTCTAAACCTGCAACAATATGGCTTTAATGTCAACTAATCTGAATTTGTTTTGTCCAAAAAAAAAACTAATCTGAATTTTGCAATATATTTGACCTATAATAAACTAGTCAATATGTAATTATACTTTCACCTATAATAAACTAATATGCACTCAAACATGCACAGTCAAACTACTTCAATGAAGATTTTTTACCAAAACATTCAACATTGCAAAGACAATATTGCACGATGCCTTTGAACTCAATTTCATCAAAACCAGCAAGCAATATAACCCAAACAAATAAATAACTTTTTGGCAAATTAATTGCTGAATGCTACCATGGAAGATCTGTTGCACATAACGGAAGATATTTTGCACACAAAGGAAGATTGTTTGCACATTTATATGGAAGACTTTTGCACAAATGGAATATGGTTTGCACAAAATGGAAGATCGCTTGCACACTTGATAGCAATCAACAATTAATTTGCCTCAAAGGTATTTTTCGGCAATTCTCCCAACAAAGAAAAGAATTATTACTTCCAGCAACAATCATGCAACAATACCCAATACGGAAGATAATTGCACATAATGGAAGATCATTGACATATAATGGATCATCCTTTACACATATCGTGGATGGCCATTGGACATGTATGGAAAAGATCTATTGCACAAAACGGGAGATCAGTTGCACATAATGGCTATCACATGTGAATCTCCATTGCAGAATCATTATTCCAGCAACATTCAGGTAACAAAACCGATTACACGCAATACACGATACACAATACACAATATACAAACTCCCATCAACTAATATAAAAAACTTCATAATAATGGCCAAACTCATAATATCTAAGCAACCCCCAATTATATTTACTATTTCCTTACTCACACACACAGCAATGCACAATACTAAGTTCCACTAGCAATATAAAAATCATCACCTCCATCAAAAACTGAAATATGAAGAAGGGCTTCAAAGTGATCTATCGACTCCACAGTGCTGGACCTCCGGCGGACGCCACAGTGATCGACAGCAACAACAGAAGACTCGCATCACTGCACTCCGGCAAACACGATAACTGAACAAGCCACTGTCATAACCTTTAGTCGTTTGCTTCTGCCTCGTGTGATCTTTCCAAACTAAACTAGGGGCTTTTGTGTCTTTTTAAGTTCAATTTTAATGATAGTTAGGTATCTCATTTGTGTTGGTGGCAAAGAGCAATTAATTTACTTATTTGGTATTTTCCAGCGATTTTCCCTTAAGTTTATTGGAGGTAGAATTGATGTTTAATTAGTTTATAATGTTGTTTAAGCTTGTAAGATGAAAATGAGTATTTTGATTGGAACCCTAAGTGGGAGAAATTGGGGATTTTAATCAATTTGAATTATTTTGAGTTAGTTGGCGTTTCAAATGAATTATTGGAATTTAGAAATGATGGGATTGGCATTAGAATGAAGAATTAGACATTATAAGTGAGATTTAAAAGTTAGAGGTAGAGTTAGAGAGTTTAAGTCTGTGTAATTATATTGACTATTTATTTGGCAATTTGAGTAATGAGAAATTATATAATAATCATGTAGATTGAAGTTAGATTGTTTGGTGTTGGCAAATTCGAAGCACTCAAGTGTTGTTAATAATAAACTTGGAGTATAGGTAACTTTGGTTATTCTTTTATATACTTGTCAACTATATATACACACACAAACCAAGTTGTTTTGGGATTTGTTGTGCCTATGGAGGGCTTGATTTGGAATTGTATATTTAATATAAACTAATATTATACTTAGAGATTATTCAAGCATGCTTGTGTGTATTAGAACCCATAGATATGTATTTTGGAAATTGTTTAAGCATGCTTGTGTGTGACAATGGAAAGATTTGGAAATGATGTTATGTTTTAGATGATGAACACATTTGTTATGGTTCCTTAAGTTGAAATAGCATTGTTATCTTCATGATTATTGAGATGATGTATTTTTTTTATAAATATTGTTTGGAGCAATACTCTTGATTTGGAACTTGAATATACATGCTATAATTGTGATTGATTGCCAATAGATGGTTGTGGAGTTGTGATGAGAGATTTTATGTAAGTTAATACCACGTGGTATGCCATCACTCGGTGCATAGTGGATGGCACTTGTCAGGGCCCCTTCTTCCATATTTTCCTTTGGCCGGGATTGCATTGGAGCTGTAGGATATGTGACACCTCCTTAGTTTTGTCCTTTTAAGGAGGGGAGCCATAGTCTAAACTTGAGCTCTGCACCTTTGGTCGGGTACATCTCAAGAACTGGTGAGCTTGGAACAATTCAGTTAAATGGATGAGTTTCTGTTGGACTATGTGTTAGTCTATAGCTACAGTCAGTGGTTATAAGGCTGGTCAGGGATAATAAGGATGATCTGTACATCAATCATTTGCTTGGCATATTATATATGTGATTTATGATTTAAATATGATAAATTTTTGTATAATTATTTTTGTTTGTAACAAGGTTGACACACGTTTTTGTAAAATCTCTTGTGAAAGATATTTGGAAAATGAATTGTGATTTTCAATAGTTTTAGACCTATTTAGAAGGGGGTTTTGATAATCGAATCGAGAACTAGTTTGTTAAATGTTTTATGTAAAGAGTAATATAAATTAATTATTGTAAGTTGAACTTGATTTTAGAACTATATGTTCTTGATCTCGATTTGCATGTATATTTCTGAATAACCAATGTTTACTGAGATCTTTGGATCTCACGGTTGCTACATTTACATTTTTTTTAGGTGAGATATGACCAGGGCCGCAGGGAAGTTGGTAAGAGGGCGAGTTTAGTTGTAGGCTCTCATTAAGGTTCCTCTTACTTGCACGTGTCATCATTTGTCGTTCCTATTTACATATGTGATGCCATGACCTAGGAACTATTTAAATCATGATTTGAGAATTCTATATAAATTGAGTATTGTGAACCCTGATTTTGAAAATGATTGGTTTTGATGTTTGATTGAGATATTCGATAAGTGTTTGTTATTATTGAGCGGAGCCCCCTATTGCTGTGATTTTGTGATAGTGGATTTGGATTAAAAGACTTAATAAGTTGTTATCTGGGCTTGTGGAATGACTGTTGTATAGTTAGGTTTCGAATGCCCGAGACCCAATTGTCTATCAGGGATCCCTAGTACCTACTTCCGCTGTGTTTAGAAAATGATTTATCAAATTGTTTTAATTACGTTCCATTAATCAGGGTTGACATTCTACTATTAAGTTTTCTCATTTTCTACTTTGATTAGCTTTTCAAACTATTGTTTAGAACTTTCTACCATGGAACTTTTTATTGTTTGTTAAATTTTTATTACCATGGTAGGTTAATCGACGTGTTAAACTTGGTTTAGAAGTCAGAATGTTGCAATATCACTTTCTTCTGATATATTTTTCCTGATTGCCACTAGTGATCACACACCTAATGTACATTCCATCTATTGTTCCAATAGTATCTTTGAAGTATGGATAATAACGAGGATTTTCTTTGATCTTTGGGTGGCATACAGTGAATTCGGGATCACCTGGTCTAATATTTTCCCAAGCTAGATTGATGCAAGCATCTAATACCTTGTGCAAAAGTCTACTGATCGACCATTTTCCCTGAATGTTGAAAGAGTTCCTGTACCACCCTATTGCCTATCCTATGGCCAACGGTGAGCAAAAACATGGCAACCATTTCCTCGATCCCAACGTTCATTGAATTTTGTAAGCCATGTTCGATCAATTTATGACACAAGCTGTAAAAGACATGTTTTTCACTCTAAACATGTCATGACAGCGTGAACCATGGGTTGCTAATACCTCTTGCACCCATAAACGACCGGTGAGTGCGCTTGTTGTGCGGGGTTCTTTGCACATGAAAGGCACCCAATGTTGACATATCAACGCGGTCATTCGTTCATAGTCATCACATTCCTCATTTATAAGAGATATAAGTCGAGACTGGTCATCTTCCTCCACCATATCAGGTAAGTGTTGATTGTTCGAATTTTCTATTGATTATGGACCCTATGAGTGTGATTAAAAATTCAATTATGAGTAATGGAAGAAATAAAATACCAAATAAGGACTAAATGACATACAGTAAATAGATTCAAGTGATAATAGCATAAAATAGCTTTCACAAAGCATATTGTCATGAAGTCACAAACATAATAAAACATAGTTTAGGTACATCTAGGAGTCATAAATCTTAAAGCACAACCACAGAACCAAGAACTCTTTACTGAGTGACACAAACGTTTCCCGGTTTGTCTTATCTTGTACTAGGTTGATACAGCGGTGACAAAAGTCCTCATCACGTATGACCTCGTCAATGTCAAGCAACTGATTCAAAGCAGCATCAACACTAACTTCTTTAATAGTATCTAATGTTGCCGCTCTGTCCTTGGATGCATTTGCCATAACACTAATTGCATCCGCAATCTGTCTTGAAGCTGGCCCTTTTTGCTTCTTTCTCTGCCCAGACCCTTCACCCATCTTTCTTTTACCCCGACTTCCTGACACAGTACCAACAGTTGATGGAGTGCTTGTTGTTAGACCAATGCTAGCAAGCTCATCCGTCACTCTGATACTAGGCACGGGGTTAATACAGAACATATCATCTTCGCTATCCCCTGACCATTCTTCTTCATGCATTGTTGGTCTGTACACATCTTCATTCTCAACCTCTTCTGTCTGTGTCTGTGTCTATGGATTTGCAAAAGGCGGTGCAAAAACATCCTTGCCAGACACCATAGCATCCTTGAATATAATCCTTAGTTCGCTTTCAAACTTGAGGCTTGTGTGTCTAAACTTTCTGTATGCTTAATTCTCCTACAAACACACGCAACAAAAAACTAATTAATTAAACAAAATGAATTAGTCGATAGGAAAACAATTAATTGTATAAGTTGCTAAAATTTTTTTTATCTATATTCTCCGTTGCCACCACTCTTTTGATGCGAGGACTTTACTTGTAGGATCTCTACTCACACCAGTCTCTTTGATTAAGGAATCTCAAGTCTTGAAATCTTTCCTAAGAATATCAAACCTATTCTTCAACTGTGCCCTTGTATATTCTTTCCCAGTCTTCTCATTAAATGTAGTGACGATACCCTTCCATCCATCCTTTGTAAAATGCAACCCTCGGCGTTCTTTCTTGTAAATTTGCACTAGGTAGGCGTACACAAAAGTCTCCGTTGTCGCATCATCCCAAACAGATTTATCAATATTTCTATGCCACTATTGCAACAATACTTGCACCTCAAAAAAGCAAATTTAAAACAACCATTCCAGAAACGTACAAATTTAACATTACACACACACAAGAATAAATGCATGATTTCATTAATATGAATTAATATAAAGGCTAAAACACAACGTCATTGAATAAGAATTAATATGAAGGCTAAAACACAATGTCTTCAATGTTTTCCCCGTTTCACAATGAATAATAAACAATTGAAATCATCAAGCATGTTACAACGACAGTGTGATTTAATCCTCTATCAAAGTACAGCCATAGGGTCTTATTTAACTTGCAGATTAGACAATTAAATTGCAGAGTATAGTAGTTGTAGAAATTGCAAAGTACTGTATATATTAGTGAGACATGTTCAATCCTCTATCAAAATACAGCCATAGGGTCTCATTTAATCCTTTTCCCCTTTCATAACAACATTTTCATGCAGGCTATCAAGAGCACCAGACAAACCCATTGAACGCTCTGGTTTTGCAAACTGAGAGAAGAAACAATCATTTAGACAAAGTTCAGAGAAAAATAAATCAAAAGAAAATCAGAGGGACAATTGCACACGTTTATTCCCTTAAATCAATCAGCACACATATTGGTTGAAGAACCTCAACGCCCACAAAACCACAGAATGTAACATCCTCATTTTTTTTTTATTTTCATAATATAATGATAAATTGGAATTAATTAATTAAAAAAATATATATGTAATAATATATATATATATATAAAGGAAGGGGGGACAAACCACCGAAAGTATTCGGTGGTGGAAGAGGAAAGAAAAGGAAAGAAAAGAAAAAGAGAAGGGTAATGATTGTTTTATTTTAAAATTAATTAATTAATTAATAAAATATAAATAAAAGTGGCGCCAGGTTTGACGCCACATGAATGAGGAGGGGTATTATAAATACCCCCCTCAATCTCCACTTCACGTCTGGAGTGAAGTCTTTAGGAAGGCGCAGTGAGGTTCTGACAGGAGAAATTTAGTTCTTCAGAGATCAATAAGGTACTTAAATTTTCTTCTGATCACAAAACTCTTTTTATGAAAAATGTTCTAAATAATTTTATCTTTCTTATGATAGTGATTTCTTACTGATTAGAGAATAATCTAGAATTAGAATTTTGGGCAAACAATGGATAAAATGAACAAAAAGACTCCCAATGCCTTTATTTTAAATTGTGATATGTAATATTTAGATTTTCCCCCATTTTATATCAGCAATTCAGCAGTTAGGAAATCAGTTTCAGTGTGGGGAGACGGTGATTTTCGTAGTTTTAGACTAAGCTGGCATTTTAAAACTTCAGGGTCATTTGTTGTAAATTCTGCTGATATATTCCTCAGTGAAGGACGGTGATTTTCGGATTTTTAGATTAAACTGTCATTTTAAAACTTCAGGGTAATTTTCCGTAATTTCTGCTGATATATTCCATAGTGAAAGACGGTAGTTTCGGATTTTTGGATCAAACTGGAGTTTTGGAAATTCGGGGTAATTTTCTGTAATTTCTGCGGATATGGTTTCACTGAAATAGGGGATAATATTACAGAAAAAGGCCCCAAATTTCTGTCACAATTACCATTACCCACATGCAGAATTTCATTTTCTTCTTTAGTCCTTATGCTTCTTTACTTTTTGGTCCTTTATATCCAATTTTTCATATAATTCAAATAAATGTTTTGTAAAATATTTATTCAAAAATTCAAATTTTAAAGAGCAGGACTATAGGAATGTAGAGGTTGATTAATCGTGAATTTTAATCGGTTTAGATTTTTTTTTAGATGAAGTTTTATAAATTAGTATTTTAGATCTTAAACTTAAAATTTGGGGATTTTCATGTATTGGAATGAAATTAACAAAAATCAATTACTTGAATAGGTTATTTAAATTAATAATAATATTTAAATTTTATAATTGGAATTTTAGGGGTAATTAATTCAAAATTTAGAAATTTTAGAATTTAGTTAAATAAATTAATTTTTCCAATAACTCAAGGAGTTATTAATGTATAATAAATTAATTGTTGTAGATTGATTTTTGGCGTGTATTTGAGCTCTTGGATTAGAGCTTGTGGTTATAATTTTGCTTTGGTGAGAGGTAACCACTTTCCTCTTGTTGTGCATATTTGTATGATGTTTGTGAGTGATTTTTAATTACATAGAATTATAAATTTGGCTATTGATTATATGATGTGGACTTTGAAAATATGTTATTAATGAAATAGTCTTGTGGGACTTATTTTCGCTGAGAAAATGAGTAGTGATATTTTATTATATGAATTGATATTTATTTTTGAGATTGAAAATATCCTTTTGATAATGATTTATTATAATCACACATATTAATATAAGAGGGGATGGTGGATATTGATTTGACGGGTTGTTACTTAAAGAGGAAATAAGGGGGTGAACTTTTGTACAAAAAGAGGTAATAAGGTGGGGACTTCCAGGTGTACACTGGTTAGTCCTTTGGCCCAATTGTGTTCAGTAGGGCCTTGACACCCCACTAATATAATTAGAGGGGGAACCCATGGTCCGGTCTCGTGCTCTATGGATTTTGGCCGGTCCATATCACTTGATTGGTGAGCTTGTTAAGTTAAACTACCAGTTATATGGGTCAGTGCTAGCCCATGGGTTCAGTCAGAGGAAATAAGGCAGAAGAGGAAATAAGGGGGACAAAGAATAAATTATCGTATACTGATTCTTGTATACTTGTGATAAATATGAGAACGAGATTATGATATGGTAAATTAATGTGTATATATACATGTGGACATGTGACATTTTAATATTGATATGATTTTAATAACTATCCCACTTGGCGCCTCATGGGCACTTACTCTTATGCCCAATGAGATGGATTGTTGGTTGCTGAGGCTTTTGTCTCACCCCGTTGATTTAACATTTTTCCAGGTGATAGTTGTTGTGCGGGTCCATCAGGGAAGACTCCGGAAGCTTAAACTACTTCTGCTAAAAGTAGTGCTTCTATCTTTATAATATATGTTGGATTATTGTATATTGCCACGTTAGGGCTCATTTTGCATACTCTGATTTATTTTGGAGATTTGATATTTTAACTATATATTTTTAATTACTCTTGATGAGGTTGGATGGCTTGCGGGCCTTATGATGTGGTTTGAATTGCTGGAACCATAATTTGGTTTGATATGGATATTTTAATATATGATGAGATATTATTTAGTTAAAGAGTTTTTAAATAGTTAGTTGAATTCTTTTCTACCATGGTAATCTTTTGAAAGATGATTTAAAATCTTTTTATTACCATGGTAGAGGTTGTAAATGATTATAATAATGTATAAAAAAAATGGTTTTTATCAAGTCCATAGTTAATTATTGTGTATAAGGAAAGGATTTTACACAGAACATCACTGTTTAACTTAACATTCCCTACCTACAACAACGACAGTGTGATATTTTATATTTTTGTTCTTGTTTTGACATTTGGCTTTGGTCAATTCTTCCTATAATCTGCTTTTTGTTTGTATAATATTATAATACAAGAGGTCAAGGGGAATAGAAGTTTGGCATACAATTTAAGTAATTTATTTATCCTGCAGGATAGTTAATCTACTACTTGTATCTTCTCAGACACGGAGCCACATTTAATTTTGATAATCCTTTTCCCCTGCCTTTCCACAGTATATCACGAAGACAGTGAATTGAACGCCAAAACAAAGGTCACCTTGAAGACGCTGATTACAAGCTAAAACTCAAAACAATTTTTCTTTACTTTATTTTCATTCTCACTTTAACTATAACAAAAAATAAACCACAGCTAAGATAATGAATGAGAGTTATGAATGTCCATGTTCTATATCAAGAAAAAGGCCAGAGCCATCGATATTCTCAAGTCTCTCTAGCATTAAGCAAGACGAAGCAGGCATTTCGGTTAGGCACAGGTTTAACTCCACATTACAATAATACCAAAAAAAATCAGAATGTTTAAATGGGTCAAAATATCCTAAAACGAAACCAGAATCAAAGATGAACAATGTTGGTGCTCATTCTCTACCAAATCAAACGTCTCTTTTGCTACTTTTCAAAAAAAAAAAAAAAGACAATCACAGCGTACAGATCGCAGAAGCCAAACAATGTGTGTGTGTGTGTGTTAATGTCAAACCAGGCCAGAGTAGAGGATGAACTTGCACAAACCAACCGGACTACAAGATCTTCAATGAATGAAGTTAAACCTTACCTCAAAAAGATGACACCGCCGGAGACCAGATCCACGGCGAGAGAAAAAATGAAAGGCGACGCCGACACAAAAAAAAACACCGTCGGACTTCAAGTCAGAGATGACAGATCGAAGACGCCGAAGGACAGATCCAAGTTGAAGATGAAGCATCTCTTCAGCTTGAAGATTGGGTGGACGCCAAGAGAGGGAACGGAGCTCAGACCAGACAAGCCAAGACGGAACCACAAACAAGGAGGACGAAGAAGAAGAAGGAGCTATTCAGTTTGAGTGAAGAGGACGACGCAGGGGAGAGAGACAAAAAAGAATAAAGTAGGTGGGAGAAGTTTGAACATAATTATTACCTAACGGTAATATATTAAAAGCTCGATAGACAGAGGGAAAGCTCCACATGTTGAGCTTAAGGTATAAGCTCGTTGTTTTATCAGACGCGCAATTACCAATTGGGCCCTCCGAACACTCATTTTTTCCCCCAATTATCCATTGGGGTTTGGATCAGAAGCTGAGTGTTTGGGGCCCAAACGCCCCCACCAAACACACACTTTGTATACCCAAAAAAATGTAAACATTAGATGGTTAACAATTTTTGGATCATTGGTTGGGTAAAAAGGCGTTTATGCATTAATGAATTTATATATTATATATTTTGATAATTTGATCGTTACCAATTTTTTGTTTTGGATCCGGAAGAAATTGTTTGTTCTGTTCCTCATTCTTGAATTCTTCAAAAAAGCGCAGAACTAGGTTTGGTAATTTCATATCCTGAATTCAGTTCCAAGAATATGATTATAGTATTAATACTTATTAGTTATTACAAGAAATTACAATAAAGGAGGCAAGTCCCTTTACATGATTATTGTGAGATGCACAAAAATTGTGAGTAAAAATACGAGACCACAAAGGACGATAAGAACAAAGAAACAGAAAGAAATCAAAAGCAGCATTCCAAGGCGCAGCAGCAACAGACGGCAGCACAACTGTAATGAAGAAAACAAAAAGAGAGAGAAGAAAGCTAATATATTAGGTATTGATCTTGAAGAGAAACAGAGAAAGCAATAAGAATTCATAAAAATAAATTAAAAATAGCGAAACATTTTGATTATGAATAAATTACACACTCACCATCCCTCCCAGAAGCCCTCACCCCTACTTGTGGTTTTTTGTGGAACATTCTGTTCACAAACAGCATCCTTAGAAGGATACCCCATTGGTGGAGGAGCGCTCACCGGTGCCGGCGGCGGCGGATATGCCATCACTGGTGAAGGATACGACACTGCTAATTCATCATTCAAATAATCTCATTAATTAATACTGTTAATCCCATTTACAAACACAAAATAATGATAAATTAGCTTATTGTGAGAGAGAGGAAATAGCTTACCGGGTGGATCTTGTTGATTGTAATGATGATTCATGGTTGCTGAATAATAATGAAGTTGGAGATGATCTTATGAACTATATGAAGATCGAGAACGTAAGTAAGATGACAGATATATAATGGAGGATGTGAATGAGATTGAGATGCTATATATATATATTTATATATGTATACGTAGGTGAAGGTGGGTGAATGGCGGCGGGCGGCGGTGAACAGTGGGTCAAAGCGCGTGGGAGAAGGTTGATTCGGGGAAGCATAGATCTTGCCATTTCTAAGCGGCTGCTTAACGCTCTGTGTTTCCATCTCAAAGTTGACAATATAATATATTATCTACTTTGATTTACCAATTGAAATGAGAGGCAAAGATAGAGACGAGAGAGGGTTCAAATTCATTCACCCTTGAGGGTTTTTTTATTTTTATTTTATTTTTTGTCTTTCAACGTTACGTGTTTCGTTCATATATCGCTTTTTGATCTTTTGGATTATTTTCGTATTCAATCTAACTTCAAGTGCAAACAGTGGTGGAGAGACTATAAAAGAGGCTTGCCGGAGAGGATATTGAAGCATTTTTTCATAAGGGTCTGTTTGGTGTGAGGGATTTGGAGGGGAGGGGAGGGGAGGGAAAAATTTTATGAGTTGAATTTTAAAAGATTGAAGAAACGGGGTAATAAAATTTTAATAAAGAGAATATATAAGATAAAAGAATAAGAAAAATTAATTAAAAATTTTTAACCCCACTTCTCTAATTTTTTTAAATTCAACTCAAGAAAATTTTCCCTCTGTCCACTTTCCCTCCCATCCCCCCGTACCAAACACTCCAAGTTTTAGAGGGAAAAATTGAAGCATTTATTAGCATGGTGTAATGGTGACCGAGACGGCGAGAAAATCCCTCAAGATTGCAATTTCAAGATTTTTTTAATTCTTCCCTTCCAGAAGAACCTGAAAATCTTGTTCATATCCACGGTTGACTGACACGTAATCTAGCCATAAGACAGTTACATAGAATGCTTGGCCAGTAAGTAACTCATTTCTTCATCTTTGAC
Organism: Inga laurina; assembly: GCA_963855925.1. Classification (NCBI taxonomy): domain Eukaryota; kingdom Viridiplantae; phylum Streptophyta; class Magnoliopsida; order Fabales; family Fabaceae; genus Inga; species Inga laurina. The sequence goes on along the minus strand of OY979702.1, from coordinate 61,290,335 downwards.
CCTCCAATATTAGTGCAATGGCTTGACTGGAAATGGGAGCAGGTTTGAAAAATAATCTTAAAACGTCTATGGTAAGGTAACACCTTCCTTCTTTTTTTCCTCCTCAAGAGTTATTTCATAAGGACTTTTCATGATATAGAAGAAGCACACTTGGAGAACCAAGAACCTAATACAAGGAAGAGTTGTACGCTACATTTGGAAAGGATGAGTTACTCATAGAAAGAAATCTATTGATTCCCTCACAATTGGTTGGACCGTAGGTGAAATGATTTACTTGTTGGATGTTAGCAGAGAGGTTCTGCCTAAAGAGATGCAAGAGGAAAACTGATCAAGCCAATAATACGTAGGATTTATTAGGTTGATGGGAAATTTTGGTATATAAATAAATAAAGCGTTGGTATTTTAGTCCATAATGCATGCATGTTAGAATTTCTCTCTCCAGTTCAAAACCCCTAATTTTGGAGGGGAGGGGAAGAAACGAGAAGAAGGAAAACAACCAAACATTGTAATAAAGTTGATTAGGAGAGTCAAGCTCACACAAAAAGAGATAGGTGTGAGACGGTATGAACACCCTATTTTGTTCGAGCCCCACTAAAAAATTATAAAAAAATTGATAATGATTGGTGTTTAAATTGACAATCATCATTAAAAGAAAAAATACAAAAATGAAAATAAGAAAAATAAGGAAATCCTCCTATTGATGATGATCGGTGTCTAAATAGGCAATCATCATTAAAAGGGAAAAAATAAAAAAATAAAAACAAAAATTAAAATAAATCCCCTCATTGATATGATTGGCATTGTCATACATTAAGGGAAAATAATAAATAAATAAAAACGAAAAATAAAAAATAAAAAATCTCGTTTATGTTGATAGGTTTAAATTAAGAAATTACTTGTGAGGAGAATAATGAAAAAAAATTAAAAAACAAAAAAATCTCCATTAATGGTAATTAGGTGAAGTTAAGAAGTTTTATCAATAGAAAATACAAAAAAATAAAAATAAAAAAACGAAAATTTAACAACAACAAAAAATCTCCATTGATGGTGATTGGGTCAAGTAAGATAGTTCTTAACATAAAATACAAAAAAAAAAAAAATCAAAAAACGAAAATCAAAAAAAGAAAAGAAAAAGGGAGCATTTATGAAGAAAACCCTACCTTAAAACTATAAATAGGAGTGTAAGGGTTGAAGCAAGTGAGACAAGAATTTTGGGAGAGCAAGGAGATAAGGTCTGTGACTGAGTTTTCATCATTTTCTTTTATTTCACTTTGACATCTCGTTTTTTTCTCTCATCTAATATCCCTTAGCTCATGCTTACCTCATCATGCCTCATGCTTACCTCATCATTCATGCACTATGACTTTATCCAATATGCATTACATTGCTTGACTTTATACTATGATGTTGCTGGACGTGTTTTAGCTCATCGTGGTCTTGTGGATTTGCATTTTATTGTCCAATTGAATTATCTCATACATAGGCAAGAGGTATGTGTTGTTTTATTTTCTTATGATACTAGGTGTTATGCTTAATAAATATAGATAATATGATTGTACTTGCCTCTTGTTTATTATGTGGTTCTATCACCCTATCTCTTATTGTAGCGGGTTCAAAGAATAAAAGGTACGCATGAATCTCCTCACTTTTGACTTCTTTTTTGTTTAACTTGTGCTACTGTTCTTTTTTTTTTTTCTTAATCCCTTTCTTAGGTCCTCTTTCAAAAAAAACAAAAGAAAAAAAATATTTTGACACATTTTGATAAATGAAAATAAAATGGAAAAACTCTCCTTTACAAGAAAATAAAAAAAACGTTTTTTGAAAAAAAAAAGTAAAAAACACAAACCAAACAAAAAAAATATATTTTCCTCAAATAAATTAAATAAACATTTTTTCTAAAAAAACACAAACAAAGTGACACGCATTTTTATCCCCCGAACTACGTGGGCTTTGATCCTTCTAAAGGGTACGTAGGCCCTAGGTTTTCATCCTAAGTCAAGTCCAATTTTATAAATAAATATATTTTTTCTTATTTTCTTGTTGTAAATAAATGTTCTTTTTTTAAATAAATATATTTTTTCTTATTGTAAATAAGTGTTCTTTTTTTTTCTTCTTTAGTTTTCATTTCATTTAGTATTGTAAGTATTCTTTTTTTTTTATTTGGATAAATATAATAAAGTTAAAGGCCATAATATTTTTAAATAATTAACTTAGGGTAACCATTCTTATGAATGGGTGTTGTGGGGTGCCTAACACCTTCCCCACACACAATTGACTCCCGAACCCTAAATGGTTTTTATAGACCAGTTTCCATTTTTAAAAAAGGTTTCCAAAAGTATCATATCTTTAAAATTTTGGTGGCGGCTCTATGTTTTCTAAATTTCGGGCGCTACAGACAGTTTAAAACTGCCACTTCTAAACCTCTTAAAGGCGGAGACGGTTTAAAAAATGTGACCAATGCATTTTTGTAAATATATGCAAAACTTTATACCAGTTCCACTTACAATAGGCCTAAAAATAAATTAAAAATAACGTTTAAAATGTATTTTAGACTAGTCATAAAAGATGAGCTCTAAAATATTTATTTTAGAATGGATGTTTTTCACATCAGGTTTAAAAACCTAATATCTTTTATTTTATATAAAAACAATTTACTGCTAGCCCTAAAATCCCTATAATCTTCGCTCCTGCGGCCTTTCAACTCTTACTCTTAATGTGATGTTGTTGACTCACTCTCGTCTCAACTCCTCTTCTCCCTTGCTAGTACTGGAATCAAAAACTCATACTGTGAAACTATCACCGATTTCACTCTCACACAATCCCTTTGAGAAAATCTGACAAAGCAATCCTGACGATTTTGATGCTCTTTGTTCCCATGAACTTCAATGAAGATAAGAAAACTTTCTTTTTTCTTTTTTTTTCTTTTTTTACTTTTCCATTTTTTTTTTGTGTTTGGTTAAATGTAGTTCTACTGCTTTTTCCTTATGTCATATCCTGTTCCTAGGTTAGATTATACAGCCATATGAGAGAAAAGGAGAAAGCGAAAAACGGAGCTTCAAAAGGAAGTCTTGGTAAATTGGTGTTTGTGCACTTGTTAACTGTTGGATCGGGCTGAAATTCGGTCAGCTAGTTCGACGCATGTGGTTCGTCATTTTCAACGGTGGGTTCATGGTTCGGAGGCTTAGTGTGGGAGAAATCATGTTCACGGTTATGGACATTTTTCTGGTATTTTCAACTTTTTTGTTCTCTATTGTAAGTTTGTAGTTTTAGTTAATGGAGCCCAGAAATTCCAAACATTCTTGAGAAAATGTACTACAAGAGAATGGATGTTCTGATGCAATTAGTATCACAACCTTCAATAAGATTCTTGACCATAACTTGTTCTCTCACTGCAATATTTGTTTCTCCTCTTTATTTTATCTTTCTTTCCTCATTTGAAGATTCATGCAGTAGTTAAGCCTTTTTGGACTGTAGTGTGCTATTTTGAAGATTCATGCACTTAAATCTGCCCATTTGTAGGGATCCTTCAGATGTAGAAGCTAAGTAAAAACAGTTTGAAAAGGTATCTTTTTTTTTTTTTTTTTAAAGAAGAATTTCCTCTTTTTAAAATGCTTTATAAATATTACAATTATTTTTTCCTCCAAATGCTTAGAATGCGGGTATTGTTGTCTAACTGCCTTTGCATTGAAATATAGTACTAAACGTTAGTTTGCATATTTTTAGTTACAAATACCAATCAATTTCTTCTAGCTTGTTAAGATATTTATTTTTCATTATATAGCTTGTTGAAATTGTTTACATGGAGTTTTTCAAAGGAATTGGGGAAGTCTTGAGATTTGTTGCCCCTTCTATAGTTATTATGTGGTAAGTTTTTATATATGTGTGTGTGTGTTTTATCTTCATATTGATTTATATCTAAAAAAGTATATTTTCTAAATAGAGGAGAAGCCTATGTATTTAAAGTACAGAAGTGTGATTAGAGTATTTTAATGGGTTAAGAAGTAAATTTACCAACAAAGTTTTAAGAAATGAATGTCTAGCACAATTATGTTTTAAAGGAGGTAAAAATACACATAAGGAATTAAAATGGAGCATTAAGCACAAAACTATTAAATTTGACCTGACGTCATTAGAGGTTTTGTTCTCTTATAATTTAACGCCGTTAGATCAAATTTAATGGTTTTATGCTGGATGCTCTACTTTTAATTTCTTATGTATATTTTTGCCCCCTTTAAAACATAATTGTGCCAAACACTCATTCCTCAAAACTTTGTTGGTAAATTTACTCTTTAACCCATTAAAATATTCTATCCACACTTCTGTACTTTAAACACATAGAGTTCTCCTCTATTTAGAAAATATACTTTTTTAGTTTAATTCATTAACACCATTATAGAATATACCAAAAAGATTCTTGAAATATATTTTTAATTAAAAACCATGTTAGAATAAATCTTATTTATGAATTTACCCATCATTATACCAAATCTCTAATTTATCTTTTAATATTAATATTTATTAATGCTTTTACTAAAATAAGAAAAAACAAAATAATTTTTTATGTGGAAAATATTAACAACATGATCAAAAATTTGAGTAATTTTTTTAAAAATTAAGGGGCAAAAATATCCATAAACTTTTTATAAAAGTGCATCCATCACTATAAACTTTTTAGGTACAAAAGTAACCATGAACTTTTAAAAAGGGATAAAACTAACACTTCTGTTAACTGCATACTACTAGTTGTGGCACCTGAAAAATCAAGCGCCACAGCTGGGTGTATAATAAATAAATAAAAAAAAATTTTACCAGCTATGGCGCCTGGAAAATCAGGCGCCACAGCTTCTTCTATATTTAAAAAAAAAAAAAAAAGAAGACTAGCTGCCTCATGCCTTTATGATTCTAAAGCCTTGTAGTTTTAGGTGCAAGTATTCCCAAAAAATAATAAAAAAAATAAAAAATGGACAAACTGTGGCGCCATAGCTGATCCTATTAAATAAAAAAAAATTTGGCGTAGGTATTCCCAAAAAAAAAAAAGAAACAAAAATGGACTAGCTACGCCTCGAATCCAGGCGCCACAGCCGATCCTATCCTATACCAAAAAAATTTTGTTTGCATAGGTATCCCTAAAAAAAAATTTAAAAATTACCAGCTGTGGCGCCTGGAATCCAGGCGCCACAACTGCTCCAATCCTATGCCAAAATTTTTTTTTTTGGTATAGGTATTCCTAAAAAAAAATTTTAAAAATTACCAACTGTGGCACCTAGAATCCAGGCGCCATAGCTGCTCCTTTATGCCAAAAAAATATTTTTGGTATAGGTATTCCTAAAATAAAATTAAAAAAAAAAGGACCAGCTCCTCCAGGCACCACAGCTGATCCTATTAAATAAAAAAAAAATTTTGTCAAAATGTTCAACTTATATAAAATTTTTTTTTTTACCTTTTTAATGGATTACACTATCCACTTCCCACCAATCACAATTCCCCTCGCTTCCACCCTTATCTTTTTTCCCCTTCCCGCCCAATGGCCTCCTTCCTTCTCTTTTAATTTATTTGACTCATCCCACTTTAATTATTCCCTCCTCTCTCACTTTCCCTTTTCATCTACACTACATCTTCTTGCAGTGGACGACCGTCACCCCCTCCCTCCATTTCCTAGCATCTTCACACTTAAAAACATACCCACATGCACACATGTCTTCATCATCGAATCTACTTCTTTGTTTTGTTTCAACTGCCATCCCCACTCCTCCTCCTCCTCCACTCAAGATTGCGACACCAACAAGCAACGTGGTCCCCCACTCCACTGCACTAATCAATTAAGCTTATAAGTTCAACGTGCTTCTTCCTTTTTTTTTAATTGGCATATAATTTATGCAATTTTTTATTTCAAATTGATATCTATGTTCTAATCTGTGTTTAAAAAGTGGAGAATATATATAATATTTCAAAAGAAGTTATCCAAAAAAATAATATTTCAAAAGAAAAGAAAAACCAAAAGTGGACCATGTCTCGTGATGCCTTTAGCGTGTTGATAAAATATATCTTTACATATCCGGAGTACTTGATTTTAGATTAGGCTTAAGCAATTTTAACATTTTTTGCCTGAAAAAATTTTTAATTTCAAAAAACCTTATTTTAGTAATTTAAAAGAAAATAGTCTAGTCCATACGCATGATTAAGATAAATATAATATTTATATCATAATATAAGTTTCTTTAGCTTAACTTTTTTTGCCAACAATTTCTAGTTTAACACTGGCCTCAATATCTTCAATTTTGAAAATAAATCTGGACAATTAATATTATTTTATAAATTAAAATAAAACAATTTCTTTAGCTAAATTTTTAATTTTTTTTAAAAAAAATACCCTCCTGTGGCACTTGTTGGAGGAAGTGCCACAGGATGGGGGGTCTCCTGTGGCGCTTGCTGACAGGAGACCCCCCTCCTGTGGCGCTTCCTCCAACAAGCGCCACAGGAGGGTATTTTTTTTTTAAAAAGAAATTAAATGCTGTGGCCCTTGAAAGCGCCACAGCTTCTTTTAGTGGCGTCCAGATATGTGGCACTTCTCTAGCGCCACAGTTAATGCAAGTATAAGTGCCACAACTTTATTTTTTTATAGTACACGACATGCCATATCGTCCAAAAGATGAGCACGACATGCTCATCCCCACAATTTTGGGGGTGAGGATCAATTTTTTTAAAAATTTTTTTATGCATTTTTTATTTTTTTTAGATTAAATTGTATACTGCACTCGAAAATATTTTTATCATTCAGTATTTTAAATTAATTAATTTCTAGTCTTGTATGTAAAAATATTTATTTGCAATACCGGTATGCTAAAATATTTTTTCAATAATATCCAATATCTAAAATATTTTTTTAACATTTAGTATCTTAAGTTAATTAATTTTTAATGTCTAGAGTATTTTTTAAAAGAAAAATATTAAAAATACCTTTTGATTTAGAGATGAGCATTCCCTGCTTGGAATGTGGATTCCCTTATCATATGCCTTGCGTTCTTATTATTATTATTATTATTATTATTATTATTATTATTTGGCCATATATGCATGGCATGGTCTGAAAATTTGGAATGCGGAGAAAACGTTATATACTATCAAACAAGGAGGGATAATGAGAAGGTTAGTTACAGAATATTTTAAAATCTTAAATTCAGACCTTAGAAAATGAAACGAAGATATAAAATAAAATATTTAAAATTTAAATATATCAGAAATAAAGAGAGATAATAGGGAGCTGGTTACAAAATATTTTAAAATCTTATATTCAGAACTGAAAGAATCAAATAAAGTTTTAAAACAAAATATTCTCAAAATAAGTATATGAGGAGGCAGTTACAAAATATTTTGAAATCTTAGATTTAGAAGAGGAATAAAACAAATTTACAAAAAAAAATATTTTTAAAATAGGTATAGCAAAAATAAAATCCATTTGATCCAAGCTAAGGCTGTTTTTAGTAGGGATTGGAATCCCAGAACGCAATTAGTGGCACGGTAGTTATCATCAAGTAATATTAAAATGTGCACAATTTTCATCAGAGAGAAAAATCGGAAATAAGTAATGACTGCTTTTAAAAATAAGATATAGGTTATCATGGTAAAAAAAAAAAAAAAAGGCATAGTTACGATTATGTCGACCAATCTATTTTATTAACTAAATTAAATGAGCACCTGAACTATAGGGATCGTTTAAAAATCAAGAGTTTTGACCCAAACTAGTTACTTTGTAAGCATGGTTATGTTTTAAACGGGCTATATATACTTGCTTTGGAAAAGCGTGAGGGAAGAGCCGATGAGGAGCTCTCCTTAAATCTCTACCCGAAGAGCATGAACATGGGAGATTCGTATAAGAAGGTCTGTACTGCAGAAACTGAATCTGATGACGACGACGGCGAGGAGGAGGAAGACTGGTGGAGCAACCGCCGTTGGGTGCAGTGGGTCACGGTGGAGCAAACGGCGAGAGGTCCGAACGTGATAGTGTCACCAGAGATGAAAGCCAAACTGGCCAAGAGGTGGGAATTATCACTTTTTGTCAAGTTGTTGGGTTGTAAAACAAATGCAGAATGCTTGGGAAACAAGCTACAGCAAACATGGGGGCGGCTAGGTTTGGTAAAAACCATGGACATAGGTGGTGCAGGATTTTTCCTAGTTAGCTTCAAGAGTAAAGATGACTATACCTTTGCTTTAACGGGTGGCCCTTGGATAATCCAAGACCACTATTTGGCTGTACAAATGTGGAAGGAAGACTTTGATCCCGATGACGAGAAGATAACCACAACCATAGCATGGATAAGAATCACCAAGCTTGCTATGGAATATTACGATAAAGGTATTTTATTCGTGCTGGGTAGTCAGGTTGGGAAGGTTATTGAATTGGATATGACAAGAAATAAGGGACGCTTTGCTCGTATTTGCGTAGAGTTGGATTTAAACAAACCTCTGTTACCATGTGTTCTGATCAATGGCAAGGAGAAAGCAATTGACTATGAAGGGATTCACCTCATTTGTTTCTCATGTGGCAAGTACGGGCATGATGTCGATCATTGCCGCTTGAAATCGGCAGAGCCGGTGACGGAGGGGACGACGGAGACGCCTAGGATGAGTGAGGAGAATCTCGGGAAAAGATCTGATCTGCATGTGGGCGATCTGGCGGAGGAGCAGCAGGAGGAAAATACTGAATTTACAAAGGTTAATAATAATAATTTGGGTCTCAATAAGAATTATAAAGAGGTACGGGGAATTGGTGAGAATAAAGGAAATGAGTCCAGGGAAGACATATTGTCACTATTGCCTGAGCTGCCGCGAATGCCACTTGGCCCTCCGAATTCTTACCTTTCGCTGGGTTTTTACCCTCCTCCTGAGTGTCGTGCCCACTTAAATCCGAATTTCCCAACTCGTCATTAAATTCATGTTGGTTATTAGCTCAGTTAAACTTAATCGTTGACATAAAATTTATGGTTTCACTGTCTTATCATTTTCAATTTAATAATGTGTAATGGTTTTATATATGAACTTTATATGGTTATGATAAATTATGAACATTGATAAATTTAATTCCAATTATTTATATTTAAAAATATTTAAATTAGATGATTGTCATTTTGTATATTTTTATTATTTCATTATATACTTTTAACACCTATTTATAAATAAAAGGAACAATTATATTAATAAGTCAAATATATACTTGATCACAAATAACATTAGTAATTGGGAATTGCCTAATGCACAACGGTTTTTTTTTTTTTTTTTTTTGCCAACGCCTAAGGAACAATGAATTACTCAGATATATATATGATTAGTTTAGCTGCAGTGACATTTAAGAGTAAATATTTCTTATATGCTTTGCGTGTATCAAGCATCAATAACGTTGATTCTCAATGATTCTTATATGCTATGTGTGCGCCATTGCGCCCCATTAAGAAAATAATTAAAAATAAATAAATGGTTCAATATAATATAATTAAAAAGCATCTTTACAACAGATAACAATAAAAAAGAATTTTAAAAACATAAAAAATCCCATTAATGATGATATGTTTCCCAAACAGGAAATATTGTCTTGTAAATTAAGGTAATAATAAAATTATAAACGAAATTAAGAAGACAAAGGAGAGGAAAAATCTCATTGATAATTATTTGATTCTTGTTTAGGAAATTTTATTGAGATAATATAATAACATAATAAGAAAATGAAAACTGAAAAATCCTCCGTAATTCTCTCTTGCAACTTGAATTTGAAAAATGAAAAATCTTCTTTATAATATATAATAAAAGATAATGAAAATTTAAAAAAAAAAAATCATGATTTGACTTTGAAATTAGGAAATGTCATCGAGGAGAGGAAAAATAAAAAATAAAATTAAAAAAACATTAATGATTTAATTTCATTAAGGAGAATTTTTTTTTATAAATCTAAATAAAAGAATTAGAAAAGCTAAAAGTTTTTTTTTTACTTTTTTCTTTTTACGTTAGATCTTTATTAAAGTTTTATAATTATATTTTTCCAATTTTTTAAATTAAAAATCATAAAAAACCGAACAGCCCCTAATGTCTAAAAAAGAAAGAAACAAATTGAAATTTGAAATCGACCCATATAGTGTGTGTTTGGTATTGATCATTTAGGGTTAATAAGCATTTATTACAAAAATCGAAATAAAATTTTTCTTATATACTTACCTCATATATCATAAATCATACTCTCTCTGATCCTAATTATAAAATAATATTGATTTTTTTGGAGAAATTAAGGAAGTCAATTAAATTACTTTAGAGTGTTTATATGTTTAGTATTCTTAGATTATATATTAGTTGATTAGTCAAATTAATTATTTTTGAGAAAAAAATAAAAATAAAAATACTCTAAAATAATTTAATTAGCTTCCTTAATTTCTAAAAAAAAATTAATTTTACCTTATAATTAAGACTGAAAAGAATAATTTATAAACATTTATTACTTAAAAATAATATGTACAAACGAGCACATAATTTGGCCAAAAAAAAAACCCGATACATATAGAATGCATATTACAATCACAACTTGGTAAATGAGTGATCTTGGTTCGCGACATCTCCGGTTCCGACTGTGCAGTGGTTAACCGGTGGATTACATTCAAGCATATCTCTTTCTTCCTGAGTGTTTGATGTTTGCATGGTATGTGGAATGTGTTGTGATTGTTTGATGAATAGTGGTGCAGTAATAGTTGGTGTTGATTTCCAAATTTATGGTACTTGAAAACTTTCGAATAGTTTTGCGATTAAGAACCTTGGTTAAACGCAGATGCTGAAGGAATGCTGATCGATGAATAACAGAGGCTGAAGCTGTAAGGAGAAGGACTTTGAAGAGGGTATTAATGGCTGATTGATTCACAAAACTTTTGCCCTAACCCTTGCTTGCCTGATTCTAGAACTCTTTCGAACCTCCAAAATGCTTCATCAGCCCCATACTTCCCTCGCTCCTCATAAAGTACTCTTATCTCTGCCTCAACCATCACTTGCCTATTCGCTGTTTTCCAACCCTTCTGCTGTCACTGGCAGCACGACAGATTCTCCGGACGTTCCGTTAAATTGTCAAAATTTGATCGCCTATCAGGTTTGTCCCATAAGATATGAAACTGTGAGTTGAAATTATCCCCTTTTTACCTTATTATCGAAGATGTAAATTATCCCAAAAGGAAGTTTTGGATGGTGTAATAGCGGCCAAGTTTAGTTTACAGAGTTACGTACCTTTCTGTTGTTGAGTTGAAATGTGGATTTCTAGTATTCCAAGTTAGTGCTGTTGGAGTTGGATCTTGATGTTATCAACTTTTTCTAATATATTAACGGGACTGAGAAACATATGGGACCCGCTTAAAATTGGTAGGTTGAGTTTTAAGGATAAGAGCTAGAATATAAAGGAGGCTGCTTGCGGGGCCATTTCCTATTGTCTCGGTGAATGTATTCTTTTCCCTATTACTATTATTTTGTTTGGTAGCAAAAACAAAATGGTAATTACAAGTTTACATCGGAAAATACACATCGAGCTTTCTTTCTTGGTTGATTCAAAGTGTTAATTTTATACTATCATTCTTTTTGGCATGCAGGCTGTCGAAACTTCTCAAGGGACTTCCGACGTGTCCACAACTTTTCGTAATCCGTGGAGGGACGGTTCTGTGCGTCAAATTAACCGAACGAAAATAGAAAACCCAGTGCGATGTGAGGTTTGCAAAATTGATTTTAATAGCAAGATTGTGTTTGAGGACCACATATCAGGGAAGAAGCACAAGAAGAAAATGCAATTGCACAATAATCCCAGCGACACGATATTATCTGGAACCTCTAATGTGAAGAATGTTCTAGTCCAGGACAGTAGAGTTCAAGGACAAGAGCCATTTGTTGATGCAGGCAAGGATTTAAAGTCCAAGAAACGGAAGCTTTTGAGTGGGGGTAAAGCAGAGCATGATGATCAGGTTAGCTGTGGATTTAAATCAGATATTTTTCAAGGCTATTGGTTTTCGTGCCTGTTTGGGACCACCTTGAAAAGTCAATTATCTATCAAAACCTTACCTTTGGCATGCACCTACCCAAACACCTATATTTTGATTAAATCAATTATGAAACCATCATCCAAACACTGTTTTTATTAAAATCAATCATGTCAGCCTCAATCAAACACTGTGTTTTCCCCCTCTTCATCTGATTATTTGTTTTATGTTTTTTAATTTTAAATTTCTGCTCTTCAGTTTTCCAGGTGCTTTAGGCATAATTTCTTGTATTGAACTAGCTTATCTCCACAGAATTGCCTAAATGATAAATGGGAGGATTGTTGGCTGTTTAATCACTGTGCAAACCGTTCACCATTGTATCAATTGTGAGGATGTTGTGACATTGAATTTTACTTTTTTTTTTCACTTGGATCTAATAACGTTGAGCTTGACAACTTTTAAGATTCTTTCCTTAGCATCTTAGCATGGATATGCGAATGAGATGAAAATCTGTGCATGTGCCAAGGGGTCGGGGGCTCGGGGCTACTCCTTTTTTCCTCCTTTTGGTGTGTGTGTGTTTTTGGGGGCCATGAGAACCATAGTGTTCTTATTTATAGTCACCTGATGATTCATATTAGATTATTTGCAGCATTGCTTAGTTTCTCTGATCTGGATTGATCTATTAATAGTTTAATTTAATAACCTACTTCGTTTTGGTTGTTGTCGTCTTTTGTTGACTTTTGTGATGTAATGAATCACTAGAGGGATATTTCTAAATTGATTAAGCATTGTTTGTTACCTCTGTAGGTTGACTTGACATCTAATAATGATGGGATTGGTTCGAAGAAAGTCAAGGTTACTCAATGGACACGATGTGAAATTTGCATGATCAATTGTAATAGTAAGGATATTTATATCACACACTTGTCTGGGAAGAAACACCTAAGGAACCTGAAAAACCTATCTAAATTAGAAAGTGATGGCGCCAGTGCTGGTGTTGATGTCAGTGTAGCTGGTATGGGTGCAGCCATTGTAACAGAAAATGATAAGCAACCGGCATCGAATCAAGCAGATATTGGGTCACAAGAAAAGCCAGGCACTATCGAGCAAGAATGTATCAATTCATGTCAACCAGAAAATGCAGTCATATTAGAAGCTCAAGAAAAGGACACTGAAACAAAGAAACAGTCTAAATCAAAAGGTAATGGTGCCGGTGCCGGTGCCGTCGTACCTGGCATGACTGCAGCCATCGTAGCAGAAAATGATAAGCAACCAGCGACAAATCCGGCTATTGAGTCGCAAGAAAAGCCTGGCACTAATAAACAAGAATGTGTCAATTCATGTCAACCAGAAAGTGCAGTCATATTCAAAGCTCCAGAAAAGGACACTGAATCAAAGAAACGGAAGCATGAACTTGATGGTGGGACTTCTATAACCTCTACCAAGTTTGGCACTCTATCTATTGTCAACAATGAGACAGTCTTTAATTTGCCTGATTGCCCTGCTCAGTGTGAAATCTGCATGATCCATGGTATTAGTAAGCCTGCATATGGCAGACATGTATCTGGGAAGAGACACAAGAGGAACCTGGAGAAAGTATCAAAATCAAAGAACGATGGACCTGGTACTAGTGTAGCCGATGCAGTTGCAGCCATTATGACAGAAATTGATATGCAACCAGCAAGGAATCAAGCAATTGAGCCACAAGAAAAGCCAGGCACTAACAAACAAGAATGTACCGATTCATGTCAACCAGAAAATGCAGTCATATTAGAAGCTGCAGAAAAGGACTCTGAAACAAAGAAACGGTCTGAATCAAAAAGTGATGGTGCCAATGCTGGTGCTGATGTCGGCATAGCTCATATCACTACAGCCATTGTAACAGAAAATGATAAGCAACCGTCATCGAATCCAGCAACTATTGAGTCACAAGAAAAGCCAGGCACTAATAAACAAGAATGTATCAAATCATGTCAACCAGAAAATGCAGTCATATTAGAAGCTCCAGAAAGGGACACTGAAACAAAGAAACGGTCTGAATCAAAAAGTGATGTTGCCAATGCCGGTGCTGATGTCAGCATAGCTGGTATAACTGCGGCCATCGTAACAGAAAATGATAAGCAATCGGCATCAAATCCAGCAGCTATTGAGTCACAAGAAAAGCCAGGCACTAATAAACAAGAATGTATTGATTCATGTCAACCAGAAAATGCAGTCATATTAGAAGCTCCTGAAATGGACACTGAAACAGAGAAACAAAAGCGTGGACTTGAAGGTGGGACTTCTATAACCTCTGCCAAGTTTCGCACTCTATCTAATGCAAACAATGAGACAGTCTTTAATTTGCCTGATTGCCCTGCTCGGTGTGAAATCTGCTTGATCGATTGTAATAGTAAGCCTGTTTATATCAGACATATATCAGGGAAGAGACACAAGAGGAACCTGGAGGAAGTATCAAAATCAAAAACCAATGGAGCTGGTGCTAGCGTAGCTGATGATGTTGCAGCCATCATGACTACAATTGATATGCAACAAGCAACAGATCAAGCAATTGAGCCACAAGAAAAGCTGGAGACTAGTCCACAAGAAGGGGTGGATGCTCTTAAATCAGGAGGTGTAGTCATGTTGGATGCTCCAGACACTGAAACAAAGAAACAGAAGCATGAACTTGAAGGTGGGACTTCTATAGCCTCTACCAAGTCTTGCACTCTATCTAATGCCCACAATGAGACAGGCTTTAATTTGCCTGATTGCCCTGCTCAGTGTGAAATCTGCATGATTAATTGTAATAGTAAGCCTGTTTATATCAGACATATATCAGGGAAGAAACACAAGAGGAACCTGGAGAAAGTATTGAAATCAAAAAATGATGGGGCTGGTGCTGGTGTAGCCGATGCTGTTTCAGCCATTATGCCTGCAATCGATGCGCAACAAGCAACGAATCAAGCAATTGTGCTGCAAGAAAAGCTGGAGACTAGTCCGCAAGAAGGGGCGGATGCACTTAAATCAGGAAGTGTAGTCGTGTTGGAGGCTTCAGCAGAGGACACTGAAACAAAGAAACAGAAGCATGAACCTGAAGGTGGGACTTCTATAGCCTCTACCAAGTCTTGCACTCTATCTAATGCTAACAATGAGACAGGCTTTAATTTGCCTGATTGCCCTGCTCAGTGTGAAATCTGCATGATTAATTGTAATAGTAAGCCTGTTTATATCAGACATATATCAGGGAAGAGACACAAGAGGAACCTGGAGAAAGTATTGATATCAAAAAATGATGGGGCTGGTGCTAGTGTAGCCGATGCTGTTTCAGCCATTATGCCAGCAATTGATGCGCAACAAGCAACGAATCAAGCAATTGAGCCACAAGAAAAGCTGGAGACTAGTCCGCAAGAAGGGGTGGATGCACTTAAATCAGGAAGTGTAGTCGTGTTGGGGGCTTCAGAAAAGGATATGGAGACAAAGAGACGTAAAATTGAACCTTTTAATGGGGCTGCATCTGCTTCTTTCAGAGTGTGCAAGCTATGCAATGCGCTGTGCAACAGCGAGGCAGCCTTTAATTCTCACCTCCATGGGAAGAAACATGCTGCAATGGTGAAGAAGCTGGCAAATTCAAATAGTAGTTGGTGGTTTTTGAATGAGAAAATTTGATATATTGGCACTTGAAATTGAAAACCTACCAAGTTATACTAGGTGTGTAGCGTATAAGGATTTTACTATTTTCAAATTATGTTGATTGGATGGCAAGAGCATCTAGTGGCTCTGGATGGAATATATAATATAATACGTCTCCACTTAGGTGTGATAAATTAGTAGTGCAGGATATATTGCATTTGTATGGTTTTGTGTTTGTGATGATCTAGTAAGAGACGACTGGCCTATGTGTGATGTTTCAATTTCAATCGATGCTGGGAAGGGGAAGATGAAATCACTATGTTTTTTTTATGTTATTTGCTTTTGGGGTCAAGCCATTATCAGCAAAATAAACCATTTACAAGGGCTATATTCTTTTATAAGATGGATGTAACGTGTGGGGACGACAGTCCAACCCGCAGATCTGTCCATAGAAGGCTAGGTTGAAAAGGCCCGCTGCAGGTTGACAGATTACATTGGAAGAAGCTAGCATCAAAACATGCTAAAATTTTGCCAACCCTATCCTCCACTTTTGGGTGGTTAAGCCTATAAGTTCAATCTATATTACTACCTACAAAAAGGGTGAAACCTCAACTTAGTTCTTTAAAAATAGTCCTAGTGCTCCCTTGGCTCTCTTAACGAGGCACTCTCTTGTATGCTGAACATCTAAGGCAGAGAATTATGAATTTTCCTCTCCATCTTTTCCCAACTAACTCCAACTACTACTGCTCCACTCTTCCCGCATTCATAGATTTTCTTATCCATTGTCTGTCATTTTAAACATGAGTGTAAACTATGTGTAAGATTACGCAAGGGAAGTAATACAAGGTAGTGCTCTCATTCTTTTGTCTTTGTCTTTTCTCTATACTTTACTTTCTTGATTGGTTTGCATTAAACAATGTGACTCAATTGAATCTAATTAACTTAAACGGGGGTTGCTATAACTTTCAAAAACTAGTTGACGTCCAAGCATTATATTTTTATTTTATTTATAATAATTTAATTCCCAATACATTGCACTTGAACACTTAAAAGATTCGGGCTTTATCATTATATTGAAAAATAAAAATACAAGAATAACACATTTGTCTTCTTCACATCTCTAAAGATACATCTAGATAAAAAAGCTGAATTTAATATATACTATGTTTTTTAAATAAATATTTTAACCAACAAAGCCCGGCAACGAGGTATGGAATACATTGCGCCCCACATGAATGAAATGTGTGGGACCGTTTCAATGATTTTAAAATAAATAATATTTGTTATTAAATAAAATAAATAATATTAATCTGAGGGGAAATTATTATTTTCTACCACGCCTAAATCCTTGAAGTGCTCGAAAATAGTTATAAATTTAAAATAATTGAGCCTTAAATAAAAAAAATACATCCTACTCTTGTTGTGATTCTACTTAATTTGGTTTTGCTAAATTTAATTAATTCATTTTGGTTTGGTGTTTAAAATTAACTCTATTCAGTTTTTTTGGTCATTTTGATTTTTACCTAAAACCGAATCAAAAAACTAAATGTTCAAAGTAGCATGAATATTATATCAGTCTAATCCATATTTATAAAAATAAATATTAGTATAAGGGAAAACTTTAGTTCCTCCTATCATAGGTATAAAATTCTTTTATCTAATTCATAAAATAAAAAACTAATTAAAAATGGTTATTTATAATTAATATAGAGAACATTTGTGGCACTTTTTTGAAAATAACTATCCATGCTATTTAATAAAAAAATTTAATGCATAGAAATAAAAATGCCCCAATAAATAGGGGCATTATGGGAAAGTGATAATTAATATAGGAGATAAAATGAAATTGAACTTTATATTCAATTCAAACCAAAACTTTAAAATAAATTTTATATGAAAGATTCAGCCTAATAATATTTACTACCTCATATCCTAAATATAAGACCTAGCTATTTGCAGTATAAATTAATATATTTTAAAAGTAACTTGTTTATATCAAATCTAAGGAAGAATGTAAACATGTGGAAAGGATTGTCTCGTACGAACCAAAACTAAACTCACCAACCAAGATGAAAACCAAGGTGTTGGATTTTGCTATTGACACAATAGGAGACTTAAAAGAGGGATAAAGTGACACGTGTGAGTACTTTATGGATATAGTGGAAGCCGTTCTGTTGTGGGTTCAGTTGTGTTGCGTTCTGTTATTAATTAGTGGTATGGTTATGCACCAACCCAACACTCTCCTCATTACCAAACACTATAATCATAACGCATGAATTGAGTCAGAGAGATATTGCTGCAAAAAACAAACACTATGTTGTCACTTTTCAAAAGAGTAGTGTGGAGTGAAAAATTGGGAAGCACGTCAATTCGTGTAATGAGTAGTACAGAGGATGGTTAGATTAGCTTCTAAGATAAGGCAAATCAATTGAAAAGTCAGTCTAAAATAAATAGTCTTTCGTCTTCGTTTTTGCTTTCTGCAGAAACCTAGTAGAGGGGTGATATTTCTGGTACGTTCCTTGCTCTCAAACAAAACATGAAGCAGCTCCATTAATAATCAGAGACATTGATTTGGTTTTGTTCAAAGATGGCGATGATACTTCGTACGTTGTTTTTTCTGGGATTCTTGTCGGTTCAGACTCATTTGATCTTCTCTTTCACTGATCCTCAAGATGGTATGTCTATATTGTTGATCCCTCTTTTGCTCCTTTATTTATCTGAGTTTTATTACTCTAATGTTCATGGGCTATTACTAACTTATTGAAAGTTTGAAACTTGTGGCATGAATTTGTGTCAGTTGCTGTTTTAAGATCTTTAAAGGATATGTGGGAAAACACACCACCCAGTTGGGATAAATCGGATGACCCCTGTGGAGCACCTTGGGAAGGAGTCACCTGCAACAGATCCAGAGTCACTTCACTGTAATATTATATTCCCCTGTGCTTAAAATAAGAGTTAAATAACTAATTTGTCAATGCTAAATAAATTAGTTAAGTTAGTTATCTGTAACAAATGTTTGTTGGTTTCCATAAACTATGCTTTTTAATCATGTGTATGGTAACTAACCTTTGATGGAAAACCTCTTACTGTGTGCAATTAATAGCGACGCTTTGAGAAAAAAATTACTCCATCTAGTCTTTAATATAAGACATATTTGGAGAGTTGATCTTGGTCTTAAATATAAGACATAGTATTCATATTTGTCAATCTTTTTCTAATTGACTCTTATTGATACTCCCTCAACAATAATCAACGAGAAGAGGGAACGGTAGAATTAAGGAAGATGATTAGGGTATTTTAGAAAATATGTCATAATAACTAACTTTATTAACTATTTTAATATACTCAAATCAGATAAATATGTGTTGTATTAATGACGGAGGGAGTATAAATTTAGGAAGCAAAGTATATTGAAGTCTTATATTAGAATCAAAGTAAACCCTTTATCTAAATCTTATATTTAAGATGGGTAATGTGTGTTTATTTGTGCTTTTAAGGTGCTTGTGAGCTTCAGACATCTTTATATGTACTGGTTTTTTTTGGAATTGCAGGGGTTTGTCAACTATGGGCCTACAAGGCAAACTAAGTGGAGACATTGGAGGTCTCACTGAATTGAGATCCTTGTAAGTGTTTCATTATTAACACCAGAGTTGATTAAAATATGCTTAAATTAATTAATTAATGTTGAATAACATGCATGCATGATTACTGGTGAACAGGGACTTGTCGTTTAACAGAGGTTTGAAGGGTCCTTTGTCTCCAAAGTTAGGAGACCTAAGAAATCTAAATATATTGTAAGTCTAATTAACTAAGATCTTCATGTCATCGTCTCATTAATTCTTTAATTTGAACAATTTCATGATGATGAAATGTTTCTCCACTTTGTGCTTTAGGATTTTGGCTGGTTGCAGCTTCAGTGGCAAAATTCCAGATGAAGTGGGAAATCTCTCCGAACTATCTTTCTTGTAAGAACAAACTGCAACAATGTTAGAATTGGAGTACTAAAAAGATAGTATTTTATAAAATTAAGGGACTAAACTCAAACATCATATAAAATTAGAAGATTAAATATGTACTTTTGCCTTCTTTTTTTACGTTTGGTTGAATTAAAAGATTCATGCATTTGCTTGATCAGGGCATTAAATTCAAATAACTTGTCTGGAGGAATACCAGCTTCATTGGGTAATCTTTCCAAATTATATTGGTTGGACTTAGCAGACAATCAACTAACAGGGCCAATTCCTGTGTCCACTTCCACATCTCCTGGATTAGACATGCTTTTAAAGGCCAAGCACTTGTGAGTACTTTAATTTCTTTTATTATTAATTTCTATTTTTATTCATTTGGAAGGGAATTATATCCAAAAGTATCATTGATTTGTTTTCATATGATAATTAATGCAGCCATTTCAATAAGAACCAGCTTTCAGGTCCCATTCCACCAAACCTTTTCAGCTCTCAGATGGTACTCATTCATGTGTAAGTTCCAAAAAAAAAAATGTGAAACTCCTTATTTAAATGTTTTTCACTTGCTTAATGAATAGTTGATTAATTGAAAATGGAACTAAATTCTTTATAAAATCACAAGTTGTTAAAGTTTGTATCTTTTTGGACAATTTTAGACAAGTTAATAAGATCTTTTTCTTGGTTGCATTATTTAATTATATTAAGCTTTGTTGCAATGGAACAGGTTGTTTGATGGGAATCGTTTAACAGGCACAATTCCATCAACATTAGGATTAGTTCAAACACTTGAAGTTCTGTAAGTATTGCCTTCCTTATTATTATTTCTCTGTTTTAATTACAATTTTTTCCCTATTTATTATGTCTTCTTATTTTTACATTTCTCATTTTGGCCTTATTACAGTCGGCTTGATAGAAATTTGTTGATTGGAGAAGTCCCCTCGAATCTCAACAACCTAACCAACCTCAATGAATTGTGGGTACTTATCTTTGACATCAATTTATATTTACTAGTGCTGTTTTATAGTAATTATCATATTGGATGCATGCATGATTTTTGAAAATCAAGTCTGATCAAACAGTTTGGGTGTTGATCATACATGCTAGAGTCTTGGTTTGGATCAAAAAACTGTTTTTATAGTTGTACCAAGTGGGATCCTAATTGATGCGCCACTGAGTCGAAACTCATAATTAGACTGGAACGTGGAATGACTTTTAGGGCCTGTTTGGTTTAAAGGGAGGGGATGGAATGGGAGGGGTTCATTATCTATCCCCTCCAAAACCCCCCAATTTGGGGGGAACAAAAATGAGGGGATGGGAGGGATTGAGAGCCCCTCCTTTGGAGCCCCTGTCTCCAATTTTTCAAACCAAACAAGGGGAGGGGCTCATTTTTCATCCCCTCCCCTCCTCTCCCCTCCAACCAAACAGACAATCAGATGGGTTTTGGGCCTAAGAGATAAAAAAGGGATGAAATCATAAAAAAAAAATCTATATGAAAAAAAAAAGAACTAACTCTTTCATAAAAGCCCAATATATTTTCAAACCATTTGTAACTAATATTATTTTGTTAAAAGCTTCATGTGTTATGGTGTTATTATGTTGACTGTTATACTTATTATGGATTAATTTCTCATATATATTAATAGTATATATATACATATATAATTATTTTTATTTAATTATTACAATTATACCTATCAGTTTCACAATTAAAATTGAGAGTCAATGGCTTTTCCAATTTAAGTTCCAATCCAGTTATCCAGTTTTCAAAACCATAGATGCCATGTCTAAGTTTTAACACTTTAAATTGTGTGTGTGTCATATTATATTTTTATCTTCTATCATTATTTGAGCAGAAGTATAAGAACTAAATTAAGAAGTATAATTATCACCAAAAAATTAAAAAGTATAAAAACCCAATTTTCCAATTTAACCAAGAAAAAAACTAATAGCTTGTCATCATTTTAAAGGGGATGAACTTGCTTGGATATAATGTTCTTCACTTTCAGGAATCTGGCACATAATAAATTGACAGGTCCTTTACCAGATTTGTCCCAGATGGATACCCTCAATTACGTGTGAGTAATCATAGTTATAATAATCACTATTTGTTAATTCATTTTCTATGTACATTTCTTTCAACTTAATTTAAATTTATAATAATGTTGAACATGACAGGGATCTGAGTAACAATTTTTTTAATCCTTCTCAACCCCCAACATGGTTCCAAACTTCACCATCACTTACCACTCTGTAAGTCTTCTCATAATCTACCTTGTTTAAATTATTCTCACATTATTTATTCCCTTACCATTATCATGTCAATGTTAACCTAAAGCTATGTTTGGTATATTGAAAAAAAGGATTTGAGAAAAGGGAAAAGGTGAGAGAAAATATTTTTATTGTGTTTGTTAGATACTCCTCCGGTCTTAAAACGTAGGAGCTAGTAGATGGGTTCATTTTGGTTTTTCTTAAAATATAAGAGAGCTTTCCCATGTTTATGAAAGAGAATTTTTCCATTTACTTTCCCCTTATTCCCATTTTCATTTTTTATCTAATATAAGATTTTTTTGGGTTATCTATTAGAATTATGGAGTTTGGATCACTTGAAGGTCCTTTGCCATCAAAACTCTTCAGCAGCCCCCAAATACAACAAGTGTAAGTCCCAAATTTAAACTTGGATTGAATCCTAATTAAACAAGCATATATACTGGAATAGTGGTAGTTTCTGGGTAATTAATGTGCTTAATTATTCTCAGGAAATTAAAGCACAATTCATTGAACAACACTTTGGACATGGGTGACAACATTAGCCCTCAATTACAGCTTGTAGATTTACAAGACAACCAGATTACTTCAGTAACCCTCAGTTCTGGATACAAAAATACACTGATGTGAGCAATTTTACTTTTGCTTCTTCATTATCTTCAAGTTTTTTGTTCTTGGCCTCCTCAGGTGAACATAAAGGTCAACTTTATGTTTACTTTGACTATGTTTGGATGAAGGGAAAAGTGAATGAAAAATTGGCAGGAGGGAATATTAGGAAAGAAAAACTTTCAAAAATAGTTTTTTTTTAACTATTTCTGGGATTTTTTTCCTCCTAGTGTTATTTCCTCTCTAATTTTCTTTTCTTCCGAACAAGGAGTCAAAGAGGTTAGGACAAACATGTCAAACGAGTCTTATCACTTTATATATCTCTCTTCCCACTAGATTATGTTTTTTCCTACAAAGAGATTAACATTTCAATAATATGTGTTGCCTTTTGAATTAACATTCTTGTTATGACTTTTCAGTTTGATTGGAAATCCAGTGTGCCATACTGCTCTCTCAAACACCAATTACTGTCAACTTCAACAACAACCCAAAATGCCTTACTCTACAAGCCTGGCTAATTGTGGAAGCAAATCATGTCCTGCTGATCATAAATTAAGCCCACAAAGTTGTGAATGTGCCTACCCATATGAAGGAATTTTATACTTCAGAGGACCCTTGTTTAGAGAATTGTCTAATGCAAATACATTTCATTCTCTTGAGATGAGCTTGTGGGTGAAGTTGGGCCTCACTCCTGGTTCAGTTTCTTTACAGAACCCATTTTTCAACAGTGATGATTATCTCCAACTGCAATTAGCACTCTTCCCACCAACAGGAACATACTTCAATAGGTCAGATGTTCAAAGAATTGGATTCCAATTAAGTAATCAAACTTACAAGCCACCGCCCGAGTTTGGACCATATTATTTCATTGCTTTTCCTTATGCTTTCCCAGGTAACATGAAGACACAGCCCGCTTTTAATTTATTATTGGAAATATGATCCTTTTACTGATATAATGGCTAGGAGAGTGGTTTTATCCAACTACATCATTTTTATAAATTGGGACCCACTTGGGTAGGACCCGCCTTTAAGTAGGTCCCATTTTCTTTTAAACAAATCAATGATACAAGTTTTAGACAGAAAAAGGGACAACATAGTCTTTGAAAAACAGATAAACTCTCTTTTTTCCCCCTGTTTTAATGATGTGTGATTAAAATTCAAACTGCTTCAGAATCCCGGGGAGAAAATTCTCTAAGCAAGCCTGTAGCCATTGGGATAGCAGTTGGCTGCTCACTTCTGGTTTTGAGCCTGGTAGGGCTTGGGATATATGCCATTATACAAAAGAAACGAGCAGAGAAAGCCATTGTGCTAAGCAGGCCTTTTGGTAACTTATCTTTATTTTTGGGACTTGGAATGCTTTTAGCTTGACTTGAATATACCTGACAAGTAAAATCAGAGTAATCTTTGGTAAACACTTTACAGTTTTATCTGTTAACTATGAGTCTTATATATATATATATATGCCTATTGTAGCATCATGGACACCTACCGGGAAGGATAGTGGAGGAGCTCCACAACTAAAAGGAGCAAGATGGTTCTCTTATGATGAACTCAAAAGGTGCACCTCAAATTTCTCCCGTAACAATGAGTTAGGATTTGGAGGTTATGGCAAGGTATTTCCTTTTGATGTCAATTTAGGTGTATATTTTGTTGTAGGCATAGAGTTAATGAGCTAGTTATATATCAGTATAAATGTGTAATAATAAGTGTTATATGTTATAGGTGTACAAAGGCGTGCTTCCTGATGGACAAATGGTTGCAATAAAACGAGCCCAACAAGGATCAATGCAAGGAGGACTTGAGTTCAAGACTGAAATTGAATTGCTTTCACGAGTTCATCACAAGAATCTTGTTGCTCTTGTGGGCTTCTGCTTTGAACAAGGAGAGCAAATGCTGGTCTATGAATATATGCCCAATGGAACACTCAGAGATTGTCTAAGTGGTATTTAATTGTTACATACAAAAACAATATAGTAGTGTTTGCTTAAATATTGTATTTAATGTAATGATGTTATATGTTGCAGGGAGATGTGGGATTTATCTAGACTGGAAGAGGAGGCTAAGAATTGCTCTTGGGTCAGCAAGAGGACTTGCTTACTTACATGAACTTGCTAACCCTCCCATAATTCATAGAGATGTCAAGTCCTCTAATATCTTGCTAGATGAGAATTTGACAGCAAAAGTTGCAGATTTTGGCTTATCAAAGTTAGCAACAGATAGTGGAAAAGGCCATGTTTCCACTCAGGTTAAAGGCACATTGGTAAGTAACTATGAGTAACTTGTGATTTATTTATGGACAAAACTTAGGTCAAGTTGTTTATATCCATGAGATCAAATTCATAGGTAAATTTACAAATGCACACATACATTCTAACAACTAAGAATAACAAAACAACGAATGTTCATATAAAAATTTGCAAATCCTAATTTACATTATAAGAGCTTATACAAAAATTTACAAGTGTTCATAGGTGAATTTACATGTGCATGCATGCATTTTAATAACTAATAATAGCAAAATAATAAATGTAGATTAAAGAACTTGACCTAAAGGAAATAAGCAACTGGGCCTAAATTTTGTCCATTTATTTATCATTTGGATATATGTCTAAAAGTAAAAGAAACATTGTGTTTTCTTGTAGGGATATCTTGATCCTGAATATTACATGACACAACAATTGACCGAGAAGAGTGATGTCTATAGTTTCGGGGTCGTGATGCTCGAACTCATAACCGCGAGGCAACCTATTGAGAAAGGAAAGTACATTGTGCGTGAAGTGAGAACCCTGATAAACAAGAATGATCAAGAGTACTGTGGTTTAAGGGAACTTGTGGATCCAGTGGTTATGGAAACTTGTAATCTTGGTGGTTTCCGTACATTCTTGGATCTCACAATGCAATGTGTTGAGGAATCAGCTAGTGATCGTCCCACAATGAGTGAAGTTGTGAAAGCTCTTGAGATCATTCTGCAAAGTGATGGCTTGAACACAAATTCCACTTCTGCTTCCTCTTCTGCAACAGACTTTGCACTTTCCAAGACTTCTCTCACACATCCTTATATGGATACTTTCAGCAGAAAGGACACTAGTGAGACCAATGCTTTTGACTACAGTGGTGGCTACTCACTTCCTGCAAAAATTGAGCCTAAATAGCTAGAATCAAACTACTCTTTTAATTTGTTAAAAGACTTTTTGTTCTTTCTTTTCATGTCATATATATAAAAATATCAATTGAGTTTTTTTCTGACAAGTAAACTATATATTCTATTTGTAACTCAAAGGTGTTATTAATAATTCATTATCAGCAATTTTGTAGTCACTGAAAACTAAATTACTATTTCTTACCAGAGTTACCTATCTAACTATAATTTTTTTCATCAAAATTCTTATAATAACTTATCAAATTATTTCCTCCTGCTTATTCTCCCAAGCCAAGCTTAGCCAACTCTCCAATTGTTTCTTTATGTCATTTTTCTTTCCCTTGTTACTAATAATGTGTGTTATCTACTCATCTGTGTACATACATATATAACTGCATCTAATAATGTTCTAAGGTTGGGTTTCGTTTTGAGCAACAACAACTGCAAATGTCATTTTCCTTACAAATTAATAAAGGGTTAAGGTGTAAAGTTGTCCCAGAAGTTTTCGCTGAGGAGCAATGTTATCCTTGATTTTTTCTTTTTTAGATTCAATATTGCCATAGAAGTATTAAAATGGAACAATGTTGCCTTTTTACATTGAAACAATTAGGAGATTCTCTAAACAGAGTTCTATTTCTAACAGCAACATGCTATGGGGTGGTGGTTCCATTTATGGGGTCAAATCAATACGTTCTAAGAAAAAATATTGGAATCTCAAGCTTTCATTTTTTGTATGATAAAAAAAATCATTTATATCTATTATTTCACAAGAAAAAAGAAGAAGAAAACATGGGATCAGTTGAATTTCAAGTATTCAATTTCACCAATAAGATACAAAGACTTACTTCACATTGGGCCAATGATAGAAGATTTTTTGGGTTGTCGCATAATATATAGTGTGATACAGTCAAAACAAGGTATTTTATTCTAATAAAAAAGAAATAGATACCTAGAAAACAAGTAAAACTCATCAATAGATTCTCTTTGCTCGTTTTTTCCATCTAATTGTTTTTCCATTGAGGCCAAACCTAAAAATGTGCTCAAGAGATAGATGTCTATATCAATATCAATTTTTTAATTGTTAATGTTAGTTTTTTAACTGTATGAGGCAATATTGCTACGTTTTGAAACTTCTAAGGTGATATTGAATCTAAAAAAACTTCCATGGCAATATTGCTCCTTAACGAAAACTTCCAGGACAAATTTGTACCTTAACATATCAATAAATTATGAGCATAGAGGCTAATATATATAATTGGGAAACTATAAAGAAACAATAGGGAAAAATTCCAAAAAAATACAATTAAAAATAGAAAAAGAAAAATTGGTACTACGAATTTATAAAATCTCATGTCAGAACTAAAGTAGGAATCTAAGATTTCCAATACTGACTAAATGACCAAATTACCTTTAATTCAATTATGGCTTGGGATTTGCTAAATTCGCAACACTAATTATATTTTTAATTATATGTTTTAATCAAAAACTACATTGTAATACAAATTACAATTTTTGTAAATGTATTTACCATTTCAACAACGTCATCTACTACTACTTTTAACAAGTTACACCTTTTGGGAAACTCAATTAATTGGTTAAGGGAGTGGAAATTGATTACACATGTCAATTTTTATAAGTAAGAATGTAATGTTTTAATTAGTGACTATACTTATAACACAAATTACAATATTTATAAAGTTATTTATCAAAGTGCCCTTGAGAAGAGATAATTAATGTACAAATCTATCCATAAAGTATTTCAATATAAGTGTATAGCACTATAAACTTTTTTTGAATTCAAAAAAATAACAAGTTTTTAAAATTGTTAAAAAATGTCACATCTGCTAAGTTCATTAATGTACCAGTATTGTTGAGCAAACATGGATGTTAAGAAAATGATGTAAGAATGCCGCATGTGTAAGAAATTTCATTTATATTTTTACACATTTTTCTTGATTGACATGATTATACGTTGGTTGACTTCACAATTACAACATTTTAAAAACTTCATGTGTGTGTGTATAGACATACATATGCACCCACTTTTGCATCAAAAGAAAGGTTATGCCGTTATGTTACTGAGTGCCACTGCCCATACTTTGATTTGCCCCTTGAGAAAAAAGGAAGACCAAATTCAGGCTGTCACCGCCGGACCCCAAATCGGCAGTCCTCCAGGGTCTCTCTCTCTACCGTAGCTCCTCCACCTTGTCGCTCTCTCGCCCTCGCACTTGTTTTTCTTACTTATCTGTTATCTTATCTCTCGTCTTATTTCAGGCCACCACTCACCGTCTCAGCTCCAACTTCAACTTCCACACAATCTGTCTCTCTGTCTCTCTTCACATCCTTTGAGGTATTTTCCCCCATTTTCTTTCTCTCCGGCTTTCAAATTTATTGCCTTCCGTTATTCAATTTGGGGGCACATGCTGCAATTACTACTTCTCCTGCAATTTGACAAATTTATATTCCGGCGCTTTCCCTTGATTGCTCTTGGTTTCTTTCTCCTTGTTCATTTTTCCTTTATCCCTTTTACATATTTTTTCATCTTCATTCTCGCCTTATTGGATTTATTTGTATAAGAATAGCAGCATAGCTGCCCGGGCATTTTTTTTGGGTCCAAAATCCATTGCCCTTAGACTAACTATCAGCAGTTCTTATTGATTTTGAGAGGAATATTAATTTCTTATACCAGAATTGTTGGGCTTGGAAATAAGCGTTTTTCTTTTTAAATGAAAGATGAACTTGCGATTTTGCTTCATGTGTTCTGACTCCCTATTAATCGGGTTTCTTCTCGTCATCCTTTTCCTCACTAGATATTTCTTTAAGGGTTTGGTGATATTTGAATTTTCCTGTGGCTAGCGGTTTCATTTGTTTTCTATTTTACTTCGAAAGCCATATCGTTTGAAATATTTATTTGCCTAAACTCTCATAATGCTCATGGCGCATTCTTTAAACTTGTTCTGTTGTTTTTTTAGTGCTTTCATTCATGGGTAGAGGATATGCTCTATCTTCAGTGGATTGCTTGTCGTGTTGGAACTCTATCTATTTTAAAAGTTTATTTGAATGATAGGGTAGGCTTGATTTTTTGCATGAGTTGTGAGGTTGTTTGCTCTCTTCGTGTGTTCACAATTTCCTGAGCTATTGCTGTAAAAGAAATGTTCATTTCAAGTTTGTTTTTGAATCTCAGCGTAATACTCAAGAACTTTCTTGATGGAAACTTATTGTTTGTCCTTCAGAAATTGATGTGATGTATATGCCAACACTTTCCACAGTTGAATGATGGCTGCTGAGTCTTCTGATAAACTGAAAGTGTCAGATGATTTTGATGACGACGATGGGCCAGTGGTTTTTAAAAGGACTAATACAACATCTAAGAAAAATCAACTGCTTTCAGAAGTAAAGAAGTCGACTCCTAGTCTTGATGGGCAAACCCATAGGAAAACTCCTGATATGTCTTCCTCCAATGGTCAAAATTCTGGGGTCCAGAAGAGCAAGATATTTCCATCGACCAAGACATTGCCTACAAAGGCTTCTGTAGATATTCCCAAAGCATCAACTTCACGTGTCAGTTCCTCTATTGTGAAGTCACCTGTAGCGAATCCTAAAGCATCTTTGTCAGGAGATAAGTCAAAGCCTCTTTCAGGATCAAAAGTGCTCAATGATGTTAATGAGGAAAAACCCTCTATAAAACAACTTCCAAGAGAAAACTCTGAAGATTCTGATGACGAGGAGGATCACAAACCATTGAGTGCTAGGCTGAAAAGGAACTCCAATCATAATATCGAAGCTGCTCCTATTGTGAAGAAACCTATTGAAGACTCTGATGATGATGATGATGATCTTCCTTTGTCAGCAAGGTTATCACAGAATGCAGGAACGTCTGGAAGTGGATATGATCACCCTGATCAGAAAAAACCACTTTTGAAAGTTCAAAAAAGTCATCAAGAAGGTTCCAGCACAAGCATTAAACAGGAAAATCTTGTTACAGGGTCAGTTAAGAGGCCACTAGATAAGACCAGTTCCCTGAATTCTTCTGTGAAGAAGCCGAAGCTCTCAGATCCAGCTTCATCAACTAAAATTAAGCAAGTGTTTGTGAAGCATGAGTCAAAGGTAGATGATGATGATGATCATATTCCTATTTCGCAAAGATTAGCTAAGTCTTCTGCATCAGGAAATAAGTCATCATCAGTGAAGAAGATTGAAAAGGGGGTTAAAGTTAACAAGTTCGGTTCAGCATTGTTTAAGAAACAAGTCAAGAAGATGAAAAAATCAGGCAGCAATTCAGAATATTCCAAGTCTACAAAACTTCTTCCTAGTGCTGGAGATGGGCAGAAAAAGTGGACTTCTTTGGTTCACAATGGTATTATTTTTCCACCTCCTTATAAGCCTCATGGGATAAAGATGCTCTACAAAGGGAAGCCAGTCCATTTGACTCCTGAGCAAGAGGAGGTGTTGTTTTATTACTGTAAAGTTATTTTGCTAGATTGTTTGCTTTTTTCCCCATGTTTCTGAGGAAATGATGTTCTTTAATCACTTTGTTATCACAGTTTTTCATATTATGAAATCTCTATGAGAAATTCTGATGGTGTAAATGAACTTTAAATATATTTTGCAGGTTGCAACTATGTTTGCTGTAATGCAAGATACAGATTATATGCAGAAAGAAAAATTCAAAAGTAATTTCTGGAGTGACTGGCGCAAATTGCTAGGAAAAAACCATGTGATTCAGAACTTGGAAGATTGTGACTTTACCCCAGTATATGATTGGTATCAAGTTGAAAAAGAGAAGAAGAAACAAATGAGTACAGAACTAAGTTGGTATGTAGCATGATCTTTTTTTTTTTTTTTTTTTTTTTTACAATAACAAAGATTAGCATTGCAACAAAGCATAATTTCTTGAGCCCTCAACTTTATGCATTTTCTTTTTGAAATTTTGGGTGGATAAGATGCATTAAGACTAAGTTGGTTGAAGAGGTTATAATTCATTTCTTTCTATTGGGTAACTGCTGACTTTCTTGTCTTGTGTTCACGCAGGAAAAGAAGGCCCTTAAGGAGGAGAAAGCTAAACCAGAGGAGAAATATATGTGGGCTATAGTTGATGGTGTTAAAGAGAAGGTACTTTAATGTTGGGCTCTCACATTTCCCATGCTCTTAAAAATTTCTTTAACTCCCAAGCTATAATGCAACTTCTTGTGGTTTCTGCATCTGTCTTTTGGCTCGTATGTTGGCTAAAGAATTTTTAACTGTTTGATACATGGCAAAAGCCTAATGTAGCAAAATAGTATCACATTAATTCATTCACAATGATTTCATATGCCTGCTCCCTACAAAAGAGGTGTGTGCTGAATACCCTCACTACCCTTTATCGTAATTTCCTTACTACCCTCCCCCCTCCCCGTTTAAGTCCTATATATCAGTGGCTTTGTTAGAGATTAGTTGGTTCTGTAACTCTTTTCTGCGTTCATTTTGATCCCTTTTATTTCCTCTGTTGATCTTATCTTTAGTTTCAAAGTATATCTTACTGTTAAATAGATTTCTTTCATAAAATTTATGGTTGTTTGTTTTCCTATTTTAAATGCTTTTTTACACTTCAATGTTGTCTGTGCCAGTTGTTATATGTTCATTAAGTTGAACTTATTATTCTTTTCTCCTATTTGAGTGCAAGCTATGAAATCTGAATTATCTTATTCTTCACTGTGCAAGTTGCTAATTTCAAGTTCCCCTTTGGTAAGCTGTTAGATTTTTTACTAGATGTTATTGACAATTCATTGTAGGTTGGAAACTTTAGAGTTGAACCACCAGGGTTGTTCCGAGGGCGTGGAGAGCATCCAAAGGTTACTGTCTTAGCTAATTAATAGTAGTAGAGCTATTTCAGATATAATGGTTACATACAATGTGACATCACATGAGATATTTTACCAGATTTTATGGTTAATAATTCTTTATTTCTATTTATTATTAGATGGGCAAATTGAAAAGGCGCATTCATCCTAGTGATATCACAATCAATATTGGAAAGGATGCTCCAATTCCTGAATGCTCTATTCCTGGTGAAAAGTATGTTCATTTAATTTATTGGGGAGGAGGAAAAATTTAATATCATGTATACTCAAAGCTGAAAGCCAATGTTATTTTTGATTCCTTGGGAGTTGTGACCTTGGCAGGTGGAAGGAGATCAGGCATGATAATACAGTTACGTGGTTAGCATTCTGGGGTGATCCAATCAACCCAAAATTGTTCAAATATGTTTTCCTGGCTGCTAGTAGCTCCTTGAAGGGGCAAAGTGACAAGGAAAAGTATGAGAAAGCTAGGATGCTGAAGGTACCTTTGTGCTTTATATTTTTTATTAACTTTGTTGTCATTCATGATGCTTTAGGATAAAATTTCTAGTAACTTGTTTAATTAATTCAGATATTGGTATCTCGGTGCAGAATTATATAGGGAACATCAGGGCTGCATACACAAAGGATTTTACAAGTAAAGATATTACAAGGCAACAAATAGCTGTTGCTACTTACCTTATTGATAAGTTAGCTCTGAGGGCTGGCAATGAGAAGGTATTGATTGGAGAAGCTGTCACCCATTTGTGCTCACTGCGCATCATACATATAATGGATGGAAATAGCACAAGACTCATGCTCAAGCATAAAAGCTTGAATTATTTTGAATGCTTATCAAATTCATCAGTGAAATCGAAATTCAAGTCTTTGCAAGTTTCAGTTCAAATGCTAAAGTTCTAAAATACACAAGAAATCATATTTCCAAATGTCTACCTTGTTCTAGTTCTAGTCCATTGAAGGAAATATGAAGTCAGTGGTGAGGACTATTCCATGTGAACATTTGCATTAAAGTAATTATAGAATGAAAAATGTGGATTTCTATGAATGGTGTATTTTCTTCAGTTTTTAAGTTTGTATACCTGGATTTACCGAAGGGACTTGATGCAGATTTCGCTTGCAGCTTTGCTGGAATTTTCATTTACCTTTGTTGTCTGCTATTTTGATCTTTACTCATAAAAAAGAAGAGAAAATTTTTTTTTGAGCATTTAGTTATTTTAGTGTCCATTCCTCAGGATGACGATGAAGCTGATACTGTTGGTTGCTGCACATTGAAAGTGGAAAATGTAACAGCAGAAGCCCCCAACAAGTTGCAGGTGTTATGGCTTTCAAATCATCAATTTTTTTTTTCTTTTTTTAGCTTGGAATGACTGATTAGATTATAAGTCCCAAGGTTCAAGGACTTAAAATTTTTATTTCATCTTGGTCTCTTAATCTTTTAATGATAGCATCTCTGTTAAAACTTGCTTCTATTAGGAATCAATTTTTCCTATTTGGATTAATGCAGTTTAACTTCCTTGGTAAAGATTCAATCAAGTATGAAAATACAGTAGAGGTTGAACTTCCTGTTTATAATGCAATTTTGACGTTCCAAAAAGGTGGGAAACTGGTCCATATGATGGTTTGTCTATGCTTTGAAACCGAGGTCCTTAAGTATTTGATATTCTGATTTCAGGAAAACGCCCTGGTGATGATCTCTTTGACATGCTAGATACAAGTAAACTAAATGCTCACCTGAAGGAACTGATGCCTGGCCTAACAGCTAAAGTCTTCCGTACATTCAATGCATCTTTCACATTGGATGATATGGTAATCACGGTTTCGTTCTGCAAATCATCAAGCTAACATGCCTTGAAATGACTAAACTGTAGCTCCATTTTCTGCTATGCTTCTATGTACCCGTAAATGATCCTTCTGGTAATAATTGTATTTTTGACATTGAAAATTTCTTTTCCCTATATATTTTTCTACCTCAGGTGATGAGAGTGTGCCTCCCTAGAGAGAATACATCTTTCATTGGAGTTGAAATTTTGCCTTAATTATGAACTTGTAATACTCTTCTAGAATGCTTGACCAAACCTTATTTTCTATATGCCATATACATACCCCATGGCAAGCCTGCATTATTTTATTTTCATAGCAAAATGCTATCGTGCATATTGTTATCAAGTGTATTAATTGATTTGCCTTGGTTAATTTCTTCTGGCATGTCATCAGAAAGTTGTATGTTTAATTTTCTGGGTTTCTGTGATAACAGTTGACTAAGGATGCTAAAGATGGTGATGTTGCAGAGAAAATTGGGATCTATCAGGCTGCAAACAAGCAGGTGAATTGGCTCAATATATGTGCAACATAATGATGTTACTTCTATGTATTCATTTGTACACTTCTTCAGCTTTGTTGCTATTTTCTTTTGATGGCAGGTTGCAATAATATGTAATCATCAACGTAGTGTATCGAAATCTCACACTGCACAAATGTCAAAGTTAACTGAGAAGATTGCTGAACTTCAGGTATTGAGGATCCCCGGGCTTTGGTGAATTTCTCTGTTGGTATTGGAATTAGATTAAACCAGGGTTATTTCTCATAAATTTGTAATTCAAGATGATCTACTCTTTACTTATAGGGTGTTTTGAAGGAATTGAAAAGAGATTTGGACAAGGTAAAGAAAGGAAAACCTCCTCTGAACAGTGCTGAGAGAAAAAGGAACCTAACTCCTGATGTGTAAGAACGATTGCTTCATACCTTAGGCTTTACTTGTTTGGTTATGATATGTAATTGTTATTATAATCTACAGACTAGAGAAAAAGATTGCTCAAACCAATGCAAAGATTGAGAAGATGCAGCGTGATATGAAGACAAAAGAAGATCTTAAAACTGTGGCATTAGGCACGTCCAAGATAAACTACCTGGATCCCAGGATTACAGTGGCTTGGTGCAAGCGGCATGAGGTTCCTATTGAAAAGGTGCTGGCTTCTTCACTTGTTCTGATAAAGTTATTTTAGTTGTGATAGTTTTTTATGCTGCCATGGCTGGAAAAGAATTTATTGGGCTTGAAAAGTTAATTATGAACTAGTGTTTTTCCCAACCAAACTAAGCCCCAAAGTGTGTGTGTGACCGCAAGCCTCAGTATATTTACTTGGAAGAAAAATGCAAATGGCTTCATCTTTGGATGATTTGCATTTACCTCTCTCAACCTAGTAAATTGTAAACTAGCCACCCTGTTTGTTGTGGCATACTCCCATTTATTTGTAAACAATAATAAATGATACTAGTTCAAGAGAGTGATTTCTTCGTTACATGAGAAACAAGAAAATGGATTGAAGGATCCCTATCTTGAAATATCATGGTTAAGCGAGATAATTTTTGGTTCTCCAAGTTGAGGGGGTGTTAACAAATAGGTCAGCATTGAAGAAAGGTATTTCCTTTCTTTTCTTAGTTAGAACACACTGAAATGACAGTTAAGCTTGACATGGTAAGTGGGTAACAGTTCCCTTGTGCTATTCGTTGTGATAGCTGGAAGCAAAGTCGCTTCCACTCATCAGAATATTGCTTGTATAACTCTGCCTACTTGTCAATTCAAGCCTATGCAAGATTAGCACTACTACAATTATTAATATATAATATAAAGTTTATAAAAAGTCATTTTTTTTGTAAGCCATCAACAGTGGGTTTATTTGTCGTACTTCATGCAATGCACTGGAAAATGTATTTGGTTCCATGCTAATTGGCTGTATTTTTTCCCTTAACGTCACATTTTTGCTTATTTGCATTACTTGTTGCCTGGAATGCTCAGATCTTCAACAAATCTCTGCTGGCAAAATTTGCTTGGGCAATGGATGTGGATCCTGGCTTCAGATTCTGAGATCTTTTCGTGGTGGGAGAGACTTGCTCATTTTTTTACATAAAAAAAATACGTTTTTTGTCAAGTCCAGCAGAAATTTATGTTGTAATTTCATCTAATCTAATTGGATGAGTTTGCCCGGCCATTGACTACTTTTCGCTTAGATTTTCAATCCTTCTTAGTTATGATTATAATGCCACCCTTCGGCAAATGTGGAAATGAGGTGAAGTTTTTCTAGTTTATTTTTAAAGAACGGCCAATTATTTTTTTGTTTGTTGCCATAGTTTGTTGTTGGTCGGCATTTTTATTTTCTGCCAGGTTCTTGGATTTCTCGAAATTTAAGTTAGTCAGGTCTGTTTCTGGCACAATGATTGTATGTTTCAAATGTATTCGGAGAAAATTTTGTTGTGGTTCTTGTTGGATACTTCAATTTAGTCACTCTTACCATTTCACTCGGACCAATGAGCGTTTTGATACCTAAATGCCTGCAATGCTATCGTTATACCTTATTTAGGACTATCCATAGCTAAGAAGTTTGTTGCTTAGAAAATTTATATTACGAAAATTTGTTGGTGAAATTTTGTTATAGGGTGCCTGGGAATATCCTCGATAATCACTTGCGCTTTATGAGACAACATTTCTCTACCAAGTAAACCTACTTATACCAAGCACCCGTAATATGGTCAGTAATGAAAATTTGGCATTCTATATGTTTTCTGGAATGTAATATAACTAAGTGATTTTTAACAGCAAAACATAGTAATCCAAGTGTCGTGATCAGGTCCCATGCAGCAAATCAATGTTTTTGAGAAGTGGATTGAACATCAAACTGAGTTTTAATTTTAATGATTTAACTAGTTAGATCGACCTTTTGTTTCACGGTATACTTAAGTATCCTAATTCTTGCAGTATCCTCAAGTATCCTAGTTTCGTCTCTTTATTTATGTTTGGCATATTTCTTATTTGCTAGTTGGTTTTGTTGTTTACATTTGGTTTACATTGATATATATGATCATTTTATTAACAAAAGGAAGAAGAAAAAGAAAAAGGAGAGAAGTGCACATTTGCTAGTGCACACTTGCTGTTAATTTTGATCAAAGTTCACAAATTGTTATACATGCTGTTTGCAAAATGTGCAAGAGTCTTGTTATAGGAGTAATGAGGATTCTAACATAAAGTGGATTAATTGTTCGCTCTTTCCTTGCCTTTCAAAATGTCATGTTTCGAATTTGTCAAGTATATTTATATATTAATTTTTCGCTCTTTTTTCTTCTTTTAATGAAAGGATCAAAATGTAAACCAAATGCAAACAAGTAGGAGACAAGCTACAAACCAGAATTGGCAAATAAGAAACATACTAAACATCAACAAAGAAACAAAACTAGGAAGGATAATGTGAAACAAAAGGTCCTAAAGGTGAAGAAATTAAATTTGAAAGAGTATTATTACGGGTCTATAATAGGTGCTCAGCGCATCTATGAGTTTAGGAGCTCATCCCTCAAAACGACGTCGTTTAGGGATGAGTTTTTAAGCTCATAGATAAATTGAGCACCTAATATGATATGATATTATTACTAATCCAACTTTTCCCCTAAAAAAATGATGTATCAGTGAACCATAAAGTAATTATTAGATTTTCACATTATTCGGATCGATAGAAAAAGCTATTCAACCCCAAAAAAAGACACTGGAGGCAAGCAAGTTGCATTTGCCACCAAATGTGGCCATATAAGGGGATCGAATTCAAATGGTATTTTTATAGGATTTTTCCTATAAAATTTCAGGGACAAAAATTGAAACAACTAAATGGCACTTTTTCAAAAAAAAAAAAATTATATTGCTTGACATTAATTTGGGTTATGGTCCTCATTATGCCTTCCTCGCCTTTCTCGGTTCTTCCGCGTAAAATTTTGGGTTCCTTTTATTTTATTTTTGTATTCTGATTTTATTTTCTTTCCCTTCACTTTTACCGGCTCAGTGCTCACTCTTGCCACCCAGTGAAGCGCCGTTTTCATCGTCGACGAGGGCAATCAATGATCCTACTCCTTCTCCTTTCTTCAGGTTCTATGTTTACCTCTCTCTATTCAAAGCCATTTTCTACTCAAAACGTTGTTAATTAGCCACTTTTTGTTGGTATTATCTTGAAAGTAGAAAATGTCTTCAAGGGAAAGTAATACCCAAAAACATTGGAAGGTAGTGCATATTGAAACTATTTGCTTTTTCGTGGTTCAAATTCTAAGTGCCGATGAAGTTTTAAGCGAGTCAGACCAAATAACTGTTAGATTAGAACCAGTTTGAGGCTTATAGATTGAGGAGAGAAAGAATTGCAGGGAGAAACCGAAGGAATAAGGAAACTAGTAGAGTCCAGTTCTCGTCTGTTTCTATTTGGGGAGATTTTGAGGGGTTATGCTTTTATTGTGTTTTTAATTTCATTATTGAGTCTTTTTCTTCCATAAATAAGTCCTTAGTGTGAAGGACTAGACTTCTTGTGTCAATGCTAGCTGGTATGGGGCGGCAGTCTGCAGAACCATTTCAGGTCCTAAAGTGACTGATACGTAGTGCATGCGTGCTTTTTTACCTTTTTTTTTTTTTCAATTTTTTTCTTTTTAGATTGGTGATAGCTTAACGTTTTGAAACTTTGTTTTAGTTTTTTGCCATTCAAATATGTTATAGTCCAGATTTGTTTTTGAAATGCCAAAGGTAATGGTTTATAAGGTCATCCCAAGTTTCTTTAGTGGTATCATAGTACTCCCTCCGGTCCTAATTATATGACATATTTACCCAACTTTGGAGAAATTAAGGATAGTGGTTAAATTAGTTAATCATATTTATTTTCCTAAAATATCCTTATTTAACATTTAAAATGACATCCAATTACGTTGATTCTCTATTTTTTCTTGTACTTCTTCTACCTCACACACGACTTCTCCAAGCTCTCACACAATCCGGCGTCGTCAATCTCCCTCAAGAACTTCCGATCTACTCTTATTAAATTATTATTGAGAAACTATCAATATGGGGTATTTTGGGAAGAAATTGGCAAAAATTAGAAATTTGTCCTATAATCAGGACCAAGATCAACTCTCAAATGTTATCTTATAATTAGCACCGGAGGGAGTAGTTAGCTTGTGGATGAACCCATATGGTAGTAGGTTAGGTCAGTTAACTAAATAATTTCAAACTACTATGAATTAAATTGGTGCCTTAGTCATAAGCGTATTTCCTTATTATTTTAGTTCTTAAATAATAAAATGACTTGTGTACTTTAACAAGAGAATCATACAAATGCTGCAAAAATAACGCACCTGTCATGCAATTATTAGAGAACATTAAATTTTACACCTTTTGATTAGGGTGTAAGGAACTGCAGCTAATTTTACCCCTTAAGTAAAACCCATGAGAAAAAGAAAAATTATTTGCTAATGAAGTTCTTTCTTTAATTCCTTGTTTTCATTTTTATCCCTATAAAAATAACAAAGCTTATGTATGCTTGAATTGCGTTGTGTTTGACAGCTGACATCATACTTAAATGTTAACTGGATTACTATGATCTATAACAATATGTCTTATCAATTACTTGGCACTTTATTTGATAGCTCCATGAAATTTCTTAACTTTTTTGAGCTTGTTACAAGGTTAATGGCTGAAATGTTAACTAGCTACTGTTGTTCTTTTACTTCATTGTGAAATCACGTGGCTTTTGTTTGATTGTATTTGGCAGTGGTGATCAAGGATCTACTCTTTCATGAACAAGTTGGGGAAGTTGGAATTGTCGTATGATGTAAGTAGGTAAGCTATCTTATTGAAAATTTGGACATTATGCTTTAAATGATATCAATGACTAGAATTGACAAGTAATTTTATGTATGCATTGGTATTCTATATATTTAGTTTTCTGTTGTTGAATGTGGATCGGATCATTCCTGATTCTTAATTCAATAAACAATTTGTGGCTGTATTTTCGATTTTTTTTAAACCTGATTTTTCTCATTTTTGTAGTGTTTGTCTCATTTGCTTGTGCTATATTGGGCTTATTTGCTGTTGCCATTTATTTGATTCCTTTTTAATCCCCATTTGAATATCTGTTACTGTATTGTCTGTACAAAATATTATTTTGTTGCTTTTGTTTGGTCTGCTTATTAACAGAGATAGCAACTTAGCAAAGCTTTTTCTTGGTTAATCAACATTTTATTTCATTCTTGTAGCTTATAAAATGAATTCACAAGGCAATGGGATGTCAAGAGTTCGGAAGACAAATTATTCTCAACGGGAAGGGACTAATTGGCTTCTTATTGGTGTTGGTGCTTTGTTGAGTACTATATCAATTCGCCTTGGATTCAAGTGGAAGCAGTCCCTCAACTCAAAGCGGGTTGAGAATGCTCCAAAATTTCAAAAAGGTTCTGTAATTTCAATGACGTAGATGTCTGCTTTATCTATAGAAGATTCTAACTTCATTATTTTTAACTTCAGGACATGCAAATTCTTTCAACCCAAGAAATCCAGCAGATTGCTGTTGTCAGTCTAATGGATATATTCTAAAGCAAGATAGTCATGGCTGCTTCAGTTGCATTTCAGGTTGAAATTTCTTCTTATGATCATATTTGGTTCCTGATAGTCGATGACCAGCTGATGTGGCACGTTTAACGGCTGACCTTTCTTGTGCTTCTCTTTCCCCTATTGAAAACTTACATAGATTTTGTTGAAATCACATAAAATGGGGCAAATTGCCATCAATGTATTTATTTTTGAATGTGTTGGATCACAAAAATTGTTTTGTTTTAAGACTAATACAATAGATTTTGTCTTTTAGCAAGACTTACGTAGGACCAAACATTCCCATGCTAAAGCCATTACTGGAAATGCGACTTTAAGGAATATGACATTTCTATGTTTGGTTCATGATAGTAAATATTTGTGGAATATTTGCTATATCACTGAGTATTCGATGGTCATAATCATTTCCAATCAGGATGAGAGGATCTATGGGATGCAAACAGTCGCTCATGTCTGAAGCAATACTGGGGACATAGATGGAGTTCTCTTGTTAGTGTTTCAAATTAGTGAAGTTCAAATCTTGAATCTTGAATTGTTTGAATTATGTATATTTCTTTTTGTGTATGGGAATATTCGACTTTGTAAATGATCATTCAGCAAATAATAGAAAAAGAAGTCGTTGGTGCTTGATGATTGCAGTTTGAAAATATGATTCAATGCAGACATAGGGCAGTCTACTTTTCTTCATACATGTATTACCCTTGACTAAAATCCTTCTAGACAAGGCAGCTTTCATCCATAAATATGAGAACATGCTTGATCTGTTAGGACTTAGGAGTTGCATCTGACATGGTTTGATGTCTTAAATAGGAAATGGACGTCCAATGGAGGTCAAGGGCCAGATGTTGAGAGAATCTGATAGGATGCTCCCTTTAGTGGCTGTTACTAATGCTGAATTTAGCAAGGATAATGATGTCATTTGGTCATCCTCTCATGATGGTCTTCTTGAATTGCCTTCAAGGCCATTCCACCATTCAAACTGCTCAGACTCACCGTCTGTGTCAGAATCGGGCTCTGACATCTATAGTAAGCGAGAAGTCATTCAGAAACTGCGGCAACAATTGAAGAGGAGAGATGAAATGATTCTTGAGATGCAAGATCAGTTGGCTGAATTGCAAAACTCACTTGATGCTCAGCAGCGACTTTCTTCTCATTTGCAATCAAAGCTTGATGCTGTAAACAGTGAATTGTTTAACTCAGACAGAGAGATCCAAAGGCTGAGAAAAATTATTGCAGATCACTGTGTCGGACATATTTACTTGAATGGAAATGGCGATACGAAAGAACATTCAAATGGGGAGAGCCCTGAGAAGATAAGGGATGTTGATGATGAGGGAAGAATTGAGATGCTAAAAAAGCAAGTGGAAGAGTTGAAAGAGGTAATACAAGGAAAAGAGTACTTGATTCAGAATTACAAGGAGCAGAAGAAAGAACTCTCATTCAAGATCAGGGAATTGCAGCAGAGATTGGATTTCCAGCTGCCACATATATTGTAGGGAACTGTCAGTGAATTCTTTGCTTTTCATATTTTATTCTCTTTAAGGTTGCAAGTTGGAGATTATAGCTTAGGCTTCTCTTTCTCATCATTTAGTTCTCAATGTGAATACTAATAGCTTAGGCTTTTGCATGTTTGATTCTACTACTTCAGTCCTTGTTATAAGGCACTCTTAAAATGAATGAGTGATCCTTAGGCCTTACTGTAAGTGACCAAGTGGGGTATTGATTGCAATTTTCAAAGATTGTCTCTCTTTAATGTTTGATGCAATTTTCCTTTTTGGATTCTCAAGATGTAATTCATTTGAGTAAATTTGAAATTTTTTTATTTTTATACAAATTTGATAATTTAACTATATCTCCTTAGTTCTAGTAGGGTGGTTGGAGGTGATTTATAATAACAAGCAAAGGGATTATATTCGTATTTACTTATTCTTAGTTTATTGGATATAACCCAAAGATACGTATAATAAGCAAAATGAATTTGTTGTCGGTGTATATTAAATCAATTTTCAAGATCATCGCTATTAAACCACTTGAAATGAGCTGAAACAAAAACTTTTGACAAATACTTTTGATGATTTAATATATACTTAACAGGAACTCACCATTAGAATGATTTTAGGCGTAAAAAAACGTGAATTACTTTTGTGGGAAAAAGAAAGACCATGCTATGAATACTTTTTCAATAATAAGGAAACATGTAGCCTAGAAATTTGTTTAGCTATTAAAATAAAACAATTGACAATTGGATGTTCAAAATTGTGTGTGTATGTGTCTGTGTTTATACTCTATCATCTGATTGCAGCGTGGCATTCAAAAATTAAATATTTTTTGAGAAAGAATACAAATTACTGGAGTTTTGGTTAAGTGACTTACAAGAGTATTCTTCAAAGAATTTGTATTATATTTGAGAAGGCGCAAAGACCCTTGTGGAAGAATTCTATAAGCAACCTCCCCCACCCCCAGAAAAAGGAGAATGAAAGAAAGAAAGGATCAAAACTCTGAGGCATAACCTCATAAAAAACATGACTTCATGTATCCAGTGTGTCCAATCTACATGATATCGACAATACATCCAATTGGAATATAATGTTTAGGTCCATTGTACTCATGTTCAACACTTACACAAACTAGTGCTAAAATTATTTTTGCCTATAAATTATGACATCATGAGAGGGATTTGATTATACACACCTCCTAACTGATTAACTCAGTTCTCTCTTAACTTACAATATCCTATTTACCCAACAAAACGTGCTCAAGTGTTGACAAGATTCGGATATTCCAGTGCAACAAGTGAAATGCTCAATCTCAAGAGACGTCTAGCTCAGACTTAACCAAGAAGCTTCTAGCCTCATCATCAGTAACTTCGCTGTACAGTAGAGTACCAAATACCATATAAGACAACAATGATTAGCTGCTTAACAAAACGAAAACATTTTTTGAAACAAACCATGAAACCAAAGAAAGAGATGATGCAGAAACCTGTCTACAGCTTCTGCTTTGGAGATCAAGGAGAGTCCTTCAGTAGCAAGATAGTCACAGAAACTCTTGAGATCTTTCTCCTGACAGAAATTGCAAAGATGCCGGAGAAATTTGTTGAACTGTTCAGGTTCCTAAACAATAAAATTTTGTGAACTTAATAAAAGAGATCCAACAAATAAATGCTCCAACAAATGAATAAAAGAGATCCAAAGCAGTAACAATCAAGTCAAGCCTTCATTCACTAAACCATGTTATGTTTAAACGACGAAGCAGAGGGGAGATGGTTTACCTGCGCAAGGATGCAGCCCTTGCGAAGTGCTATTAGATATTCCAGTGCTTTAGGATAATTATCTCCTTCATGAGAATCCTCTACCAGATCAAATATTTTATTACTCATACCCTTTATTGCTTTATCAACCCAATCTGGACTATCTCTACGAGCTAACATGGCTTCAAAATCTTGGACTGTAGTTATATCTCCAATTTTCTCTACCTTAACATTCGATGCAGGTTCAATGAGATTAACATGCTGCGGCTGAGCAGTAATCTCTGTTTTACCCTCTCCTTCACAATAATGAGACCCATTATCCTGTAGCAAATTTCTTGCTTTTTTTCGCTGCAGAATAGCCCAAA
Organism: Inga laurina; assembly: GCA_963855925.1. NCBI lineage: Eukaryota > Viridiplantae > Streptophyta > Magnoliopsida > Fabales > Fabaceae > Inga > Inga laurina. The sequence goes on along the minus strand of OY979702.1, from coordinate 61,246,914 downwards.
TGTTATAAACTGCTGAATTCATTATACGGAGGAAACTAGAAAAAGGATTTTATATTCTTACCTTGGGGTTTTCCTTGAGCTCAAAAGACATACGAAATGAATCAATCACAGATTTGTTTTGCATAAGCAGGTCCGCATCAGGTACTGTTATTTTCTTGAGAGTGTTATCAAGAGGGGGTACAGCAGCATCCGGATGCTTTGATTTAAGATCAAGGTAATGATACAAACGCTGAAAAAAAAAAAATCTGTTGTGACATACTACAAGTGTAAAAAACGTGCAGCTTGCACTTAATGAAAAAGATAAGGGTGTGTTTGGTTTAGCTTATTGGGCAGAAATAAGCCCGTTTCTGGGTAATAAGCCCAAATAAAAACGTGTTGTGTTTTTGCAGTGATTGGTTCAGCTTATTTTAATTGCATCATGGATAGAATAAGTTACTTATTAAATAAGCTCCTCACTACAGCTTTTCTATTAAGTCACTTATTACGTAAGTTGAGATAAAACTCCTCTCACATACTTACCTCGTATACCGTAAATCATGATTTATAAGCACTTATTGTCTAAAAATAAATCGCTCATCCAACATAAATCATATTACAAAAACTGACTTTTCTATTAAGTCATTTTTAATAAGTCAGAATCATAATAAGTCATTTTTCCTACTGTTATCCCAAACACACACAAAATCCTATGTCAAAAAAGTAAAACTAAATCACTTCAGTGAGGGGGAAAATCACTTCTAGGATATATAGAAACTAGAATTCAGTGATCTGACCATGTTGGTAGAAGTAGAAGCTGCTGCAATTTAGCAAAGAGAAATCCCAGAAAATAGCTCCAATGTTCGTCTTATTTTACACAACAGGTGTGCAGTCGTTAATAGCGTTTGAAAGTTTGGGTTAGTCACATGTCTGCCTCTCATGCCACAAATAATCCATGAATATAGGAGAATTACATGACCAACTCCACACTTATCCTTTTTTGTTTTTGTATTTTTTTGAAAAAATAACAGAGGAGATATATTAAATTAAAAGGCATTAGGTTTCATCTAAAGCAATGACTTGAGACACCCCACGACCCAGAGATAGCAGACAACACAAGCAGCCCTGGTTTGAAGCTTACTCTCATCTTAGGTGCATCTCCAATCAATAGGTACTACAGTATTGGATTTTATGATAGTTGTGAAAGGACAACTAAATTTTTTTCCTGTAATGGCAGTAAAGCTAAGGTTGACACAAGAGAATTGGTATAGGTGCTGTCTTGTCTCAAGAAGGCCACTAATTAGCTTTATGTGAGCAAGGCACTTGCTCCATCAAGCGATTTCTCTCAGCAAATGAAAAAGAACTCAACAATTGAATTTGCTATAAACCATTAGCGACAGTTCCTTGCCAGACAGCCACTATTAAAACAGACCATATTTGTATAAAACATCTTGAGCAGAAAATAGTTTCAGCTTATCAACAGAAGTGGCTACATAAACTTAGGGGTTGACAGTATACTATTGAATATAAAATGGGAAAAGAAAATTTGGCAGTTGATGCACTCTCCAGGAGACATTATAAGAGCATAGAAGAGGATGGTCATTCGGATGCAACCTGTTTTCCTATCATTTCCATAGTGCCAAGCCTCCACGACCAAGTTAAGAAATGATGGCAGAGAGATTATGCATTGTTAAAAATAGTTTCCAAGCTAGAAAATGGCAGTGTTGCATCAGTAGTGGAGCATGTGTCTGTGATGAGTGCATCAGAGCAATGAACTCCTTACACTGGGTAGTGGTGCTGGCATATGAATTGGCTTTGGTTCAATTTAGGGAGAAGACTGGAAAAATAGAATATTAACGGCCTTCACAACAGTTGATTTGTTGATTTAAACTTTTGAGTTAATTATGTGTGTGTGTGTGTGTGTGTTCACATAACCATGTCTTTAAATTTAAAAAATTGTCACATCTTACATATCATGATGCATTGTATATGATGTGTACCAGAATCAAAGCTACATAGGTTGACATCCAATCGATAAAATTTCTATGCCCACTCGATAACAGATTTGTGCCAAATGACAAATGAATAATCTATACACAGATACCTTAAGAGAATATGTACCTCCAGGATTGGGTTTGGGGTGAATTCAGGAAGCAAAACTTTCTCCTCACCATCCGGTGCAAGGTCAAGCAATTTTACTAAGTTATCAGTTGCCTCTAGCTGCTGTTGATTTGGCTGTAAATGTGCTGGTAAATTACTAAAAGAAAGGAATTGAAACTCTCGCACATCCTCAGCAAAAGGGAGTACATTTAAGTAAAAGGAATCCATCTGCACAGCATAACCCAGAAACATAAAATTAGTTGAAAGAATCAAGGGCGATTAAAGGAATACAATAATGAAAAGAAAAACTCACAATATCTTCTCTATCAGACACATTGGGTGTCAAGGCCCCAATGGTGACATTCCCCTGTCCTTGTCTCCAAACACACCTTAATATTGCTACCTTATTCTTTTCCTTCATGGCCCTCGCTAGTGCAGAAACTGCGAGAGTAGCTTTTTTATTTCCCGGTTCAGCTATGAAAATGAAAACATCTTTCATGTAATGATGTCTTTATTGGACATTGTAGAGCAGGAAAGAAAAGAGAAAGAATTAGTCAACAGAGCATCCATATAAAATGCATTCAATTTAAATAGGATAGGATAGCAGGACCTACCAAAATAAAAATAATTACCTAAATATGTTTGAAGAATCAGTAAATCCTAGAAGCTTAACACCCTTCTCTGGTTTAAACTTAACAGCTTCCCATTCAGCAGAGGATATAGGAACTATTTGAGGCCCATAAGAATAACCTTTAATTCTTTGATCTGGTGGAACAACATTTTTGGAATCTTCAAATTTTTTGTACTCAAAATCTACCTTGACTTCATGTGTAGCAGATATATCCCTAGCAGGTGCCTTGTCAGAATATTTCTTCAGTGTTGGAAACTTCTCTTCTGCTGTTTTCTTGTACACCCATACCTAATCACCATCCATGTTTTAATGAAAAAATAATTTCTTTCATAAAAAAACAAAACAGCATAACCAAAATATTTTCAGAAAGAGCATCCCCTTGTTAGACTGATGAGAGCAAACAACAGACAATGGGCACATGCTATGTTGACTATATACAACTCATAAACCCCTACAGTTCAATCTTAGTATTTAGATCAGAAGAATATACAATAACCCAGAAATAATGCTCAGTCAGGGGAGTAATAGAACTTAATAAGATGAATCACATCATTTAATACCTAATTTGCAAAACAATAACATGAGCAAAATACCAAGTTGTATTGTCTTAGAAAATGATTGTAACCCCCGTTGCAAAAGACAGTCAACATGGACCTAACAATGAGATTTGCAGTATTCAAAAGAACTTACCTTAATCCTCAATTTAGGGCTAACTTCAAGATCCCCTCTGAAAACTGTAACCGGAGATATATTTCGAGCTCTAAGAGCACCAAACAGTGAAATTGAATCCTCCACATAAAGCAATCTGGCATCCGTTTCCTTTGAAAAAATACTTAACAGACTATCATTCTCATCCATTATTCTCTTATTTACAGCATGGCTATGCTTCCCTCTCACAATTATACTTTCCATTCTCATGCCATGAGCAGTCATTTGTTTAGCAATAGTGGAAATTTGATCTTCCTTTTTTCCTTCAAATGGATCTTTTATTGGACAATGTGCATTAGTAATAAGGCAAAGGCGTTTTTTTCCCTTGTTAGAGTCTCCAAATTTCTTTATCAGCATATCCATGCCAACAATTATAGCATCAAGAACTACCACCAAAGTTAAGGCATCAAGAGAAGTATAGTACACCAGGTCGAAGAGGTAATGACCACAAAAAGGATGAAAGGTCCAATTTCCTCTTGAAAGTTCAACCTTATGCAATTATGGCAAAAAGCAGACCAATACTACTTCAATGAGTCAGAGAATAATGTTCAAATTGACAAAATAACACATTTTCTAGAAAATTGAAGAAAGAGCAAAAAAAAAAAATATATATATATATATATATGTTACTTTTTTAAGAAGGAAATTGATTGATAAAATCAGATATATCTATTTCATAAGTACAGATCAATGAGCACTCAGCACTAACTGTAGGAACAGATACTTATGTACCTTTCTGGTCTCAAAGCAGAGAACATGCAAAAAGACATACTCAAAACTGGTCATGTTGAAATAATTAGCCAGTAGCATAGGGCAGTTAAAAGAGCTCAATGCTGGTCAGCCAAATGCAGAGATCTTTAAATGAAAAACCAGATATAAAATGTAGAAAATTTACCAAAATAAAACCAAAAACTCAGAGGATACAATCACCATTAGCAGTTCCCCTAGGCAGTTGCTGTAATGCGTCCACAATATCTCCATCAACAACCTTGATACTTTTTAGCACCATGACGTTTTCATACCCACCAACTTCCGTAGTAAGTTCATTGTCAGTTTCTGAAAAACGTCCATGTAAACAACTATGAGAGGATCCTTTGAACAAAATTCAATTCTAGTAAGGAAGCATCGCCATACAAAATAGGCAAACAAATTTTTTTTTTTTTTAAAAAGATGAACAGCGAAAACTTCTCAACAACAGTGTGTTCTGGCATGTACCTCGCCACTGTAACTCTTAATGAAGCTAATAACTACCACGTGCACTAAATAAGTACCCCGTGTTATAAAGATCTAAATACCTTTTGTTCCAAACAAGACAATTCCAGCTTCGTCATATTTGCTATGCATCAACTGAAAGTACTTAAGGGGTTATGTTATTGTAATTTAGAAAACAAAATAGGAGAAACAATTAAATCACTAGAAAATTATGAAGAACAGTATGCATTACCTTTTTCACAATCAGCGTGGAACAAGCTTTTTCAATATCAGGAAGAACACCGTGCATTGAAGGACCCACATCAAGCAGCAAGAGCAACGATTCCTGATATCAGAATATAGTAACAATGATCAAAAGAAGTAGTTATGCATATGCCTGTTCACAAAGCTGCGTATATGCAAAACTACAGGAGCCAAAATTTGGCTGATTTCTCAAAAGAATTAGTAAAACCATAAAATAAGAAGGGAAAAACCCTAAAGCCTTCGGATTAGAAAAGAAAAACACAATTTGAGCCTAGGAAGATGAAATGGAAAAAAGCAAAGTTGCGAAAGATTTGCCTTGTTTCGAGCCATTGGAGGGAGAAGCGAACAGTGAAGCGAGCTTGCAGAAGAAGCTGGTGTCTATTTGAAATGTGCTGTTTGACCAGACGCTATATACCTCTTCCCGCTTTGCCTTTACTTCCAAATGACTTAATAGCCGTCATTCGGCTTGAAAAAAAACAAGTTTTTGTGGACATTAATTAATAAATTTCATTAGTTTGTAGCTTATGAGTATCTCAATATGAACTTATGTCTTTTTTAATAATTTAAACATGAAAAATTGATTTTGATTAGAATCCTCAAAAAATTTTAAATTTTATTAATGACATTCTTTAGAAAATATATTTGGTTCAAAATCTATTTTTTTAATCAATTTTCTTAAAAAAGAGTATTAATCTATACATAAATAGAATATTCATATATAAACCTCATATAATTCGATAAAGTAGGATTACTAAAACATAAATTTGGTGGAGTTTTATATTTTTTTAAATTCAAAATGATGTCATTTTAGCTCAATAAGAAAATATATATACCACACTGATCTTTATTAGAAGACCATACTATGAGAAGTTTTTAGTCCTAAATAAATATAAGTCCACTTAAAGGGTTATTAATGACTATTTTTCAATTTTACCCTCATTTAATTCTTATTGAAAAAGAGAAAAATAAGAGATGTGAGAATGATTTGTAACAAGAACCATTATGCAATACACACACTCCCTCCCATCCATTTTATAAATAATATTCTTTCACATATGGTGGTCCTAAAGCATAAGTAACCATTTGAGTTTCTCTTAAGAATTTAAATCGCGTCTACCCTCAATGTACATACATACGTCGGAGTGGAAAGAGATTATTCAACCATACAAAGTAACCTATAATTCTATATGACACTCCTCCCGAGAGAGGATTCGTAAACAGCAAGCCTTGATGATCCATCGCTAATCCACACAAGCCGTTTGAGCACAATCAATAGGTGTTAAACATTTTGACATCCGTTTGGTTCATATTAAAATCCACAATAAGAGTTATGACCATTTCTGCATGATATTATTTTTGAGCTCGTGGGAAGGGCTTAGTTGGCCAGATCAATCCAAGAGCACACCAAAGAAAACTTGTTAAAATATTATATTGTTTAGTATAGCACTAGGAAACCTCACAAGTCAATCAGGACGGAAAACAAGCTGGTCGGATGACCATTTAACATAGTTTTGGGAGCAATTTACTTTTTGCCTTTTTAATTTTCTTCGGTTTTTCTTCATATGTCATCATTCTAAAACTGACATTTCAATACATCATCTAGATAAATTTATGTTAAATGATATTTTTTATAAAGGTATATCCAAACATTAATCACAATATAAAGATAAAAGTCACTTGTATAGATGTTAATCCAAACAAGCCCTCAACTGTAATCATAATAGCCCTAACAGCTAAAAGGGTACGTGCAAGTCACCCACAAACATAATGAAAATACTATCATAGTCATAATAACTTCAAATTCAATTCACACAACAAATTTTAGAATAAAGAATCACAAATGACATATCTCTCAACAAAATGCGAGCTAGCAATATTGGGGATGCATAATTATACTAGACCGTCGTAGCATGAGCTAATTCAATCAACCTAACTAACAGTTTCTTTTTTATGTTCCTTTAGGTACTCGTCCATCTCATTAAGCCAGAGATCAGCGAAGTCACAGTTTTTCCAAGCTTCAAACCATGGCCCTCCACGAGTATAATGGATGGCCTTTGGGAATGTGGTTGGATCATCCTGAACCACTCTGTTATGGCCCTCAAGAAAGTTCCACACAAACGGGATTGACCCAATTTCATGATCTTCAAGCCACTGAAACCTGTGAAGGAAAGCACCACTCTCTTTATTCACAGTTTCAGGAGTGAGAACACTGTTCTTGGGATGCCCACAATTGTACAACACCATTGAAGACCAATTCTTTCTAGGATATACTGTTTGAACTGCTCCATCCATTTTTGTTGTCTCCTTTGGGGCGTAGTCATGTTGAACACACATTATGGCATACTTGTCATCGATCAAGTCTCTCAGTTCCTTAATATCTGCCAAGTACAGGAAATCACAATCCACAAACATTGCCCAACCTTTGAAATTGGCCAAGCATGGAGTCAGGAATCTTGAGAAGGAAAACTCAGTGCTCTCAAATTGGCCTCTTTCACGCCAATACAAGCCATTCTTTCTCAGATCTGATTGCTTGATTGGTATGATGTCAACAGGAATCGAAGATCTCTTCAAGATTGAGTGGCGACACACCTCATACGCAAGGTCCTCACGCGGATCATACCCCACGAAGATCCTGAAAGGCGTCTCTGAATCTCCTCCGTTACAACTATTCAGTGACTCAACTTTGCCATTACCCAAAGTCATCTCAGCGCAAGGTAAAATATGTATGCCTATTGTTCAGAACCCAGACAAGAACAAATCAACGATTGATCTGGAAAAAAAATATATCAAAATGACAAATACTCAATTGCTTCCAGACGAAATTACAAAAAACGCAAACACTAAATCTGATGTTTCCCTCATGATCAGCTCGTAATTGTTACAAAAACGAACGGTGTTCCCTCCCATGAAGAAAGAACGTCCCAATCAAACACAGTTGAGGAATTCATATTTGAAACACAATGCAAGGGAAACAGATCAAATGCAAGACATAAATCAAGATGGAGAGAGTACCGGAAGGGAGATTGAGCATGCAGATCTTGAAGCAGACAATGTCGGCGTGTTTCCGTTTCTTCCCGAAATCTCAGAGAGAAATGAGTCCAACGAATTCAACAGAAGTGAAAGGGGTAGAGAAAGATTCGAACCTTGGCGAGGATTGAGATTGACGCAGAGAGAGAAGTTAATAATAGGGATTATATAAAAAGAAAATCCGAAAGAAAACGGGAAGGGGAAGGGAGCATTTCTTGCCTGGGGACGAATGACCGACCACGTATGCAATTCATAGTAAAATCAGGGGTCGTACCCATAGATCACCGCTTCCCGCGGAATTAGATTTTCTTTAAATCATTTTGGGCAAGTATCTTGTTTTTAATGGATTCGAATTGTCGGTGCAATTTTTGTAGCCAAAAACTTTCGGTGCAATTTGATTGACCTTTTAAAGGGAGAATCAGGCAAGTCCCACGGGATATACACAATTTCCAATAAATCATAAAAAGACTCTAAAATCTCAGTAAAATGATTAATAATAAAAATGAAGTTATATTTTGATGTAAAATTGCCAATACCCTTATTTAAAAAAAAAATTAGGGCCGACGACTCACCATAAAGTTTGTAAATGGTATATAAACTTTTTCACAAATGTGCACTTGATACCATAATATTCTCTTGGGGTATGAAAATACATATGAAAATTTTAAAATGATGCAAAAAAAGCCACTACCATTTAAATCAACTCACATTGATCATTTAACAAACATGTCAATTAAAAAATTCATACAAAAATACCCATGAAATTTCTAAAATTGTGCAATAACATCATGATCCTTAAGTTAACTAATATTGACAAATTTTGGAAACAACCCCACATGCATTGCACAACATTTTCACTCATAGCGGCTCTATTTATCATTACTAGGTCTTCTACACAACACAATAGCTACACTCCTCGCCGTCGAAACTACCCCCACTAGCCACCTTATCCACCATCATTTTCTTTGATACATTAATGCATTTAAATCCTTTAATAATATTTTCTTTCGATGAATCCTAACAGCTCAAGGAATTCTTTAATAGCATTCATCGATGAGAAAGAAACCAAAGAAAATGAGAGGATTGTTTAGTCATTGTGGTGTTTTGCAATGCAGACAAGGTTACTAGGAGCAAAACCGCCATGCAACGCATGTAGAAACTATCCATTAAACTATCAATATTGGTTAACCTAACGGTTATGACCTTTTTGCACCATTTTGAAAACTTTATGAATGTTTTGCATCTTCTTGACTAACATGCTTGTTAAATAATCAACGAACATGTGCACATTTACAGGAAGAAAAGTTCATGGGGAGATTTCAGCGTTAACCCAAATTTGTATATGTAATAAGATTAGTTTCCTAATGTCCAAGCTAACAAGTTCTTACAGAGAATTTACCGATGCACATAATTATAGAAAAAAAAATTGTAAAATAGTAATAATGAATAGAAATAAAAATGAAATGAAATAAAAATTTAGAAAAAAGAAAAGATTTAAAAAATGGGGGAAAATGGAGATTAAAGAAATGAAAAGAAAAAAAGGGGCACATGGCCCATTAATAGTCACGTGTCTTGTTTTTTTTTTTGGGGGGCGGGGGGGTTTGGTGCGAGTATAAATTATAAACTACTCAATGCCTTCTGAGCAAGTGATATGCGTACCTCGTTCTATTTACGCTTTCAGAGCCTATTTGATTTAGATCGAGCTGCTTCTTGAAAACAAATCTTTAACAGCTCCTTTTCTGTGTTTACAAGGGGGGCTCGAGAGTAAATTTCAACCAGTAAACTTAAAATAAGAACAAAAATTCACCTTCTATTAAAAAAAGAGGAGCTTCACACAATTCCCTGGCCTCCCAAGACCCAAAAAGAACAAAAACAAAGGCCGGGAAGAAGAAATATGCTATTAAATACAACGGATACATTACAATGAACAGATCCCAAGTAATAACAAGACAACTCACTCCAACTCAAGTAAAAGGCCGAAGGACACAATCATGTAAGTATGTATGGGATAGTTAATCACAAGGCCACACTAAAATGCGCTCCAACTCTCAGAACCTCTCCTTGGAGTTTGACTTTCAGATGATGACCTAAATGGTCCAGAGCCAAACGGATCTGAGTCATCAAAAGCTGGAAAGCCATGACCCTGATCAGATTCTCTACTGCTGCGGACAGAATCAAATCGTGCTAGTGTATCCCGCGAATGTAAAAAACCACTGTCATGTGTGCTGAAAGAATCAAATCCTGAGCTGTCAAAAGCAGGCTCCGACCATTCTCTAGAGCTCCGTGGGGTGGTGCCTGAACTGAAAAGAGGCGTGCTAGGAACAGAATCATCAAACGTGAATCTGCTGCTCTTCTGGTGGGGATCATCCGCCTGCGGTGAACCAGTTTTAATGAGGCCGAGGCCAAAATCCTGAGAATGGAAGAAGTTGTCTCTGGCTCGATCAAGATCAGTGTCCTATATATGCATGTCCAAGAACGAGGATCAATAGAATGCTAAAATACCTAATGATCAAAGAGGTACAATACAATCAACTTGAATTGATACATTTTGGGCAATCAGAGACACTAATAGACGGTGAGGGCTCAGCAGAATGGGTGTCACTTGGACACTATCACCTAATCAATATTGTGCTCTCTCATTTCTCCATCATTTCCTAAGCACCTGGCATCAAGCATGCCTACAACAAACCTCGATTATTACATATTATCCACCATCACCATCACCCTGAAGCAGGAATTTAATGCAAGCTCCAAATTCCCCATGCTCAAATCACCATAGTCATAACTATCGTGTAGACAAATCAACCAATTCAAGATTAATGCTGACCATTGATTTAAGAAATTAACAATGAATAACTGCCAGTATCCCCTACTTGCTGAGTCCACTTTTCTACAGCTACTTATTGAGTTCACTATTTATACAAATACCATAGTTTTTTTCTCTTTGATTATTACATACCCACACACCAGCTCCACTGTCCAAACAAGTGCTCAACTTATAAAGTTGTTTGCCACAGCACATATTCGCCATCCCACAACCCAGAGAGCAAACTTGATTTGGACAAGCCAAAATGCCCCATCAAGGTGTTATTCTGCCCATCTCTCTCAGGGAACAAGGAACAGAGGCAGCTATAGCTACTATCGGACATGATAGAGATGAATAAAGGAGGAAGCATTCAAGCAACATAAATGTAAAGTTTATAGGAAAGAGAAATTGCATAGGATAGGTGCAAGAGTTTTTCCTACCACCTTGGCAGTGCCACTAGGATTGAATCCCCAGACTGAGTCAATATCATCATTACTGTCAAAGGCTCCCCAATTTTGTTCATCGAAAATTTTGTCACCGGAAAACGCAGACTTGTCACCGCCATGATCACTGCATAAGCAAAATAATATAAACAATTCTTCTGCAAGACCATAACACCTTCATCATGTGAAAAAATGATAAGGAAACTTGACAAAGTTGATAGGGCTGAAATTCAGCTCCAATTATCATAAACATGTTTGATTTGCAATTTTAGTGAAGGCCTTAGATTCGGTCATTAACCAAGAAAGATATAGCATGCCTCATAAGAACTTTATTATTAGAATGAGCAACTAACCAGTATGGGGGAAAAAACCTGGCGCATCAGTCCTAAAATACATACCTATGGATTCCATGTATGTTCTCTTGATCAAGAGATGAATCATGTTCGCCATTATTCTTTCCAACATTAAATTCCTCTGATTCTCTTGTTGGGCTTCCAATGGCGCTCCTTGCAAATGGACTATTGGGAGCACTTGCAGTTGATTCATCTTCACCTTTACTATGAGCAGATCCATTTTCAACGGCCTGATCTTCAGCAGTCTGAAGCTTATCTGACTTACCATCACTCTCAGCTGAAGCTGCAGATGTTTGATTGTCAACAGCAGCGGCTTTCCTGTTGACACCTGATGCCATTTTTTGTTTAGGAGGTGCCAATATGTTTTCCACACTGAGGGTGAGCTCTTTGACGAAAGTGAATCCTGATAGACGAAGGCAAAATAAACAATGAAGTTTGTACAGCTCTATTGTACCTTTCTAAAATGTGGATCACAGCTCTATAGAATAAACAATGACGAAAGTGAATCCTGATAGACGAAGGTAAAATAAACAATGAAGTTTGTACAGCTCTATTGAACCTTTCTAAAATGTGGATCACAGATGCAGACAGCAAAACAAGGCAGTGATAGAATAACAGTTGGCTGTTATTTGAATCAACCAATAGCATATAAGTTCCCCCCAAGAAAGAAATTATATTTCAAATGGCGAATTCTCTTGAACCAACCTCACAACCACACTAAGAACAAGATTTAATCTATCATTACCCCCTGGCACAATCCAGCAACAACAGAAGGTACCAACTCCCATCTTAGCTTTGTCTTTAACAAAGACCCGTATTTTTGAGGTTTTTGAGAATTTCAACAGCCAATCGACAACTTTTCATGCCTCTAGCCTCCTCTTAGACTAATTTAATCATGAATCTAACCAGGGTCTCTTACAAAAAGATAAGAGCCTTATTCCCTATGTTTAATGAATTAGCTAAATAATGAACTAGTGAACTACATATAAAAATCAATTATACATGAGAAGAATGGATTAAGAACAAACAGATGCCATGACAAAGTTAAGGTCCATGACATCAAAGTGATTAGATTATTACAGATAGAGCCAAAAACCAGAGAAGCTCTTGAGAATCCGCATTAAATCCATGGGAATATTGGCTCAAGATCTGGGAATTATTAGAGTGCTTTGAAGTAATTATAGAGGTCTGACCAAATCTGGAAAAATATTCCAGATTTGGAACTCATTATTACAGACGAATCAACCATGAATTCCAGGATAATTGCAATGGCCAATTTCCTATTTTTCTCTCTTAAATTTTGTTATTTCTTTACTTTTTCTTTTCTTCGTAGCCATTAGTCTTTATAGTCAGCATTTATGTATTTTATTTTTATTCAACAGCCAGACCTGCGTGTCTCTTTTAGCACAGATGGCTCCTTGCCATTGTTTCAGGCCTATGATTCTTGCTCACCCTTGTCTCCTATTCCCTCTAATCTCTATCTCAACCATGTGTACCCATCTGGCTTCTCTGTGTATTTACAATCATCCTCTAAATTATATTTGCAACAACTGAATTTACTGAACTTACTGCTGTTCGTTTCATTTTCAATATGATTTTCTAACCCCAATTGAACTAGGCCCAAGAATGAACAACTAATCCAATCTACTTCCAAGAATTTAAATATACATGAGCAAGCATACACATTTTGCCCAAATGAAATTAGTAATTAACGGGTCAACAAAATTAATTAGGATTATTTTGGCATACCTTCATCTTCAAGCTTGTCCCAATGCTCATCCCAGTCAGCAGCTTCCTCTTGAATGCCAGGTTGCCAGCCTTCAAAGTTAAAGTACGTCGAGGCAACAAATGCAAGCAAAGGGAAGACCATCAGAGTGAGATACAAGCAAAATAAGAAGTGGGGAAAACTAAAGAGCCATGTCATGAAACTTCATTGAACAAGTATGAAGAGCTGTTTTACAGTAGACATTGATTCCAAGTTCTATATCCAGAATGTGTGTTGAGTGTGCGCAAGCACAAGTTACAGAGGCAGCCATAACAGAGGAGCACAAAAATAGCAATATATTGCAATTAGAAAAATCTAGAACCACAAGACATGTACTATAGATGACCAAGATTTGAAGAGATTATGAAGTACAAGTCCACACAGGCCTTCTCAAAAACTACAAAAATTTCATACATGACAAGTTGAAAAGAATAAACATCCTAATGAAACCATCAATCAACCCGTTACAAGTTCACTTGTTCAGAATTCAGGACTAGCTCATCAATCTCTCCTGAAGTTGAGAACACAAAAAAAGAAAATAATAATGACAAAATAAATGAAACAGATATCAATATATCATGACATAATAAAGTTGTGGGCATGCAAGAGACCGGAAAACAAAAGGATTTGCAACAGCATCTATAAATTTGAATATACCAAAAGGTAGCTCCACTAGAGTTGTGGGCTTTCCACGTAACCCATATTTCTTGCACCGTTCATTTAAAGATTTCACTAGCTCATCAAGGTCTGATTGGATACGATCAACATGAGCCTGAAAGTTAAAAGATAGCATAAGAAAAATCATCTCCAGATGTCAGCAAAGACCTGGTAAAACAAAATATTTCTCATATACCTGAAGGTTACCATCAGTATTGCCAACTTGTACCAATTTGACAATTGATTGATACAATTCCAACTTTTTCTCCTGTCCATTATACTTATAAAATTTTTTACATTGACCAGGCGCGCACACACACACAAAGAGAATAGTGATAAGCTTTGTATTTGCACCAACTCAATTGAAGAAAAATCCATAACTCATCAAACCTGTATGTCACGAAATGTGGCTTCTTCAGCAGTTAACTTAGATGCTATATCTCCAACTTGCTTATATTTGGCTTCATATTTCTTCGCAAGAGTCTCAACCTGATATTCGTGTATTAAGCAAATGATAGGCATCAGATCAGAGACTAAGAAGATAATCAGATCAGAACACATGCAAAAGTCAAGAAAGATACCTCATGCTTATCAGAAGATATCCTTTCTACAATCTCATTCAGGCGATTGTCACATCTGCTCTTGTAAAGAACCTTTTACATGAAAAAAAAAAAGGTTTGAATAGAAGGTGTCATTAAATTTTCAGTAGAACATAACAAGGAAAAATAAAACTCTAATATTGCAGGGTGCAGACATTTCTCCATCATTATTGACAAAGGGGCTGCAACCTCAGTCCGAAGTAAGTAGAGAAGCATCCAAAATCTAAATTGAATCTCAAAATCTTCCTAAGAGAAAACTAGGAACCAAAGAGGAATTGTTAGCTGCCACAGCAGAATGGAGGCTACCCCACTCCCCCCACCAAAAAAAAAAAATCCCCAACAAAAATAAGGCAGGTTTTTTTCAAGACGAGACAGCAAGTAAGAATTGACAAGGACTTCAAATTTTAAGAAAAAGGGAGCAATGGGTAGTTTCTATAGAAATATGGAGATGAAAAATGGAGGGTAGATGAACTTGACAAACATGAGCATGATGTCACTCGGGAGGGTTAACATGTTTTTAGACTCAATAGTTTGTACTTATGTGATAATTATGGGCAAGTCTTACGAGTCACTCTGCTGTCGGAAAGGTTAAAAAGTGTGAAGAAAAATAGGAATGTCTGATTTTTTTTTTTTTTTTTTGGGTTGCAGGGATGTCTGAATTTTGCGAAAGTGTTGCAGAGATTCCTAACATCTTGACAGAGAATTCTAATATTGCTGACTTTCTGTTGTAAGAGTAATTGCTTGTTTCATATCCTTTTTTTTTGTTCTAAAATCCATCATTTCGTTATCAGACCCTAAGATTATGGGGATGCTAAATACAAGAATGAAGATGAGTAGATACATTAAAAAAACACAGACAAAATTTTGAAGAGAGAAATGGTTGTCACCAAGGATATTTACTAGATACAAGAAGGCTTTAATCATGTTGAGAAAAGATAGATATGAACATGATTTGAGAACCCAGAAAACTAGATTTGCACAGCATTTGTTTCGCACCATGAAAAAATTCAAAGCAACAGTTAATTTCCATCCAACTATAGGCAGTGTATTTATGCAGAGTATCACAACTGAACTGACCCTAACAATCTAACATAATAGTCTCAAACTGACTCTAACGATACTAACCTCCTAACTACCCTTACAATGTCCCACCAAGCTTCATAGCCCCAAGCCTATGCAGAATGGTATTGTGCTAGATTTTGAGCCTAATGTGCAGGTCAAATTGCATACTTTGCAATTGGGTTCTAGCAAGCAGGATTTCATGCAGTTGCATCTCTGTGCTCAAAAGAAAAGTTGTTTTAAACCAAAAACCATTCAAGGACAGAACCTTCAACCTTTTCACCTCCTTTGTTCTTTTTTTTTCACCAACATACTTTGATCTCCTTTGGATTTAGCATTCAACACACAAATCTACCAGAGATTCTGAAAGCATGCTATCATTTAATCTTCCATAGAGTGATGCTTCAAAAAAAAAAAAATGGTTACTAAGGTAGTAGAAGCCAAGCAAAAGTTGGATATATTTTTCCTATAAAACCTCAAGTTTCTTAGCTCTAGGTTCTATGAAGCATCACTTTCAAAAAGAGCTAAATGGTGGCATTTTTTAAAGCAAAAAAAGGTTTGCATATATTTTTTTATAATAGGGTGAAGATTCAGAATAGAATAGAGGGGTGGGGAAAACAAGCTATGTCAATGAGCATAACAAATTTGCATTATATAAAATGATGAGTATGAAGTTATAGATCAATTATTGGGGGGGGGGGGGGTTTTGAATATTTTAACATCCTTAAAAGCTTGAATGTTTTTTATGTGGTACAGGAAATGAGATTGATAGAGTCTGATTTTATTAATTTTTATTGAGTCTGTTTTTATTATCATTTTAGGAAATCTGAAAATAAGTGGATTATCCACAAATAAGATTTAAGATATTTTAGCAATATTATTTATTATTTTAGATATTTCAGAATAAGTGGAATATCCACAAGTAGGATTTAGTAACTAGAATTTAGATATTATTTTAGTATTTCATATATTATTTGGATTTCCTAGTTTGAATAGGATTTTAGATATTATTTTAGTATTTTTTATATTATTTAGATTTCCTAGTTTGAATTTTGAATTAGATTTTTATCTCTCTTTGTATTCCTATAAATTGGCCTTTGGTCTATTCAATAAAGCATCGAATATTCAGAGAGTAAATTAAGTGTGTGGAGATTCTCCTAGGCTGTTCTTAGAGAGTTAGTGAGATGCTTACTATCTCTTTAAAACAGAGTATTGGGCTGTTTTAGAGAGAAGGTGAGATTCTTGCCTGCTTTTTATCTCAGAATACCTTTATCCTTCTCAACATAAATTCTCAAATTATCATCTAACTTTCCCATTTATCCATTACTTTACTTAGTACCTTAACAAATGGCATCAGAGCTGTTCTATCCGGTAACCAACCCTTCCGCTAGTTTTCCTTCCTTATTCCCATCATACACTTCTTCCACTTTTTACAAGTCATTGCAAGCATCTTATATTATCTCCCGTCTTGACACTATAAATGCTAAACTTGGCTTAAAAACCCAAGTTAGTAATTCCCATACCCAACGAAGCAGCACAACTCCCACCATCAGAGAAAAATCCAGTGACATTGGCTTAGGAGTTAGGAAGTATGTCACAATCCACAAGTACAGAAGCAAAAAACCTAGTCACAGCCGCTTAACTCTGTCAGGGTATTTAGCCAACAACGACGCATGTGACTCTAAACCAAGCCACCCAAAATTTTTGTATCCCATTAATTCATTGGCAATGTCGTCAGACATCACCAAAGCTCACTCACAGTCATACTCTTCTGATCATCTCACATTGGATGAAGATTCTGCAACTTCAATAAGAGCAGCATCTGTGAGTTTGAGACCACCCCTACCAGTGACAACAAATGCGACTTCGTCGTCCGGTCCCTTGACTGTGGAGTCTGAGTGCCAGCGTCACAGAAAGAAAGATTGCTTCCGTTGTTGCGAGCAAATTAGCCCTGGGCAGCATCGTTCCGAGTCCTCAATTATGAAGATCACAGAGATCGTTCCACCTCTGACTGAAAAAGGTGAAATAGAGATAGGAGGTGATGAGGCTGAAATTTCTTTTGACGCCATCCTGGGAAAGTTTTCATGACCGGTGAAACTTCAAAAAACCTTGATGCATCCTTCTGATATGATTCTTATGGATTGTGGCTCCATGGATCATTTTTTCCTCGACAGATTGGTGTCTTATGTGCTACATCTTGTTTGGCCTACCCTTATTCTTGAAGTCTCATTTAGAGTTGTTGATACATCTTATATTGCCTTCCTACCATCGCTGCCTAAACCTCCAGACATACAAGGAAGATAATTTTTTTTGTTTTGCCTTGAGGACAAGGCAAATTTACAAGGAGGGGATAATGATAGAGTCTAATTTTATTAATATTTATTGAGTCTGTTTTTATTATCATTTTAGGAAATCTGAAAATAAGTGGATTATCCACAAATAGGATTTAAGATATTTTAGCAATATTATTTATTATTTTAGATATTTCAGAATAAGTGGAATATCCATAAGTAGGATTTAGTAACTAGAATTTAGATATTATTTTAGTATTTCATATATTATTTGGATTTCCTAGTTTGAATAGGATTTTAGATATTATTTTAGTATTTTTTATATTATTTAGATTTCCTAGTTTGAATTTTGAATTAGATTTTTATCTCTTTTTGTATTCCTATAAATTGGCCTTTGGTCTATTCAATAAAGCATCGAATATTCAGAGAGTAAATTAAGTGTGTGGAGATTCTCCTAGGCTGTTCTTAGAGAGTTAGTGAGATGCTTACTATCTCTTTAAAACAGAGTATTGGACTGTTTTAGAGAGAAGGTGAGATTCTTGCCTGCTCTTTATTTCAGAATACCTTTATCCTTCTCAACATAAATTCTTAAATTATCATCTAACTTTCCCATTTATCCATTACTTTACTTAGTACCTTAACAGAGATACACATTATTTTATTTTTACCAAGCTCCTACTTGCAATTGCTAGCTGCACCTGTATGGAATATGGCTCAGCCTTTAAACTATTCTAAAAAATGCATGATAGCATGATATATACCTCCTGAAATCTATGGTCCATAAACGTTTACAAAAGTGTTAAAAGTCAGACATGCTTGTCGGTGTGAAGTCTTCATTTAGCATAATATTATTGACTCCCTCTCTCATTTCCCTTCTGTCTCTCCGTTAATTGCTCTGTTTCACCTACTCTATTTTTCCTATATATAAGACTCATGTAATCTACATTTGATATATGAATAAACATTGAGCTCTATGAGCTAATAAGGTATCAGAGACTCTGGATTGAGCTTCAGTCCTCTGCCAGAAAATGAGGCAGAACCAGTAGCGACGGTGAGGTTGAGAGAGAAAACAGAGCGTACTCTTGGGCTGCTGACAACACCGCAGCCTTGATTCTTTTGAAGCGTCAACTCCAAGACTTAAGACATGGAAATATGTCGGTGACCGAGTATTATAATGCTTTGCTGAAAATTTGGCAACAACAGGATCTATTTGAGGTACATCCATGGGAAGTCGTCAAGGATGCTCAATTGTATCGGAAAATACTAGAAGGAGGAAGAATTCATGATTTTCTTCTTGGACTCAATGATTCCTTTAAAGAAATAAGAGGAAGAATTATGGGTTTAAAACCCCTACCACATCTGTTTGATGTAGTTAATCATGTGCAGTTTGAAGAAAGCAGAAAACTCCTCAGTCAAAGCAGCCAGAAGGACATTGAGGGCTCAGCTTTAGCGATGAAAGGGCCACAGGATGAAAGGAGAAACACTAAATGCTGCAATTACTGCAAGAAGAAGGGCCACATAAAGGAAGAATGCTGGAAACTCCATGGCAAGCCTTCAACTGGAAAACAACATGCCCAACAAAGCCACCTCACTACTACTGAACAGAAAGTGAAAGATGTTGACTACCTAAGCCAGGAAGAATTACAGATGCTTAACAATCAAAATAAGTCAAACTCTGTTCCTGGTATGAATCTAGTACAATCAGGTAATTCCGTTGTACCTCTTAATGTTGCAGTGACTAGTGAAGATACTTGGATTATTGACTCCGAAGCTACAGATCACATGACCGGTAACAAAACTTTAATCCACAACCTTAAATTCTGTAATGAACACCTCAAAGTAAAAGTAGCTGATGGTGTATTCACCAAGGTTGAGGGCATTGGCACGGTCACATTATCCGATCACTTGGAAATACAAAATGTTTTATTTGTGTCCGCACTCACTTGTAATCTCATCTCTGTAAGCAAATTAACTAGAGGTCAAACATGCCGAGTTATCTTTGATGGTAATCTTTGCATTTTTCAGGATTTAAAAACGAGGACGATTGGAACTTCTAGAGAATGGGATGAAATGTTCTACCTTGAAAGATCGAATTTGAAGAAAGGATGGAAGGCAAGAAGGGCATTGGTTAGCTCCAACTCTCAAAATCATGAAGCATACTAGTGGCACTGTCACTCACGCCGCCCTAGTTTTGATTATATGAAACATGTGTTTCCAAATTTCTTCAATAAAAATTCAGTTCCTTTTCATTGTGAGACTTGCCAACTTGCCAAACAAACTAAATCTTCATATCCCAAACTGCCTTATATACCTTCCTCACCATTTACACTAATTCATAGTGACATTTGGGGTCCTGCACGAACAAAAACCCTCACCAATGCTAGATGGTTTATATCTTTCATAGATGATCACAGCAGAACCACATGGGTTTATTTAATGAAAGACAAATCCGAAGTAGCCAAAGTATTTCAAAACTTCTATACCTTTGTGCGAACCCAATTCAATGCTCACATTAAGGTACTGCAAAGTGATAATGCCAAGGAATACATGAGCAACACCTTTAAAGAATTTCTTGATCAGCAAGGAATTCATCACCAAACTTTCTGCCCTTATACCCCTCAATAAAATGGAGTGGCCGAACGAAAGAACCGTCATTTGTTAGAAGTAACCCGAACCATACTAATGGAACGAAATGTTCCTACCATTTTTTAGGGTGATGCTGTACTAACCGCAGCATATCTCATTAACCGCATGCCATCAAAAGTTCTCAATTACAACACTCCTATCCAAAAACTCCTTGAACACTTTCCACATTGCCCACTAATCAATTCATTACCACCAAAGGTGTCTGGTTGTGTTGTCTTTGTTCACAAAAATGATGGCAACAAACTTGCTGCTCGAGCTGACAAATGTATCTTTCTTGGCTATTCTCCCACTCAAAAGGGGTATAAATGCTATTATCCTACTTCCAGGAAATTTATTGTCTCTCGAGATACAATCTTCTCAGAAAACGAAGCATATTATCCCAAATTATCCATTCAGGGGGAGCACACTGATATTGAATGTCTAATCCTGAATAACCTTGAACCATCACCACCACAACCTAATCTTGTACCCATCATTGACTCACTACCTTCCACAAGCCAACCTAGTCTTACCCAACTTGATCATGAACATGAACTGATACATAATGAACTGGAAACAAATGTTGAGATCAATTCAAGGATGGATACCGAACAGCAATGAGATGAAGAGTCCAGGCTACAAATTCAAGATGAATCAAACACTGGTAGAACTATCTCTCCCATTCAGAGGAACGACCATGACTCCAATTCGGGATTAAATCCTGAAGAACTAGGTTGGCCTATTACATTGAGAAAAGGGGTAAGATCTTGTACTCAACATCCAATTCAACGTTTTGTCTCATATGGTAACTTATCTGCAAAAATGTAAAGCTTTGTTGAAAACAGTGCACAGATTAAAATCCCAAACACGTTTCAACAAGCTATAGTTGATCTGAATTGGAAGCAAGCTGCAGAAGATGAGTTGAGGGCACTCAAGGATAATAAAACGTGGGAGATTACAACTCTTCCCAAAGGAAAGAAACCAGTAGGATGCAGGTGGATCTTCAACCCAAAATTCAATCATGATGGTAGTATCAACAAATACAAGGCAAGACTTGTTGCAAAAGGATATACCCAGACATACGGAGTTGATTATCAATAGACATTTGCTCCAGTAGCCAAGCTTAATACCATACAAGTGCTACTATCAATCGCAGCCAACTTGGATTGGTCGTTGCACCAACTAGACGTGAAGAATGCTTTTTTGAATGGAAACTTGGAAGAAGAAGATTACATGGAGATTCCAGATGGAATTCTAGCTCCTAACAAATGTAAACTCAACAAGTTATTGTACGGACTTAAGTGATCTCCTAGAGCGTGGTTCGATAGATTCACCAAAACAGTGAAAGGACTTGGGTATACTCAGGGACAAGCAGATGACACATTGTTCGTCAAACATGTTAATGGCAAAGTTACCATCTTGATCGTCTATGTTGATGACATAGTCATTACAGGAAATGATGAACAATCCATTACACAACTAAAACAGGACTTGTCAACTGAATTCCAAGTGAAAGATCTTGGACAAATGAGGTATTTCCTAGGTATTGAAGTGACAAGAACTGAAAAGGGCGTCAATGTATCCCAGCGGAAGTATACCCTAGATCTGTTGCATGAAACAGGAATGTTAGGAGCACAACCTGAAGGAACACCAATGGAAGAAGGTTGACACTTAGAAATCAAACCAAATGGTGTCCCAGTCAACCCAGAACGGTACAGAAGAATTGTCGGGAAACTCATATATTTGACCCACACGTCCAGACATTAGCTATGCAGTCGGAATAGTAAGTCAATTCATGCACCAACCATAAGAAGAACATATGACGGCTGTGTACAGAATTCTAAGCTATTTGAAGTTTAATCCTGGAAGAGGGATCTTCTTTAAGAAAGGCACTATCAGAAATATTGAGATCTACACTGATTCAGATCATGCAAAAGACAGGGAAACTGGAAGGACAGTCTCGGAGTACTGCACATATGTGTGGGGAAATTTGGTTACATGAAGAAGCAAGAAACAGACTGTGGTGTCAACAAGTAGTGCGGAAGCTGAACTGAGAGCTGTTAACAATGGAGTACGTGAAGGAATTTGGGTCATCAGATTACTGAAGGAGTTGGGGATTCCACATGAGGGACCAATACAAGTTTGGTGTGACAACAAGCCTAGCATTGAAATGGTCAAGAACCCAGTTTATCACGATAGGACAAAATATGTTGAGATAGACAGACACTTCATTAAAGAAAAGATTGAAGTAGGTATCATGAATCTATCCTACATCAGATCTGAAGACCAAATTGTGCAGATGTTATGACGAAACCACTAAGCAGAACTAAATTTGAAGGATTTCGGTGCAAGCTGAGAATGATTGACATATATTCTCCAACTTGAGGGGGAGTGTTAAAAGTCAGACATGCTTGTCGGTGTGAAGTCTTCATTCAGCATAATATTATTGACTCCCTCTCTCATTTCCCTTCTGTCTCTCCGTTAATTGCTCTGTTTCACCTACTCTATTTTTCCTATATATAAGACTCATGTAATCTACATTTGATATATGAATAAACATTGAGCTCTATGAGCTAATAAAAAGAAAATACAAAACAGACCAAATAGAATGGAGAATACTCACAAGTTCTTGCATTTTGGCATTACAGAAGCCTATTTTCTCTCTGGACACCAATATTTCTTTCTCAAGTTCTTCCACCTTCAGTTTAAAAAAAAAAAAAACACGATGAGAATTTCCTGTTCTGAACTAAAAAACAGCAGAGAATCCAATCACGCATATACAGCCATGACACAAGGATCTACATAAATGACAATCCAGAAAATGGACTTTCCATGCACTGTTCAGAGATAACCGCGACAACTATTAGTTGTCATATGTGTCAAATTCAATCATCATTAGACAGAATGATTGAGAGAAAGTAAAAAAATTGCAACTAAGACATATCACTGCATCATGAAACTGACATTAAATAGATGACCGTATATGCAAATTGGAAAAACGAAGATAGGAGGCAAAATTCCTTGAAAAGGTTTAAATAGCTCAAATAAAAAACTGATATAAATAAAGGCAATTAGCGAATAGGTAACCAAAATACTGCCAAAAAGCATAACAGTAATATTACAGAGAATAATTTTGATCCCAATAGAAAAAGAAGCTCAACAATGTTTGTGAAGAAACAATTACACAGATCACCATTAAAATAAACAAGTCAATGATATTGTGCATCAATATAAGTGGTGCAAAAGCAAAAGATAGAAAAGGTGCCTTCTTAGCCGCTTCCGTCGCTTCTTCAAATTTTGAATTAATTGAATTCTGTTCATCAGAACTCAGCTGACTTATGAGGTGTTTCTCCAAGACTGGCACTTTCTGCTTTTGCTGCTTAATTTGTGGTCCTTCATCTGATTGAGGGACAGAAGCAGGTCTTGGTGGCCTACCAGCAACAGGGTTCACCATTCGGGGCCCAGGAACAACCATTCCTTGCTGTTGTTGAAAGCCTTCAGAGATAATCATGGCAGAGACAGATTTATGAGAAGAAATAGATATTTTCATATATGAAAGCTTATAACAAAGTACTGTTAATTTCTTTTATATATATACCTGATAAAGTTCCCCAAGATGCAGTATTATAGTGACTTGTAGGTTGTCCAGAAGGTGGTAAATCAAGTATAATGTTATTAGGAAGCACTGCAGGAAGAACTCGTCCTTCCCTGAATCGCTCCATTAAGTACAATGCAATACAAAACTCCCTAAGAGAAAGCATGCTGTCATTATCTTGATCAGATAAGTCCCAGACCTGCTTTAAAACCTCTGAGAGATATAGGACAAAGAATAAAATAAGGATCAGGGAATCAGCTAGCCATCAAAAAGTTACAAGTATGGTGTGTATAACAGAACCACACCTCCCAACCAGAAGCAGATGCTTTTGAATGCAACCTATATTTCAATCAGTCTTATATTTCAACTGATTGTAACCATTGCAGCTAGAGGTCAAGAAAAGCAAATAAAATATATGAAATTCCAGGCTACCTGTTAAAGCAAAAGGGCAAAGACAAGAACACCATACCTCTTGGCAATCTCCAACTAAGGAACAAGTTTCGTGCTTGTTCCCCAGTAATTTTCCCATCTCTGTCTGTATCTACTTCCACAAATACTTTTGTATATTTCTGAACATCAGATGGAGTCATCCTTGGCCAGGAAGATGGAGGCTGACTGGAAGCAGAATTTTGCAATCCCACAGAATGTCCAGAAGGAATTGGGACATTTTGGTTTTGTTTCACGAGTGGCTGAGCCTGTGGAAGCTGTGCACTAACAGGCTGTGTCACAAGTGAGCTCTGTAAAGAATTGGCGGCACTTGTCTGAATAGAACTCTGGTTCGCTCCAGATACAGGAACAGTAGCTGATGAAGCCTGTGAACTGTGCGTAGAAAATCCTTGAGGTGAAGAGTATTGCTTTAGCTGAGATGAGGTAGCAGAGAACATATCCCCACCAAAAAATGAACCAGAAGAAAAACCATTTCCTGAAGCATCAACAACAGATTTAGAATCCTTAACCGCTTGTTCAGATGGATTTGAGCCAGAGACCGGGTACTGCCTAGGTGGCAGCGCGGCATTTGGTCTGGAGGTCGCAGGCCCAAACCCATCTTGGGTTGTTGAAGGACTTATTTGACCAGCTCCTACTTGGGAAGTTACTGGTCGAGCTCCACCCATTTTTCCACTGATTCCATCACTTGTAATGCTAGGGGCAATAGCTTGAGCTCTAACAACAGCCCCCGCTCCGGAGAACCCTTGAGTGGAACCACTGGGTGCTAAATTCGAACTAGATGTAGAAGTTTGTTGCGGAGGCTTCACTAAATGACTTTCTGCAGAAGAAAAGTTTGGCTGGCTTCCTATTAAATTTGGAACTGTCCCCCTTAATCCAATATTTTGGGAGGATACAGGATTGACAGGAGCCATCTGCATAGGACGTAGGGCTGCAGAAGAATTAAACTGAGGGGCCACAGGGGACGAGAAATTAATTTGAGGTGCAGGTATCTTAGACGCAACTGGGCCATGCAAAGCTGCTTTTACAAGTTCTGGGGTTAGCTCTCGCTTACTCTGTGCCACTGTGACAAGTTTAAGGGCATTATAAAACTCAGCCCGGCCAAGGAAACCACTTTGACTCCCGTTTGCAAAAGCCCAAATCTGTGAATGAAGCCAACCAGTGATATTAATAAAATTTAAAATATGAATGTGTCCGCATTTTCACGTGATTAGAATGTAGATGCCTTCATGTAGTGGTGTCACTGGTAAGAAGGAAGAACACCCATGTTCAAGGTCACAAGCAAGAGACAACTGTGACACCATCATACCAATGTCTCACTATCAATCAAAGCAATAGATTGAGGCGCTGGCAACAACCTTACCAAAAGACCATTTCAACTCAAAAGATGTAAAGACCTAAAGGATAGTTTTATTATAATCTCTAGAACAATCACACACATGCCCATTTGAATTAAAGTGCAGATAAAACAGAAGTGTCCATACCTTGAGTTGAAACTTAACTTTAAATAGGATAATGGTGGCTACCACTTGGTTCCAAAAGATTTGATATGATATCAAAGATCATTTCAACACAAAACACAAGTTTCCGAGTGAAGTCTTATCTTAATCTCTTAAAAGGGATAAATGTCATTAAATTGCATAACTTAGCTGATTATGTCCATATCTGCACCACTGAATGCAGAATAAGATTAGCCGTTACTTTCAGTAGAAAAAGATATGTCCAGTACTCATGATTAATTCTCGCAATTTAATTTCTATAGAACTCAATTCATTGTGACTTCTATCTTTCACAAAAGTATAACGTAAGAAAAATCCTTTAGGTAGATTGGCACTATTATATAAAGCAATGTATAATCCTTATAAAAATTCCTAACATCCTAGGCGCCCGTGATGGCTAAGATCTGCCCAAAATCTCAGTCTCAGAACAGCAGGATAGAACAATGCACTAAACATCGATACTGACTGTTCATTTATCAAGAAAAGTCAACAGAAAATAAATTTTAATCATCTTAACTGTAACCAACCTCAGAACAGGAGTACAAACTGGCATTTTTAAGATCACATTAAAAAATGGAAACAAATGGTCTTGATAAGCCATTGTCAACCACTAAAACAATGAACTTGTATACAATCACGGGAAAGCAGACATAACTGTGTGCCAAACAAATAGTAATGATGGTACCTGTGCAAGAACCTGCTTGGACAAACCGGAGCCTTGGAAGAAGGCGACAGCTTCGGCACCGCTAATACGACCGTCTCGATCCAAATCCGCACGTCGAAAATAAGAATCGAAGAGATCATCATTAGGCGCTTGGCTTTGACCTGATGCCATTGCTAAATTCAACAACACCGGCTGATTTTACAGTTTGCGGATCAAACCATAAAAACAGCAGATTCACTTTGCTAACGGTAAATGCACGGAGAACGTGAACGACCTCAAACAGCGAACACAGCCAAGTTCGAAAACCTTGCACATTAAAGGATTTGCCTAGCCCTCTATTTCTGATCCCTTGTCGGAACCAACGGAATGAAAATTTGCAGATTCAGCCATGATGGTCGTCAATTTTCATTTTCTCCTCAAGGAACAAAAGGGACAATGTTGCTCACGTTTCGGTGACGATATTTCGAAAATACCACTGGGATTGGGTTAATTGCGTGGCCAGTTCCTCGCAGGGTCTAACAAAAGGATGAGAAATGCGAACGGGATACAACCGCTGGGGAGGTGACAGTCGCTCGAACAGATCTTCAATTAGAGGATCCTACCCAAAAAAAAAAAAAAAATGATGGATAAGAAGAAAAATTCTATTTTTTTTTTTTTTTAAATTATGAAGTTATAAGGTGAACTGAACTGCGAGCTCACACCTATAAAGAAACTTTAATGCTATTAAACTACAATACAAAACCATTAAAAAAAAAATTTATCTTCCTTCTTTCTTATCATTAGATTAATATTTCCATGATTTAGAATTATTTTTTAAAATATTAGTATTAAAATATTAAACCGGAAAAATTAGAATAACAAACTTAGAGAAAATACTATTAATTAAGAATGGCCATAAAATGATAATTATTTAGAAGGAAAACTTTTAAATATAGTTAAAAAAAATTACTATATAATATTTTTCCCTTCTAGTTTTTTTTCAATCCAAACTAGGGTAATCTCAATCCTTATGAAGGGATTTTAAAGTTGTTAACCAATCTTGAATCCATATACCCAAAAAATTGAGGATTTGTTGGAAAAAGCTCAAAGCCAAAGAGCCTCGACATATGACGATATGGGCAAGAGCAGAAGACATGTTGTAAAATCTAGATTCCATGTGGCCAAATGGATAAAAGCTTACCACATTCAAGTGACGGGACTTGATAATATCACCAAACAAGGAGAGATATAGGAACCAGCTTCTAAACAATCTGTTTGCAACTTACAAAATTTTGATAATATCACCATTCAAGTGATGGCTGCAAAATTTTGTTAAATTTTGCAGCAAAATTTTGTTAAATTTTGCAGCCATCTTTAACCCCATGGCACTATGTAATTAAGAAACTTGTATTTGACCACCTTAATATGTAATTAAAACACAAAATAACACACTAATATATTACAGAGGTGATGTCATGAGATCCTGTGAGTCGTGAATAAATAACGAAGATGAACTTTTATATCCTTTGATTAGAGTAGTTGTTAAATTTTATGTTTTGATTATTATAAAACTAAAAAGAATTAGGGAAAATCCCAGATAAATACCTTTTGAATTAACAAAACCCCCAAAAGTCTATTAACACTTTAAAAAGACTTAAAGGTACCAAATACCAAATTGGGTTTTTCAAGTTTTGACACATTTACCATTTTACCCCTCAAATTTTTTTTTAAAAAATAACAGTGGTGCCCCCGCCGGAGCACCACCGCCGGCCGGCCACCAGGGCGGCGGTGGCCGGTCGACCAGGACCCCCGACGACCAGAGCTCCGGTCGCCTGTGTTAGGAGCTCCGGCGGGTGGAAGTTTTTTTGGTGGGGAAGGGGGTTTTTTTTTTTTTGAAAAAAAGTTTCATTGAAATGGCAAGGGGTGGGATCGAAGGCAAGTATGGTGGCCACTAGGCCACCAAAACTTCTTTATTATATATATGCATTATTAAATATGTATAATATAATTAAACGTGTAGTAGCTTTGACAAAGTCAGTAATGGCGTTGACAAATTCAATAATGGAAATAACAAGATTCGTAATGGTATTGATAAAACCGTTTGCTGTTGCATGTTTTCATCAGCATTTTTGCACAAAACGTTTTTGTCAAAACCATTACCATTCTTGTCAAAATCATTACTAAACTTGTCAATCTTATTACTAAATTTGTTAAAATCCTTTTACTTATATTATGAATATTTTCATAATGGAATTGTCAAAACTATTACAATTCTTGTCAATCTCATTACTAAACTTGTCAATCTCATTACTGAATTTGTTAAAATCATTTTATTTATATTATGAATGTTTTCATAATGGAATTGTCAAAACCATTACAATTCTTGTCAATCTCATTACTAAACTTGTCACTCTCATTACTGAATTTGTTAAAATCATTTTATTTATATTATGAATGTTTTTATAATGGAATTGTCAAAACCATTACAATTCTTGTCAATCTTATTACTAAACTTGTTAATATAAATAAAAGGATTTTAACAAATTCAGTAATGAGATTGACAAGTTTAGTAATGAGATTGACAAGTTTAGTAATGAGATTGACAAGAATTGTAATGGTTTTGACAATTCCATTATGAAAACATTCATAATATAAATAAAATGATTTTAACAAATTCAGTAATGAGATTGACAAGTTTAGTAATGTGATTGACAAGAATTATAATAGTTTTGACAATTCCATTATGAAAATATTCATAATATAAATAAAAGGATTTTAACAAATTTAGTAATGAGATTGATAAGTTTAGTAATGATTTTAACAAGAATGGTAATGATTTTGACAAAAACGTTTTGTGCAAAAATGCTGATGAAAACATGCAACAGCAAACGATTTTGTCAATACCATTACGAATCTTGTTATTTCCATTATTGAATTTGTCAGCGCCATTACTGACTTTATCAAAGCTACTACACGTTTAATTATATTATACATATTTAATAATGCATATATATAACAAAGAAGCTTTAGTGGCCTAGTGGCCTAGTGGCCACCATGCTTGCCTTGTAAAGGGGTGGGATCGATCCCACCCCTTGCCATTTCAATGAAACTTTTTTTCAAAAAAAAAAACCCCCTCCCCACCAAAAAAGCTTCCACCGGCCGGAGCTCCTACCACCGGCGACCGGAGCTCCGGCCGTCGGGGGTCTTGGTCGGCCGGCCCCCAAGGCGGCGGCGGCCGGCCGGCGGTGGTGCTCCGGCGGGGGCACTACTGTTTTTTTTTTAAAAAAAAAATTGAGAGGTAAAATGGTAAATGTGTCAAAACTTGAAAAACCCAATTTGGTACTTGGTACCTTTAAGTCTTTTTAAAGTGTTAATAGACTTTTGGGGGTTTTGTTAATTCAAAAGGTATTTATCTAGGATTTTCCCAAAGAATTATTGTTTTGTAGGGTTAAATATTATCATCTATTAGTCAGAATTTAACTCATTAATCTTGATATCTCAGCATATAATTCGAGTCTATAATTTGAATGTTATATTTATCATATTGCTTCATATGCTATGAGAGTCAAATATTATGCGCTTATCAAGTTTATTAACCCAGATCATTAAATTCGAGTTATCTTTAGGGTGATAATTCTTGTCACTATAAGTTGTTAAGTTGATTATGCATCTCGTGTCAAGAAACTTGAGTCACGCAATGTCAATGAAAATCAACCTACAAGCCTTGACCTAAAGTTCAAATTGGAAATTAAATACTTAACTATGTTAGAGATTTGAGTCATTCTTTCAAGTTAATTAAGTTATAATGATTGATTTTTTTCATTATACTTAATTTCGTGCCCTCAAGTCTTAAATAGAACCTAGCATTGTGCTATATATTAAACTTAACTCAGTTAGAAGTTGAGTCTCGAGTCTGCAACCCTACACTTTAGTAGTCTTAAATCTTTGGTTCACTGGAGTCATAACTTGAAATGTCATGTCATCTTCTTCACTCAATTCATACTCCAGTTAACCGCAAATTCGCACTAGAGTTTGTATCGTAAATGTTCGTACTTATTTAACTAATTTGAGTTGCAACAAGAAATTATTAGTATTCATTGAGTCCATCTTTATGAAGATAACTTTCACTAACCATGAATTACAAAAAGTTAGAATAGTCATTCTGAGTTATGCACTCAAGCCGTGTTCCCCTACATCGTGAATCACCATATTGGAAAATCAAATTCAGTTCTAAATGATTATATACTTATACGAATCCTTTGGAAATGCGCTTTCATTAACTTGTTTCTTTCAAGAAAAACAAGTAAATTTTGCAAGTAGCTAAGATTTGATGTCCAGTGGCTATTTCAAATACTTAAGCTACTTTCTATCAGAAACATTAAATGCACCCAGAATATTCATTTGAAGAATCCAACGAGAGGATTAATGAGTCTATCAGATGAATGAACATTAACCAGCTATAAATAGAAGTATATTCAAGACAGGAGCAAGATTGGGTGATTCAAGAAGTAAATATAGAACACTATCTACAAAGTGCTCATACATTCTTACATTTATTCTTGTATTTAATACTCTGAGTTAATCTCTTGTACTTTAGTGATAAGTCACATTCAACTCTTTGAGGAGAGAGTTTATTGATTGTAAGGGTATGTCAAGGTTCTCAAGTAGTCGTTCAAAACTTAAGGGATTGTACTCAGACACCAAAGCATGAAGACTTTCAACTCAAGTTGTTGCAATTGAGCTTCAAGCGCTGTAACATTCATGAAGAATAGCAGCACGTTTATTAGGCCCCATTAATCTGATACGTCATCATTTTCTCTTTCCATTTCCCATCCACATCGTCTAGATATTTCTCGTAGAAGCTGGCCTCTCCACTTGATTTCACAAAGAAAGCAGAAGAGCTCCTAGTGCCATAACGCCCCTGGGCAAAAAAACAAACTTTCAGCTTCATACAAGCTAAAGCAGCGGTAAAAACAGGTGGACATATAACTACTCCCTCCGGTCCTAATTATAAGACAAAATTGACTTTTTTGGAAAAATTAAGGAGGCCAATTAAATTACTTTAGATTATTTTTATTTTTATTTTTTTCTCCAAACTAATTAATTTAACCAATAAACTAACATATAATCTAAGAATACTAAAAATATAAACACTTTAAAGTAATTTAATTGGTTTCCTTAATTTCTCCAAAAAAGTCAACTTTGTCTTATAATTAAAACCGGAGGGAGTAGAGTTTATTAGGTACCCATGGAAAATCTGCTTCAACAAAAATGGAGCTCAAAGGATATTCACGAAGCGGCGGATGAATCCCAGGCAGTAAGCTTTCCTCATCTCTAAATTTGTTTGTCATTAGTTTCTCAACCATTTCTTTGATGGGAAATTCACTTTCGCCATGTTGGTCAATGAGCTCTTTGAAATTGTGACGCAACCGTTCACCCTGAAATGAGAATGCAAAATCAGTTTGCTGCACGGTGAGATGCTATATGGCCTCTAAAGGAAATCTATTTATGGAATGAAGTTTTAGCTGACAACAACTGAAGGCTATGTGCCAAATTGATCGTGTCAATTGCATTACCAATTGGCCTTTGGCAACGATCAAGTTTGTTCGTTTTTATGGGTTAAAGGCTTAAAGCAGAGACGCAAATGCAATGATGCCAATGAAATTTTATGTCAGACAGAAAGCAAATAAAGAGAAACAATAAGCACCTTTACCTTTGGCCAAGCAGCATCCAAACTTGCATTTGTCAAGACATGAATACCAGGGGTAACCATACTAAAGCTAGGATTATCTTTTTTGGGTCTATTGCTAACATAAACCATAGTTCTGCTGCAAATATCAACTAATATGAGATTAAAGCCATTATATTGATCTGCCTCTTTCAGAAGCTCTACGGCAAACTCCCATGGGCTCTTGTTGCTCTGCAACCAAATAAAGGATCATGTCGTGTTGAGAATTGACATGCATTTACTGGTCTTTCATGACATAAAGAAACCAATCATAGAAGCAGAGTATTTGTTAAACTCCAAGTTAAATCCCAAGCATCTGTAATTGTGGCATAATTCTAGGCACTCAACAGCTATGAATGTAGGTTAGACAGAGCATCATGATTAATGAAAATTTGCCTGATATAAGAGATCAAGAAATTGTCCGGGCCAATTCTTAGCATACACGATAGATGATAAATAAGGGAAGCAAGCTGGGCAGAAGTATAAATCTCTTAGGAAAGAAGATCAGGAAATGCAGGGAAATCACCTCCAGGAAACAAAGTGGTAGTTCTCCCCTGCTTTTAGGATTTGGATGCTCCTCACATTCCCTGAAATTGGTTATAAAAGCCACTCTTCCATCTCTTGAGGAAGCCAACCAAGTGCCACCAGCTTGCCCATCCCTACCACCCAAGATTCTATCTCCCGGCCACCATGCCAAGGGCTGCGTAGGCCTTTCAAAACAAGAAAAACAAACCAAACCCGAACCGGATTTAGCTTAGAAAAACATCAACTATAAATTTCAGGTGATTCATTTATATACAAAAATTATCCAAGAAAGAAATAAAACTGACCGGCTATAAAATTCATCCCTGTTGAGTAGGAGAAGGAAGGGATACAATGGGTGAGATTGCCACAAGAACACTGCTATGCACATTATATCAAACTATCCTCTCTTCAAAACCCCAAAATTTTAGCACACTATCGCTCAGGCCACAGCATTTGCATACAGAGAGAGCAAATGGAAATCCGCTGGGCCACTCATGATTTTCTTCAACTAGAGGACGACTGGAATTATGACAAGAATTGAAGAAATGTGTGCATGGATATCCTAAGGAAATTTTGAAGATATAAATCCAGGTTA
The DNA here is from genome assembly GCA_963855925.1 of Inga laurina. Classification (NCBI taxonomy): domain Eukaryota; kingdom Viridiplantae; phylum Streptophyta; class Magnoliopsida; order Fabales; family Fabaceae; genus Inga; species Inga laurina. Next base: position 61,213,390 of record OY979702.1, on the reverse strand, counting down.
TGAGTTTTGAAGATAGAAATGGGATATTCCCAAACCAAATCGCAATTTCTCAGTTTTCAACCCAATCGAAATTCATTACTCTCTTCTCACCTCAAACAAAAGATTTCCCACAAACTAATCAGAGCACAAGTAAACCACAGCAGCCGAAGCAGAGCAACAACACAGCCAATCTCCAATTCCAACTTTCAAGCAAAAGAGAGATAAAAAAAAAAAAAAAAAAGACACGAAAATTCATGAAGCATTCATGCCGATATACAATAACACTCACTCACCTCACTTGGAAAAGAATCTGGAGATGGCTGGACAAAGGCCAGAAGGCGGACGGTAAGAGGACAGTTGGGTTTGAAGACGGACTCGCACTGGAAGATGGATCTGGCTTGCGTCCGCTGCTGCTCCTGTCCGCTGCCCGTGCTTTTCCTGAAACTACACCGTTTTGGTGTAGTTTTGGGGGTAAAAAATGATGGGGGTTGAAATTTTTTTTTTTAAAAAATGATATCTAATATTTTAAAGTATTTTTTGGATGTATCTAATATCTTAAAATATTTTTTAAATAGTATGTAGTATCCTAAAATAATTTTTAATGTTTTTAACCCTTAAAATATTGTTTCACTTGTATCCAGTCTGTTAGCAGATTGATTACAATGTTATCCTCAATGTATTTTTTCAACTCCAAAAATTACTTTAAAATATTTTTTTATGCTTTAAACCCTTTAAAACATTTTTTCAGTTGTACCCAATGTCTCAGGAGATTGATTATAATTTTACAGTTAATGTATTTTTCTTAATAGTAACAAGCATCCAAAACTTAAGACACTGATTTATTGGATGCTTGTTACTATTAAGAAAAATACATTAACTGTAAAATTGTAATCAATCTCCTGAGACATTTGGTACAATTGAAAAAATGTTTTAAAAGGTTTAAAGCATAAAAAAATATCTTAAAGTAATTTTTGGAGCTGAAAAAATACATTGAGGGTAACATTATAATCAATCTGCTAACAGATGGGTACAACTGAAAAAATATTTTAAGGGTTAAAAGCATTAAAAATTATTTTAGGATACTACATACTACTTAAAAAATATTTTAAGATATTAGATACATCCAGAAAAATACTTTAAAATATTAGACATCATTTTTTTAAAAAAAAAATTCAACCCCCATCATTTTTTACCCCAAAACTACACCAAAACGGTGTAGTTTCAGGAAAAGCACGGGCAGCGGACAGGAGCAGCAGCGGACGCAAGCCAGATCCCTGGAAGATGGTTAAAATTTCGGGTCCTCATCATCCCCCAAGTGTGGGGTGGGGTCCTTTTTATTTTTTATTTTTCCACATATTATTATTTATTTAGATTAAATTATATATTACATTTTAAAATATTATTGTCATCCGATATCTTAAATCAATTAATTTTTAATTCTATATTCAAAAATATATTTCTTACAACATCAGTAGTCTGAAATATTTTTCCAATAATATCCAATATCTGAAATAATTTTTTAATAATCGGTATTTTAAGTTAATTAATTTTTAATACATAAAGTATTTTTTAAAAAATAAAAAACCTCAAAAATTGGGAGATGAGCATGGAATGTGGATTCTATAATTTTAGGTTTCACTGTGTGAGTAAAGCAACAGACCAAATCAATACAAAGAAATAAAGAAGGAAAAATGTGGGATATGTAATGTTATTTGCTACTCTGAACTTAATTATAAGATAAAATTGATTTTTTTAGAGAAATTAAAAAAACTAATTAACTTTAGAGTATTTATATTTTTTTCTTCAAATTAATTAGTTTGACTAATAAATTAATATATAATATAAAAATACATAACATATGATATGATTAAGTAACTTATTTAACTTCCTTAATTTCTCCAAAAAAAAGTCAATTTTATCTTATAATTAAGACTGGAGGTGGTATTTAGTATTAAAGGTAATAAAAACTTATACATATAATTTATAAAGGGTTAATGACACATTGACACCCAGGTGGACTACCCTGCTTATTTCTGGCGGGAAAAAAAAAATAAAAGAACTACCCCGTTTATTAGAAAGATTTTCAACTCAGTATTGATCATATTGCTCTCTCTTCACATGATTCCATTTTTTGCTACCTTATCTGTTAGAAAGGATTTCTAAATTGAATGCTACTCAGAGGAATTCCTAGCACTGTCTTATGTTGCAGTTATATAATTAAAGGAAAAATAGGGACGAGGACCAAGAAAAGAGAATATTTATTATAAAGGATTAAAAAATTGTAATTATTTAGAGAGACCAAAAATTAAAAAGGTATTTGTTAATTACTAAATTATCCTCAATTAAACATAGAAGCTGAGGAAAAAAATTAAAGAGAGTCCTCTTGGAGATAAATGACGATTGACGATCTCCTGCTGCATCTGATTCTATCCGGATCATTTTTCTAATTCATTACTATACGTTTGATTTGGTGCCAAACGATATTGTGGTAATGATAACGAGCTTGTTTGGTTTTTAATTATCCTCGATTACTTGATGTAAAATTTGATTATTGTGTATCGCTTATCATTCGGATTTAATTCAATTATCAGCTCTTTGATGGCTTATTATTCTTCCTGTTAGAATGTATAGATATAGGGTTATTAGGCCTATAGGGTCAGAGGCCCAGTAGTATAGTTGGGCCATGTTTAGTTCACTGCAATATTACCTTGTATGTATATATTGAGATCATACTATGATCATATGTATGGATTCATTATTATTGTGGAAATAAAAATAGAGAAAGGGCATGTGTGTTCTTGATGCCCTGATTTTCAAGTGCAAGAATTCATGCTTCCAACATGGTACCAGAGCCCTGGTTGAGATTCAAGAAACCACATTGCAATCCATCACCTTAGTCCATTGGGCCACCAGAAAAACAAGAACATGCCCAGGACCTATCAAGAGACATAGGCATTCCACGGTATCAAACCATTGGGCCGGAAAACCAAGACAAGCCCACTGTGAAATCAAGAACGGGCGCTGGTAACCGGACCCATGGTTCAGACTTGCGATTCTGAACCCAGCGAAATCAAGAACGGGCGAGAAATCAAGAACGGGCGAAGATCGACGCCCCTAGGTTCAGACTTGCGATTCTGAACCCTGCGAAATCAAGAACGGGCGCCCTCACCCAACCGGAATTTCGATTCTTCGATCACTGATTCTCCTTCCATTCCCAACTTAGACAAATTCAGGGCAGTCCGTGTTCATTTCATCTGATTTCCGCCATAGCTGTTTTTTTTCTCTAAGCTTGTTCAGCGGCGGACGTGAATCCTGATCGATTAAATTTCCTTCTCCACGATTTCGATTCTGTGATCAGTGTCTCTGTGACCAGTATTGCAACCGAGTGTCTTTCCAATGGCATCGTCGAAGAATATTGATGATAGCGTCGTTGATGGGCTCAAATTTACGCATCCTCTGTACTTCCATCCATCTGACACGCAGGGAACCTCCATCATCCCACATGTTCTAACAGGAATCGATAACTACACCGTCTGGAGCAGAGCAATGCGAATTGCACTTCTTGGTAAGCATAAACTGGGATTCATTGATGGTTCTTGCAAGAAGGAAACTCAAGAAATCAATTTGCAAGCCCAATAGGAACGTTGCAATGCTGTGGTATTATCCTGGCTGTTAAATTCACTTTCGAAGAATCTCGCAAGCAGCGTGATATTTTTCCAGAGTGCTCATCTTGTGTGGATTGATCTTCAGGAACGGTTTGACAAAGTCACGGGTTCGAGAATTTTTTCCTTACACAGAGAAATCAGCCTGCTTCGCCAAGGTTCCTCTTCTGTTTCTACCTATTATACTAAACTGAAAGAACTTTGGGAAGAACAGGCCTCGTTACTCCCTCTGCCATCTTGTAACTGTAGTACCTCGATTGTGTATGCCGAACGAACCCAGCAGCAAAAATTGTTGCAGTTCCTAATGGGACTTAGTGAGTCATTCAGTAATGCTAGAAGCCAAATTCTGTTAATGAGTCCTCTTCCCTCCGTCAACCAGGCCTTTGCAATGATTGCCGAAGACGAAGCACAAAAATTACTTGCGGACAACCCCAAGCCTGCGCCACTTGATGGCGTTGCCATGACTATTCGTGGACGAGGACGAGGACGAGGCCGTGGGAGAGGGAGATTTGGTTTAGCTGGTTCAGCCCCTGTCTGCGGACACTGTCAAAAAAGGGGCCATACTAAGGAAGCTTGCTGGGAGATAATTGGTTACCCGGCAGATTTTAAAGGGAACAAACCCAAGACAAACTCAGAGGCCTCTGCACATCAACTTGGAACTGAAACCCCTTCTGAAAGCGACAAAGCACAACAAATTGTATCAACCACCTTCACCCAGGAGCAATATGAACGTCTCTTAGACCTACTGAAACGTGATTCTGAAGGCACTGTCCATGCCCTTACTGGTGCACAATCAGGTTTGCATTTGAATTGTTTAGGAGCAAAAACTCATAGTAGGTGGGTGTTGGATTCAGGTGCCACAACCCATATCACTGGAAACCTATCTCTGTTTGACAGTTATAGGGTTAATGATAGTGCCATAACCACCATTAAAATACCAAATGGGGACAGGGTGATAGTTAGCCATATAGGGACAGTTAAATTATCAAATGAAATATATTTACATGATGTTTTGTATGCTGCACAATTAAAATTTAACCTTATATATGTTCCAAGGATAACTAGAGACCTTAAATGCATGGTAGTATTTTTTCCTGAATACTGTTTGTTGCAGGATCTTCAAAGTGGCAAGAAGAAGGGGATTGGTAAGCTAGAAGAGGGACTATACATGTTAAAATTCTCAGAGCAACCTACTGTTTTGAATGTTACTAATATGGAAGTATGTAAGCATGATGACTTGTGGCTATTGCATAATCGTTTAGGACATGCACCACTCCCTGTTTTGAGACATTTGAGCTTTGTAAAGGATAAACATATGTCATTCAATAAAGATTGTGATATTTTCATTCAATCCAAGCAAACCCGTCTCCCCTTTAATTCTAGTTGTATTAAATCTAATGCATGCTTCGAGTTGTTACATATGGATGTTTGGGGCCCTTATAGGACCCCTACACACCAAGGACATCGTTTCTTTCTAACTATTGTAGATGATTATTCTCGAAGCACTTGGATTTTTCTTATGAAATTTAAGTCTGAAACGGGTCAATGTATACGAGATTTTCTTGCTTATATTGCTAATCAATTTTCTGCCTCTATAAAAAGAATAAGGAGTGATAATGGGACAGAATTTACCAATCATGACCTTAGAGATTACCTTGCAGGGAAAGGCATAATCCATGAGACCTCATGTCCATATACACCCGAACAAAATGGGATAGTAGAGAGAAAGCACCGTACCCTCATGCAAATTTCTAGAGGCTTAATGATACAATCAGGGGTTCCTCTCAAGTTTTGGGGGGAATGTGTCCGAATGGCTGCTCACTTAGTTAATAGAATACCAACTAAGGTCCTAGGATACGTTACACCATATCAAAAAGTATATGGAAAAGAGCCTAAGTATGATCATCTCCGAATATTCGGATCACTAGCTCATGCCACAAATCTGACTACCACAGATAAGTTTGAGTCTCAAACCTTCCCATGTGTGTTTTTGGGCTATCCAAATAATCAAAAGGGATATGTGCTTTTAGATCTGAAAAACCATACTGTCATCATTAGTAGACATGTTACATTTGTCGAAAACCGTTTCCCATTTAGAGAACAAAGAGGAATAAACCAAAGGGAAGTTCCTCCGGAAGTGAGAGATATGTTCTTATTTGATGATGAACATAGGATAGATCAATCACAATCTGAACTGCACTCACAGACTATAGGAAGAGAAGATGGCAACATTACAATACCAGTAGAGTCTAGTGAAGAGTCATATCATGACAGTCAGCGTTCAAACTCAAGGATGGGTAGAGACAGAAGGCCTCCTATTTGGGCTAAAGACTATGTTTGTAGCATGATTACAAAAGATTCACATGAGAATAACAGTCGCTGTCTTTATCCAATTGATAATTATATATCCTATAAGAATATATCTGCTGCTCACCTATGTTTTCTATGTCATATAGATGCAGTTGTAGAACCCAAAAGCTATCATGAAGCAATCCAGAATAATGAGTGGATCAAGGCCATGAACCTTGAAGTGGAGGCACTAGAAAATAACAAGACTTGGGAGTTGGTTCCTCTGCCAAAAGGTAAAAGGCCCATTGGTTGCAAATGGGTCTACAAGGTTAAGTATAAATCCAATAGTGAAATTGATAAGTATAAAGCGAGGCTAGTTGCTAAAGGATATAACCAACAGGAGGGGATTGATTATCATGAAAGGTTTTCTCCTGTTGTAAAAATGATTACTGTACGTATGACTTTGAAAATAGCAGCCATAAACAAATGGAATATATATCAAATGGATGTGAATAACGCTTTTCTACAGGGTGACTTAGAAGAGGAGGTTTATATGACCATACCTCAAGGTGTTCATAGCAAGGGGGAGAACCTTGTGTGCAAATTGTGGAAACCACTCTATGGACTAAAGCAGGCCTCTAGGCAATGGAATTGTAAGTTGTCTATGGCATTAATAGAAGGAGGCTTCACTCAAAGTAAGCATGACTATTCACTCTTCTTTCGAACCTACAAAGATGGTGAGACTATTCTGATCCTTGTCTATGTTGATGACTTACTGATTACTGGTAGTGATGAAAGAAAAATAAGAGAGGTAAAGGATTTTCTTCATCAGAAATTTAAAATTAGAGACCTAGGTATTATGAAATACTTTCTTGGAATAGAAATGGCTAGGTCAACTAATGGAATTGTCATTTCTCAAAGGAAGTATGTTTTGGATTTATTGGCAGATTCTGGTATGAGTGGTTGTAAACCAATAGGCATGCCAATGCCTCAAAACTTGAAATTAGTAGGTTATCAAGAGGGAAAGGATAAGGAATCTGATTTGTTGCGAGATCCCGAGAGATATAGGCGATTAATAGGTAGGCTAATCTATCTCACTGTCACACGTCCTGATATTTGTTTTTCAGTAAAGGTGTTGAGCCAATTTATGCAACAGCCATTGAAAGTGCACATGGCAGCGGCATTAAATGTGGTCCGATACCTGAAACAAAGCCCAGGAATGGGAATACTTATCAGTTCAGGGGGAGATGTGTCAATGAGCTGTTATTGTGATTCGGATTGGGCATCATGTGAGATGACGAGAAGATTTGTTTCTGGTTACTTGATAAAATTGGGAGGATCACTGGTTCATTGGAAAACGAAGAAGCAAACAACTGTTTCAAAGTCCTCGGCAGAAGCTGAATACCGGGCCCTTGGATCTGCCACCTCGGAAATAGTATGGATGGAGGGGCTGCTAAGGGAACTTGATTTGCAACAGGAAGGTCCAGTACCAGTTTATTGTGATAGCAAAGCAGCCATCCATATTGCAACAAATCCAGTATTCCATGAAAGAACGAAACACATTGAGATAGATTGTCACTTTGTTCGTGAAAAAGTGCAATCGAAATTGATTTGTTTAGAACATGTGAAATCAGCAGATCAGCAAGCAGATTTATTGACTAAAGCTGTTACAAAAGAAGCACAGAATAACATTCTAAGCAAGTTGGGGGCAATAAATATCTTTGAAGCCACAACTTGAGGGGGAGTGTTAGAATGTATAGATATAGGGTTATTGGGCCTATAGGGCCAGAGGCCCAGTAGTATAGTTGGGCCATGTTTAGTTCACTGCAATATTACATTGTATGTATATATTGAGATCATACTATGATCATATGTATGGATTCATTATTATTGTGGAAATAAAAATAGAGAAAGGGCATGTGTGTTCTTGATGCCCTGATTTTCAAGTGCAAGAATTCATGCTTCCAACACTTCCTTTCATTTGCTTATTTGTCATTAGATGTCTTGCCTGTATTTACTTGTCCTGATTCGAATAGTTTTATACTTCCATGTATTCACTTGTCCTGATTTTAATGGCTTTATATACTTAATTTTCATATTATAACTTGATTTTTTTTTATTCACTCATGGAAGTTTAAAGGGTTATGATCCGCCTCATATTCTTTAAGTTGTGCAAATTAGAATATCTATGGAAATACTATTATATAATATATTTGCTCAATCGTAAATGTCGATGATCATGATTCATGAGAGTAATTTGAAAAATAATATTTATTCTTGCAAACTATAATATCTAGGGATATTTTTTTGATACGCAAAAAAGCAGAATATGTATATGGATATACTATTAGGATTTATATCGGACAACTCCATTAAATGGTTTGGACACTAATGCGCTTTTTAAATATCATTATTAATGAGTAGGGAAATTATAGCTATGTTTGGAATAACGTTTTTTTGGGAAAAAAGTGTTTATTACATAAGTCGAGATAAAATTCCTCTCATATACTTACCTCGTATACTGTAAATCATGAATTATAAACACTAATGAGTAAAAAATAAACTATCACAAATGAGCACTAAATCTCTTAAAAGAGGACAGCTAGTTGTCTCAATAATTATAGCATCTCTCGCCACGCTACATTGAGGTCCCATATTCGAATCTAATATTGACATGGTTGTTTGTGTATGTTCAAATTTTCCATAACCCAACAAAAAAAAAGAAGTCTCTCAACAAACTGGAACACAATGGTGCATGTAATTTTGGTGTGGGAACAAATTATGAGACCGGATTACTGGGAGGAACTCAAATCTGTCTCGGAGCTTGATTGGAAGTCAAAGAAAAATCCTAGTAACATTATAACAAGAAAGGTACCTTGGCCTGCTTTATTCGCTTACGTTTGCTGGGAAATATGGACCAATAGATGGAAAAAATTGTTTGACAGTGAACACGTTGTTATGAAGAGTAATGCAAACCGGTGTGTTTTCAAAGCACTAGAGAAAATTTTATGAGATTTCTGCGAAGGAATATCCTTCTACTATAGTTGAGATGCTTGGAATTGCTAATGGTCTTGAACTGTGCTGGAATTTGGGAAATAGGAAAGTGAAGGCATATAACGATTGTGCTGAAACAATCAACATTCTTAGGAATCAAACAACGGTCACCCTTATCAAGATGTCATTGGTGATACTATAAAAATTTTACAGAGATTGGATTGCTTTTATTGCATTTGTATATAGAGAATCTAATAGTACTGCTAACTAAGAAGGGGCACTTAACTTCTTATGCTTTTTTTTTTTTTTTTTTTAAATCCTTGATCATCTTCTACCTCTCATCTGATAAGCGGTGCATGAAGAAAGATGTTTTTAGGCTCTTTTTTCCTTTTTTTCTTTTTAACTTTGTATTGTTTAGCTTCCATTGTGTGGGGCAGTGGAATTTGGAAGAAAACCATCAACTAGCTCCTAACCCTCAAAGAACACTAACAATCTCTGTGTGTAATGAAATTCATCCTGCCTTTGCAAACCGCAACATTGCACACACACCAACAATAGTGAGATGCAACCATTTTTCTCTTTCTTCCTTTTTTCTCACAATTTCTTTTCCACCGTTATATTAAAGAAATGGATGATTTAGATTCAAAATTTTATAAACTTATTATTTTAAACATAAATAAATCTATATAATCTGTTAAAATATGATCAACACAATTTATAATTGCTATACGGACAAAATTTTAACAAAAATAATTTATAAAATATTATAATAATAGTTTTATAAAATATTAAATATAAACTATATATTTTTAATCTAAGAGTGGAAATAAGATTCTCAAAAGAAAATGAGAAAATATACTGAGTATCTTCTTCCTCAGCGCAGGGTGGCTGAATTTATGCAAGATAGCCAACGTGAGTTTGCAACATTTGACAAAATGTTGCCATCCTTGTTGATCTCAAGGAAGTACACTTCCAAGGATCAGAAGTGACACTCTATTGCAGCAATAATCTAAATTCTCATTTCACTGGCACATTTTTAACCACTATGCAAACATAAAGCAGATCACTTTTATTTTTGGTGTACCAAGAGTATCCTACAGCCGAAGTTGACAGTCAAGGACTAATTCCTTTCAAGGTGGAGAATTTACATAAGCGGGCCTTGCTTCACCTAATAAAGTCTTTTTTATACACGACCAGGAACAAGATAACTCAAGACTCCAAGAAACGGAAAAGAGAAAGGCATGTCAAGGGCGATAAATTAACCAGGAAGATGAAAGTTTTATACAGAAACAGCAAATTTCAACAAACAAGACGGGGAAAAAAAACAAAACCACAAAAAAGAAAATAAATATTGGGAAAGAACGTTCAAACAAAACCGTAAAAAAAGGTACCGTAAAAAATATCAATAATCAGGACTCAGGAGGCCCAAGTCAGTTATTCTTGGCAGCGTCTGCTTGCTTGGCTCCCACAGAGAAGAACTCAATGATGACTTCCAGCGGCATGCCCTTAGTTTCTGGAACTTTCATAAAGACAAATGCCCAAGCTATGAAGCACACGACTGCATATATACCAAAAACACCAGCAAGGCCAACTGAATTGAGCATAACTGGCAGCGAGTACGTGACAATGATATCACCAATCCAAAATGTAAGTGCACAGATGGCAATGCAGAGACCACGGACTCGAGTGGGGAAGATCTCCGCACAAAGGATATTAGGAATTGGCCCAAATCCCATGACAAAGCAACAGAAGTAAACAACAACACTGATGGTTGAGATTGACGCATTCACAGTACTGCCCAAATTCACGAGACTCCCTAGGACTAATATGAGAAGAGACAGTATCAAGACAGGAATTGTGGTGAGCAATAAAGCCCTGCATCAAAAGAAAACAGATCAAGACCATCACGAAATAACCAGCAACTTCATGAATGCAAAAAACTGACAGAAAAATGATCATGATTGGCATTGGGGAACCAAAATATTACAATTCACATTGGGAAACCAAAACTCGCCATAAAGAGAAATAAGTGCTCTCTAAAATAAAAAGTTCTCCAATAGCATTATTTTTCATGACAAAACACCTTTTGATCCATTTTAACACCAACATAGCATGGCAAGAAAGAGATTGATACCTTCTGCCAGAGATATCCATGAGCCGCATGGCAACTGCTATACAAGGAAGCATCAACAAAGTTGTGACAGCGCTAATAAGAAAAGATGTAGAAGTAGAACTAAGGCCCAGGTTTGATAGAAGAAAGCCAACACCTGCCTGCTCGAGAATTTGAGGTGTATAGTAGAGGACCCCGTTTATGCCAGAGAACTGCAATTTTCAGAGAAACCCAACGACAGTCACACATGACTTTCCACCAGTGATAAGGTCAGTCACTGCAAACACTTTAAAATAAACAAGAAAGACGCAGTTCCCAGTTCCCATTCACTAATCTAGAATTCTAAATGAAAATATGATTAACATACAATGTTCTTTAATCAATTGGTCCTTGACAACCAACATAAAACCATATTGAATCCCATATGACCATGGATCAACAAAGAAATTGTGCTAATGCTAGGTCGTTGTGTAGAGGTAACACGTTGTATGGTTTGAGTATAGTGACAAATGAGCGCGTAATGAAAAGGAGAAATATTAACATCTTGTGTCTTCTAGAAACTAAATGGGTTGTCAATATCTTATCATATCTTATATAAAAAGGTGGACCAGTGTACAAGGCTCCTATCAAATGGGGTCTGGGGAGGATTAGATGAATGCATGGGTTAGTTCATGTTTTCTGCTTATATAAACTTATTATGTTCACTAAATAAAATAAACAGAGGCGTACTTCACATCTGGTTCTTCAGTTAGAATTAATAAAAACACAAACAGCAGACAATGGAAGGTACAACATTACCTGCTGAAGAATTTGAATCCCCACCCCTACAATCAATGCATGCTTTACTCCAGGTTCAAAAAGATCTCTCCAACTTGGTCCTTTTGCAGCTGTTTCAGATGGGTGAACCATAGCTGGTCCAACTGGGTGCTGATTCAAAAGCTCCTTGCTATAGAGGGCTGGCTGACTCACCAAAGCAGCAGCTTGAATAACTTCACCATCTGCTGGAAGATCACCACCAGGAAGTGATAGCACGGATCCACGCATAGATCCAGGACCAACCTCTTGGTGCAAGTATATTCTCTTGAAACCACCTTCCTTCTTTCCATCTGGGCCTTCTCTCTCAGACCATTGCCATGCTAGTTGCCAGCCACCACCAATCCCCGTGCTTCCAGCAGGTTCTCCAGCATTTCCATGCAAAAGACCACCTTGCCTCATGCTTGAAAGACTGCCATGAGCAGGTGGAGGCATGTCCTTATCCAGACTAGTTGTTTGACGTGAGATCAATGGACTCTGCAAATTGTCATCAGAATCACCACCAACAGCATCAGATGCATAATCATCACCTTCTCTTGCAAGGCTTTCTTCTTCCCAATCTTCATTCCTTGGTGGATTCCCCCCAACACTAAACATACTGCCAAAGTGTGGAAAAAGGGTGCTGCGCATGCTTCCTGTTTCTGGAAGTTTCTCATGGATACTACCAAAAAGGGTCACTAGAGGGTCTATAAGACCACTTTGATTTGCTACGCTTCCTTGCCGAGATACAGCACTAGTAGCATTTCCAGTGACAGGTTTGGCGACCCAAGAGAGGCCGTGTTCAGGCCCATACAGCTTAATCTGGTCTTTACCAGCAGATGGATCCTCTTCATCAGCAAGTTCATTAGCTGGACCAATTATGTACTCTTCTATAGCTGTATCACCTCCAACTCCAAGCCCCTCAACCAATAAAGCCATCTCACCTGCTCATGCCCAGGAAATACAACTATCATAAAAAACCACACATAATTATACATAAACTGATCATCCTATAGAATCAAAAGCATGTAAACGATGAGGTAACATAAAAGACCAAATTAACAAATGATCAAATCAAAAATCAGATAAATGAACCAACCTTAAAAGAGTGAATAAAAAACGATAGCTATTAGTTAGACTATTAGAGTATGCTAAGTCCCACATCTGGTAACTAGAAGACAAATCAAAGGTAGGTAAGTTGGAGGTGAGTTCATCCAAGTACCTTAAGCTATTTTGGTATCAGGTGTAAGCCTCCAAGTATAATTAATATAAAAAGTTTAACATGGTATTAAGAGCCAAGTTATCCAGGAGTAAAAATGAGAAAAATGGAAGAAAAAAAAAGAAGGAAAAAAGAGAGAACAAAAAGGAAATTGAGAGAAGAAAAAAATGAAGTTGTGGCCCAAGGGCCTTCAAGACTCAAAAAGAAGTATAAACCCATGTGAAGAGGAAAAAAATTGAAATTAAAATAATAAAAGTAAAGAGAGAGAGAGAGACAGAGAGAATCAAGGTTTAAAATGAGAGAGAGAGAAATGCAGATTAGGGGGAAAAGAAAAACAAAGAAAGGTCAAAAGCAGAGAAGAAAAGAGAGAAAAGAAGAGTAGTAGGAGAAATTAGAGTATGCTTCACTCGCACATGTAGTATCTAGTACTTAGAAGATAAATCAAAGGTAATATAACTTAGGGTGAGTCCATCGCTTAAACTATTTTGCTATAAAGGACAAGCCTCAAGTATAAAATTTTTTTGATAAAAGACAAAATGATATTATAATAAAAAGATAGTGACACAATACAGATGCAGAAAGGGAAAAATGATGAGAATTAAGAAGATTTAACATAAACTACTATTATGAAAATTTTCTGTTTATGAATTTCCAACTAGACAGCGGTTTGTCGTCATTCATATAATTGAGCAAATCTCATTTTCTGTTTTATCAAGTCCTGAGCACCACAAAATAGCTGAGGATAAAAATTGCCAAATATGACAGGCTAATCACACAGAACAGAAATATTTAGTCATCCTAAATTATAATATTGATAAACTAATAAACGACCAGCTGCATAATCAGCATCAGCTGAGCTGCATCCAACATTGAAGTGATCTTTATTTATAACAATCATACAAGGCACCAGTTTCTTTCTCAAAGTCTTTGTCAAGTCTAAATTCATCAAGTTAAGATCTTAAGTGAATATTTAAATCTCAAGAAGCAGGGAAGAAAAGGTCTAAATCCTAGAAGAAAAGCATATTTAATTTAGTGAAGGGGAAAACAACTAACCAGCAACATCTTCCCTGCCACGAAGTCGCTGTAAAACCTTCTTGGCCTCTAGCATCCGTCCTTTACTCACAAGCCATCTTGGAGACTCGGGCAAGAAGAACACGGATAGTGCAAAATAGATGAGGGAGGGAATTGACAGAACACCCAACATAAGCCTCCAGCTAGGATTATTCTTTAGTGACATCCCAAACACCATACAGTAGGAGAAAAACATTCCAGCAGAACCAGTGAACTGTGGAAGAGTATTCAATAATCCCCTAATCTCAGGAGGAGCTGTCTCAGATATGTACAGAGGTACCAAGGTAACTGCCAAACCAATTCCAAATCCATCTAAAAGCCTTGCTAAGAGGAGGATATAAACATTTGGAGACCACAACATCACAAGAGAACTAATAAAATAAAGGACAGAAGAAATAATCAACATGGGACGGCGGCCCAGTGAATCAGATAAGGCTCCTGAGAATGTTGTAACCAAGGTGGCTCCAATAAGCGACATGGCCACGATTAGACCTTCAACTGTGGGTTCATTTTCTAATTTCATTTCTCTCTTTATGTACAAGATAGATCCTACATAAAAGTTCAAATATGCTATCATAGATCAGATCGTTGGTGAGGAAGAAAATAAACTTGAAGAATAAAACGAAAACTTAATTAGTGGAGGAAAAAGAACGCAAAATCAAGAATCAATCATTAATCAATCTAACGGATTAACAGTGAATTAGAATGACCTGCAATGGTCGCATTATCCCATCCTTGCAGTAAGTTGCCGATAGCAGCAGCAACAGCGACAAGCACGGCACCGCTCATCTCCTTACTTGAAGTTTTAATCAGAGAAGACCAATAATGGATCCGCAAGAAGAAGGCCTCCCGGCAGGGATAGAGCTGATGAATCAAAAGAGCGAAATAAGAAGAAAATCGAAAGAATTCAAATTACGGGTCCACAAAATTGCTCTGTAACTGCCATACTGACCTGACCAATTACGTGGTAACTAAACAATTGCTGAACAACTACAACTAATGACAAAACTAATTGATAACTAAAATTTCAACAATCTTAGCAGGCTTAATGATTAGGCGATCTCCCAGATTCAAAGCACGTCAGAAGGAAAGTGAACCCTGTACTTTAAAATCAGAGGTGATAATGATATTACCTTCTCGAGAGAGAGTCACAATTATTGTTTTGAGTATGCTCGGCACATTGAAAAGATTGGGTTCTCGAGGAGAACCACCTTAAATTCACAGAAACAAATCGTGAAGGAAGGAGCGATCCTATTCGCCAGGTAGAAATCACGAACTTTTTTTTTTTTTTTGCCAAAGAAATCACGAACTAATACTTTATAATTATTATAATAATAAAATAATATAATTATCATATCATAATTTAAGGAAAATGCTTTTAAAAGATAACTGAATTATCTAAATTCTAAATTAAGTTATTAAATTCATCAAATTTTAAATCATGTTAGATATCCTGAAATAAGATTGAGAAAATCCCAGATAAATACCTTTTGAAATAACAAAACCCCCAAAAGTCTATTATAACATGATAAAGACAGAAAAGTGTTGAGGGACCTTTCAGGGATATTGAAGTGTTGTGTAAAATACTAAAATACCCTCTCTACTCATTCGACACGCTCGATCAAGGAAACACAACGCACCAAATCTTTTCAGTTCTCATAAAAACACACTGGTGGAGCCCTAGCGTGTCGCCATCCTGAAATCAGAAACGGTTGTGGGTGCCATTCTCTTCTGCTGCCGGCGACGTCGATGTGGGTGAGGGAATGTACAATTGTTGGTTTGTCCGTTTAAGCTTTGTGTTCGATTTCTCCTCCTCCTCGTGCTTATGTTCGATTCCAAAATGCTTGTGTTCGATACTCTTCTGCAGATGTTGGTGTGAGCAAAAAAGGGAATCTTCGAAACCGAGTTTCCTTCTTTGCGTGATTAGACGCTGCTGCTGATCCATTTCTGTGATCAAGGTTTTTAATTCTCCTTTTATGGCGGAAAAGGCAATTGAGGAAATTCATGGCAGACCTGAACAGACATATATGTTAATATCATGGATATGTGATCGGTTAAAGGAAAGTGATGACAAGACTTGTTATGGTAGTTGCTGTCATAAAGAATCTGGTGTTTTGTTAATTCCATTACTGTATTTGTCATTTCCATTACAACTCTTGTTAATCATGTCAGTTTGTTGTAATTAAAGTAAACATGAAGGAACACGTTCTTTTGGGTTCATGACTTATGTACATTAAGTGTAGATGGAATGAGTAATGTTAAATTGTCATTTGACAATGTATACAGTAGTTGCTGTCATGAAGAATCTGATGTTTTGTTAATTCCATTAATGTACTTGTCATTTTCATTACTACTCTTGTTAATCTTGTCAATTTGTTGTTATTAAAGTAAATATGAAGGAATACGTTCTTTTAGTCCATGCCTTATGTACATTAGGTGTAGGTGAAATGAATAATGTTGAGAAGTCATTAGAGTATTTACTTGATACTTGTTGTCATGAATTTTTGTGGCTTTTGTCAATGTCACAACAGAACTTGTCATTACCATTACTAAACTTGTTATTTCCATTATAAATCTTGTCAAAACCATTGAAAACTTTGTCATTCCCATTAGTCAACTTGTCAGCGTCCAGCCTTATTGGGGCAACACACACAAGGCCACAACTATGCATCAATATACAAGATAGGTGATCAAAATGATCCTCACTATGTCACCCCAAAATTCAAAGCTTGGTTACTAAGTTAAACGACATGTGTCAATCTCCTTACAACAATGATGAATTCCAAAAAAAAAAAAATTCTAACTTGAAGACCAAAAATTTACATTAAGAGCGTAATTTTGTCAGTCATTTCCTCTTGATCAGGGTCACTCATGAAGTCACCAGTCTCAATGCTTCCTCTCTCTTGCTATTCATTTCATGGTTAACCATGGGAAACAAAGTGTAACCATTCCTCCCATCTATTTTTTTGCATGTCCACTTTATCCCCCACTCTTTCATGTGACTCCACATCAATGTTCTCCGCATAGACTGCTTTTCTCTTCACACCAACCTCTTCATGCTGACCCTCTATCTCTACATTATGGCCTGCAATCTCTTTACTTGTCATTGGATAAGAGTAGCCAACTTTTACCTACAGAACAATGTCACAGTTTAATTTAAGCTATCTTTGATTGAAACAACGTAACAGTTGGATGAAAATGGTAATTAATTTAAATATACTAATTAAGCTATCTTTGAAATATATTTGAAGTTTTGACTACGAACTTAAGATCTTTTGAGTTTTGAATAATTCGGTTCAGAGTCCAACAACAAAGTTTCTTAAAGATTTTCAAAATATTTATATTTATCCAGTGCATATAAGTAACTTTGCAATCACTAATAAATTATGCCATCTATATAACAATCTCTGTGACAATTAAGTGATAAACAAATAATATAAATCAGGGAGAAGTAAAAACAACCAAACTAACTTCAATTAAAAAATACAGCCTCATTTCATTGCATTTCAGTTATAACCAGTTTTTGTAATAACCAATCAAATCAAACCAAGTAAATAGCTAAATCAGTTTATGCATAAGATTTTCAATCAAATACAAGCATTTAATTCCTGAAATATATCGTTGAACAAGCACATGAAACTGAAATAAAAAGTATGCTATCAAAAGCACATCCGCATGTTTACTATTTCTTTCTTTATTTCAATTTCTTTTTCAATAACAACAGGTGATCCCAGGAAATTCACCCCAACTTAATGCCAATCATCTTAACCTGGAAACAATTCACAAAAAACTGAGTAAAAACTAAATCTTGGAGGCAACTCACTCTCACATTGAAATCAAAGACAATAAACCAATACATATCATGCCAAGGTATTTTTGCCCGTTTTCACACCACCAATTACAAGTGAGTTCCACAATGGATTGAATTTATTACGTCTATTATACATCACACGAGTCAAGTAGTTGTGCACCTCCTTTGGACCAAGTGTTTGCCCAAAGAGGGGATGCTGACAAATTCACTAATGGAATTAACAAAGTTTTTAATGGCTTTGACGAGAATGGTAATGGGAATGACAAGTTTCATAATGGTTCCAAACTTTATGTGGCCAAGTGTTTGCCCAGAGGGGGCGACGCTGACAAATTCACTAATGAAATTAACAAAGTCTTTAATAGTTTTGATGAGAATGGTAATGGGAATGACAAGTTTCATAATGGTTCCAAACTTTATGTGGCCAAGTGTTTGCCCAGAGGGGGCGACGCTGACAAATTCACTAATGGAATTAACAAAATCTTTAATGGTTTTGACGAGAACGGTAATGAAAATGACAAGTTTCATAATGGTAAAGACAAGTTCTGATGACATTGACAAAAACCACCAATGTTTATCACAGCAACTACCAAGTAAATGGTTCAAATGATAATTTAACATTATTCATTCCATCTACACCCAATGCATACAAGCCATGAACCCAGAAGAAGGCGTTCCTTCAACTATAATTAAATGGTTGGAAGCTGTCACCATTAGCAACTGTTTCAATGGAAATGACAAGTACAGTAATGGAATTTACAAAACACCAGATTCTTATTGATAGCACCTACCAAAAACATTGTCAGCAAAAAATTTAACATTACTCATTCCACCTACACCCAATGCATAGAAGACAAAATTACGCTCTTAATGTAATTGTCAATGGAAACAGTTGTTAATGATGACATGTGATGTAATTAAAGTGCACATGAATGAACATTGGCAAAAACCACCAATGTTTATCACAGCAACTACCAAGTAAAGGGTTTAAATGATAATTTAACATTACTCATTCCATCTACACCCAATGCATACAAGCCATGAACTCAAAAGAAGGCGTTTCTTCAACTATAATTAAATGGTTGGAAGCTGTCACCATTAACAACTGTTTCAATGGAAATGACAAGTACAGTAATGGAATTTACAAAACACCAGATTCTTATTGACATCACCTACCAAAAACATTGTCAGCAAAAAATTTAACATTACTCATTCCATCTACACTCAATGCATAGAAGTCATTAACCCAAAAGAAGGTGTTCATTCATGTGCACTTTAATTACATCACATGTCATCATTAACAACTGTTTCAAAACCATTAACAAGAGTTGTAATGGAAATGACAAATACAGTAATGGAATTAACAAAACACCAGATTCTTTATGACAGCAACTACCATAACAAGTCTTGTCATCACTTTCCTTTAACCGATCACATATCCATGATATTAACATATATGTCTGTTCAGGTCTGCCATGAATTTCCTCAATTGCCTTTTCCGCCATAAAAGGAGAATTAAAAACCTTGATCACAGAAATGGATCAGCAGCATCGTCTAATCACGCAAAGAAGGAAACTCGGTTTCGAAGATTCCCTTTTTTGCTCACACCAACATCTGCAGAAGAGAATCGAACACAAGCATTTTGGAATCGAACATAAGCACGAGGAGGAGGAGAAATCGAACACAAAGCTTAAACGGACAAACCAACAACTGAACATTCCCTCACCCACATCGACGTCGCCGGCAGCAGAAGAGAACGGCACCCACAACCGTTTCTGATTTCGGGATGGCGACACGCTAGGGCTCCACCAGTATGTTTCTATGAGAACTGAAAAGATTTAGTGCGTTGTGTTTCCTTGATCGAGCGTGTCGAATGAGTAGAGAGGGTATTTTAGTATTTTACACAACACTTCAATATCCCTGAAAGGTCCCTCAGCACTTTTTTGTCTTTATCATGTTATAACAGACTTTTGGGGGTTTTGTTATTTCAAAAGGTATTTATCTGGGATTTTCCCAATAAGATTTTAAAATTTAATAATTTTACTTTATTATCTCGGACTATTTCTCCACACTGCCTTTCTCCTTTAACAATCCATTAAATCACTGCAACATCAACATTGACATTTGACTGTAAAAAAAAACATTTTTCCCCTGCAACATCAACATTACTTCTCAATATTGCAAAATCAAAAATTCAATTGACATTACCACAGAAACAGAAAGACTTATGGCACAAGTATGACTTTTCCTAAATCCAATATCTTCATTACAACTACTGCACTTTATGAAAATCCTTTCAGGTTAGAAAAAAATGAAAATACTTCATCATGCAGATGCCAAGGGTTGACGCAAAAGCTGGGGAAGTCCCCTATCATGGAAAGCTGGCCTCCAAGGATGGGATTTTTCTTTTCTTACTGGGAAGTTGCGCATTGATTAAAGATTTTGATTTGATGGGGATGTGTTTTGAATATTTCGTCAATCTCGATTGACAAATGTGGACAACAATAATAGAAAGGGAATTTTAGGCAGGGAGCAAAGAGAGGTGCTTATCAGGGTAAAGAATTAAATGAGAGGGTAGTGTGGAGAAATAATCAAATGAGGATAATAAGATAAAATTATTAAATTCTAAATCCTATTTCAAAACATCTAACTTGATTTAAGATTTATTAAATTTAATGATCTAATTTAAAATTTAGATAATTCAGTCGTCTTTTAGAAGAATTTTCCCCATAATTTATGTACACAAATCAAATAGTAGTGTAATAGTAATCTAAAATTAAAAATATACTATATAATTATCAAAATTGTTATAAAAGTATATGTGATAAGAGAGAAGATTGATAGGATTCAGAGAGAAAATTGATAGAATTTCTAGAGAGAAATTAGAGAGAAGTTCTCATTCAGTTCATCTAAATCAATCGATTACAGGCCTTTATATAGAGTTAGAAATCTAACCCTGGTTGCATGACCATGGTTATATTTAACCCTGGTTACATGACCATGGTTACTTTATATCTTCTTTATATCCTTGTCTTCTTTTGCTTTTGCTTTGTGTCAAGTTTTCTTTTCTTTTTTATGTCAAGTTGATTGGAAGAGTAATATTAGTCAATGGACATCCACATATTTAATATTCATAACACTCCCCTTTGGATGTCCATTATGAATGTGCCTCATTAAAAATTTTAACTAGGAAAAACCCAGTGGGATAAAAACCTAGCCAAATAAAAGAGTACATCATTCATTGATACACCGTCGAGTGCTGCCTCATTAAAAACCTTTCTAGAAAAACCCAGTGGGACAAAACCTAGATAAAGGAAAAAGAGTACAGCGTGTATCGACTCCCCCTCTTGATAATATCAGTTGAAATCTTTGAATCTCCGAAGACCAATATCATGAACAAGTTTTTCAAAGATTGTACCTGGGAGTGACTTAGTGAATAAATCTGCTAGATTTTCATTTGAAATGATTTCCTGGATATCTATTTCACTATCCTTTTGAAGGTCGCGAGTGAAGAAGAATTTTGGTGAAATATGCTTCGTTCTATCACCCTTGATATAGCCTTCTTTAAGTTGAGCGATACATGCAGCATTATCCTCATTAGGATTGTTGGGATCATTTTGTCGGAAGATAAATGACAAGTTGTACGTATATGATGTGTCACTGACCTCAACCACACACATTCTCGACTTGCTTCATGTATTACTAGAATTTCTGCATGATTAGATGATGTGGTTAATATAGTCTATTTCATAGATCGCCATGAAATAGCTGCACCTCTATATGTAAATAGATAGCCCGTTTGTGATTTACCATCATGTGGATTAGACGAAAATCCAGCATCTGCATAACAAACCAATTCATGTTTGGATACATTTGAGTAGTATAAACCCATGTCTATAGTACCTCTGAGATAACGAAGAATGTGCTTTATTCCATACCAATGCCTTCGTGTTGGTGAAGAATTATATCTTGCTAATAAATTAACAGTAAATGATATATCAGGACATGTGTGATGCTCCAATAGCACTAAGATATGGTACTTCTGGATCAAGTAGTTCTTCATCACCTTCTTCACTAATTTCTCGGGGTCGGAATGGGTCTTTATCCACCTTCAAAGATCTTACAACCATTGGAGTACATAATGGATGAGATTTATCCATGTAAAATCGCTCTAGGACTTTCTTTGTATAAGTTTCTTGATATACAAAGATCCCTTTCTTGAAGTACTTGATCTGTAATCCAAGACAGAATTTTGTTCTTCCCAAGTCCTTCATTTCAAATTCTTTCTTCAAACAATTAATTGCCTTTTAAAGCTCTTCAAGAGTTCCAATGATGTTGATATCATCAACATAAACAACAATTATAGAAAACTCACTATTATATCTTTTCATAAAGATGCATGAGCATATCGGATCATTTTTGTATTCTTCTTTCAACAAATATTCATTAAGACGATTATATCACATGCGCCCTGATTGCTTCAGGCCATACAGGGACTTATTTAACTTAATTGAGTATTGTTCTCGAGAACTTGAATTGGATGCTTCTGGCATCTTAAGTCCTTCAGGAACTTTCATATAAATATCATTGTCAAGTGATCCATATAAATAAGCAGTCACAACATCCATTTGATGTAAATCAAGTCCTGCATCTACTGCTAGACTGATTAAATAACGAAAAGTAGTCACATCCACTACTGGTGAATACGTTTCTTCAAAATCAATGTCAAGTCTTTGTGTAAAACCTTGGGCTACAAGACGTGCCTTATATCTAATTATTTTTCCCTTTTCATTTCTTTTTGTACAAAAACCCATTTGCATCCAACTAGTTTTACATCTTCAGGTGTAAGGACTACAGGTCCAAATACTTTTCGTTTTGCTAATGATTTTAATTCTGCATTAATAGCATTTTTCCATAGGGGCCAATTTTTTCTTTGTTGGCTCTCATTAATGGATTTTGTCTCATGATTCTCATTATCATTCATTACATCATATGCTATATGATAAGCAAAAATGTCATCAACGTTAACTTCATTTCAATCCCATCAAATTCCATTCATAACATAATTTATTGAGATCTCATTATTTTCACATATATCAGGTACCTAGGTCTCTTCTGGGACTACAACATTCTCTTCTGGAGATAATATCTCTTCAGGAGATGGCTCTTCTGTAGCTACTAATTTTTCTTTATTATCCTCAACTTGACCATCTATATTCTTTGCTCCTTTTCTTTTTTGAGGATTTTTATCTTTGGAACCGATGGGCCTGCCACGCTTTATGCGTGCTTTAAATTCATTCATAGCAGGTTGTCCTTCAGGGACATCAATTTTAATAGGAGCATTAGCAGCTGGGACATGTGACTTTGTCACTTTCTTTGGGTCAGTAAATGCTTCTGGCATTTGATTAGCTAAATTTTATAAATGAATTATCTTTTGAACTTCCAGTTCACACTGTTTTGTACGAGGATCAAAATGAGCCAATGATAATTCATTCCAATTAATTTCTTTACCCAGCTGTTTGTTTTCTCCCCTTAATGTTGGGAAAAGTGATTCATCAACATGACAATCGGCAAATCGTACTGTAAATAAATCTCCTATGGATGGTTCTAAACATTTTATAATTGATGGAGATTCATACCCAACATATATTCCCATCCTTCTTTAATGACCCATTTTGGTGCGTTGTGGTAGTACTACAGGCACATATACTGCACACCCAAAAGTTCTTATATGAGAAATATTAGGTTCCTGACCAAAAGCCATTTGTAAAGGGGAAACCTTTAAATAACTTGTTGGTCTAATGCGGATTAACATTGCTGCATGCAAAATGGCATGGCCCCAAGCAGAAATTGGGAGATTAGATTTCATAAGTAAAGGTCTTGCAATTAGTTGCAACCTTTTAACCAATGATTCTGCAAGTCTATTTTGCGTATGAACATAAGCTACAGGACATTCAACATCAATTCCAAGGGACATACAATATTCATTAAAAGCTTATGATGTAAATTCACCAGCGTTATCAAGACGTATTTTCTTGATATGATAATCAGGGTAATGTGCTCTTAATCTAATCAATTGAGCAAATAATCTCGCAAACGCCAGGTTGCGAAAAGATAATAAGCAAACATGTAACCATTTAGTTGATGCATCAATTAAAACCACATAGTACCTAAATGGTCCACATGGTGGGTGTATTGGCTCACAAATATCTCCTTGTATCCGTTCTAGAAATGTGAGAGACTCACTTTCTATTTTGCTTGGTGAGAGGCAAATAATTAACTTTCCCTTGGAATATGCAGCACATGAGAAATCATGGGATTGTGGTATTTGTTTACACTTCAGGGTATGTCCACATGAATTCCCAATTATTTGTCGCATCATGATTGAACCGGGATGGCCTAACCGGTCATGCCAAATAATAAATTCATTAGTAAACTTCTAATTTACATTATCAAACTGTTGGTTTGAATTGGCAAACTTCTGGTCTGCATTAGTGAACTTCTAGTTCTCAATAGCATGTGTTTCAATTGTGCTTATACATGTGTAATACAAACCAAAAGAAAAAATAGGAAAACTTTCTAATATGCATTTTCTACCAGCAACTACATTTGTAATGACAATATATTCCTGATTATTTTTAGTTGTTGTTTCTAAATGATATCCATTTCTGCGGATATCTTTGAAACTCAATGAGTTTCTTTTAGACTTGGTAAAATAAAATGCATTATCAATGCATATTTTTGTTCCTTCAGGTAATAAAATATTAGCTCTTCTGGAGCTTTCAATTAAATTGATACTACCAGATATAGTCTGAACATTGGCTTCTCGTATTACCAGGGAAGAAAAATATTTATCATGTCTGAGTATAGTGTGGGTTGTTGCACTATCAACGAGACATAAATCTTCAACAGTTCAAATTAATACATATGATAGAAATAACTTTAAATAAAATATAACAGTTCAAATTATATTAAGAAATCTGCAACATCCAAATAGTTACTATCTATATCGCCATACTCAAAATTCTCACCCTGATCAACATGATTAACTTCAACATTTGATCCTTTACCATTATTTTTAATTGATTCTTGGCAAATATCAACTAGGTGCCTTGGTGTACGACAGGTACGAGACCAATGGCCCTTGTCACCACATCGATAATATGGATTATCAGCATATTTGTTATGCCTACTACTTTCCCCTTTTTTGGTTCTTATCAGTCTTTTCCCACTTCTGGTAGAAATTTGAACCACCATGATATCAACAACGACCACGCCCACGGCTGTAGCCACGCCCACGCCCACGTCCCTGTCCACGTCCACGGCCACAATAAAATTCATTTGTTATCACATTCACTTCAGGGAATGGAGTTGAACCTGTTGGACGGGATTCATGGTTTTTCAATAAAAGCTCATTATTTTGTTCAGCCACAAGGAGACAAGAAATTAACTCAGCATATTTCTTGAAACCTTTTTCACGATATTGCTGCTGCAGGAGCAAATTAGATGCATGAAATGTGGAGAATGTCTTTTCTAACATATCATCATCAGTAACATTTTCTCCACATAATTTCAATTTAGAAGTAATTTTGAACATAGCTGAGTTATATTCGCTTATAGATTTAAAATCTTACAAGCGCAAATACATCCATTCAAAATGAGCTTTTGGAAGAATGATCATCTTCTGATGATCATACCTTTCTTTCAAATTGTTCCAAAGAACAAGTGGGTCCATTACTGTCAAATATTCAATTTTTAAATCCTCATGTAAATGGCGGCGAAGAAAAATCATGGATTTGGCTTTGTCTTAGTTGGATGCCTTATTCCCTTCTTTAATCGTGTCTTCCAAACTTTTAGCATTCAGGTGAATTTCCGCATCCAACTTTCAAGATAAATAATTTTTCCGAGTAATATCAAGTGCCACAATTTTAAGTTTTGCTAGATTTGCCATTGTTCAAACTAATAAAGAAATAAATGAGAATAATTAAAATATGAAATGTAAACATGCAATATAATATCTTAAACAAAAATAACCGTAAATTCATAAGACAAGATAAGAAAATTAAAACATATATGGCTTCGGGCCATTTAATCTCATGGCTTCAGGCCAATTAATCTCAAGATGAGGAATCAAACTATTATCTTCAGTATAAAAGTTGTACATGACTTCTGGCCGTACAATAAGATAAAAGATGAAAAATATATATAGCTTCTGGCCACATAATAGGAAAAGAGATATAACTTCTAGCCGTATCATATCATAAGAGATTAAAACAATATGACTTCTGGTCATATAATTTTAGGAATCATATATGTATGACTTCTGGTCATAAAATAATAATATAAAAGGACTTGTAAATGATATATAAAAACAATAACGATCTCCAATCTTAGCTATGGAATCCGATGTTATATAACAATCGGTAAAAGTATTTCTCTAATTCCATATAGTGGCTCAGATTATCCCAGATCTATTAAATAAAACAAGGTATATATAATCACTGAAGGAACTATAAGAAGATCATACATTCGTTTAGAGCTTCGTGCTGATAATGTGTTATAAAAGTATATGTGATAAGAGAGAAGATTGATAGAATTTCTAGAGAGAAGTTCTTATTTAGTTCATCTGAATCAATCGATTACAGGCCTTTATATAGAGTTAGAAATCTAACCCTGGTTGCATGACCATGGTTATATTTAACCCTGATTACATGACCATAGTTACTTTATATCTTCATGTCCTTGTCTTCTTTTGCTTTTGCTTTGTGTCAAGTCTTCTTTTCTTCTTTATGTCAAGTTGACTGGAAGAGTAATATTAATCAATGGACATCCACATATTTAATATTTATAACAAAAATATAATTATTATAATTATATATTTCAAACACAGACTAAAAATCAACAATGGGAATCCGGTAATAGTACTTCATATCATTCACGTTCAGAATCTTTTTTATTCGATCAGGAAGAATGTTAGGCAGAACAGAATGATCAGCGAGATTGTACCAAAAAAAAAAAAAAGGAATGATTAGCGAGAATGTAATCTTATGACTAATTTTTACCTTTGGGCCTTTTCTCCTTAGCCCACATATAAAATGATCTATTTGATTTAAATTTATACGCGCGCATTGTGGTTTTGTGGCATTTGGCAAGTCACTCTGGTTTTAATGCGATTGTATAATTTTCTAAAAAGATAAAGCGTTGTTTATAATAATATGAGTTTCCAAATAAATATTAAAAATATTAATTATAATAAAAGAAACAATATCTACATTTTTTCCTAAAGAGTCAACAAATCAAATTACACATACTAATAGCCGAAGCCAACAGAAAAAACACTCAAAAAAAACCTACAATACAATCTATCACACATCTCACAAAAACCAAAAAAAAAAACAGATTAAACTTCAAGAGAGACATATAGAACTACACACGAGCAGCAAAAGCCAATCAAGCTCAACCAGCAAAAACGATCCACCTTTCCATTGCGAGGAATCCTCGTAAAGAACGGAAAACATAGGAAATGCCGGTACCATCATCCAATCACAATGATACATTCCCTTACCAGCCTATGTTGCAATAAAATCTGTAACTTTATTCTCCTGGAAGTCAACCAAGGAGAAGGAAATATCGTACAAGGATTGTTTGTAAACCAGAAGTTCATCTGTTCATGAATTAAATCTCTGCATCTCCAATCACAACAACTACCATCTGCATTGGACTTTTGATAGTTATTTATTTTTTTTATTTTATATTGAACAAATACAAAATCAAATTTATGTTTTAAAATAAACAATTAAAAGTGTAAACATGGGACAATGGATACAGAGTTAACGAATTAAGTGAGAAGCTCATTTCATGGGGAAGGTAGAGATCGCTGATGTTCTTACAGGAGTGTTGGTCTTTCACAACGGTTCATTTTTGCATTACTAAGTAACCGAGATTAAATAGATGCCGTTTATATTATATTTTTCTTTTCTGGTTTGCTTCCATGATTTGGGTTTTCATCTCTACTGCTTTTCTGTCCGCTGGCTCTCCTCAAACAGCCCCAATTGCTAAATGCTTGCCCATTTCCAGCTTAAGGGCGTTTGAGAAATACGTTCACACAAGTCAAGACAAAACTCCTCTCATATTTATCTGGTACATAGTAAATCACGTTGTAAAAACAGCTTCTATTATTAACCCAAACGAACACTAAATCCTGACTCAATGCAGCTCAATCCGATTGGACCCTTGAAGTTCTGAGAATGTGAAATGACCCGTTAACATTGCAGGTAACGGTCTGACAGCCAGACCAGTCAGATTGTCAAGTTCGCCCCTCCCAACAACACTACACTATGAGAGCGATTCCTTAAGCAACTAAGAAATACATAATAGAACTTATCCCATCCTGACAAAAAATGGGGCACATTGAAATTGAATGGTACTTCATCAAAGAAAACAAAAACAAAAAAAGAATCATCGTAGTGATTCATAAAATTACATATAGACAATTAATTGATGCTTGCAAAAGCTACAGAAAGTTAAAACTCTTCTTCCAAACTCATCTAAACTGGGGCGAAAAAAACAAGATTCTGCATTTTTAATCATGTAATCTCCTACTTATGTGATTACATTCACTTTTAAGACTGCTGTTTCAGACCCTCCAGTCTCAGCGCCTCTAAATTGCTCTCCATTTCTTGTCTGTCCCTCCTGAACAAGTAAGCCAGAGTTAGACATGCAACAGGTCTGACATCCTAAATCCAAATCAAGCGCAAGGAGTATACCCCACTCGCCCAGAAAAGGAGAACACAAACAACATTCAGCAATACTTACACATTGTTGGAGATCACAATCCAACCTGTGACTCTTAGGGGTTTATCTTTTCTTTAATTATTATTCCTATTATTACCGGCTATTGCTATTTAGTTTGTATGATTTATCCTTGGCTAGATTCTGCTTTCTCTCCTATTTTCTCCAGCTAGATGAGGCAGGGTTATTGCCTCACTTCTATATACCTAGTCCTATTTACAAGTCATTTTTAACTAATTCTCACATACCAATAAGAGTTAGTTAACTTATTAACTATGGGCTAAATTTTCAATTTCACCCTTATCTATGATTGGTTCCAAAAGTCGACATAAATAAATTCTTTTTATTTATTGCAATTAATAAGGGTAAAAAAGTACAAAACACATTTATTACCCTGAAATTGGACTTATAAATAGGATCAAATTTTTTGATCAAAAGGGACTTATAAATAGGACCATAGTGATATAAATGTATATCTTAGAGACGACCAAAAATTGGAGGGCTGAGTAATCCAACAAACTCAGCCAAATTCCTCACGCATTGATGAGGTGCTCAATCTATGATAGATTATAGAAAGAGTACTTTATAGAAAGAGCTGCCGCCAAGACTCTAGATAGATTACTTAAGACTCTAAAATGTTAATGAATTGTTTGTTTAAAGATAAATTACTCTCTTTCTCAAAAAAGATGCCTAAATCAAACTACACTCGCTTCTTTAAACTAAGATATACTATACTTAAATCTCCTCTGATAAAAGAGAGTTATAAATACAATTACTTTGCTCATGATGCACCTACTTTATTAGTTAAATAGTATAAAAAGTATTGAACATTTTACTGAAATAAAATTGTCATTTTCCTACATTTTGTAAATTGTAAAATCATTTGATAAAATATGCATAACTATATCAAAGAAACAGTTGAAAACTAGATATGCATGTTAATGTCAGCTAACATCTGAGGTATTCCTCCAATATGGGTCAAGTCCTGAATGATGTTTGTCTCGGTCGAGGGGAGGGATGATTTACCTCTGCTGTTTAACAAGAAACAAAGGATCCATGACACAAGATATGGAGGGTAGGATAAAATATGATCACGCACAGTTATATTGGGCAGGATTTAATGTTCTATGCAACTAACTGCCCACCAAATCCAGATAGCTGCAAGAAAAGTGCTGTGACGAAGACAAAGCTTTCCCTAAATAAGTAAAAAATATCACAAAAGGGCGTGCTGTCAACTAATACGAGACCCCCCCCCCCCCAAAAAAAACAAAAGAAACAAAAACGTGAAGCAGCTTCTAAAGCAATTTAATCATGATTCAACTCCACTTCAAATATTTCCAACTAATTTACAGCATAAATAGGTACCTAAGAAAATGCTATTCATGTTCGAGCAAAAGGCAGTAACCGCCGAATTATTGATTCAAGAACTTCATATCATATGACTGGAGATGCCTTATTGTTCCTGGAATATAAATCCTATAATAATAAATATAAAGTGAGGATCACTAATGTATCTTTACTAGCATTGGGAGGGCAAAGATTTTTTGGAACCACACATTGGAATCTAACCTCTTGGATTCAAACAAATCTTGCAAGTTGCTTTCTATTCACAAGTTGACCGCCTTGAAACAAGTCCCTAAGTTTCCATCCTCAGAATGTAAAAGTGGCTAAGGGACCTTATATAGGGTACAAGATTCTGGAGTGTTGCTAATTTTCATCATAATGGTTGGGCTATTCAGGATTTGGAATCGGGGAATAAGATTGGCAATGTTAACCTTCTTTTACTTTTTTTAAAAATAACTTTCTAATTCTATTGTAAATAAACGAACTCACAGGGGTAATGTTAGCTTGAAAGACATTAATGAATTTTTTCCTAAGAACGAAACCTATAGATAAGGGACCCTTCTCTCTTGTACAACCATCAAATCAATTCGTTCAAGAGAAAATATTTCCCTTTGCCTTTGTTTTCTTATATTCCTCATGCCTAAATATGTGGCAAAAGAAGGCAGATTTGTACATGGTTTTTAACAGCATACAGCATGTTTCTCTTGTTTTACAACTCTCAAAAGTAACTTGCTACATAAACAATTAATCACGTCAAAAATTAGAAAAAGAACATACCATATCATTGGGCTGAGGTTCCACCATCTCTCTCTTTACTCTGCCTGAGAGTTGTTCACTGATTGGATGAATATGCAAGCTGATTAGATAATGATAATAGTAATATTTCATCATATTAAAAGAGGGAAGAAAAATACCGATCATCATCAATGTCCATTTCAGAGTCTGGATCCCATTGCCCATCTCCATCTTCGCCATCTTCATCAGCCTAGAAAAATGTAAACATACAAACTATTAGGAAGAAAATTTAGGGAAAGAAAAAAGATGAATTCCCTTATAATTATGGAAACAGTAGACTAAGTGAAGCTTCCTAGAATATGCTCTCATTCATCAATCTCAATGGTTCAGTGCAGCATAAAAAGAGATTTGGCAGCTAGTCTGCCTGAATATCATGGCGAGAAATCAGATGAAATAGTGCAACTGTGATATCCTAATTGTTGGGAGTAGGTCTTTCTCATCCTATTGGGCCTTCTCTAATTTTGGGGTTTTTCTAAGTATTTTTCTAATCATTCTGTTTTTATTATCCTTATTAACAGAACCTATAACTATAATTCCTTGTGTAGCCGCTATATGTATTGCATCATCAGAGAAATAAGGATCACTTTTTGAGATGGCCAGTGCACTCACCAACAAATCGGGAAAAATAAAACCAAAAAATATTACTCATTAAACCAGATTAAGAGATGATATGCCCAGCAATGGGCCGGCAAGTCACTTACACTCAGCAAGATATTCTCTAGTCCCACATTGCTGATTTTACCTATTCCTAGTGTACAGTTTTTAGTGATGACTGGTTTGAGGATTAGTAAGCCAACAGTTGACGGGAAGGATTATGTTAATTGGTATATAACATTTTGGAAGTCGATGTAGTCCATCATTATATTCAGCCACACATAGGTTCCAACAACGCACAAGAGGAACCCTACTCACGTTTCTTTATCAATCCACTTTCTATATGGCATCAAAACATGGTCGGAAATGCGAGATATACCTATGTTTTTAGTCATATGGCTGTAAGTAATTAGCACCTATGAAGAAGAGATGAAAGTAACAAATTCCTGACTGAGTATAGAAGATGGTGGATAAAAGACCTAAGCCCTGAAAAGCCTAAAGCTAGGAAAATGGGGCAAACCCATCTCCACACATGGTAATAGTTGACTTCTAATTCATGAGGCCACGAGCAGACAATCTCCCTTTGGCGTAGTGGCAAATTGTTGTCCCTTTGACAGCCATTAGGACTACATCAGTTGGTATGACATGCAAAAAGTTCCTTTAACAAGCTCAATTCGCCATAGCAACGGCAAATGTGATGAGAGTAATGTTTAATAAGTTATTTTACAATGTTATAAGAATTAACTTAAAATAATCCTCAATTATAATAAAAATTAACAAACACTTCACGCATTGAACACTTCACATCAAATCATCTTGGAGTCAATAAATAAACTACTTCTCTCATCAATATTGTTCATTCAGGTGTTTGGGGTCCCACTTGGCTTTACTCAATAAAGAATTGTTCTATTAAGGACTGCAGTTCAAACAAAAGCCTTCACCTTTGAAGGGGCTCTCTAACTTTCCAAAAGACCTAGTAATTGACGCAAGGTTTGTCCAACCACCTACACACAATTATCTATAATTACAAGATCATATGTAGACCAATATTTGCTGACAAAATATCCCCCCTAAAGGTCTTTAACTTTCCGAAAAGACCTAGTAATAAGATATGGGTTTGTCCAGACACTTTCCCATATTTATCTATAAATACAAAACAGGTTGCATCAAAATTCATTAACTCCATTTCCCACATAATAGTTTTCTCTTCGTCTCTCTCATTTCATAAGATTATGGGAAAGCGGCTGACTGTAGAATATCTGAACAACCAATTTCTGAAATCTAGTGATTAGTGGTGTGAAATAAAGGACGGGTAGGGAAGAGAGAGAAGATAGAGAGAAAATAGAGAGAAACTGAGGGGGAGGCAGAAAAATACTGATTTATTCAGTTCATCAAAGGTCAAGACAAATAAGAAAACCTTTGGCCCGTTTATACAACCCTGGGTATATTTATTCAAATTAACAATCTAACCTAAATTAATAATCTAATAAATACTAGAAGATAACATAATTTAAAATAGTTAATTCCTAAACAAGATAAGATAGATATAACAATCATAAATATCTAATTTTAAAATAAAGAAATATCTAATATTTACAAGATCATATAGATTCTAAATTCAAATTAAAACCCCAAGAACACATATTAACATCAATCAGCATATGTGACAAGGCGAGACTAAAGAAATGAAGAGTAAACAAAAGCATAAGAATGATACCTCTCCTAGATCAGTATCAGGAAGTCTTTCCTGGAATTGGACACTAGGAGCATGTTGCAGCTTGGAAAGATAATCAAGAAGCTTAGAGCGGATATC
Source organism: Inga laurina (assembly GCA_963855925.1). Classification (NCBI taxonomy): domain Eukaryota; kingdom Viridiplantae; phylum Streptophyta; class Magnoliopsida; order Fabales; family Fabaceae; genus Inga; species Inga laurina. The sequence goes on along the minus strand of OY979702.1, from coordinate 61,180,129 downwards.
ATCCAATAAATGACGGGAATTCTTGTTTTCCATGTTGCTTGGAGCAACATGAAGGGTATAATCAGGACCAAAATACTCATAATACTCATGCTGCGGCATTTTGTCATCAACTTCCATTCCGAGAGCAACTCCTGTCTGCAAAATATAACACATTGCAATTTTATGTGGTCAGAAACCACAGTCCAAACAAAAGAACAAATCCACTATATGTTACTACTAATGAAGCATGATGACGAAGCTGAAAATCAACAGTCACATGATAACCACCCCCCCCCCCAAAAAAAAGATGCCCCCGTAACAGAAACAGGTAAAGAAATAGGAAAAATTCCCAAGAGCTCATATGGTACAGTCATTTATAATTCACAATGAACTGTAGAAGGGAAAAATTAAACTACTTGGAACTCATAATGTGCTGAGAGCCTGAAATAATAAATTAGGGGCCCATAATGTCTACCACATTTTTCTTAAAAAAAGTGCATTTTGAACTTCTAAGGCGATAACTTCACTTATGCCTATTGCATTTGCCACAGCAGATAAAATAGTCTTTGGACCTTTCAAAGGCTTAAAAGTGTTGCATTAGATAAATTATAACAATTTAATGAATCAAAAGGACATTCTACCTCATAGCACCAGCATCGAGCAACATTCCTAATGGTGTAACCACCACCACCCAACAGCAAGAGGGGCACATTAAATGACCTCATGTATTTGACACATTCTGCGTGACCTCTAATTGAAAGATTAAAGCATCCCAATCTGTCTCCAGATAATGAATCAGCACCACACTGGAGAACTACTGCACCGGGCTTAAAAACTTCCATCACTTTGCCAATTATTGGTTTGAATAAGAAATGATAACTCTCATCATCAATCCCATCATCCAGTGGAACATTCAGAGAGTAATATTTTCCCTTTCCATATCCAGTATCACGTATGTCTCCTGTACCAGGAAAATAATCACCAAATTTATGGAAGGACACAGTCATGACTCTGTCAGTAGTGTAGAAAGCTTCCTCCACCCCATCTCCATGGTGGATATCAATGTCCACATATAGAACACGCTGCAACAAATATTACATGATCACTTCAGAAAAAAGGAATTGCGCATATGGCACAACATAACGATTTGCAAACAAATGGAGATGTTTGAGTAATCAAGCAGCTCAAACAATGAACAGTTAGAAACCAAGTTATGATAAATCAACTGCGGAGGACTCAGTCTATATTTAGAATCTTGCGGCATCTAAAAATGACATCCGGAAAGGGCGTCTTCATTTAAAAAAGAGGACACTAGAGCAAGAGTATTGAAGTTAAAAGATATGCAGACTCTGTAAGATCAGTGGTGAACAAAATGTCTGTAACTGAGTATTGCACCATTGTATGAGCCTACAGGGTGGTAATCTCATCACGTTGACAAGTAAGAAGTTTCCTGTTGAGGCAAGAAGCAGTAGCTAAATTTTATGCACTAACCCTTAGGAATTTGTGAAAGAAATTAAATTAAGAGAATCATTGAAGAAATGAAGATTTCATTTGAATTTCCTATAAATATTGCACGTAATAACAATATGGCCAGAATTAGCATAGTGAAAAATCCCTTTCATCATCATCAAAGTTATTTGTCCCCCAAAAAAAAAGAGAGAACTCCGAAAAAAGGAAAGGGAAAACAGTCATACACACAAATATCAGGTAGAGAAACTTTTTTATAATGTGTATTATGCATAAAGAATCAGTAGAGCATTACTTCTTTACCACTAAAGCAGGGATGCACTTCAACATTTGGGTAGATTGCTCTTTAGATATGAGCAAGTAATGCCTAAAAAAAGAGGGGACATTCAATATCATCTGTTGTCTTGTCAATTGACATTCTACAAGTAAGCCTCCTACACATATTCTCCATACTTAAGGTATGATCCCTCAACCTCATTCAAATTTAAATTATTATTGAAAAAGTGATGAAGAAAATGCAAGCATAAAGGATAAACACGTCTGTACAAGTCAATATAGGTCATAAACCCGAAGCTAGAAAGGGAAACATCAGGGGGGGGGGATGCTCATTATTAGACCAACCTCATGCTGTTTAAGAAGTTCCAATATTGCCAGGACTATATCATTAACGTAGCAAAATCCAGAAGCTTCACACTTTTTGGCATGATGTAGCCCCCCAGCCCAATTGATAGCAATATCACATTGGTCATGATTCAACTTAATAGCACCACCAACTGAACCTCCAGCATAAGTTTGACAAAAGGAGTATAAACCATCAAAGACAGGGCAATCTTCACCAACATTAAAGCGCTTGAGTTGTCTAAGCTGATCCTGCTGTGTTTCAGGAGTTATGCTTCGAAGGAATGAAACATAGTCATCAGCATGAAATCGGCAAAGATCTCTGTCTCTAGCAGGAAACGGCTTAAGGACCTGCATGTGCTGGAGCAATCCGTAGTGGGCAAGAAGAGCGTGTGTCATTCGAATACGATGTGGCTTCATAGGGTGACCTTGCCCGTAATAGTAATTTCCAACCTCCGGATCATAGAAATAGCAGACTTTTCTCTTCACCCCATCAGGAGCAGACGGCAGAGAATTTCCTCCAGTATCCATGCTCTGTAATCTACCTGCTTATCAATATTCGATACTAACAGAATTTCCTTGGAAAACAAGAGTGAGAACATGACTATAAACACTCCAAAAACACTATGAAGCCATAAAGAAACGAACCAGATATTTGTAATTAAAGCATAACAGGGATTCTGATAAAACCTATTATTAAAATTAAATATAAAAGAAAATACTGTGCTGTAAAGAAAAAGGCTAATGTCCTCCATAATAAAAGAATAAAACAACAGACAAGAGAACTCGATCTATCGGGTGGTTTCACTTCACTTTTATCCCAGTTCGCAAAACCTTATTTTGGCGAGAAAGGGGAGAGGGGGGGGGGGGAATCAACATCTGACGGGTGATAAGGAAATGGACGGTGAAGAATGAGAGAATTGGAACCAGTTAAGAACATAGATCAGTGCTTAAGGGAATGTATCAGAAAAGAAGAACCAAGAAATGTAACAACAAAACCACCAGCAGTCATTAGAATTATGCATTGCTATGCTACTGGATGGATGAGAAAGTGAACACAGCATAGTAATTGATAACGCGATTCGCTCACTAACATATAAGAGTGCAGCAAGATTTACCTTCAATTTCAGCCTTCTTTGTAGCTTTATTCGCCCCAGAAAACAAGACAACTAAAGAAAAGGAGAGCTACTCCCCCGAAGCCCCAAGGCTTCCGGCGATAACTTGAATCACCGTGTTTGACGATATTTTCGAACTCGAAGTTCTCAGGCTAACGCGGAATTATATTTATACAGGGCCAAATCTTTTTTTAACCTGGGGCCAACTTTATTTTTTGGGGTTTGGGTTGTCCATTTTTACACTTTCTCCTTTTTTTTTTAATTTTTTCTTACAAAATCTCATATCTATCTACTCTCCATCTTCTTTGTAGGCCTCCACCCGGAAACCCATGTATATTGATCTAAATACTTTCGACATTATTAAGAAAGAGTACGGGTGTGTTTGACTCAGTAGAAATAAACCCGTTTTTTAGCAATAAACCCAAATAAAAATGTGTTACATTTTTTCAGTATTTAGTTCAGCTTATTTTAATTGCATCACAGGTAGAATAAGCTACTTATTAAATAAGCTCATCACTACAGTTTTTCTATTAAATCATTTATTACGTAAATCGAGATAAAACTCCTCTCACATACTTATCTCGTATACCATAAATCACGATTTATAAACATTTATTGTCCAAAAATAAATCGTTCATCCAAACATAAATCACATTACAAAAACTGGCTTTTCTATTAAGCCATTTTTCTTACCGCTATCCCAAACACACACTACAATTCCTGTTGGCTCCAAAAAAGCATTGCTGATTGTGCTGTTATCGCTGTAAAGAAATTAAAATGGAAAGTAGGTAATGGTACTTTCATTCCTATTAATCATCAACTTTAGTGGCACATGCAGCATAATTTTGCAACAATAATAAATTTTCATTAAATTGCTAACTTTTTATTGCAATTCTCTTGCTCTTGGATTTCGATTAAATGGAATTCATCTTTAATTCACGCCTTGTACTCCCCAGTTCATGCTTACGCTATTCTTGAAACTCCACTTTCCATTTTAAATCAACCTATAGTTTGTTTTGGGATGGAAATGCCTTAGATTTCTATAAAGTCAAGGATGAAATGGCTCTTTTTACTCAATCTTTGACTCATCATGATGCTGGAATTGACTACTTCTGAACAAGGTATTAAAATCCGGATTGGGTATTGGATTAAGGGTCAGTGGGTCAGACCGGGGCCAAACCGGAGCTAAACCGGGACCAAACCGGTGAAAAATTGAAAATTTTAGACTTATAGTATGAAATTATAAAGGAAAAAAAAAAAAAAAAAGGTAACCCGGACCGGATCGGTTTACCGGCCGGTTCGCCGGTTTCCGGGCCAGACTGCCCGGTCCGGTCCGGGTTTCATTACACTGCTTCTGGATACTCCTTTAGAAAATCTCGCTTCCATTCAAGCATCTTCTTTTTATTTGAAAAATTTTAAATAATGCCTTGCCTTCTTGTGATATTCTGAGAAAATATCACTTAAATTCTCCTGGTCTTATCCTATTTAGATGTGATGTTGAGTAATCTTTAGAACACTAGTTCATCTCATGTCTTTTTTCTTGGTCTCTTGGGTTTGGATACTTTCTTATCAGAATCCCTCAGATGAGCTTCTCAGAATTTAAAGTGTGGTTAAAAAAAAAAAACAAGTGTCCTTCTTCATCAAGATGGTCTTCATTGTCTTATGTGTGGGATCATATCTCTGGAGGAGGCACGATAATATTTTCCATACTGGGAAACATGATTCTCTCAGTGCCATTTATTCAAGAAATTTGAAATATCCAATCATTCTTGGCCTTAACTTTTGGAGATTTATCAAATGTTTACAGTGGGCATTGTTCCAATCTTAGCTCTGTTTCCTTCATTTCTCTTAATATTGGGGCCTGGGATATTTTCTTTTATAGGTATAAGAAGTTGCACATTCATTTTTTTAAGGGTTAAGGTGCAAATTTATCAACGAAGTTTTGTCTGAGGAGCGTCTGGTACAAATATCTTTTAAAAGGGGCGAAAATACCAATGAACAATTAAAAAGGGGCATCCACCACAAAAATCGTTAATCCGTACCAACGGCGTTAAATTATAAGAGAAGAAAACCCTTAACGACGTTAGTACGGATTTAACGGTTTTTGTGGTGGATGCCCCTTCTAATTGTTCATTGATATTTTTGCCTCTTCTTAATTATTCATTGGTATTTTCGCACCTTCTAAAAGATATTTGTGCCAGACATTTATCGGACAAAATTTCATTGATAAATTTACACTTAAACCCTTTTTTTAAGGAATCATTTGTAATCAAGGCACTTCTACAAAGAAATTCTTGGGGAAGAATCAATCTGCACCATGACTTCCATTTCTCGCCAAGTGTCTACGTGCCTCACTTTTCTAAATTCATAACTCTGATCTAGTAGATGCTAGATTCAAGCTAATTCTCACAATCAACTCTGTCCAGAAAATCTTTCATCTGTATTTCTGCTGACCATTTTATGTGTATATCATAACTTGACAGAAAATTTTATCATTTCTTCAGGACTTTTCTGATGTGTCTGTTAAAGTTGTGTCATTTTCCTCTTTTCTTAAGTTCTTTAATAATTCGGTTTGCCCGTTAACTTATTTACTATACTACTATGTAACCTTTTGTTATATTAATATCATTTTGTCTTATTCCCAGAAAAAAAACAAACTTATAGAGTATGTATAAAAATAAAGACTAATTTAGATTTAGCATTTTATAAAATTATTATTGTAATAGAGAGTAATATGCACCATAAATAATATTGAAGTGCCGGATGCCACTAAGAAAACATAATATCAGAGTGCTGGATGCTACTTTGTTTTAATTATAATTATAACTAATTCCTCACACTTTAAATATTTGTTAGTTTTGTCTTAATTGTTACACATTACTAAACTCTTGCCAAAATCATTAATGTATTTTTATAATTTATATAAAGTCCTATATTAAACTAGGTTAACTCATCTTTAATATTGTCGTTTTTTATTATATTGCGAACATTGAACAATGTTTTAAGTATTATATCGAAATCAACTCAGTGACCACACACTCTAATAAAAAAACTTGATCAAATGTTTAAAATGACTTTTGCAGTCGAATTGTTTTGAAATAGCCAAGAACCGGATTGGGTTTTGAAAACCGGATTTATTTTTGTTTCAAAATTCCTTATTACATGAATTTAGAATTTATTTACTTTTATGTTTTGGAGTTGTTGCTTTTATGCACGTTTTTAGTTATTAGCTCAGGGTAAAATACAATTATTTTTTTTTATGTTGTTTAATAATCTGATATTTTGTCTTTTATACATATATTATTAGGTTAAATTATATAAAACCCCCATGAACTTTGGGTTAGTTACATATAACTCCCAGACATTTCAAAGTTTAAATTTAACTCCCTGACCTTTCATTTTTTTCACTATTAACCCCATACCATTAAATGACTGTTATCTTTTTAACGGAAGATGTCACGTCATATTATGAAATGACACGTGGTATCTTATGTAAATTACTAATTTCATCAAATCACCTAAACTTTAAACAGTTGCAAATAATCCCTCTAAACTTTGATCAGTTATAAATAATTCCTTTGACATTTCAAAATTTAAATTTGGCTCCTTTAAAATTTTGATTTGTAATATTAAAACTCAAGTTGTTACTTTTATCATTTTAATTTATTTATTTAGTATTTTTACTATCATTTATCAATTAAAATAGTTTTCTAGTATGGCAAAAACAGAAAAATTAGAAGAATAATATTTAAAAAATATAAAAATAAAAATGACATCATTTGTATAACATTAACTTATTTTCTTGGGATAATTAAGCATCGATAATATTAAAATATCAACATTTGTGTTAAATATATTATTAGGATGATTGAGTATTGATAGTTTAAATATTATGTTTGTGCCAGAGGATAGTTTGTACCTGCATAATTTTTTTTATTAATAATGCATGTTTTTTCATGAATGAAAGGTTGGATGTGTATTTTTATATTTTTCTAAATATTTTTCTTCTTGTTTTTTCCATATAGAAAAAAAACTAATAGTATTTTAATTGATAAATGATAGAAAAAATCTTAATAAATTTATGAAAATGATAAAAAAGTAACTACATGTGGTTTAATATTATAAATCAAAATTTTAGGAGAGCCAAATATAAATTTTGAAATGTCAAAAGATTATTTGTAACTAGTCAAAGTTCCGTGGGGGGTTCCTTTTTAATTGTTCAAAATTCAGAGGGTTCTCTGTAACTATTTAAAGTTCAAAGAGATTTTATAAAATTAGTAATTTACACAAGATGTCACATGCCATCTCATAATTTGACGTGGCATTTTCTGTTAGAAAGATAACGGTCAGTTAACGAAAAAGAGTTAATAGTTTAAAAATGAAAAGTTAGGGGGGTTAAATTTAAACTTTGAAATGTCAAAGAGGTTGTATGCAACTGACCCAAAATTTAAGGGGGTTTTGTATAATTTAGCCATATTAGTATATGTAATACTACTTTTTAATTTAACTATGGCATTATCGGTTCCATTACCAAATGAATCAATTAACCATTAAACATGTAACCCGATACTATTTTGAATTCAAATGTCCGGTCTAAGTTTTAAAACATTGATTGTAAATATTAATATAGGAAAATTAGAATGAAGGACATGTAGGAAAAGATATTTATTGAAAAAGACCACACAAAATGTAATTACTTAGAATGACCAAACATTATAATATAAATTTAAAATTACAAAATTGTCCCTAATCAAACCTCCTACATTATCTCTTGTATTTATAATTTAAAAAATAACTAAAATTAAAAGTAAAACCGCCATCATTCACATGTAATATGATCATAGCTTTTTCTTAAATTTTATTTTTATTAATTAAAATTTTTGTTGATTTTAATAAATTATAATTGTGACAAAATTGAAGAATGTGTAATTTTTTTCCCCATAGATATCTATGCAAGTTGTGAAAATGAAAATTGAAAGGACTTTTATTTAATTTAGTGAAATATAGAATTTTGTATTCGTTTTAAAAATAAAAAGTGGGAGAGAATATAGGATGGTATGCAGAAAATTTCTTTAGGGGTATTTTAGTTTTTATTCATTTAAAATAGGGTTCAGGTGCAAAAATACGCATAAACTTTTCTCAAAAGTGCATCCAACACCATAAACTTTTTTTAGGTGCAAAAATACCCATGGACTTCTCAAAATGGGACAAAAATGTCAAACCGTTAATTGGTACAAATGTCCATTTTGTGGGACCCACAATATTATTTTTTGAGGGGCTAAAATATACCTTTAGTCCTTTATGTTTACTCCAAGGTTCAATTTGATCCTTTAAGTTTATAAAGTGTACTTTTAGTCCCTCAATCCTAACACCGTTAGTTTCATCTAACGAAAAATACTGACTATGCAATTAAATAAAATATGTTTAAATTCTAAAAATGTAAAAAGAAATTATTATATATTTCAGCGAACTAATTAAAAAATATTAATTTCAACTCTCTTGGCGCTTCAATTTCTCTCCAGATAATTGAACAAAAGCTAGAGGAAGAAGTATCTTCCTGTTGGTGGCACCATCTTCAACCAGTTTCTCAACTTCAATAGGCTCCACCACTACATGATTGATCTCGCAAGCAAGTACAAGACCTATAGATTGCTCACACCTTTCCGGAACGAGATGTATTCCTCTGATCCAATCAATGTTATATACATTCTCAAAACCAATTTTGAGAATTTCAGAAAGGTTATTGTAACAAGGAATTCGCTTAAGGTTTTGCTTCTGGAATTATTAAATAGATGCAGATTCGTGTCTCTGATGCTAAAAGATTGAGCGGTTTGAATCATTAACTAGTTTCAGGATCTTAATCCAATTCCACGTGGCGAGAAAAATAACGGCTTAGAGTGGAAGGAGTGCTGATGATTGTCAGGAGAAGAGTAAGAAAATCGAAGAAACATTGGAGTGGAGAAGTCATTAATGGAGGAGGGTGAGCAGTGTGTATTGAAGGGAAGAAGATGGGGTAATTGTTCTGGTTATTATATTATTAATATTTTTTAATTAGTTCGCTGAAACATATAATAATTTCTTTTTACATTTTTAGAATTTAAACATATTTTATTTAATTGCATAGTCAGTATTTTCCGTTAGATGAAACTAACGGTGTTAGGATTGAGGGACTAAAAGTACACTTTATAAACTTAAAGGATCAAATCGAACCTTGGAGTAAACATAAAGGACTAAAGGTATACTTTAGCCTTTTTTGAGGTGCAAAAATACCCATGAACTTTTCTAAAAAGTGCACTCAACACCATAAACTTTTGAAAAGTTTATGGGCATTTTTGTATCCAGAAAAAATTTTATGATGTTGGATACACTTTTTAGAAAAGTTCATGGGTATTTTTGCACTTCAAAAAATAATATTGTAGGTCCCACAAAATAGACGTTTGTACCAATTAACGGTTTGACATTTTTGCCCCATTTTGAGAAGTTCATGGGTATTTTTGCACCTAAAAAAAGTTTATGGTATTGAATGCACTTTTAAGAAGAGTTTATGAGTATTTTTACACCTTAACCCTTCAAAATAATTATAATTTTTATGATTATTCTCAATAAATATCTTTTCCTCTAAATCCTTCGTTCTAATTAAAATGAAGCTTATTCATCCCAAGTAAGGAATCAAACAAGGTGATCCATTAGCTTTCACACATCTATTCTTCTTCTTCTTCTTCATTTTTCTGGGCATAGATATCCTTCTTTTAAAAATAATTCTACTGGGACACCTCTCTAAATGTTGGTACAGCAATTTAAATGGTGCGCACCTTGATTTTGGGCTATGGACAAGTAACTTGCCTGTTCCATCATAGCCCAATGTACTCGTTTTATTTTTAATGACCAGTGATTAAACATACTTTATATTAATCAAATAATTATTCATAATTTTAAAAAAGTTGGTTAAATATTATCAATTCAAAATATATCATATAGCAATATTTATTTTAAAAATAGTCTCAACATAAAATTAGTGTTATCCTAAACATTTGTTAGTTAGCTGTTAATTCCACATCAAGTTCTATGGTTTTATGATATAATATATTTACATAATTGAACCACCACCACCCGTCATTGAAGAAGTCAAAACTATTGCTCGAGGACTAAATTTATGCTGGAACAAAGGGCTGGACAGTATTAGAGTCTCAACCGAATGTGCTCAATATATATAATGCAACGATCTCCTTGCCAGAGATGCTCTGGAAAGTCATCCTTGAAGCAAGAGAAATTCTAACTAGGAACAGGTATGTTCTTGTTTTTGACAAAAATGAACCAAATACTCATTTGATTGATTCAGTTCACACAAGGTATGTTTGTTTTTGTACCTTTGAGGCAGTGGATGATGAGAGGAGATCATCTTTTTGTTTTCTCTGATTTGTACATAGACTTTTTTTCAGTGAATATATGGACACAGTTTTCATTAAAAAAATTGACGAGGGAACACATAAGGAAGGAGTGTGTGTTTGTGTGTGTGAGAGAGAGAGAGAGACATAGAGAGAGAGAGAGAGTAAATGCCTGTTTTCCCAAGAAATCCAAGTGCGGATCGATCTAACGGTTAATAATTTACACAGGTGACAGCAGGCTGGGGAGAGCATCCATATTGAAGAGCAGATTCTGCATCTTTCTGTTGATGATTATATCCTTCCACTGTGGAATATTACGAGAGGGATTCTTTAGTGGCCAAAGCACTGCATTTAACAAAAATAATTTAGTGGCATAAAAGACAAACACAGAACACGAAAGAGAATAACAATTCTCAGCTTTAAGATTCTCCACATATTTTACAATATTTACAATTCCATTTGAGGACCAAAAAAATTATGGTAGAAAAGGAGTAATAGGAGCAAAACACTCCAAGTGAGATTAATCAGGCAAACATTCTCAGCCCAAAAAAAAATCTGGCAAACATTTCAAAAATTTAAAACACAAACAATTACAAAAATATTCTTGAGTCAATGACAATGAAAGCGTTCAACTTTATGGCTCTATTGACATGGCATATCTCGGCCTAGCTGACATAATAGTCTGTTAAACGATCATATAATAAAAATTTAACAGAGCAGTATTAAATTTCAGTCTAAGATGGTTTTAAGTCTCTACTTTGTTTAAATTTCTAGCACTTAGCGTAAAAAAGTGTATCAAGGTTAAAATCATTTTAAACTTTCTTACAGTAGCTCAAGGTTTTAATTCATTTGGTTTCTTTCACATTGACTAGTGATTTATAACAACCAGAGTATGATGACCGAATAAGAACCTGCAAGTCAAACTGATACTGTCACTGTCTAATATGCCAACAGGATATGCCCTTTCATCGAGCTTTTCAACGACTGGAACTTGATTGACTCCATGTTTCTTCATAGCCATTTGAGCAGAAAGAAGATCCATATCAGGAGTAGCAGTCCATGGAACACTACATATTCCACCTCCTAAAAGGCATAGTTCTGAAACTACAAGCTCCTGCAGAAGAACCAGATTGTTGAGTGTGTGACTATGTGAGGTCATGACCAGCTGGGATGGGCTGAGCATTTGTTAAGTCATATCTATTGATTAGATCAAAGACTATTCCAAGCTCAACTACAGAAGTATTCTTTGTAAGTTGTAACTAAGTTCAGAAGGATTTAAGATCGAAATACGTGTGTATGTATTTTACCTTCTCATAACATTTGGTTGAAACAAAACTGCCAAATATTTACCAGTGAAATATAATTACTTAAGCAAACATGTTAATTATATTCCAGTCATAATACTACAAGGAAAATTGCAAACTTGGATTTGTTTTTACCAGGTTAGATGTAAAGACTAAAGAGTGTAAGGGAAGGACAAGACTGAAATATTAGTTATGGAGTAGTCAGCAGAAACTAAAGTTTGTTCGAATTATGTTATATTTATAACTCGAAGACTACACTTTGTACTCTATAACTACTTTGTCAATCATGCTGTAGTGAATTTTTATAATTTCACCTCATTCTACTTCTATTTTGAATAATTCCTCTCTGGATACTTTTGGACCATATATCATGAAGAACCTAGAAATATAGCAGAACTTAGCTTTTCTTTTTATTGATTTTGTAAAATCAGAATGCAGAAGAGAATAAAATTGATAAATCATAGATTTATATACATGCAATTAAGATTAGAGTAATTCTGATACCTTGGGTTTTTTGCTTCTAGTTTTTGCAAATTTGCTGTTCTCTCCAATGTCTCTAAGTGTTAAAAAGCCAATTAAAGTGTGATCAGTACCAACAATCACCGCACAGGACTGTTTCTCAGCAAGCATGAGATTTACTACTTCTGTAAGCCTTGTACCCTTTGAGGCTGTCACATATCTCGTCTTCATGGCTTGTGAGACTAATGTCTTTCTTCTTAAATATGTGGTTGCAACAATATCATCCTCTACACAAAGCAGACTTTCACCTTGACACAAGTTACTTGTGTCAGGCACACTTTCAGCAACGGAACAATCAGTAGGTGATTCAATTGTACTACTGGGAGAATTTTCTGGACGAATAATAGAACCTAAGTTTATAAGTTCGTGATCCACTGTACCACGGTCATTCGCTCTCTTTGTCTCTACAGATGATTCAATTGAACAATCAGTAGATGGATCCATTGAACTACTGGGAGAATTTTCAGGACGAATAATAGAATCTGAGTTTATAAGTTTGCGCTCCACTGCACCACGGTCATTCCCTTTCTTTGTCTCTACTGATGAAATCCATGAAGCCAAGCCTACAGCTCCAAGAAGTGGTAGGACAATCCGATAGTCTTGGGTCAGTTCAAACAGCAGCAAGACAGAAGTAAGAGGCACCCGGCATACTCCTGAGAGAGTTGCTGCCATTCCAACCTGCAAAAGAAGCTTTAATCTTTCCAAAAAAAAAACTTAAATTGGAAATTCCCAGCCATCATTCTCTTGACCACAAGAATGAGATGTACAAGAGATTAAAATACAATTAAATCTTCAACTTCAAAATCTGTTTGGCGTGCTTCTTCATGCATTGAACAACCATAAGCTCATATAAAGGCAATGCAAGGACCAATATATTTTCTATTATGTTACATTGGATTAGCATATAAGAGTCGTTGTTAAGAGATGGTTCTGAAAACTATTGTAACTACGAGAGTACCCTGAGAAGTAGCATAAATAAAGGTAGCTAGCTCAGGTTGTCCGGAGATCCAATTGTTCCTAAAATTTATTATTTAGTTGCCCCCCCTTCTTTGGATACTTTTATAATCAGAAAATTATTGGGTCTTTTGGTAATTTTATCATTTTCCATTAAAAAGAAGGTAGAGCCCATTAAAGTTTAGTGTTTCTCTCTCCATGGTAGGAATGCCAAAGCCAACAATTTTTTCTTATCACCCATTGTGGCTTCTCACCCAAAAGTGCATCTCACCAATCGTGAATCTAGACATCCCTATTTGGGAGGGACACACATTTTCCCCTCTGGATGTATGTTTGGGATGGCGAAACGCAATCCCAAACATAGCCAAAGTCATATTGGAAAGATTGAGTTTACCTTCACTCTCAGACAGAGAAGAAATACTACAATCAATTATGCTAGAAATCAAACATCTGAGCGAGGGAGAATGCCACAGAATGTTACCAGGCCATAAGCTTGAGGTGATGCCACTTCCAAAACAGACAGATGAATTATAGGATTGACCTCAGCAACAATATAACCAATGAATTTCCCATACGCCATCCCGGTAGCTCCACCAATAAAGAGAGATGGGGCATAATAACCTCCCACTAATCCAGAAGCCCGACACAGAGAAGTTGCAACAATCTTAATGGCTACTAGCTGAAGAAGTAGGTCAATGGAAAGACTCTTGGCAAATGGCCGAGATTCTAACAAAATGTCAACATTCTCAAAGCCCCAGTAAAGGATTTCAGGATATGCCAATGCTATTAGCCCAACAGATAAACCACCCAATACAGGAAATAAAGCTCTTGGTATGCCAGTGGCGTTGTGAAGATAGTCAACAGTTGTTATCATATATGAAGTGCACCAAGATAGGGCCAGCGAAACCAAGCCACAAAAGATACCCAGCAATAGATACAATGGTAGCTCTGAAAAAAGTGAAATAACTCTCACTCTCATGGCATATGCCAAATTGATATTAAAAAAAAAATAGGCCTCTATAAACAGCAAGCAATAGTTCCAAAGGAACCAATTGTCACCCTTTTAAATATTAAAACTGTCATCTTAACAAATTAAAGGGAGAATTACAAGTAGATCCCAAATAAAAAAATTAATTATTTCCTCGGTCCCATTTACTGGTGAAACTTCAATAATTACATGTCAAAGAAAGATAACTTGTAATTCAAAACTAAATTAAATATAAAAGATATACTAGATAATTTAGAATTTTAGATATACTAATTTTATAAAACAAAGAATCTTAGTCATCTTTATGTTAGGATAATAATAAAATAACCCAATTTATGTTTCCCCCATCACATTGACAAAACACCTTATGCATGGAACAAAATATCAGCTTCAGATTAAAAGATTAAAAATGTAGCTCGCTCACCACCAATTGAACGAAAGTCATAATCTGGAACTTTGAAAGCAGGTTCAGAACCAAGACCAACCTGAGAAACAACTGAAGCTATGACAGCACTAAGTATTACCATAGATGTAGTATTTGTAAGTGGCATAGATGCATCTACAGGTGAGGGCCATAAGACAGACTCTACAGCGAAAAAACAACCAGCAACAGCAGCATTGAAACCTGAAAACAAATGCACATAAAATTATAGAATAATTCCGTGTACTAGTAGAGCAATAAATTGCACATGCTTCATAAATATTAGCAGCATATTACGCATTACAAATTTACAAAAATGTGACTAATTATTGAAAATAAAACATTGGCCTAGGCCAGATCCGGATATTTCTAAGTCTGGCGTAATCCCAGAACCTGAAAAGGAAATTGGCTAAAAAGGATCTTAAGAGAACTTCAAGTTAAATACCTAGGTCCTATAAGTGTGCATTGGGACAACATGGCACTATATGTATTGCAAAAAATCTAGTCCGGCATGATAACACTAAGACCACAGAAATTGACCAACACTTCATCAAGGAAAACATGGACATAATTATTGGGATTTAAGTTGTATTATCAATAAAATATATTTTTTAGTGCTCTTTCGACTCTGATTTTATTTCACTAGTGATCATCAACCATCTAATTTGTAGGAAGCTACATGGATTGTATGTGCTTGTCACCATACAAGGGGAAGCGTTCAAATCTCATAATTTCATCATGTAGGTTCCCTTTTGTAATCCATCTTTATCACATGTGCTTTGCCCTAAAGTCAATGGTTTATATCCTATATTGTTTCCTTGTTTCATGCAATTGTAATTAGGCTTTTATTCATGTCTTGTCTGATCATGTACCAGGGCCTCTCACACATGATCCATTCTAGTGCAAAATACGGCCACCTAACATCTTGAAGGAACACAAGTTTAAATCACTCCCTAGATGCTCAGACAAGTAAAGGGATTGTCAATGACATACCAGGAAGTACCACCATTCACAAACTGAACAGATATAACTACCTCTAGCGAGTCAATCTGTCATGATGTTCATCTAGCACAAGGGAAAGGAAGACTACCTAAGTAGAGAAGCTACCAAACCTGAAGAAAATGGCTTGACATATCTAGTTTGCAAAGCTCAGAACAATCAATTGATGTTCTAGCTTATCAACTCAATTACTACTAAATTTGGTAAGAAGATTGAAAATGCTAGATCCAACATTCTCTTTGCTTTAACAAGCATTTATGTTCCTTCTGCATTAACAAGCTTTAAGTTTAAATAAATCATCATTGATTCTTCATCACAAGCCCTATTCTTCCTGATAAACATTTAAACTGGCCAACTGACAGGAAACGGTGCTAACAACTAAAAAGAGTTTAGACATATGACTTTCCTCCTTTTTTCGTTGTCACAAATCATTCAGTATCCAATACAACCAATTAGTCTAGATTCAAGTTGCATTGATCCCCAAGCGGGAGAGACACTTCCCAGCATGATATTTTTTTCTACCTACAAGGTTCAGAATCAAAACCTTACTTGAGGACTGTTGCTATAGTCCAGAGTCTTTTATTGGTCTACTCTAGGGAGAGATGTGGGAGTCCTTCTTTGGAAAAGAACTAAGGATAGGAATTAAATAGCTTTTATGTTTACTTGCCATCTGTCCTATGTCCTAATGTTAATTATTTTCAGTTTCTGTACTAGAATCTCAGCGGTTACTTTCAGTTATTGTGTCAGACTATTTAAGCCATTTATGTACTTGTTTTATTTGAGGAATAAAGTATTACCCAGTATACTTGTAATTCTCCCTCTCTAGAATTTCAGTTTCTGGTTCTAGCGTTTCTTCCTTCTTCTCTCCCTTTTTCCTTTCTTCTCTATACTTAAGTCCTAAATTTTTCATAACCTATCAACTTTTCAGCTCCTTACCTCTCAACCCAACCACAGTAATATAAAACTTTTCATGTTATCATTTATTGGGCAAATTATTCTATTATCTTACCAGAAGAAATTCCAGCAGCAGCTCCAGCGGCCAAAAGAGATAACATTCTGCTAGAACTCTTGTCAAAGAAAAAACCAACACCTTTGGCAGTGGAAGTACCAATATCAACACTGGGACCCTCAGGACCCAAGGAATTCCCCGTGCCTAAAGTGATACAAGCTTGCATAGCCTTTATAATAGGTTGGGAAGCAGACTTGAGATAAGCAGATGTGCGACGCAATGGATCTTCCTCAGCAGAAACAATACGTTGAAGAAGTAGGCTCAACATGGCAACATTCAAGCCCCCAAAAGTGGGTACTAAGATTATCCTAGTCCAGTTTTCCTGAAGAGGCTCTTCTCTCAACCACGAGGCCCCTCGAAAGGGAATCCCGCCCCATAACAAATCACGAATTTCTTGGACCTACCAAATTTATAGCATAAATCATACATTATGACAAGCGAAAAGATAATAGATATATAAAAAAGAGGAGAATAGAAAGGGGATCTTGAGTTCAGAACTTCATCATCAACTCACACATACTCCTCTCAAGTCAGATTACAAGCTATCTAGGTGATTTAGTTAACTAAACATCACAACGAAACAGAACAACTATAACTACTCGAGTACATTCATAATATTCCTAACATTAGTTTAAAATTGCAGCTTACTAGATAATTGAAGAGCACAACAGCGACGCCGGTCAGAAGGCCAACCAAGCACGACGATATTATTCCTGAATTTCCGGCGAGCAGCCTCCATCCTGTTAATTCTGGCTGTGCTGGTGTTCCTTCATCAATGTCCTCCTCCTTAGTGAGGATTGAGTTGGAGTGCCCGGAATCGTTATTATCGGGCAATGCAGACAGAGGCCTGATACTTGTTCGGAATTTCGTAAAGCAGCCATTTCCACTTAGTCTTTTGTCTGTATAACCAGGGAGGGTCGATGGCCGCGAAAACGTTTTTACCGACCGCTCATAATTTACACATAAAGATGCAAGGAACCGATGGTGCAGGCAACTTCCCGCTACACAACCCAAACCTCCCATTGTTCATCTTATCTGCTTCTTCCAACCCGTCTATTTCCAACTCCTTTTTTTATAGTTTACTGTGACATTTTTTTTCTTCGGTTTTTTTTTTTTTTTTTTTTTTTTTTGGGGGGTAGGCGTTGCCGCGCTGGGGCGCCAATACTGCCCCCAACGGTATTTTTGTTACTGGCTTCTTGGTCTAGATAAAGTAGGGAATACGGGCGATTCGGTCCTATAGGGCCGATCTTTTATTGATTTGGGTTTAACCGGCTGGCCGTTTTTTAAAAAGTATCATATTTTTTAAGCTCGCGGTTTAATAGAGCTGTCCCTTCACGAGCTCTGACCTAAACAGGCTTAAATTCATTTTAATTAAAAAAAAAATCTTTTTCAAGTCTTACAATTTATTTTTTATTTTGCTTTAAATTGAGATGCATTATTTTTAAAACTCACAAATTTTTAGTTAAAATAATCATCTAATGTCCAAATGAGTCCTTTTTTTTAGTTTAAATGAATAAACCATTGTAGAAAATAAAATAAAGCAAATCAATTAATAAGTGTTTGCCTGTTATTAATACTCTATTAGGTACTTAGGTGTCTCTCATATTGATAATTTGATATAATGATATTATATTTATTAATTTATTTTTTTTAAAAATTAAACGGGCCTAAAAGGGACGGACCTACAGGGCTGCAGGGCTAGGCCTACAGGGCCGGCCCTTTTAGGCCCGCTTTCCTTTTTAACCTCTAAATCATAAGCTCGGCCATTGAAGGGCTCGGGCCTAAACGGTCCGGCCCGAATTCCCAGCTCTAGATCTAGATATAGACATGCATACATATGCATATGTGTGTGTGTATTTTTTACCAAGGGTTCCTATGAAAGGTTTAGAGCTTTTTGCAGGTAAGCTTTCAACTTGTATTCTTCTTCTTATAAGTTACAAGGATGAGGTCGCTTAGTCCTCAACCAACGATTTAGTGATTTACTCGTTTATTTTACTCTCATTTTCCCCTCTTTTATCATCTACCTCACTTGACATTCTAACTACCTCTTTTATCATTTACCTCACTTGACATTCTAACTATTGAAATTTAATGCTACAAATGATAAAGAAGTTCTTCGGCATACAAATTTTTTTATCTGTCCTGCACTCTCTTGGATTCTTAATTCAAGCTTAATATTGAATCAGAAGTGCTTACATATCATCCGTGTTTAGGAGTTGTTCATAGCAAGAGACATCCTTCAGAATATCTCAAGATAGACTATAGAACAAGATATCAGACTCATGGCTAATTACTTTGACGCGGTTGATTTGCACATTGGCTCCATGTTCTTTTATAATATTTGTTTTCATTCCTTCTTTTTTTAATTTCAGTACTGCAACTGCAAGACTATAATTGATTTTTAAAATATGGTCTTTTTTATGACCAATGTATATTTTTTTTTATTTAAAAAATTAAAATTTAATATTTAATTAAAAACTTTAATATATTTAAGCGGAATGTTGGAGCGTTCAAACGGTTTATTAGAAAAGCAGTGTGACTTTATTTTTTTTAATTTAAAGACCTGATAGCATGTATTTTGATCTGATATTTTGATTTGTTAATAAATTGTTATCCAGACTTTCGTAAAAGAAAATTCGATAATTAGAAGATAGATTTCAAATTTCAAGTTATTTAGATAATTTAAGCAGATAATTTAATTTTTTTATTGCAATAATTTAATCTTTTTAATTAGTGTTATTGATAACTGGTTGAGATAAATTTCAAGATCTACTTAGATACTGGTACTTGTTTCAGTTATCAAATTTTTATTTAGTCAATTAATTTTGTGAGGATAGATGGGATCACAAGATATCAACAGTCTCTCTTCTTGAGTGTATGAGGTGCCACTGTGGTGGCGAGTGAGTACGGATTCCACCCACTGTGGTATTCTAGTTTCGGTCTCCGACCCTAAATCAGGCTAGGGATCTGTGAGGAGTGTGAATGAATTGGTAGTTTGGAGGTAGGAGGTAAGGTGGTATGGCGCCTGACGAGGGCCACTCGGGTAGTCAGAGTCCAAGACTGGAGCTAAAATATAATTAAAGAGTGGAGTAATATGGAGGAGAGTAATATGCTAATTGGAAAGATAATCTCAGAGAAAAGCTTGAATAAATGATCAACAGTGGCAACAACACGTAAAGGATGGAATCTCTCTGAAGGAACATAAATTATAGAGATGAGCAATGACTTGGTAGTCTTCACGTTCTTTGATGTGAAGGATAAATATCGATTGCTGGTCGATTCAGGGGATGCTTATGAGTGGGTATATAGGAATGGTCGAAATTCATGGGCATGAGCGAAGTATGCTTTAATAAGACACCCTTATGGGTTCAGTTCCACAACCTACCTCTGGGAATCTTGGAGGTGGAAGATAATACTAGGAGTATGGGGAAGACTGGAGACGTGCTAACTCATAGAAATTAAGAATATTATATTCTAACACATTTTCTTCTCTTTTCATATATTTTTGGGTTCAAATTGTGCATTTAAAGAGCTTATAGAAGAAAATGTGATAGGACATAAGCAAAATCAGACTTTGGTCAAACCATGAGTTAAATGCAATTAGTTATGATTATTTGTGAAAGTTAAAGAGCTCATGAAGTCCTCCTCCTTATAGGTGGAAGACGACAAGTTATAAAAGCCCTCAAATATCATGGGAAGTTGTGAAGGGAAGAAAATAATGTAAGAGGAAGATGAAAAATGACACTATAGAAGAGAAGCCTACATTTGCCATGGAAGTGTTGTAGCCAAGCCATTGCAAAGCTACCTCAGAAGATTACCTTTCTATCTATCCTTTGGCAGTGGATCTGTTATAGCCAAAGTCACAGTGAAACCACATGAAAAAGCACTACTTTTTTCTGTTTCTATTTGACAATTCGATGTGGCATTCATGATAGCGAACCAACAATGAATGCACGAAACTAATACTGTGCGTTTTGAAAACTGAAGTAGAAAAACCAGTATAAAAGCAAGGCATAGGCAAATCACCCATTCTGGACTTCTCGGATGTTTTGGCTGTTAGGGCTTTGCATTTGGAAGAGCTTGAATCTTGCGATTGGATTGAGAATGGATTTTAAACTTCAATTCTTAGGTTTTTTCTTATTCTTCTTCCTTTTCTTTACTAATTTATTGAATGGTTGTAATTATACTGCATGGTTGTATCTATTTTATGAACATGTGTAGCTAGAGCTTTGATTTTAGGATTGCTTTTACCCATTGTATGGATTAGAACTATTAGATTATCTTGTTCTTGCTTTTTTTTTTGGGCCAAAATCTTGTTCTTGCTAGTTATTGAGCATATATGTTGATTTTTCTCTATGCTTATGCTATCTTGTGTTTGATCACCACATGATTAGATTAATTCAATTGAATGATGCTTGATAGAGCTATTTTAGTTGTAGAACTTGGGAGAAATCATGTTAGACTTGAAGTTTAATGATTAAATAGATGGTTTGTTGTTAGAATAGAGTTATATCTAACAACCTAATATAGTCTATTGAAGAATTATTTTGGAAAGATAATTTTCATTAATTATAAATAAGAGATTGAATACTTTCATTAATTATAAATAAGAGATTGAATACTTTTAATGAAGATTAAAAATCAATCTTGACTTAAGAGAGCTTGGTTGATGCTTTAGCATCTTTGACTAGCATATAGACTCACTTAACTAGCATAAGTGATTTAATTGCATAGTTCCTTGAAATTCAATGGAGAAGAAGTAATCCTAAGCTTTTAAGTCCTGAAGTAAAATCAGTTTTCCAATTGTGTATTGTTTTCATAAAAATCCTTATTTAACTTGCCCAATTTCAAATGATTGCATTTAACCTAGTTAAGAACATAGTTATAATAATTAACTCACTTTGTCATAGTCATTGTGGATCGACACTCGTTTTCTCACTATACTATTACTTGCGACCCATGCACTTGCAGTAAGCTAAACGGCGAACAAGATGTCATATGGTATGAAAGAGCAAAGGTAAATGGAAAATTCTAGAGAAGTTTTGGTAGAGCTAGAGTTCTAATTGATATGAATAAACTCTGGTCTTTAGTTTCTGGGTTCAGAGGCCAGACAAGTCGGAAGTATGGGTTGATGTAAAATAAGAACGATTCCAATCTTTTTGTTACCAATATGGTAGGATAAGACATGACAGTAGAGTGTGCAAGAAGGAGGTATTGTTAGATGATCATGCAGGACATGTGTTTGGACCATGGCTGGAAATAGGTGTCGAACAAGACATTGACGATATTATAGTGAAGGGTTTGACAGCTTAGTTGGAGGAGGATTGTAGGATGATAACGGTGGCGGGTAAGGCTGTGAAGCTTAGGCGAGTGGGAAAGCTTCTGACACAAGCTGTTATGATGCAAGAAATCATGTGCAAGGGAGCATGTCGCAGGTGAAGAAGTGATTGGAATTACAAGATGAGGTGGTGTCTCTAATATCAAAGTAGGGACCACGGAGGGATGAGGTGGAATTGCAGATTATGTCATTGAAACCCCAAGGAAAATGGGAAGAGAAATTTGTGGAAGATGGGCCTGTGGGAGTTGTGGATAATAAAAAAGCCCAACAATCAGATATCCAAGTCAGTCCTTCTCTAAAGGATAGGTTATTGATCCGGGCTCACCTTAGTAAAGGATGTATGAAAGAGGTTCCCATATCCCCAATGGACCGCATGTCATCAAGCCCAATGGAAAAATAAGATCTAAGAAAGGCACTAAGTATAGTGGCCTAACTTTCCCCTGTGTCTGAAGTAGTAAGGCGCCTAGACAATGTTAAGTTAAAAAGACAAGCGAGGGAAGTAGAGTCTCCAACCTAGAGCAAAAAACGTCGTCTCTTTACAAAGCCTGTCGAAGAAGAAAGCAAATTGAAGTCTGTGAAGAAGAGCCCTCGGAAGAAAGGTTTAAGAAAGATCAAAAGGGAATTGAGAGCTGGCTTGGCGCTTCAGGGAATCTTTATAATGTGCTGGTGGCAGAGGAGATTGATTTCCCAAATAGCTGGTTTGTGTTTAATGGGTTGCAAAACATGGAAGGTAAGGGGAATATATTTGAAGGTTGTGGTGGTTGTCCTACATCAACCACCCAAGAGCCATGAGCCTTATAGCGTGGAACTATCAAGGGATAGGGGTTCCATTGATAGTGCAAAACCTTAGGGAGGTGGTAAGAAATAAAAAAATGCTAGTTAATCTTCTTAATGGGGACCAAAAAAAAGATAGAATATCTAGAAAGAGTTTGTAGAAGGTGCAATTTTGATTAATTCTGGTATGTTCCTTTGGTTGGTAGAGCAGGGGGTTGGCGCTATAGTGGGTGGACTCAATTTCTGTAAATATAATTAGCAGTTCAAAGAATGTGTTTCATACAAGGATTAGCTCTTCTAACTGGTATTATCTTGAGCATATTTCCTTTATATATAGTCCTCTGAAAGAAGGCAACAAGTTAAAGGTTTGAGATCAAATTCAAGGAATTGCTCAATTGACAGGATAAGATGTGGCTGTGTGTGGGGGATTTTAATGATATGATGGCCTAGAATGAGAAGTTAGGAGGTAGCCCTTTACAATTCGTAGACTAGTTAATTTTCAGCTATTTGTGTTAGATTGTGAGTTATTAGAAATTGAGGCAGAGGGTTCCAAGTACACCCGGTGCATTCAGAGAGTTGGGGAGGAGCACATAAAGGAACGGCTTGATAGAGCTTGGGCAACGTTGAGTTCAAGGAAGCTTTTCCGAAGGCTCTAGTTTTTCACATTGAACCATTAGCTTCAGACCACCACTTTCTGCTCGTTGATCTTTGCTTCAAGGATTTACTTACTCCATGTCCTTTCAGGTTTGAGGTAATATAGGTCTCTCATTCAAAATTTAAAGACATCATCAAAGAGTGTTGGCATATAGAGGGTCCTGGGTTGTTAGGGGCATTAAGGCTTTTATTCACTGTTTGAACATATGACAAACAAAGTTGATTAAATAGAGTAGATTAAGATTATCGAATAACAAGAAAGTAATCAAAGATCTCAAGTGAAAAATTGAAGAGTTAAAGCAGGATGCAGTGTTTAAAGAACCGGACCGTCCGACCGGTCAATCTGTCAGCTGGCAACTCCTCTGGCTTGGTTCAGACATGAAACTCGCTCTGAAGGTCGAGTCGCATTAGTCCATCATTTGGCCGCTATTTAGCCGCCAACCGTCATAAATTCAGGAACTAGAGCGAGTATATGGAAGTCGTCCCATCAGAATCCTATCCAAACTTTCACCTCAAACTCGAAAGCTCTGACTTCACTTTTCCTCTAACTCTGTAAGTTCGTCTCTTTTTGTTTGCAACAGCAAGTCTGTTCAGCTTATTCATTTCCCTTAGGTACTATGGGGTGTCTAAGACGAAGGTTAAGAGGTGTGTATATATGAAAATAAGGAGGGAAGAAGAGAAATGGTGCTTGAAACGAAGAAAGAAAGAGAGAAGGAAAAGAAGAAAGAGAGCAAGAAAGGAAGGAGTGAATCAAGACAAGAAATTCAAAGATAGTTGTGGTATAGTGTAGTAGGAGTAGGCCTTGAGAAACTAAAAGAGAAGACTTGAAAATGACAATACAAACTATGCGGTTTTGTTGTTACTGACTAGTGGGTATAAGTTGGTCACTTTGGGTAATTCATTTTTTCTAATGGGTAAAGACAAGAAGCCACCATGTATAAAAAAAAGCCTAGCAGCCACCATACCTATATCTTTTTTTTTTGTGCCCACCATACCTACATTAGATAAAGGAGACCTTAAATTATAGGGATAATTCCATTGAAAGTTTAATATTTCATAATATTATATTGCTATTTTAATTATAAAATATATTGCTATTTTTAATTATAAAAATATATCTAAGTCATCAATAATCAATCCAATACACACACACACATATATATTATTTTTTATGAGGAATATATTAAGCATTTTTTAATGCTGCTTTATTATTATTCTTCATATGTTTTTTATATTTACGATATAATACTATTTCTAATTTTGTTATTATATTACCGATCCAACTAGACGTTCTAACTGGTCTAATCGTTTGAATCATGACCCATTGACCTTTTCGGCTTAATATCGGGTTCGGCTTTTAAACATTGGCAGGATGTATACACGCATGATGCTCTTATGGCTGAATAGGCACAAGTATGGAAAAGAGAAGTGTTATATTGGTGGCAATAGGCTCAGACGAATAGGTTGGAACATGGGGACATGAACACTAAATTTTTCCACCGCACTACTTTGATTCGAAGGTAAAGAAATATGGTGGTAAAGCTGAGGAATGAAAGAGGTGAATGGGTTGAACAAGTGGATGGGATTAAGAACCTGATATCGAATTTTTACTTCTCCATTCAAAAGTAATGTCGTTATACACAGAGACATACTACATTAAGCCTAAGATTACTAGGTAGCATAATGCTTCACTGATTAGACATGTTACAAAAGAGGAAGTAAAGGATGCTACCTTTCAGATGGGAGTGTTTAAAACCTAGGCCAGATGGATTTAATGGACATTTCTATCAATCTTCTTGGGCAGAGGTAAGCATTTTTGTCTTGAACATGGTTCGTAGTTTCTTTGACAATGATGATATGTTGGACCCATTGAATAATACTAATATGATTTTGATTCCTAAAGTTGACCACCTAAAAACTGTGTCTCAATAGCACCCCATTAGCCTTTGTAATTTTGAGTACAAAATTGTAGCAAAAATCCTTGCAAATAGGCTACAGCTAGTGTTAGATTATTGTATTTTGGAGCATCAAAGAGCCTTTGTCCCAAATAGACTTATCCAAGAGAATAGCATAGTTGTACATGAGGCTTTTCACTATCTTAAAAATAAGCAAAGTAGAGGTAAGTATGAAGTGGCTCTAAAAATGGATATGAACAATGCATATGATAGGCTAAAATGAAGCTTAATTGTAGGGGTGTTACCGAAGCTGAATTTTTGTGATAAGTGGATGTCCTGGATCATGAAATGTATTAGAATTGTCTCTTTTAATATTCGATTGTTTGGGAAAACCATAGTGAATATTGTTCCTGAACACGGGAACCTCAAGAGCATTAATCTGGCTAAGGGAAGCCCTACATTGACACACTATCTATTTGCAGATGATACGATCGTGTTTGTGAAAGCCAATGTTGATTATTGTTGTTTATTCATGAAGATTTTGCAGGACTATTGTGATCTGTTTGGACAGCATGTAAATTATGAGAAATCTAGCCTATTTTTCTCAGCTAATAACCCTATTGAAGTTCAAGACATTATAGTTTCATGCCTGAATATTAAAGAGGTTGAAGATCCATGGAAGTACTTAGGTCTCCCTATCCTTTGGGGTAGATCTAACAATGCAACTTGTAACAATCTCCTATAATTATCGTAATTAATCACTTGATTGACACAATATAGGCACAATTTATAAATGGACAGGGACATATGACCCTCAATGTAATCATTATCACCACAACCCATTATAAATAAAAATATATCTGTATCTGCATGTTTAAATCCGTTTCATAAACATAGATCTAGCCTCTAATAAATTAGTCTACACAATAAATAACATATCAAAGGCTCCACCCATAAATCCTAGTATGCAATGGAATTCAAAATATGCAACGTATACCAAAAAGGCCCTTAAGTTTAGCAATATACATTAAAGTATGCTCATATAGCTAAACGAGATATACGATTGATATCAAATCAAGTCTCGTACGCCTTTCTCTTGGTAGCACCGCCTGAACTCTCACCTAAAAAATAATAAATAACGACAAGCTGAGTCACATGGACCCCATAACCACAATTCCATTTTTACAAGTATGTAGGGAATGATTACAAGATAATTAAGCAGGCAAAATATACGTTCATATAATATAAAATCTAAATAGTCTTCCAAAAACATTAGTTCAAGAGAACTTCAATATGCATAGAACTCCCTCAACTCTCCTTATAACCAATGACAAAACCCATTAGCTATAACACATGATAGGATTAGTCTCTTTGACAAGAATGCACCAAGCTCTCCAATAATAAGGTGTAGCCCGATCAAAGGCTACAGAACTCATATCAGACCATAGGTTCCCTTTCCGTCGAATATGGAAAGATGTCACATCCCTTGAGCTGACCCTTAACTCAGCTAAAGGAAAGGGTGATACTAAGGGCCCTGAGAATGTAAAGGTCATCCGCTGTACACGTAGTGGTGGTTATACCATGTGGTATAAAAGAACTAACTTCCCACAATCACATCTCATCAAAATCTCGCACACTTCAACATCCCAAAGGTCCACATCAATCTATACTCATATTAAACATTCAATGCTATGCATAATCATCACAATCACAAGATAAACAATTAGAGCCCACTTAGTTAGAAATTTCTACTCACAAGCAAATATTTAACATATACATTTTTCATACATAAAATACCAATTCATATATATATCATTTGAAAATACGAATATAAACTTATAATTACCTCAACAAGCATACAAGGTAAATTGGCAAGTGGTTACCTCAAGTATAACACGAGAACTAGAGAGGATTCAAGTCTAACAAGCCAAATTCAAATGCCCTCTACAATAAATATATAATTACATCATAATAAAATCATCAATATCAACATCATAGACCAATTAAATCTCAGTTTTAGCTTATATAACATAACCTAATTATTAAACAACATTTGAAACATTCACATAATTTAAACCATATCAAACTCTAACTCTAATATCAAATCATAACTTATAATTTCATATAACTCAAAATATACAAAACTAAACCGATTAAATTTCAATAATCCTATAATAACCCAAACAAATTGTTTAATCCAAATTTAATCAGTCAAAAAGTTCCTAAAGTGTAATTTATTATCTATTTTAAAATATATTAATTATAAAATTATAAAACAATCAAATGATAAATCTAAACCAATTAAAATTAGCTATCAGTATTTTTCTACCTATATACAGTCATCTATTGTCAAAACTCAAAACTCTCCCAAAACTTTAACCCCAAAATTCTCACTAATCAGTACAATATTACTACCAATAGAAATATAAAAATATGTAGAGCAACTTTTATAAAGAAAGTTTGATAAGAAGAAATAATTTTAAGTACTAAAATATCTTAAAAGTTTGAAACCTTACCTTAAATAGTAAACTATCGGGACAGAGACACAAATCGCATTCTTAAACCAAATGAAATGAATTAAAGTGGTTGGGTGGGGTGGGTATTTATTAACCCACCCATGGCCTAAACTAAAGGGCCACGTGCCCTTTAGTTTTTTTAATATTATTTTTTATATTATTATTATTATTATTATTATTTTATTTTTATTTCACTTTTTTATCCAAACCTTTTTCCCCCAATAATTATCTGCTAAATCCATCTTTCAAATAATTATTTTCTAATTATAATTACATCCTACAAATAAAAATAAGGATATGTTACACAACTCTAGCATATTTTGTTGAGATTGGTTGGCACAATAGAAAATTAAAATTAAAAAATTTTCTAATCCCAATTGTGGATCTATCAACGGCATTTAAATTGAGTAGTAGAAAACGTACATTTATTATGTATGTTCAGTCTTTTTTTTTTTATCTCAAAGAGCTAACAACTCGAATCAGCTCCCTCTACTGGTATCCACACGAATAGGAATATAGCACGAACAGCGTGCTAGCGCCACCAACGTCCCTCTCTAAAGTTTTTTTTTCTCACAGCTCTCTATCTTGCTATTTTTTCATCACCCGTAGAAAACCCTAACTCACACCTTTTTGTTAAATAACTAGTTAGTGCTTTCTATTTTATGATGGATATTGAATTTTTAAAATTACTCTTAATTAATTTCAAAATCCATATCATATCAATTAACACTTAATTGTCTTTTGATAAGCAAATTAAATAAATATGGTTTAATTAAATCTGTCCAACAATTTTAATTTAACTTATTTATTTAATCTGAATAAAGTGCTAATGGAAATAGATTTAATTTATCTTTATAAATTAAATTCAAGATATTATATCCTTATCATGTTAGTTATGAAATTTAATTTATCAGATAAAACTAAATTTAAAACTAATACAATATAATAATATTAGGATATAATATATATATATATATATATATATATATATATATATATATATATATATATATATATATATATATATATATATATATATATATATATATATATATTCGTCCACCCTCGATTTACCATTACATTCATTAAATCTAGACATATCTTAGATTCAATGAATCTGAACATTATTGCTCGTGTTGGGCTATTTTTATATGCGACCTTGTAGGCCTATATGAAGTTGGCAGTGAGCCAATGACTATACTAACCCACAAGTCGTGAGTGACCTCTAACAAGACATTACGACTACCCAATTTATATGAGGATTGATAAACCGATGCAACCTATCATACAACCATATCACATCCCTTTTGTCACACATTATTTCAGTTAAGGATGAGGCATGGAGAATGTCATCCTCCTATTCCTAACAACTACTTTCTCAATCCCTGAGTAGTCTGACTATAGAAATAGAAACTCTTTTTTATTATATTATGACCATACATTTCTCAAACTCACTCATTGAAAGGCTTAGTAATATCTCTCTACTAATGTGAGGAACCAATTTCATCTTGACCATTCACATTCCTCTGCATGAAAACCACCAAGTCCGAACATATCCTTTATCATCACCTGGTCAAAAGTGACTTTTAACTAAGCTAGAGCTAAGCGACTCTCATGTAGGAATCCATGATAATCTTAGGTCAAAGGGGCATAGTGACATAGTTATACATTAGACGAGCTTATGACTTGATCCATGCAGTTTTCTCATAATGGGTCGGTCCTGCACCTTGTACTCTTACAAGTACTAAGGACTTTGATTTTATCTTCATACCTCTTCAAAGTCATACTGGTCTTATTTCATCTTTCTTCCCGTATAGATGACCGACTACGGACATTTAGGACAATCATTATGATTTATCCAAGGATAGTTATCATAGTGAACATATAAATAATATGATAACAAAATAGAAAATCTCATTGAATAACAATGTTTAAAGTATAATGATTGGCCCATATGGCACAATTTCCAACATCCTTCACTTGCACTAAGTACAATCATTAATTTGTCTAATTCCCATTATCCTAACATAACGCTCATGCTTTGCCTGTGCAAGCGGCTTGGTAAAAGGATAAGTAACATTGTCTTCTTCTGCTACTTTATATATTTTTATATCACCTATATCATTGATTTCTCTAACGAGATGAAATTGCCTGAGTATATGTTTGGTCCTTTGATGTGACCTAGGCTCCTTGGCCTCTGCAATAGCATTGCTGTTGTCACAGAACAAATCTATTGGATTTGAGATAGTAGGCACCACCCCTAGTTCAGTAATGAACTTTTTGATCCAAACGGCTTCCTTAGCTGCATCCGATGCTGCTATATACAAGCTTCTGTTGTAGAATATACTACAGTGCTCTGTTTGGAGCTCTTCCAGCTTACTGCCCCACCATTTAGGAGGAATATATATATCCATATTGTGATTTAAGGTCATCTTGGTCAGTTTGAAAACTTACATATGTGTAACCAGTTACACAAAGCTCATCATCCAATCCACCATATACCAAGAATAAGTCTTTTGTCATTCTTAAGTACTTTAGGATATTCTTGACAATAGTCCAATGACCCTCCCAGGATCTTGTTGATATCTGCTGGTCATACTTAAGGCAAACGAGACATCCGGCCGAGTACATACCATGGCATACATGATGGATCCAATGGCCAAGGCATATGGAACTTTGCTCATGCGATCTTGCTAATCAAGTGTACTTGGAGACATATCCTTGCTAAGATGGATGCCATGAGACATTTGCATGTAACCTCTTTTTGAATCTTGCATACTAATCCTATGCAATATCTTGTCTATGTATGTGATCTAATTTAGGCTTATTAGTCTCTTTGATCTATCTCTATAGATCTTAATCCCTAGTATGTAGGTGGCTTCACCTAAGTCTTTCATCGAGAAAGACTTTTCTAACTAAGACCTAACACTCTACAAGGTAGGAATGTCATTCCCAATGAATAAGATGTCATCTACATAAAGTACTAGAAATACAACTGTGCTCCCACTAACCTTCTTGTCAACACAAGGTTTATTGATGTTTTGAATGAATCCAAACTCTTTGATTACTTCATTAAAACAATGATTCCAGCTCCGGGATGCTTACTTTAATCCATAAATGGATCTTTAAAGCTTGCACATTTTACCAGAGTCCTTTGAACACATAAAGCTTTCAGGTTGTGTCATGTACACATCCTCAAGTAGCATTTCATTAAGAAAAGCTGTTTTGACGTCTATCTGTCATATTTCATAGTAATAATATGTTGTAACAGCAAAAAAGATTTTGATTGATTTGGCCATTGCAACTGGGAAAAAGTTTTCATCATAATCTATACCATGAGTTTAAGTGAATACTTTTGCATCCATCGTGCCTTGAAGACATTTACATTGCCATCCATGTCAGCTTTCTCCTTGAAAACCCATTTGCACCCGATGGTTTTTACACATTTAGGTAGATCGACTAAGGTTCCATACCAGATTGTCGTACATGCATTACATTTTAGACTTCATGGCTTTTACCATTTCTCAGAATTTAGTCCCACTATGGCTTCTCAAATCGCAGGATTGCAGGGTTTTGATACCAAATTGTAAAGTCCTTTCCTTAAAATCCAATTCTTCATATACTTTATCAAATCCTCTGATAATAAACACTACCATTACAAAAAGGGAAAACGTAAACCTGAAGGTCTACTATGATATAAAAGATTACAACTCGTCTTTTAAGAGAATACCATGGTAGAAAAGAGTTCAACTAACCATTTGAAAACTCTACTATGGTAATAAAGGATTTAAGTCCTTACAAATATATATTATAAAATCATTTCCTTAATTTTATAATATTAACTCATTTTTCAAATATTAATCATGGTAAAAATTAATTCTACCGTGATCATACCAAAAATTCCCATTTTAAAAGTAAAGTCATCAAGCTTTATATAACATCTAAATAAAGTACGATAATTAAAGTATGCAGTCGAATTAGAGTTTACAGAGTGTGGGCCCTATGAGTGGCAATATACATCAATTCACACACATAATAAACCACAACAAGTTATACAGATATATATAGAGAGATATCTAAGCTTCAGGAGCTCCTCCCGACGTCCTAGCAGGGGAAACATCACTTGAAAAATGTTAAATTGATGGAGTGAGACAAAAGCCTCAATAACCAGCTATCCAACTCATTACACATGCTGACATGCGTTCATGAGGGGCCAAGTGGAACAGTTTATATAACAAAATATTAGATATATAATTGACAAAATTTAATATCACAAATTTTTATACACAAATTTCATATAAGGAATTATATACCATAATTACTATATATCAAATCTCATATTACAATTCCCATTTGCCTCCGATCAATTCAACCGAACCACCTTATTTCCGCCGACTAAACCCATGGGCTAAGTTACTATCCATGTCCTTGGCCACTCAAAAAGCTCGCCAATCACATTATGAGGATCGAACAAATCCATAGAGCACGTGCCCAGACCATGGGTCTTTCCTTTCATTGAACTAATAGGGTGTTGTAGCCCCTCATTGAACTGATGAGACAATAGAACGCCAACTATCATGCACCAATAGAGGTTATACCACGTGGTAAAATAATTTACTCCATCTTATCCCAAACTCATCATCAAAATAATTATCAATAATTATTTCAACAGGATTTTCCCAATATTTCCATATTCATATATAAATATATACATATTTTTTATTTCAAATCATAAAGTTCTACAGGCAAGTTTATAACAAAATACTTCACAACATAATGATAACTAGGGGTGTTCAAAATACTTCACAATATTTCCATATTCGTGAGACGACGACGCATGAAACAAAAAACCTATCTCTTAAGGTTTCAGATTCTCCACATCCTGAAGAACTTTTGTTGTCGAATATTCACTTGTCACTTCCTTTAGGGCTTGCTAGGCATGAGGGGATCGAGGGGAGAAAAAGTGAGCGGAAGGAAAAAAATTTTTTTAATTAGATTTAAAAAAAAGAGAGAAGTGAGATATAAAGTTTTTAATTACATTTTCTTATTATTTTATCTTGTATATTCTCTATATTAAAATTTTGTAACCTCACTTCTCCAATTTTCTTAAATTCAACTCATGAAATTTTTCCCTCCCCTCCAAATCCCTCACACCAAAGAGTACTATAATTCTTCTGATGACAAGAGCTATTTTCCTTTTCTTAGATCTTCGACTGTGCTAATTCCTCAAATAGCTAGACAATAATATCTCCCTTGATTCCTTGCAAAGGCTCCTTGTTGATATTAGTCAAGCCAAAAAAACTGTTTGTGTCCGACACCATTCTTCATAAGGTATGAAACAGACTTATTAAATGAAATTATTTAGGTTAAATTAATGTTACACACACACACACACACACACACACCAATAATAACATGAATTGAAGATACACAAGGCTGTAAAAAATTTGAGCCAAAAAAGAAAGGCTGTAATTTTTTTTAATTTGTTTTGAAATATTTTAATAAAAACAGAGTCACATTATATTAAAATTAAAATTAAGTGTATATAGATCAATAATAATATTAAGATCTACATCCTTTTCCCTACAACATGACTATGCAAAATAGTTATATTTTATTAATTATATTAGTGTCATTATTTTTCTTGCAGATTTCGGGTAGTAGAATATTACATTCAATAAATTCAATTCACACATTAGAGAAATTGCCCGTATGAGTTGAAGTAAATAAAAAATGGACAACTATATTCAAGTCTCACACAAGAGAAAAAAATGAAAGAATAATCCCTGAAGTTGTTAATGATAAGTCGAGGGGCGTTCATTGATAACTTCAGAAACTATTTCTTCATTTTTTCTCTTATGTGACACTTGAATGTAATTATCCCAATAAAAAATCCAGGTGTTGGAAGAATGCTCATCAAACAATTCTGTCTTTTGTGAAAAAAGTTCATTCGTTGAAGACCCTCAAATTAACTATAAAGAATGATAAGTCTGATCCTCTTGTCTCTAATAAAGCGGCAAGTTAACCATTACATTTTGTTTTTAAAATTAATATAAGCAAAGAGGTTAACTTTTTTTTCACCGTATAAACAAATTAAACTCAATTTATGGAATTGACGTGATGATTTTATTTATATTTTGTATATTATATTGCAGTTCAGGGAGTCATTGGCTGACAATATTTTAAAGCTTGGAATTTCAAAACCAGTTATATATTTGGATGATCATACAGTGAAGATCGAAGTTGGTCCTGGAGATGATGAGACTGTGCTCCTTCAACATATTATCAAGAATGCTCCACGAGACTTTAATTAAGTTTATCTTCTTATATCAACACTAATTAATCAATCACTATGTATGTAAAATTTTAAGGAAGCTGATATCTTATAAATAGTGATCAAATTTGATATGGATATAGTACTAGCTAGTAGCATTAGTTTTTGTTTTAATTAACTTTTAGTGTTTGAGGGTGAGTCTTGACACAGTAGTAAGGTTACTATCATATGACCTGGAAATCATGAATTCAAATCTTGAAAACAGCCTCTTCGCTTGTAAGGGTAAATCTACATACATTTATCCATCCCCAGACCTCACCTAGTGGGAGCTTTGTTGTGCACTAGGCCACTTTTTTTTTACTTTTAGTGTTTGGTGATTGAGACTTTATCATATTTATGGATCTAATATTTGTTGTGATGTGCTATATAAGTACCAGGATGTAGGAATCTATATGGTTGAATTTATACATAATTTTTTGCATCTCATCTTGACTTACTCAACTTTTACATCAAGGTGATATATAATTTGTGTTTCTTTAATTTTATATATATATATATATATATATATATATATATATATATATATATATATATATATATATATATATATATATATATATATATATATATATATATATATATATATATATATATATATACACATATCTCTCACCATTTTTGTTATGTTGCTGGTTAACACAAATGTTTCATCTTTATCCACTTAAGCGACAAAGGTTTGCTCATGTTATAGTGCTCGTTTGTTTTGACATTTGAGTGTAAAATCGGATTTAACCAGTGGCACAAACGGACTTAAACAGTAAAAAGTTAAAAATGGGTGTTTAGTTCAGCGATTGGATTTAAGGTAAAAAAAGTCATAAGTTGGAAAAAGTCATAAGCCTCAAAATGGAGCTTATTGGAGCTTATGTGCGTGTATGTGTAAAATAATATTGATAGGAGTATTTTCATATTTTGGGAATCAATGAGGTACTCAAAATCACCTCTAATCATAAAACTTCTTTAATGAAAAATGTTCTAAATAATTTTCTCTTTCTTTATATAGTAATCTTCTGCTAATTAGAGAATACTTTGGGATAAGAGTTTAGGCAAGTTGAGTTTTGTTAATATATGACTATAGAAATATAGAGAATAATTAATAATTAATTTTAATCAATTTAGATTTATTATTTAGTTGTTTTATGATTTTATAATCAATTTTTTTATAAACATGTCATAAATTAGTTTCTATATAGTGTTTTTACCCATTAAATTTAGTTTAAATAATTTATTTGGATTATTGGAGGTATTATTGAGGTTTTAATCAATTTATTTTGTTAGATTTTGAGCTATGTGAAAATATGAGTTAGGATTTAATATTTAAATTAGAGTTTGATATAATTTATAAAATTTAAGCTTGAGGTGCACAATAGAAAAGACTTTTGGAGTGTACCAATTTAAATTAGAGTTTGAAATAATTTTATTAAAATTGTACCATTACCAAATTTTCAAAGTTAGTTTTTGAGAAAATTGTGAAAAAATCCCCCCGTGTGTAGATATCTTCCCAGGTCTCATTTGGAAATTAAGTTGCCAATGAGGACTTTTTTCACAATTATCCTTTCATTTTTTCATTTTTTATAATTTTTACAATTTTTCTCTTAAATAATACAAAAGCCACTTATGCAAAAGCCAAACCAAATATCATTCACTTTTACATAAGTTACTTATCCAATCGCCAATCCAAACACTCATCATTTTACCCAATCTAACTTTTTTCCAATTTTAAGATTCCATAAATCTAAGTAAAAATAAGTCACTTATCCAATCGTCAATCCAAACACACCCATAGTCGTTAGACATTCTACTATTACGTGCTGCGGGTCGTATGATCCATATGTAGCTAATACTACTTTTTTTTTTAATAATATAATAACTGAATTTCATTACTAATTCGTCAAACAAAATACATCATAAGACAGATACATCAAAAACCCAAAACCAAATCAAGCTCCATCATCAACATCCACCTTTTGAAGAAAGGGTGGAGGGTGATCATAAAGACAAAAGTTGCCTTCTAGCCTGTAAGAGTATTTAGCTCAATAATCAGCTATCCTAATATTCTCCCTATGAACATGAGATACTAGCACCTGCCAATTCTTATTTAGAATTATTCTAACTTCATTCACTACATCTCTAAAGGGATGGTCATTATCACACCCTCTAAAAATGTAATTAATTGCCTCTATACAATCAAATAATAAAATAACTTTCCTGAAACATTTGGACCAACAAAGTTGTAGTCCATGTATGTACCCAATAAGTTCCGTAATGGCATGAGGAACTGTAGTGAGTTTGCAGCTGAATCCTCCTAACCATCTGTTATCCTGATGACAAACATATCCTCCACAACCACTTCTCCCATTTTCAAGGAATGAACATAGCTAATACTACTATCACATGATGGGATAAGGTCTGTAGTTGCTAATGACAATATTATATTTGGATTACAAAAGGATTCATTCAAGGATTTATATAGGTATTTTCCAATCTGTTTTTTTTTTTTTTTTTTGTGGTGAAACCAAATTAATCGAAAAACTGAATAGATCTATATTTAAAACCGATTAATCAATGCAAATTGACCAAAATATTTTGGTTTGGTTAGTAACCGATTAATCGAAATTTTTTCATTATATTATATATATCTACAAAATAATATATATATATATATATATAAATAGATTTTGCAGAAAAATTATTTTTTATCCTCAATATTAGATTTGATTTAATATAATTAAAACAGCTACACCTATTTAATTTTAAAATATGCACTTATCAAATAGTATCTATTAAATAGATGTAAAATATCTATAGATTTGTTTTAATATAAAGAAAATACTTAGGTCAAGTTTCTTATATCAATTTCATCAAATTCTCCAATCATATGTAGAGGTGAAAATAGAGGTTAGGCTGGGCTAAGCTTTACCTATATAGGTCTGGGCCTGCAACAAAAATTTAAAGCTTGAACTTGTATGTAGGCTTTGTTTTAGGCCTAAGTTTGAGCCTAAGCTTTCAAAAGGCCTGATAGGGCCTGAAGCCTGTTTAAATGCCTATTTAAAATATAAGTCTTTAAATCACTTTTTAAGTCTATGCCTCTAAATTTTTATATAACCCTTTACACTTGTTTACAATCCTACATTATATGTCTTAACAATCTAATATCCATTCTCGTCATAATTTGTCGTAATATAAGGACTTAATAAATAGTAAGCAAAAGAAAAGAATGTTTATTGATAACAGTTATCTAAGTAAATAGGAATAAGAGAAACATATTGTCTACTGACTAATGAGATATATTTTTTAAAATTGACCAAGCATAGCGTATAAGCAGCATATAAAACTAGGTTTTACCTCTTTTACTACAAACTTCTCCTGTTAAGATTATAATATTTTATTTGGCACTAAAATAAACTTATAGCAATTTTTAGTATGCTTTTGTGGAAGATGCGAATCAAAAGAGGGGGTGAGTTAGCATTATCATCTTAAGTGATCGAAGAGAAGAGAGGTAATGGTGAATGATTGATACGAAAGCAAGGGCTGAGTGACAATGAGATATGAAATTTAAGATTAAGGTCAAGTTGGTGAATTTTATAAATACTTCATAAAATTATTTAGATAATATTATTACACACACACACTTATATAATAGTATAAATCAAGAAAGTTAAGTAGGCTAAGTTTGTATGTTTGTAAGCTAAGCCTTATGAAAATAGGTCTGACTTATTTATCTAAATAGGCCTAGCAAGAGGCTTAAGCCTGAGCTTGACCTATTTACTAAATAAGTTAGGCTAAGCTTTATGTAGGTTAGGCCGTAGGCCCCTGTTAGAGGTATGACCTATTTCCACCCCTAATCATATGTGACTATGCATCCTATTTTTGAATTTTTATCATTTAACTATAAACCCATGAGAATAAAATAGGACACACGGTCATGTGTGATTAAAAACTTCATGTAAAAGATATAAGGAATTTGATGCAAGTATGATCCTTAATATAAGTCATCTACACTTATTTAATTTTAAAATATGTACTTCTCAAATAGTATCTATTAAATACAAATATATTATATATATTTCGATTTTAATCGAGTTATTTTTCTAATAACCGAACTGCATACCGAAAATCGAAATTTTCAAAAATAAAAATGAATCCTTAACCAAAAAACCAAATTAAGTGTGGTTTAGTTTTTTGTTTCGGTTCTAATTTGCTCATCTATAGAAATGATAAGACAAGAGTTCAAACCTCCATTGAGCCAAATGACAAGGGGTTTGGAGAAGGGGTTTTTAGGGGATTCAATGAGCAAGTGAAAAAGGACTCTACCAACAAATAAAGTTGGTTTTGGCCCTTTTATTAAAAAAAAAAAAGTTAATTTTCATTTTAAATATAAGAAAATGAGTTTTAACGCAACGGTAAGGTTGCTGCCACATAATTTAAATGTTATGATTTCAATTTCCGTAAATAACCTCTTCCCTTATGAGGGTGGGAGCCTTGTTGTACACTAGGCTGTTTATGTTTCATTTTATTTAATTAATGATAAAATTGTCTTTTATAAAAATACTAATACAACAAAATAAGGTAAAACACTAAAACTATAAGCAGTTAAGCACTAGTAGATTAATTTTCTCTTCTATATATAACATTTTTCTTTATAAACTTTTTTTTGGCCCGAATTTTTTCTTATCAAACTAAAATTTGTATAAGAAATGCAGATGTCTTTGATCGGGTTCCTAATTACTTAGCAGCCATACTTTCCACTGCAAAGTGAAAGCCTTCGAATGCGACGACAATGAGTATTTCGAAGACCACGTTGTGTTCAACTCAGGTGTCAATAGATGGCCCCTGATCACCGACTAGAGAAATATAGAGTCTGCAATCTGATCTATTTTATGCGGAAACGGAACCTGTCTCTCATCCGTTCTATGCTTGTCATGGACTTTAATTCTCGCCGACTATTCCTTGTATTATTGGTAATCTCTTTCATTTTCTGTATCTTCATTTTCTGGGACTTGGATCCGATTATGACTGATACATCCATATGATTTGCTTTTTGATTTTTTTGGGGTCTATGCCTTCCTATAAATCTCGATCGTTAAGATCTATTCATCTGCCTGTAATTCCATGTCTAGCGTTAGCGTTATAGAATTAATTCACCCGTTGAGCTGGTTGGTTCTTTAAACTAGAATTAGAAAACGGAAGGCGTCTCTATTTAGCCATTCGTCTATTCCAAGGTTATCTGTATGAATAGTTAGCCCTATATTTGGACTGTATTACTTATTAAATCGCTTCTCCTTTCTTCATATGAACCAATGATTGGAATTTTACTCTTTCATTTAACCATGTAGATTCTGTTCGTCGCTGCTGTTGTAAGAACTGATTCGTCAGATATTTTGACCAAGTAATGTGACTCCTCAACCCATTCCTTTCATTTATCACACTGTTTTGCTGTTAATGATCTTACTGTATCTGTTAATACTTCCATACCCTCCTTGTAGCAAAGGTTAGAAAACTTCTGACATCTTTGACCATGCTCTCCTTTTCTTTTCTTTTTCTTTTTTCCAGCCGAAAAGATATCAGAGGATCTTCAGCCCTGCATGATTGTGAGCAAAGTCATAGCAGAAAGGTTTTAATCTCAGATCAGATTGCATTTTTCCTTCCTAATAACTGTATATCTCTCTTTGTTTTTTTTCTTCCTCAGTAATAATGTAGGTCTAACGTGCATGTCCTATTCAGAGTTAACTGTAGACACTCATTATTTCATCTTCAAGTGCCTGCATTTTTAAGCCAAGTTCTGATAGGCAGTGCTCCTACTGTTTTAAGTGACTTCAAAGAATTGAAGAAATGGGATTTATATATTTACCATACGCTTCCAGCTTAGTTTTCTTGTCATGGTGATGATATGTATATGAACATGGAAACCATCTGGAACTAAGAAGTTACTGGTCTTAAGATATAGTTTTGTATGGCGATTATGCATTGAATCATTTCATTGAAAAAATCCTATCTAATTGTGCACGTGTGGCACTTCTTGACCATATTACTATTGTTGTATGTACAGGATCGGGATATTTCTGCCACTAGAGTCGGCAGTAATCCAGATGAACAGGTATTGTTGAATGTTATTATTTCACTGGAGCCAACATTCTACTGACAGAGTGATAATTTTCCACAGGACATTGACATAATTGCCACATACAGTGATACTTCTGGTAATATTAGACTTGCAAGGATGAAGATGGGGGACTTATCTGATTCCTGGATCTGGGAAAACCATATTGATGAAAACCTTGAACTGCATAAAAGCTCTGAGGTACTTCAGTTTGAATTTGTAATATATTTCATTTCAGATTGTTGCAATTAAGTACAATGACTATTGCCTAGAAGAAATTATCTGTGATTAGAATCAGCTACTGCAAAATATCTATGTTTCCATTTCTCAGTTGAAATGTATGGCGTCACAAATTGAGCTGTCATTTTCTGTCTTTTATCACTGGCAGTAAGATTCATAACCTGACATACTTTCAGACACTGGTGAAATCATTCCACACTAGTTCAACTTTTGGAGAGAATCCTGGGCAGTCTGTAGATAAACGGTATTCTGGAGAAATAAGAGGGAACCATCCTCGTACTTCACCAATGAGCCCAGTTTTGGCAAATCGCCGGGTAATTACTAAAGTTTTATTTATCTTGACCAAAAGAAAATGGAGATAAAATGTGTGTTTGTTTCTTTCTATGAATATACTGTTGATTTAAGTTGTTCTACTAATTTCTAATCCATTAGATAATGCGGCAAGAAAGAAGGAAAGCTCGTGCTGCTCAGCTTATTCTGCAAGAGAAAGAAACTGACAGCAAAACTGTATCAGAAGCAATCGAACGTGCTGAAGGTTTTGTCACCACCATCAAGGGCAAGTTCAGTATATGGAGAAGAGAATATGACAATCCAAATTCAGATTCGACTTTGAAACTTATGCGAGATCAAATAATAATGGCCAAAGCATATACCAATATTGCAAAGGCCAAGAACAAAA
Source organism: Inga laurina (assembly GCA_963855925.1). Taxonomy (NCBI): domain Eukaryota; kingdom Viridiplantae; phylum Streptophyta; class Magnoliopsida; order Fabales; family Fabaceae; genus Inga; species Inga laurina. The sequence goes on along the minus strand of OY979702.1, from coordinate 61,138,844 downwards.
CTATTCTTTACAATGCTCTTATAAAACACTCTAGAGAGAATCAGCTTGCTATTGGAGAAGCAAGTTCTGATGCAGAGCTTCCCCCTAGGTATTTGATTTAGTTTTTTATTTTCTAGTTTTCTTGGGCATCTTAGATTGTTTTAATTTTAATTTACAGTTTCCATTTATTGCTTTTCCAAGAGCACTTGATCAAGCAAAAGCTATGGGTCGTGTTCTATCTATGGCAAAGGACCAACTCCATGACTGTCTTTTAGTGGCAAGGAAGTTAAGGATAATGCTTCAGTCAACTGAAGAGAGTGTTAATTTGCAAAAGAAAAGGAGTGCTTTCTTAATTCAGCAAGCTGCCAAAACTGTGCCTAGACCATTGCATTGCCTTCCATTGCAACTTGCAGCGGATTATTTCCTGCTGGGTTATCATAAAAAAGGAAATGTGGACAAAGAAAAGATTGAAGATCCATCTCTTTACCACTATGCTATTTTTTCTGATAATGTACTGGCTACATCAGTGGTTGTTAATTCTACCGTGCATAATGCAAAGGAACCTGAGAAGCATGTGTTCCATATAGTAACTGATAAGTTGAATTTTGCAGCAATGAAAATGTGGTTTCTTATCAACCCCCCTGCCAAAGCTACTGTTGAAGTGCAAAATATTGATGATTTCAAGTGGTTGAATTCCTCGTATTGTTCTGTTCTTCGGCAGCTTGAATCAGCAAGAATCAAGGAATATTACTTCAAAGTTAATCATCCTTCCTCCCTCTCTGATGGATCTGACAATCTAAAATATAGAAATCCCAAATATCTATCCATGCTGAACCACCTGAGGTTCTACCTTCCTGAAGTTTATCCAAAACTAGACAAAATTTTGTTTCTGGATGATGACATTGTTGTGCAGAAGGATTTGACACCTCTTTGGTCCATTGATCTGGAAGGGATGGTTAATGGCGCAGTGGAGACGTGCAAAGAGAGCTTCCATAGGTTTGATAAATACCTCAACTTTAGTAATCCACTGATCTCGAACAACTTCAGTCCAAATGCGTGTGGTTGGGCGTTTGGAATGAATATTTTTGACTTGAAGGAGTGGAAGAAACGAAACATCACTGGAATATATCATCATTGGCAGGATATGGTAAGTTTTACCAATTGTTATATGTGTGGTTTAAATTTCCTTGAATATTTTTATAACAAATTGGTTGCCCCTATAATTGTTTTTAAGAGGATTTTAATTTAGTGTGCATATATGGATTAACTTTTGGAGAATAACTTTTACGATTTACGAAGTAAGTATGTAAGAGGTGTTTTGTCTTAACTTGTGGAAAAGGGCTTCTGAAATCACGGTTTTGGTGGTTTCCAAACACTCACTTAAGTGTTTACCTGTGCATGTCTTTGTCTTTTCTTTCTGATTGTTTGACGCATAGAAAGCTTTTCCCCCCTCCTAAATCCACAAAGAATTATCTCAATTTAGGAGATTTTGTAATTTACTTCGTCTAACTTTAAAGTTGATAATCAATCCCTCAAATTTTATTTTTGTGCAAGATAATCCCTCCTTCAACTTTTTACTGCACAGTCTTAACACCACTTGTCTGTTCTAAAATATGAGACCAACTTGTTTTTTTGGGGTGGTGGGGCACTTCTAGACGTATATTATCAACTTTTAAAGTTAGGTGAGAAAATTACTTAGTGTTTGTTTGGAATAGTTTATTTTTTATTTAGTGCTTTTAAATCGTAATTTACGGTATACGAGGTAAATATGTGAGAAAAGTTTTATCTCGACTTATGTGAAAAACACTTGTATTCAAAAAAAATAAGCTATGCCAAACATGCTTGTTACCCCCTAAGTTGAGGGGAGTGGTTTGCATTTTGTTCTTCTTTTACCAGGTTTAGAAATGATGATTCTTCTTTTGTGCAGAATGAAGACAGAACTCTTTGGAAACTGGGAACACTGCCCCCAGGACTTATCACCTTCTATAATCTTACGTATCCATTGGATCGAGGCTGGCATGTTTTGGGGCTTGGCTACGACCCTGCTTTGAATCTAACAGAGATTGAAAATGCTGCTGTAATCCATTACAATGGGAACTACAAGCCATGGTTGAATCTTGCTGTTTCCAAGTATAAATCGTTTTGGTCCAGATACCTTATGTTTGATAATCCGTACCTTCAACTCTGCAACATTAGTGAACAGTGATTCTTGGATCCATTTCTTTTTTCCAACCCTTCACTAACAAATTGTAGCTTTATACTGGTAGAGTCAAAACATGTAATATACCTATCTCATAGAAAATCAAATGCAACATTAGTGCACAGTGATTCTTGAATCCATTTCTATTTTTTCAACCCTTCACTAATAAGTGATATGTCAATCTCATAGAAAATCAAATGCATTTTTCACAGAAAAATAGTTGCTTTCGTGACATAAATTTGATAACAAGATGGCACTTGGAAACATTTGTACATAAACTGGAAGTTTCTAGCTGCAAATTATGACATTAATTACTCATAAAAATCTGCTCAAACCACCAGTTTTAAGCTGAAAAAAAAAGCATGTTAACTAATCCGAAAGGAAGTATGTTTGGATTAGCTTATTTTTTAAGAATAAGCACTTATTACGTAAGTTAAGATAAAACTCCTCTCACATACTTACTTCGTATACTGTAAATTATGACTTATAAGTACTTATTGCCCAAAAATAAGTTATCCCAAATGAGTACAGGGGTCTTTTTTGGAACCTGGCTCTCCATAAAATAACTGGGCTTTAACCAAAGATATGGGACAGCTGAGCTCACTTAACTCTTTGATCAAGTCGACCATTACATATTACTACTATCGAAAAAAAGTCATCACTTCACGGTTTGATTCTAGAATTGAAGTTATTAGACCGAGGATTGTGGATTATTGGAATCAAGTTTTGGTACATGATGATGATTATTTTCTTATAATGCTGGTGGGATTTTGCGTGGGTCCTTTTTGCTTCTACCGGTTTGTTATGTTATCTGCAATTTTGTGTTGATTGCAGAAGACCACCCCTATTCTTGATTATTGGGGATGATTGCAGCTGGTTTGCCTCTCTTTTGACAAGAAAGTGTTTCATAGCTGCTTATGGTAATGCAGTTTTGGTGCTTAACGTTTGTAACATTTGGTTACTATTTCAGTAATATATTAAAAAATACAGAAATTTTTTGAATAGGTTTATTGCATTAGAAACTAGGCTTGAAGAGCCTTCTAATAACAGGTTATTTGCCAATTTTAATTTGAGTAGAGAAAGTTATTTCTTCTGAATACTGGTATTCAAACTATATTTTATGGAAATACTATATTTTACTCCACAAAATCAATTTCAAGCTTTCTTTATGAATCCAGCTATTCACAGTTAGTTTCCATAATCTTTTTAATTCTATTTTCTACCCAATGCCCTACACAATCACAAGTCCGCGTCCATAAACTTAAAAAAAAAAAAATCAAAAGTGAAAAAACGAAAATAAACCCCGAATAACTTCCAATCAACGAAAAGAGCCCTATCCGCAGCCACATAAGCTAAGGTAACAATGTTAACGTTATACAGGCAAAATTATCACCGTGAAGCTCGAAAGCAAGTATTAATGAAAGCATATGAAGCAATGTTTTGGAGTAGAAGCAAAATAATGAGAAAAAAAGTATAAAAACTAAAACCAACATTGCTAGAAGACCATTCGGAGTGAGTGGGAAAATTTCACTTGGCTCTATAGAAGATATTTTATTTCAATCAACCTAAAAAAATTCTGAAATTTTATTGTATCTCTTAGTTTAAATTAAAATTAAGTTTTGTGGATAAAAAGATAATGATACCCTTTATTTATTTATTTTAAAAGAATATTTATAAAACAAATAAATGCATTTCCAAGATAAATAAAAAAATTCAAAAGAAATCAACAAGTTAACAAGAATATTTTATTCATCTATAAGATAAATAAACGCATTCACAAGACAAATGAAAGTATTTATAAGATAAATAAAATGATTGGAAAGAACTCAATAAGTTAAAAATATTTTGGTCAGTGGGAGACTAATAAAATGATCCATAGAGTAAATAAAATAAAGACATCATTATTGACTTTTCAACCATAAAATGATAAAACTTAATTTTATTTTCACTGCAATAAAGCTATAGATTTTTTTTTTTTTTGGAGCTGAATGAAATAAAATCTCTAAGCCTAAACTGAACCGTGAGATTATGATGAGCATTTCAAGGGATGGAAGAAATGATTTGGGATTATTTGAATTTAATATTCCGTGCGAAACATGAGGTAGAGGACACCTTGGTAACTTCAACCAAGGTGCTTGTCGTTATTGCCACGGAGTGCAAAACAATGGGTCTGGACGCTCGAGTCTTGGACGACTTCTTTCCCTGCTTTGGAGCCTAACGAATGGTGAGGCATAGTGATAATCGCGTTATAATCATTGGTCGTGTCCGTTTCAGATTAGCTTGCTTGCGTTTCTTAGAATTTTTTCATTCTATGAATGCGGGTATATTCTCCTTCTGAGTTCCGTCCCAAAAAATACATTTTCGCAGAATCACGTCCCATTGGCCATGAAGTGACTTAGTGACCAAAATCTCCCCCTACCTACAACCAACAAAGCAAGAAAGAAAGAAAGGGAAGAAATCCAACTACGAGTTCCGGTTCTGATCCTTATGCCGGGTACACGATCAACCTAGCTAAGCTGCCAACTTGCTTTCACGTAACAGAGAAGAATATGGCTACTGCTTCCGGTATCGTCCTTGCCGCGTTTCTATTCCAGGCAAGAATTGAATTCCTCTTTGATCTTTCTCCTTCTCATGCATAAAACTAATTATTGATTCGGTTTATGACTTGCTTGATGACATTGACTGGACTATGCTATTTCCGTCTGATCATCGCGTTCGTTGTTTAACATATGTACTAGAGGCAAACAATTTTAAAGTGATAGGCTGCCATCACATATCACTGTGGAGTCTAAGTTCGCCACACTTTTAGAGTGCAACTCTCCCGTTGATTGCTTCCTACACCCCTTATTTTGAAGTTGTAGCATTGTTCTTTTTACGTTTTTTTGCTTGGTGTCCTAGCCCAAAACAAGAATTGATCGCACGTGAGAAAGATTATAGGTATCAATGCCACCTTAGCAATCGACTACCGAGTTGAACTTCAAATGCTTTGAATATGCAGGTACTATTATTGTGTTCATCTTTGCCAAGGGCTGCGACTTCTGACTCGCATGTTCTTTGGATTTCCGATGACACATCCAGGTAAGGCTGCCTAAACCAAGCGTTTAGAATTAAGCAACAGCTTATTCATCTTAATGCAAAGAGTGCTTTTATTGATTCTGTCATTGTTTAGGGGCAAGCATTCTGGTGAATACTGTGCAATGTATGGCCTATGCGGTGAACGTAGTGATGGGAAAGTTCTGAACTGCCCGTATAGTTCCCCCTCTGTAAAGGTATTAGTCTGGTTTTGCTTGACATGATACTTACATACGAGCTCTTCTCATCTTTTTCTTTGTCTGGAGAACCTGAGAAATGTGAATTCTTATGATGGTCAATTCAACTGTTTCATGTTACATTGCAGCCTGATGAGCTACTATCTGCCAAAATTCAAAGTTTGTGTCCAACCATAACTGGGAATATTTGTTGTACGGAGGCCCAATTCGATACCTTAAGGGCACAGGTCCAACAGGCAAGTTATAATTCTATACTATTTCACATTCATGTAATATTCATTGTGATGATGTCTTGGAATTTTTTGAAACTTCAAAGGCCATAACAAGTCTGCAAGTTATAGGGGATGCATCATATTTTTCTTTTCATATCCTCTCAAGGTATAGTTTTCCTGTCACATATAGTTTTCATGTTAGATGTAGACTCTTCACTTCACTTTCTTCAGAATGACCTGAAGTTAACGTCAATTTACTAATATTGTATGTATTAACATCAATGAATGATGCCTATTATATTTACCTTCCAATTATAAACTCTGGCCTAAGAAGCAATATTCTCTATATCACATTTGGCCTCGACATTCAAACAACATTCGTTTCTTGTGGTGGGTTAATTTTGGATGAGAACAAATTATATAAAATTAATTAGTTTTATTTTCAATTGGTTTATTAATTTTCACATTTCTTCTCATAGATCAATCTATGGCTTCCAAATTGAAAGTTATGGAAGATGTCACATTGATGACTTTTAGCCCCTTGAGATGCAATTGCATATTTAATGTAACTGGCATCCCAAAATGACATGGGGACGAGCATTTAGGATGAAACATCATCTAGTTTGAGGGCACAAGGAAGTTGTGCCTTGTGAATAATTGCAAGAAGAGGTAAGAACTTTGTTTAAAATATTAATAGATAATATGAATGGGGATGGCCATGTTATTGAGAGTTTTGATGATGAAGAAAATGAAGAATGCGAGTCACAAAAAATGATCAAGAAATCTTTTGTAGAGAAGGGATAATGAGAGAGTGATTCCTTTGTGAAGGACAAAGATCAATTTGTATTAGAGTTAGGTTCTTTGTGATCCTTGCACTCTCATATTGCTGAAAACCCACCAGAATTTTGCTTGGAAGCTGCCAAACACATCTGTCTATGCCACAACTTGTGTTCCAAGCTGTTGCATAGACAAACAGACCCCAACATTGTGCAGGCCCCCTTAAATGCAGCCTGCCCACCAAAGCATGTGGTCGGAGACAGCAACAAGCCCCCACTCATCAGACACCACCAATAGGTGCTTTTAGCTCATCATTAGGACTTGGAATAGGAGGGATCTCCATCACTACCTCTTCTAAGTGTCTGCCAAGAATGGGTTTTATACATCTGGTTTGTTGAAACAATCTAAGTTTGCAGCTAGAGGAAGTAATATTTTTGTGGTATTGAACTTTGCAATTGGGTCATAAGTCTATTGATACTCAGTACCGTAGGTTTATGCTAACCTTTTTTCAATATGTTTGGTTTTATACCATGGCTTATATTTAATGGCTTAAACCCACTATAACTCACACGTGTCTTAAATGACAGAATTTCAGTCAATTCCCAAAACCCAGTTTTGTTTGGATGCCTAATCATGCACAATAGCATATGTATCACACTAGGATCATTGTAATAAATCTGGTTTTGCTTGCATTGTTCTCATTATGGTATTCATGAATATAAACATCATATGTTGACATAATGGTGCATATCATGGTTATATTGTTATCCACTATGGTGTGTAAGTAACAGGAATACTCATTATCTTGCAGGCAATACCAATTCTTGTGGGCTGTCCGGCATGCTTGAGGAACTTTTTAAATATTTTCTGTGAACTTTCTTGCTCTCCAAATCAGAGTCTATTTATCAACGTGACTGCTATTTCTGAGGTCATATATTTTCTTTGTGGATGTTATTCAAAGTGATACTGCTGTCCTAATTGATCTATTTAGGCACCCCCTTTTTGGTTATGAGCTTGAATTTAATGCATCCAGGCTTAGGAAATTCCTTCATGTTCTTGTAATGTGATGATTCTATCCTCGATCAATGTTTCTCTCTTAAATCCATGCGCACCCCTGTTTGATAAACTTTCTAGTAGAAAAGGAGCTGGACTTGAGGTTTTCATGCTGTCTAAATGGTGTTAATATTTCCAGTCGTTTACTTGATATGTGGTTGTGTCTTGGTACATTGACTCTAGGGAAACTGTAGAGTTTTGTTGCAAACATGAGGGGTGGTGGATGAGATATGTTTCTAAATAGAAAAACTTGAGCTAGTCAATGAAGCTAAGAGTCTTACTGATGCAACAAAATTGGCCACTTTGTCTTGTCAATGTGAATGAAATCTGGAATTTATGTAGAATGCTCTATTTTATCATGGAATTTAGTTTGCCCAACTTCATTTTAAAATCCAATTTTTAGTTGATATTGAAGATCATCTTTTGTTCCTAGGTTAATGGCAACAAAACTGTGGATGGCATTGATTTCTTTGTCACTGAAACATTCGGTGAAGGTTTATATAACTCATGCAAGGACGTAAAGTTCGGAACAATGAATACAAGGGCATTGGATTTTATTGGAGCTGGGGCTAGAAATTTTAGAGGTAATTTGTTTTATTGTGGTAGATGCATTATGTAATACTGTAACTCTTTTATCATGTGATTTCATCATTATTTTTGGTGACCTAAAGGCTCAATATTGGCTCATTTACTAGGTCAAGATTATGACTCTGTTATTTCCTTTCCTATTTTTTTGTTGTTTCAAATATTATTTTGATGTATATTATCTAATTACTTGTTTTTTGGATAATGTACTCACTGTTCCTTTAGTTCATGTGTGAACAAAGAATAGAATCAGATTTTTGGCAAGCGTATCAGAGCTGTTGTGCTCTGTAGACAAAAGTAATCTAAATCACATGTTTATTCATATACATAAGAGAGGTATTTATATACAAGAAAGAGGCCTTGGACTTAATGGGCCCATTATGATAATTGATAACCCTAATCCCTAATATTAATTATATTAATATTTCCTAATAAAGAATAGAATCAGATTTTTGGCAAGCGTATCAGAGCTGTTGTGCTCTATAGACAAAAGTAATCTAAATCACATGTTTATTCATATACATAAGAGAGGTATTTATATACAAGAAAGAAAGAGGCATTGGACTTAATGGGCCCATTATGAAAATTGATAACCCGAATTCCGAATATTAATTATATTAATATTTTCTAACACTCTCCCTCCAGTTGGAGCATAGATGTTAATCAAGCCCAACTTGTTATAAAGACGGTCAACCCGAATCCTACTTAGAGTCTTAGTTAAAAGATCGCCCTATTGGTCACTAGACTTCACATGCCCTGTGGATATAAAATTTTCCTTGATCTTATCACGTACAAAGTGACAATTAATCTCAATGTGTTTTGTATGTTCATGAAACATAGAGTTGGAGGCTATGTGTAGAGCAGCTTTATTATCACACTAAAGTTTCGCAAACAATGACGCGGTGAGACCCACTTTCTTTATTAACTAGTGAATCCACAGAATTTCCTGGACTGACTGAGCCATGGCTCTATACTCGGCTTCTGCACTAGATCGAGAGATCACAACCTTCTTCTTGCTCTTCTAGGACACTAAATTTCCACCCATAAACACAATATCCTGTAGTGGATCTCCTGCTGGCCTTTGAGCTCGCATAATTTGTGTAGAGTATACCACGACCAGGTGAGTCCTTCAAGTAATGTAAGACATGCTCCAACGTTTCCCATTGAGCAACGGTTGGTGCTGTCATGAATTGGCTTAGTACACTAATTGGAAAGGTCACATCCGGGCCAGCCACTATGAGGTAGTTCAATTTCCCAATCAGTCTTTGGTATCTTTCAGGGTACGCAAACGGTTTGATCTTTTCAAGATCAACCTTTTTTCTCACATCCTCAGATAGCTCGTCAAATGGTACGCTGTCATCAATGTCCAAAAAAGGATTAGGAATCATAAGAAAGCTACTTGGTGTTGCTCCAAGTTTTCCGGTTTCTTTTAGCAAATCAAGAACATATTTCCTTTATGTTAAGAGGATGCCCTTCTTGCTTCTCATAACCTCGATCTCAAGAAAGTAGTTTAACGGACCCAAATCCTTTGTTTGGAAATGAGAATTAAGAAAGATCTTGAGCGATGAAATTCCCGAAGTATTGCTACCAGTAATAACAATGTCATCAACATATGCCACTAGGAGAATCATGCCAGCGTCCATCTGCTAATAAAACACAACATGATCACATTTACTCTGATTTAGACCAAACTTCTTAACTACAGAGCTAAACCTATCAAACCAAGCATGAGGGCTTTGCTTCAAACCATATAGCGACTTATGAAGATGGCATACCTTCCCCCACTCCTCCTGAGCAACAAAACCAAGTGGTTGCTCCATGTAGACCTCTTTAAGGAGATTACCGTTCAAGAAGGCATTTTTAACATCCAACTTGTGAAGATCCCAATCATACGTGGCCGCCATAGAGATGAAGAGGCGAACAGAGGATAGTTTTGCCACAAGGGAGAAGGTTTCCGAATAGTCAATACCATAAGTCTAAGCATAACCCTCGGCAACTAGCCGAGCTTCAAACGTTCCAAGGTGCCATCAGCTTTCGTTTTAACAGTGAACACTCACTTACACCCAATATCCTTCTTTCCTGGAGGTAAATCAACGAGAGTCCAGGTACCGGCCATATCAAGGGCCATCACTTCTTCATCCATCGCAGCACACGAACCAGGATGAGCCAAGGCTTGGTGGAGAGTAGTAGGAATGGTGATAGAGTCTAAGGAGGAGATAAAGGAATAGGATGGAGGAGACAGGTGGTTATAGGAAACAAAAGAAGAGGTAGGATAGGTACAAATACGTTTACCTTTGCGTAGGGTAATGGGCAAGTCATCGGAAGAATCAGGGGTATCAGAAGTAGCAGAAGTATCAGGAACTGTGTCTGGTTTAGGGTCAGGGAGAACAAGTTCCGAATCAGACGCTAAAGCCAGCAATGGCGGGGCATGAACATGATTGACAACGTTATTGTCCTTGGGACGTCTTTGATAAACGTGATGGAGAAGTGGTTGAGCAAGTGGTGGAATAGATGTTTGCACCGGTGGCACATGAACCTCATGCACTAAAATGTCATCAAGACCTTATGCGGTGTTGGTGGATTGTGGTGGGATAAAGCCAGAACAAAACGGAGTAGACTCATGTAATGTGACATTTGTAGACACAAGATAATGATGAAGAGTGGGAGAATAGCATCGATAACCCTTTTGAACTCTAGAATACCCAAGAAAGACACACTTGAGAGATTTGGGATCAAGTTTTGTAATAGTGGGGCGAACATCTCGAACGAAACAAGCGCAACCAAAGATTTTTGGATCAATAGGGAACAAGGGGTTGGAAGGAAACGGAGTTGTATATGGAGTGTCACCACTAAGAATAGGAGAGGGCATACGATTAATAAGAAAGTACGCAGTGGACACAACATTAGCCCAGAAATATTTAGGGACTTGCATTTGAAACATTAGAGCCCGGGCTACTTCTAATAAGTGCTGGTTTTTTCATTCTGCAACACTATTTTGAGCTGGTGTATCTGCACTTGAGGACTGATGAATCATGCCATGCTGTAGCATATAGTTTTGAAATGGAGCAAAAAAATATTCTTTAGCATTGTCACTCCGTAAAGTTTTCACAGAGACACGAAACTGAGTTTTGATTTCAGCACAAAAATTGCAAAAGTGAGAGAACAACTTTGAACGATTTTCTTATTAAATAAAGCCAAGTGGTTCGAGAAAAATCATTAATGAAAGTAATGAAATACCTAAAACCAAACTTAGACTTGACATGACACGGGCCCCAATTATCGAAATGAACTAAAGAAAAAGGGGACATAGCCTATTTATTGACTCGAGGTGGCAGGTAAACATGGTAATGTTTCGCAAACTGACATGACTCACTCTAGAGATGACACATGATGAAACTGAGGATACATCCTTTTCAAGGAGGACAAAGACATATGATTTAGCCGACAATGAACTTCAAAAGGAGACAAACCACTAGAGCAAGCAACTGAACGCAGCACTCGATCTTCAAGGAAGTAGTGGTCGCCAGATTCATATCCCCTACCAATAAGGCGCTTCATCGTGAGATCCTGAATCAAACAATGGTTAGGAAAAAATGAGATAAAACAATTTAATTGGTGAGTAAGCTTACTAGGAGATAGAAGATTAAAAGCAAGGTTAGGAACGTTAAGGATAGATGACAGGGAGATAGACGGGGTAGGTCGAACAGTGCCAGTTCCAAGAACACAGGAGTAGGGGCCATTAGCAATTGTTACAGAGGAGGGGTTGGCATAAGGTGTATATGCAGAGAACAAATGATGGTTACCTGTCATGTGATCAGTAGCACCGGAATTGATGATCCACTTCATGGAAGAAGCAGCAAGACATGAATCAAGGTTACCTGTAACAAGTGCACTAGGAGTTAATGGAGCATTATCAGAGTTATCAGAGGATTGTGCCATATGAGTAGATCAACTGCGTTGTAATTTATTTTGTAACTTTCGACTGTAATGTTTAGTATTACCAGGTTCCTTACAATAGTAGCAGACAACCCCCCCAATACCAGGACCCTGAGGATTGTTTCCTTGTCTTGGGAGGCCTTAGTTCCTATTATCAACAGGGACAAGATTCGGAATACCAGTTCCTTGTCTCGAGCAACCCTGGTTCCTGTGATCAGTAGAGCCACAACCTCCTAAAGCACTAGCATTAAGATTAGAGCGCGGTTGAGACAAGCTATTGACACGCAACACACGAGAGTACACATCCTAAAACGAAGGAAGCTCAGAGCTAGACAAAATTTGAGATCGAACTGTCTCATAAGTTGGATCAAGGGCAATAAGAAAGCTGATAATTGCCTATTTTTCCATATTATCCACCTATGCCTGAAGATCATATGTGGGTGGCATTAACCTTTTCATTTCCTCATACAATCATTTAAAGTTCATGAAGAAATTCTTCAGGGGGCGGCCTTGCTGCTCAGCACGATAAAAACTTTTACAGACCTCGTGAATTCGAGTAATGTTCCCTTTCCTAGAATACATAAACTTTAGATAGTCCATAATCTCTTTGACCGTATTGCAATGACTAACAGTGGGAAGAATGTCACTATCAATAGAATTCTGAATTTGCAAGCATAGCCGGGTATCTGCTCTAGCCCAAGCCAATTTAGGATCATCCTTAGGAGGAGCTTCAGTCAAGTGACCCTCCTTTTCAATACTCAGCAAATACATCTGAACAGTTTTACTTCAATTTGAATAGTTTCTCCAGTTTAATTTATGATCAGTAATTTTATTAGAAACCGACACAAATTCAGCTATAACACTAGTCTTAGAATCTGCATGGAGAAGAAAACAGCAAATAGAATCGGTAGCACCGAGATTACTGAGAAGAAGAAGCCAAGAAAATACCCGCAAAACCCAAACAACTAGCAAGGGAGCTTAAATCAAACTCACAACAATCTTAAACGGCAAACTGAAGAAGAAGTATCTCAAGCGAGGCTTCAAGATCCTCCAAACACAACAGCAAACGTCACACTAGTGACCAAATCGAGTTTTCTCACAACTAGAAGCAAGAAAAAACTAGCCAGAGACTGTAACAAGAAGAACCCAAATGAATCATAGGATTAAGCTTTGAAAACACCTGGGAAGCGCCAGTAATGAGAATTCGATGCCGGAACAAAGTGTCGCCGTCGGAGAGGAGGTTCCATGTGCCAAATCTATGTTGTCTACGTGGTGCGTGGTTCTGAAACGTGATCGGACTATTAGGGATGGGCCGATCAGAGGGTGGGGAATCGAATGAGGTAGTGTGTGTCACCACCTGTGGATGTCGGCCGAATGGACAACCCCCCCCTCTCTCTCTATACAGTAACGGCAACGAAGGTTGGAGCCCAAACAGAAACCTAGAAGCCCTAGGGCTCTAATACCGGGCAGACAAAAGTAATCTAAATCACATGTATAATCATATACATAAAAGAGGTGTTTATGCACATGAAAGAGACCTTGGACTTAATGGGCCTGTTATGATAATTGATAACCCCAATCCTTAATATTAATTATATTAATATTTCCTAACATGCTCAATATATCCTAAAAATCCGACCGCATTCAGCACAAGTGGGGTTCTAACTATTGTCGAGGATGCCTCTTTGGCCTTAGGCAATGGAGCTCCACAAATGTTGGCTGATCCTCTTCCTTCAATGGTATCAACATTGAGGAACCATAATTGAGGGCTTTTTGCATCATTGGTGATGAGTCCAGTATCAAGAGGTCCAGCAGCACGCAGGTAGTGTTTGGTTGGCGTTTTTTTGGGGGGGGGGTTATAAATTTGTCTTTTTGTGCTCCTCTTCCCTTCGAAAGTGGGGTTTTTTTAGAGGGGAGAGAAATAATCTGCCTAAACCTGACCAAATTGCCCATATCATTTTTTTAATATTCCAAGTTTACCCATCCCAATTTTTTTTCTCTTCAGCCTCTTCTTAGACATGTTGTGAACTTCTACAGTGTAATTGACTTCGCAGCCATTGATTGAGCTGTGTTTTTACTTTTTATAAATTTATAGATATATAATGTCTATAACACAATATATATTATATTAATATATATATATATATTTTGTAATTATAATATGATACTGGTAACATCATATTTTTTATTTCCTGATGCTTGGAGAGTCTTGAAATACGGTTGGGGTCTTGTCTCTTCTTCTTCAACTCAATTTTCTAATTTTTTTTATTTGATCTAGGATATCCCCAAGCCACTTTGGGCTAGAGACTAATCCCTCTTGAAGCTTAGAGCATAAAGGTTTTTCGTCTGTCCCAATAAGTATATGTTAAAATTGATGTGATAGCATGTTAAAATTAATAAAACATCTTGTAAAATACATATAAAATCTTTTTATCTTTGTGAAGTAACAGGTTAAGATTCAAAAATTAAGAAATAATGATTTTGATGTAAATATTATAACAGAAGGAACAAATTAAATAAAATGATAAGGGTATTGTGGTAAATCAGTTATTATTATTTTAGATATTATGTAAATAATAATTAGTGAGCTACAATCTAGGAATTTAGGTTGAGATATTTTAGGTAACAAAATATCTTCTGATATATATTTAAAATTTGAATGCAACATATCTTTAGCGATAGTTGTTTTCTTGTAACCTATATATTACCCAACATGTGAATAAAATGATCTATTAGATTATGTAAAACCACATTGGTTCTACAGGTATATTTGTTAACTTTTAATTAGCTCCCCTCCCTTCCTGAACCAAAAAAGAATTATTAAAATACCTCCCCTCCAACCAAATCTCATAACACCCCCCCCCCCAAAAAAAAAAAACACTAACACACCCTTAGGAGTGTGCTGAATTCTTTCCTTCCCATTGTTAATTGAGCTCAAGCATAACGGTGAAAACTATTTTCAGTGGTCATAGAGCATATTAGTGTTTCTGAAAGGATGAATTAAGGAGAAATACCTCATTGGTGAGGTGTGATTTAAACATCATACATCCTCTCTTTTTCAACCCTTTGTCTGAACAAGAAGCAGTCCTTTAGGTGCTCCCTTTCCTTCTTATTGTGATGATTTGATTGTTGCCACAAGGCCATCATTTCAAGATAATATTCAATAACATCTCTCTCACCTTGCTTTATCTGCTAGAGTTAAAAGCATCTTTCCTATCTGAGTATGCTAGTTAAATAGCCTTCCAGATCCCTCTTTTAGGTTTGTGGCATATGAGGGATGGATATGACAGTGGGCACCATTGAACTCACCAGCCAAGATGTGACAAGGGAACTTTCTATCCCTGATCAAAGAAGAGTAGTAGTGTCCTATGTTCTTGTGGCTCCTTGAGTTCATTTGTGAGATAGCCCATCCTTCCTATACCTTTGATAATGAGTTTGACGGCTTGAGCCTACTCCCTGTAGTTCTTCCTATTTAGCTCCTCTGTTGTGAGCTGGAATGAACCATCAACGCCTATGTTTGAGGAAATCACATTGAAGCCAGAAGCAACTACTGAGGGGCCTGAGGTTATAATAATGTTTGACCACTTGCTAGCATTGTTTGCGGGTATCTTCTTGTCAAATGCATCTTCTGTCATTGATGAGAAAGACGGAACAAATGAGAATGGTATATGAGTGATTCACACTAGTTTTCATACCATGTTACTTGTTCCACAGATGCAAAGCGCTAGGTCAGAGAAGAGTTTTTGTTTATTTTATTGATATATTTTGTGTACATGAAAGTTGAATAGGTACATAGATTAGTGACAATAAATTGGGCAAAGTATTAGGGCAACAAATGAGAAATATAATAATCAATTCATAATTTTCTAGTAATCCCTAGGGTGCTGGTCATGTGATTTTTTCCCCTGATTTCTTTGATTAATTACTATTATTTCTGCAAAGTTTTGCTGTGAAAATAGATGTCATGGTAAATTGGCTATAAACTAGCTTGAGGGGAAGCATTAGGTATTGTGATATTTTAGTTACTGTAATAATTGTAATGCTAGGAAATATACATAGAATCTAGGACTATTTATCCCTCAAGTTCTGTAATCTATTTCAAAGCATTTATTTCACTTGACTAGGATAGCTTCTCTCCTTTTTTATAAACACTTCATGTAAACTCACCATTTGAGTCATCAGAAAAACGATTCTTTCTACCCTTGTTGTCAGGATTTAATGTATTGACATGGCATCAATTCCTTGAATGTTTCCATTGCCACTACTGGTTATGGTCTTAATTGTGTTATGATTTTACACTTAACACCATTTCGATAGCAGATCTTTTATTTTTTTGGTTTTGTTTTTAGTTGCATCTTTTTTTTAATGCTTTTTTAATGTTAAATGCCAGAATGGTTTGAATTTATTGGTCAAAAAGTGCCTCCTGGCAGCGGTCCCGGTTCACCTTATTCTATAACTTTCAAGACAGCTGTTCCTGACTCATCTCCAGTGGAAGCTATGAACGCATCTGTCTATTCATGTGCTGACACTTCACTGGGCTGCTCTTGTGGTGATTGCCCTTCATCTCCTGTGTGCTCTGGTCCTGAACCTCCTCCACCCAAAAAAGAGCCCTGCACTGTCAGATTTGGATCTCTTAAGGTTTAAACAATGATCATTGATGGTCTAGTGATTTAATGGAACATATGATTGGTCGACTTGTTGATTGTGCCATTTTCTGCAAGATACCCGTTGTGAATTTAGTTTCTGTTCAATGGTATCTGCAGGTCCGGTGCTTGGAATTTTCATTGCTAATATCTTATATTGTATTGGTTACTGTATTGTTTGGATGGGTCTGGTTTCAAGGGACAAGGGAAGGGGGGAGGCTTGGCTCCAATGCAGAACCATTGTTGAGTGATATGGGTGCTAATGAGCGCAACATTGGTAATTTTCAAAAGGACGAAAACAATCTCATAGAGGTATGTTCTGTTTAATAAATGCAAAATTGTTTTGATGCCAATATGTTGAGATCTAGAAGAAATATTTCAATTTGCTTTGAGTTAGCTTTCAATTGCTGGTTCCAGCGCCTTGGAATTATGGCTTTCTTTTGTGTTCATTTTTAGCTTTACTTTCAAAATTATGGGATGTTTACTTTTGGAACCTGTTATTTATTCAATTATTAATTATTTTTGTATGAATTATTAATTGATTCTCCCCTTTTCACTTTCTTCAAAGAGAAAAGAAATTCATCTTTTGATTAGTGATTAAGTGGATGGACCCTTAAGTTGTCTTGGTTCTGCCTAGCATTTGGTAAGCTGGACTATGGGGAACTCTAATATATAAAATTTGTGGTGCATGGTGTTTGTTTATTGGTATTGCTTAATTCTTTGAACAATGATTTTTATGTCAACCTAGAGATACAGAGAAACCCCGTAAGTTGCGGTACTGGCCTACAAATGATATTGACAAGTGAAGAAATGGAAAGCAGACTCATAACACCAGCACATAAGATGAAGAAAAGAACTGTAGTATTTACTGCACAAACACATACCACAATGAAGATGCAAATTGTCAAGAAATATCATTTTGCCAACTTTCAAAGGTTGGCTCTCTCCAAGGCCTGACCAATTCTTTTTCTCTCTCAGATTCATAACCTCAGTTCCCCCCTTCTATATACTCATGCCTACGACTTTGACTGCTCCTCTTTCCTCTTCATTAAGACTACCGTTGCTCCTCTATTCTTCTGTCTTTTGTGGTCCTTAACCCTTTTGCTTTCTTTTGGGCCAGTATTCCCTCTTTTCTGCCTTTTTGCCACTCCTTTATGTCTCCTTCTGTCTGTTATGGTGGCAGAAATGGGTTGGGACCAATCAGGATACCATTAAATATGTGTTTGTGCATGTTGGTTTATTGCAGAACTTCTTTTATTTCTATATTATGATGTTGTGTGTGTATATATTTGCCTTGACTTCTTATTGTTTAACAGGGGGGTGCAAGTGATGAAAAACAACTCTCTCTTGTTCAAGGATATATGTCCAGGTTTTATAGGTAAAACATTTTAGTACCTGCTAGTTTTTGGTTTTTCTCCTCTATTTGTTTTTGGTTCTCTCCTTTTCTCTCTTCTGAGTATAATTTTGCTTTCGGATCCAGGACGTATGGAAGATGGGCTGCTAGAAATCCCACTATTGTTCTTTGTTCTTCATTAGCAATTGTTATTTTGCTTTCTTTGGGTCTGCTTCGTTTTAAGGTTGAGACCCGGCCTGAGAAGGTATCTCCTCAATTTGCAAGTCAGATTTGTTTTTGTGATTTGATGTGAAGATATTTTTGTGGTGCTTAGTTTTCTTTAATAGGCTGTTTTGTCATTATATCATCTTCTAAAAGTCCGTTTAGACATGTTGGCTAGGTTGTCAAAATAAATTCTCAATTTCTATTAACTTCTTATTGTATGATATCCAATGATACCATAATTGTCAATAACCAGCTGCCCCAATGGCAAATGTCTTAACCTCGCTTCGCAACGGTCTTGGGTTCGATTCCGGTTTTGACATGATTCCATGCTCGTTTACATTGATTAGATGAAAAAAATGATACCATAATTCTTGGAATTCCGCTATCTGCCTCACCTTTTTTGTTAGCTACTTAATTCACATTAGCATTCATTAATTCTTGTTTATCTTATTTATATTCTCATTGGAGCGACCAGGGTAGTTGAGATCACCTGGGGGAAGATGAGAACAAATGATAGGAGTTTGTCATGTGATAGGATCCTCCCAAATCAATAATTCAAGGAGTTTTAGTGCTAGTATCTTTTTAGGCTTGTACGGAATTTTACATTTTTGAGCTCAAGAACTAGGGAAAATCGTGTTTATGCTTGTAATGTGGATAGCATCTCCATTATCTTCCTTATCTGATCATGGTTTGATGTGCTAGCTGGCTCATTTGAGCTCTCCACATAGAAATGATGAGGTGGCATCTTTTGACCAAGATACTCTTGGGTTAGGGTTGATAGAACATTTGGCTTAAGAGGCAAACCATAAGTGTTAAGAGCCTTCATTTATCAATATTTACATGTTTATGTCTTATTATTTGTTTAATTATGTATGTCCTGGGATCAGATATCAATATTATATCTCAAGTTATCATGTTATCATATCTTATATACCTTAGGAACTAAATCTAAAACATTAGAATTAGTAAAAGATGTGATACCTAGGATCCTAGAGTTAATTTCAGTTTCCGTGCATATTATGACCTATTGTATTTTGATTAATGATGAAAATAAGATCAACAGAGGCAATTTTCACCTCTGGCTCTACACTAAGCATCTACAGCTTTCAAGTTCAAAAGATTGACAGTCAAGGCCAAGCTTGATGCCAAAGCCAGATTCAATCTGAGTGCGTTTTTGGTCTTCCATTGCCTCATAGCAGCAATGTCTGTAGTCTATAGTGGTTCAGGTTGTTGGTCAAATAACCACATTTTCCTTGAAGTCCATTTATAGTGAATCTCACGGCCTAGACCTACTCCCTATAGTTCATCCCATCTAGCTTCTCTGTTACCATTTGAAAGTATCTTTTTTTTGGGGGGGGGGAATTAGAGGGGCAAGCGCTAACGGCCTGGGGTTACAAGCGGGATTGAATTTGCAACTTCCCACATACATGGGAGTTTTCATGCTCCTAGGCTACATGACCATTGGCACGATTTGAAAGTATCTATCTATGCTAAGATATGCAATAGACTCATCGGTGCTAGAAGCTGTAATTGGACGGATTACAATTGGAACATGGTTTGACTCCTTTATTGCTAGTGACTGATTGTCAAAGCTATTGCCTGTCATTGGAAAATTGTAATACTACATGGGCTTAGGTGCATTGTAGAGAAGTAACGGCAACAGAGCAAATAAACCGTTTTTTCTCTTATTAGAGTACCATACAAGAATGATATAATATATACATTATCAGGGCTGATGGCAGGGCAGAGAACTGGAAAAATTTAATATCCTAGAATCAGTTTCTAATCACAAAAATTATGGTGGTCAAATCAACTATACCCCATAATAGTATCCTAATAATACTTTGACTATTTACGATAAATACGATATTTCATCATACCTCCTCTTAATAGTCAAAGGCTTTGAGCTACTTGACTCATGACAAGTTCTTAGAGGTTTTATAACTAAGTGTCATCTCTCTACTCTACTTTTCTCTTTTCTTTTATCCCTCACTCACATTTTTTGCTACAATGATTTATCTTTTATTACCCCCAAAAGCTCGGAATGTTGTTATACAATTGTTGTTGTTGTCACTTAAAATGTTCTACGATATGATCCCCTCTTCAAACTTCTTCATCTTGGTTTGATTGCAGTTATGGGTTGGTCCTGGGAGCAAGGCAGCAGAAGAGAAACAATTTTTTGACAGTCACCTTGCCCCGTTCTATAGAATTGAACAGGTTTTCACTTTACATATAATTTTTTACTTTGTTAAGATGCTACGGAATGTTTGCATGTGGTGTAGTTGTTGATGTTTGATACTTGAGAAAGGGTATAAAAATTTCTTGATAAAATTTTCTGTACAAATTGAAAACATCACATGTGGCAAGCTTTCCTCAATATTTATGTTGCTATTGATTATTTATGATGGTGACTAAGGTAGTGCGGAATGTTTAAGCCCCATATTGAGTAGTATGGATTCCTTAAGAAAATTAAAGAAAGGGCATTATATCAGGACCAGAGAAAACTTAGAGACGGAACTCTGTGATTTGAAGTTCGAAAAAAAAAAGTTAAATTTTAAGATTGTTTCAAAAAGTGCGTTCCTTCTTTCTTTGACTTTTTGATCCTTTTTTCATTTCATTGCCTGATGTTGTTGTTTGTTAATTTATGTCATTATTGTATGTTTTCTGTTTCTGTTGTTCACTGCTTTTAGGATAGGATATATTTAATTTTTTTAAGCCTATATCTTGGGATCTGATTGGATAATTTGTTAGCATTAGATCCCTTTAGTATTTGGCAGTCATGTCATGCAATAGTTAAGTAATTCAAAGAAATATCTATTGTATTTCTTATTTTCTCCGTCTCTGGTGGCATTGTAGTGTTAAAACACTAGCCGCCTGCTCCCCCTTTGTGAAGGAATCGCCTCATTAATGACGTGAGTGCATCCTCTTAAAGCGATAATAGCTGCTTTCCTATTTTTTGGTCAAATATCTTAATTAGGTCATATTTGTGTCATAAATTGTGCTATATTGTTTCTTTCCTCTTTCATGAAGTGAGATACTTAATGAGTGTAGAGATGAGAGAATCAGAGGAAGCAATCTGTATTGATTGTTCTGAGAGTGGGTACAGGGGACATATAGACAGTAGTCCTACCATGTTATAATGATATAACTAAGATTACTGAATATGACAGCATGACTAACATAACTACATTATGACTTATTTCCCTGTACCCTCCCTCAATCTCAGCTGGGTCTTTCTCTTTTACCTTTCTCTTTCTTTTTTTTTTGCTTTTTTTTTTTGTCGGGTGGATTTGAGTATCAGAATAAGGACTTTTTCTCAAAAGACTGATTTTTCTAACAAGTTTGGTCTTTTGTTTGTTTTTATTCTGGTAGCTGATGATATATTGATTTGACATTAAGTTTCAGTGGGATATTTATTTTCTTTTTTTCCTTTTCATTTTCTGAACGACATAGTTATGCCATTTTTGTGTTGTTGGGTTTTGTTAATTTTCTGTTGGTTCCAGAAAGTTTGTTCCATCTGTGCAATCATGTTTGATTTAATTGTCACTTCAAGCCTTTATTTCCCTTTTTCCTGTTTAGTTAATTTAGTTTCCTTTATTTTGATGTTATACATTACATATGAAATGACATTTGGAGTACTTTTTGCTTACATTCCAGTTAGTGATTGCAACAATCCCTGTGTCCGAGAATGGTAAGCCACCAAGTATCATAACCGAGGAAAACATTGAATTACTTTTCGAAATACAGAGAAAGGTATTTTCAGCTTCCATTCCTTTTTATTTGCTAATTGACATAAATTGAATGTATCCTTTGCCACACCTTCCATATTACAAAATATTTGTTGATTAGATTTTTATGTTAACATATTTTTTGTTTAATTATTCTGACAGGTTGATGAAATTCGTGTTAATTATTCTGGTTCATTGATATCTCTTGGTGACATTTGCTTGAAGCCTTTAGGCCAGGACTGTGCGACCCAAAGCATTCTGCAGGTATGAGGTCCATATTTGGAAATGATTGCCGAGTGGTTTTGAATTTGTTGTGTTGCATGGCTTCTATTGTCTTTGTCAAGTACAATCAGTAGGATTTTCTTGTTTGACACCTTTCATTACACTATTGTGCTTGTGCATAATCTGATGTCTTCATTTGTTATTCTTTCCTTCCTCTTTTATTTGATTCTGATAGTATTTTCAAATGGACCCTGACAATTATGATAACTATGGAGGTGTTGAGCATGCTGAGTATTGTTTTCAGGTAAACCGCCCTTGATTCACTTAGTTTGATTATACATCTAGCTATTTTCTGAGCATTTTTGCTTTATGAATTAATCAAATTTCTGATTAAATAAAAAGAAATGGTGAATGAGAACTCTTGCTTTTTTAGTCCACACACACAACTCCTAAGGATAATAATATTACGCTGCCCCAATTTGAACATATGAAAAAAGTGATTGTTGCTTTTATTGCTGAAACAAACGGGTAAACATTTAATTGTGAATGTGTGAGGGGGAAAATCAGGGAACTTAATCGCCAGCTAATCTCTCTATGATTAAAATTTGATCCTACATGATCAAACTGATCCTATCTACAATTAATTATTGAATATTTACAGACGATTTTATGCTTATTCTTTGACACTCCCCTCAAGTTGAGGCATAGATCTCTTCCATTCGTAGCTTGGATCCCAAATCATAGAAACTTGAACTGTTCATCCCTTTTCCTAGTACATCAACTAATTGCTGGTTCTAGGGGTGATAGTGTTGTTTCTCTTGAATATAATAGCCTTCCTCATATATCCAAAAAAAAGAAAAAAAAAGAAAAACCTTCCTCAGATTACCTTTTAAGAAGTGAAGTACCTATGAGCTGCACTGAATTTATCTATTACCTTATATGGTTCGGCAATGAGATTCTTTTTTTTTTTTTGGGTAATTTCCTGTTTTAATCTTGTCCAACTGTGTATTATATATTGTCTCTGATTGTCTAAATTTTTGTTTATAGCATTACACTTCGTCAGAAACATGCTTTAGTGCTTTTAAAGCCCCGCTTGACCCAACCACTGCATTGGGAGGGTTTTCTGCCAACAATTTTTCTGAGGTAAGATCTTTATTTTTGTCTTGGCTATCTACCTATCTATTTATATATCCATGTGTTAATCTTTTGCTGATTACCTTATGTTAGGCCTCTGCATTTGTTATCACCTACCCAGTCAACAATGCAATTGCTAAAATTGGAGATGAAAATGGGAAAGCAATCGCATGGGAAAAGGCTTTCATCCAATTAGCGAAGGTTTCACTACTCAACACATTTATTGCTGATAATTCTTTTTTTTTTTTTTTAATTTGATGCTTATATGCTTGTTGTATGAAGATCCTTGATAACTTGACCTTATATGTCACAAGATAATTAAGGGTTAGTTGATAGTCTGCTGAAGTTTGTTAGGTCATCTATTTACCCCTTTCTTAGTATAATTAGAGCATATTCTTGATGTTTAAAATTGAGATGTATCAACTAGTATCTAAGAGAATTCTATTCCACAAGATGGAGGTTCTATAGAATTTCAACATGCTTATGCAAGTATTGAAATCAATGCCTATAGGCATTAGGGAAGTGGGAAACATTGTGTATGAGCAATTAGTGAAATCAGCAATTGAATTTGATGAATTGTAGATGAAAAGTGGGTGAGAACCCATCCACCATTCTTTGGCAACCTCTTGCCATTAGGGATGGAGGGAGTTTATGCTTGATTGGTGCCATGGCCACTTGATTAACATATATATAGACACAGAGAGAGAGAGAGAGAGAGAGAGAGATGTGATCTGAATATCTTTGCTTATTCATTGTTAGAAGAGGATATATACACAAGAGAGAGGAGCCTAGGTTTTAATGGCTCACAATGACAAAATAATGCCCTATCCATATGATTATGGTACAGATTACAGAATTATGGTACACATTAGTGATTATGCCCAACTTGTTACAAAGATATTAAACTTGAGCCCCATTAAGAACTTTTGTAAAAATATCATCCAATTGATCTCTAGTCCTCACGTGACTTGTGGATTTAAAGTTATTTTAAATCTTATCACGAACAAAGTAACAATCAATCTCGATTTGTTTTATGTGTTCATGAAACATAGGATTAGAAGATATATGTAGAGTAGCTTTACTATCACACCATAAATTCCTTGGTAACAAGGTCGAAGCCAACTTCCTTCAATAATTGATATATCCATGCTATTTCACACAAATTGTGCCATGGTTTTGTATTTTGGTTCTGCACTTGACCACAGTACCACATTGTGCTTCTTGCTCCTCCAAGATACCAAATTTCCTCTCACAAGGACATTATATCTAGTAATGGATCAGGGATCATAGGGAATCTGCATAGTAAGGCACCTAGCTTTCCTGTTTGTTTCTGTAACTTGAAAGAATCAGAAACTATATATATATTCATTCATTAAACTGAGAGGATTTACAAGGTTTATATAGAAGAGAAATAGAGACAGATAATGAGTGATTCACGGAGAGTGGTTGAACGAGAAGTCAACCAACTCTTGCCACCAAATAGCTTCTTCAACAATATCATGCCACCAATCTGATTCTACGTTCCTAACACTCCCCCTCAAATTGAAGCGTAGATGTCAATCAAGCCCAACTTTTTACAAAGATAGTCAACACGAATCCCATTTAAGGCCTTAGTTAGAAGATCTCCCAATTGGTTACTAGACGGCACATGCCCTATAGAAATAAAATTCTCCTTGATTTTATCGTGTACAAAGTGACAGTTGATCTCAATGTGTTTTGTACGTTCATGAAACACAGAATTAGAAGCTATGTGTAGAGCAGCTTTATTATCACACCACAATTTCACAGACAATGAAGTGACAATACCAACTTCCGTCAATAATTGGTGAATCCACACAATCTCCTGTATTGACTGAGCCATGGCTCTATACTCAGCTTCCGCACTCGACTTAGATACCACATCCTGCTTCTTACTCCTCCAAGACACCAAGTTTCAACCCATAAACACACAGTATCTTGTGGTGGATCTCCTGGTAGACTTTGACCCAGCAAAATCTGCATCATAGAAACATTCAATCTTGATGTGACCATGATTCGTGTAGAGTATACCACGACCAGATGAGCCCTTCAAATAATGTAAGACATGCTCCAAAGCTTCCCACTGTGTAATAGTCGGCTTGGTCATAAATTGGCTAAGCATACTCACTGGAAAAGTTACATCAGGGCGAGTCACTGTGAGATAGTTCAATTTCCCAATCAGTTTACGGTATCTCAAGATATACAAATGGTTTGATTTTCTCTAGATCAACCTTTTTCCTCACATTCTCAGGTAGCTCATCATATGGTTTGCTATCATCAATAACCAAAAAAGTATTAGGAATCATGGGGAAGCTACTTGATGCTGCTCCATGTTTTCCGGTTTCTTTTAACAGATCAAGAACATATTTCCTCTGTGTTAAGAGGATGCCTTTCTTGCTTCTCATAACCTCGTCCCAAGAAAGTACCTTAACGGACCCAAATCCAAATCCTTCGTTTGGAAATGAGATGTAAGAAAAGCCTTGAGTGATAAGATTCCTGAAGTATTGCTACCAATAATAACAATGTCATCGACATATACTACTAAAAGAATCACACCAGCATCCGTTCGCTAATAAAACACAGAATGATCACACTTACTTTGATTTAGACCAAACTTCTTAACCACGGAACTAAATCTGTCAAACCAAACACGAGGGCTTTGTTTTAAACCGTATAAAGGTTTCTGAAGATGACATACCTTCCCACACTCCCCCTGGGCGATAAAACCAGGTGGTTGCTCCATATAAACTTCTTCAAAAAAGCATTCTTGACATCTAGTTGATGAAGATCCCAAGCATAGGTTGCTGCAAGAGAGATAAAAAGACGAACAGAAGATAACTTGGCCGCAAGGGAGAATGTGTCGGAATAGTCAACACCATACGTTTGAGCATATCTTTTGGCAACCAATCGAGCTTTCAAACATTCCAAGGTACCATCTGCTTTTGTTTTAATAGTGAATACCCACTTACACCCAATAGCCTTCTTGGCATGAGGTAAATCAACGAGATTCCAGGTACCAACCTTATTAAGGGCCATCATTTCCTCTTTCATCGCATCGCGCCAACCAGGATGGGCTCAGGCTTGGTGGAGAGTAGTGGGAACAACGATAGAATCTAATGATGCTATAAAGGAACAAGATGGAGAGGACAGTTGGTTATAGGAAACAAACGATGAAATAGGATAGGCACAAGTACGTTTACCTTTACGTAAGGCGATAGGCAAGTCATCAAAAGGATCATGATTATCATGCTGGTTCAGGTTCAGTGATAGGAACAGGAGGAATTGAATCCGGATCAGACGCCGAAGCGGGCACTACTGGTGAAGCTTGAATATGAACGACGGCATTACTTTCCCGAGGACGGTTCTAATAAACTTGATGTACAGGTGGTTTTCTAGGTGCCGGGACAGACGCTTGCACTAGTGGTAACTGAACCTCATAGACCAATATATCATCAAGACCGGCACTTGGTGTAGAGGATGAAGATGGAGTAGAAACAGGAAAGAATGGAGTCGACTCATGGAAGGTAGCATCTATAGACACAAGATAACGCCGAAGGGTGGGAGAATAGCATCAATAACCCTTTTGAACCCTTGAATACCCAAGAAAGACACATTTAAGAAACTTGGGATCCAATTTGGTAACAGTAGGATGGATATCATGAACAAAACACGCACAACCAAAGATTTTTGGATCAATGGGGAATAAGGGATTGGAGGGGAAAAGAGTTGTGTAAGGGGTATCACCACTAAGAGCAGGAGAGAGCATACGATTAATAAGGAAACATGCCGTTGACATGGCATCGGCCCAAAAAGATTTTGGAACATGCATTTGAAACATGAGAGCCCGGGCGACCTCTAATAAGTGAAGATACCATGTAATTTGAAAGAATCAGAAACTATACATATATTCATTCACTAAACTAAGAGGATTTACAAGATTTATATAGAAGAGAAATAGAGACAGATAATGAGTGATTCACGAAGAGTGGTTGAACGAGAAGTCAATCAACTCATGCCACCGAATAGCTTCTTCAATAATATCATGCACCAATCTGATTCTATGTTCCTAATACTGATTCTATGTTCCTAACAGTTTCAACAAATCAAGAACATATTTTCTCCAAGTAAGAAGTATGCCCTTCTTAGTCCTCGTCAATTCCTAGGAAAAATTTCAATAGCCCAAATCTTTTGTTTGAAAACGAGAATGAAATGCACTTTCCACCTCTTTAGTACTGGCACGTTTGTGCCTTCTAGAATACATCTTGGGAGGTTGCATAGTTGGCAGCCTCTTATCAATCTGTCCTTGCATTCTGAAGATTAACTATTAGTTTTTTGCTGCTTAAGCTTTTTGTTTTTACAAATCTTTTGTTTCTATTTGATTTCCTTTATATTCAGCTAGAAGTTTAAATGTTGTTCCCTTCTTTTTCTCTGAGTAGTGTCTTATTTTTCGTTTAAATAACTTTATTGGAGCCACATTGCTGCAACTCTGTTCTGCTTTAATAGGTTAGTATTTGTAGTTCTATAAGAGGCTTGTATCACATTCTCCTTCACTTCTTTTTATAAGCAGCTACTAAAAACTTAGATTAAGGAAGTTAATTAAAATTAATTTATTGTTGTGAAATTTCAAAGTTACCATCAATAAAATTAATTAATTAGAGGAAGTTGTTTAGTTTGTTTGAGAAAATCAAATCAAAGGATATTTATGGGGAAATTTAATTTTTAGACAAAATGTCTTATATTAAAGACCGTAGGGGAGGTGCTTATAACAATTATTTATTTGAGCCAGTGTGCTTTGCATGTTGTATGATAAAGCAGACTTGTTAGATCAAATTTTTATTTCACAGGAGGACTTGCTGCCGATGGTGAGGTCTAGAAATCTTACTTTGTCATTTTCAGCTGAGAGTTCAATTGAGGAAGAACTAAAGAGAGAAAGCACGGCAGATGTTGTGACAATACTAGTACGTGATTTTCAATTTTTTCTCATCTAATTGAATTATTCTTGTGTAGTGTGTGCCTATGAACTATTTCATTTGCTTGGTTTAACTGAATAAATACTCTGCGCTCATCCTAACCTCTTAAGTTCTTGTCTACCTTTTCTTAGGCAAGCTACCTTGTAATGTTTGCTTATATTTCTGTAACCCTGGGAGATACGTCTCATCTATCAACTTTCTACATATCATCCAAGGTATGATGTTTGCTTGAAGTTTCTCGTATGTATGGCACAAAAGCGCTAGGATTAATTTTAAGATGCTTTTTGTGTGTGTATTTGGCCAGAAGATGCTTCTTAAATTATTGAAGTTATGATTATTTGACATTGCTCATAATCTAATTTCATGTTATTCAGGTTTTGCTTGGTCTTTCTGGTGTTGTGCTTGTCATGCTTTCTGTTCTTGGATCGATTGGATTCTTCAGTGTCATCGGTGTGAAATCTACCTTAATCATTATGGAAGTCATTCCTTTCCTAGTTTTGGCTGTAAGAATCTGAATCTCTGCTTACCATTGCCAGCTGATAGTATTAACGTGCCCCTCATTGTCTGGAACTTTCTTAGTCAAACTGTTGGTTTGATGGGGTTGCCCCTTTGTTATGATATTTGTCATTTGCTCTCTTGTAGGAACATAGGCCATGCATATGATTCGATCTTCAACTTTCTCTTTAATGAAGTGCCTATTTTCCTTGGCACGTTTAGTTCTATCATGTTGAAAAGGATTGGGAGAAATAACTTGCTGACTTGTCACAATAAAGCTGGATGGGATGTTCCATGCAGATATTCAATGCCTTGAACAAGTTGTGTAGCCATAGAGCTTCACATATTCCTTGACCTATGGCCCTAGGCTCAGCTTATGCACTACTCTTGACCACTCTATGCAACACAGACTTGTTCTAATGCAAACAGAGGAGTTTTGGGGAGAAAAGATAGAAACAGAGGAGGGGGACAGAGAACGAAAAACAGAAACTTGAGGGGGAAGTGAGAGGGAGACAAAACAAAGACGGGGGATTGATAAGACTAGAGGGAAGGGGAATATGAAGAACTTGAGGGGGGATAGAGAATAGCTAAACCATAGCAAATTTCATTATTATCCAAGTCTGCATACATAAGTTACTTAGTGGCTATTCATAGAAGCCACTTGCAAGTTTCTTTCCCAGGAAGGAAATCATAACTCAAAATAAGATTTCTTCCTAATGAGGAAACTTATAAAAGGCGGCTCAGTGTACAAGGCTCTCATTAGGTGGGGTTGGGAGACCTATAAAATAAAAGAAAATAAGATTTCTTCCTAGTGAGGAAGCCTATAAAGGGCGGCTCAGTGTACAAGGTTCTTTAGTAGAGACCGATTTTTTTTAGGAAAAATAAAAGAATAAGGGGATAAAAATTAGAAGGATAAATCTTTATTAAATTATGAAATCAGAATCTAATCTCATAATTAATAAAGAAAAGGATAAATCTTTAGTAGAAAGATGAGCCAGAATCTTAACTCATCGGACTACTAAAGCCCAAGGAGAATCTCCCTGTAATCAGAGAAGTAATTCTCTACCAATTTTCATATATTTTCCATACTGCTTTTACATATAACAAGAGTCAATATTTATAGATAAAAAGAATAATTATGACTCCCTAAAATTTAGGACCACTAACCACAACTCATAAAAATAACATATTTGAATACATTTAATTCAATAAATAAAATACCTTGACTCAGCATATAATCCTAACTAACTCCACTTAATCCTAATCTTGCTAAGCACTTAACAAACCACTAAAACCACTACTAAAACAATTAAAATAAATATTAATAAAATAAAATCAGATTAATTCAATCCCCTAAATCAACTGCACGTGATTTCTTGCTTGGTACTCTATCACTCTCACTAGTTGGGGTTGGGAAATCTATAAAATAAAAGAAAATAAGATTTCTTCCTAATGAGGAAACCTATAAAGTAACATAAAATATCTACCATATGTTTCACACCAAAATACAACTTGCTAAATACTCAATCGCTAAGGAAAGCCAACTTGCATGGAGATAATAAACTTAATATTTTCTTCTAACATAGTATTCTCATATTCTATCACCACTGTATTATGTTTTTTGCTTCTCCATGTCACTAGATTCCCCTACATAGACATGCAACATCCACTAATGGATCTCATGCCTTTTGTTGATTCTGCCCAGTCAGCATCAGTTAAAACCTCCTTTGTAGCTTGGTCTCCCTTATTGAGTTATTGGTCTGTCCTATTTGACCTACGTATACTAACAAGCTGAGACTAATAGAAGTAGTTCAATTATTCTAATGATCGTTCAACCACATTTCACGAAAGCTTACTATTATTTGTAACCAGCATGTAATAAAAACTCCCTTCCTCAAAGCTTGAGGATACCCCTTGATGGAATAACAGAAAAGTATTTTATGCTTTATTTTCAGTTCAAAACCCACAGAAAAAGTATTAGCTAGACAAACCTATAGATTAGCTCGACAATGCATACTCCCATTACATGTAGGAAACGACCTTCAAAATCAGCCAAGCCATATCACAATATAAAAATAGATAATTGTTTGTCCTGGAATCAGCTTATATGGCTGCTTGGATCATCTAAATCCTTGCTTATGCAAAAATATTCTGTACATTTTTTATTTGCAATTTTTTTACTGTTTAGTTTTCACTTATAAACTTATTGTGAGGTTTCTCTTTATTTTTTGAATTTCCATTCAATGATCAGGTTGGAGTAGATAACATGTGCATACTTGTACATGCTATGAAACGGCAATCTTCAAGTTTGCCAATAGAAGAAAGGATAAGTAATGCTCTAGGGCAGGTAGGACCTTCCATTACACTGGCCAGCATCTCTGAGGTTTTGGCTTTTGCAGTAGGATCTTTCATTTCAATGCCAGCATGCCGTGTTTTCTCGATGTTTGCAGGTTTAATAATTTTCTCCTCTCATTCTCAAATTTTTCAGTAGATTTCGTGTATGCTCTTTTTGTGAGTTTTAATAATGTTTTTTTGTATTGGGAAAAAATTATCTATCCTCAAAAAAGGAGGAAAAAAGAATTAGTCCTATAAAAGGTGATTTGAAGTTACAGATGTTTCTTTTAACATTTATTTACTTTTTTGTAGCTTTGGCTGTTCTGCTGGACTTTCTGCTGCAAATTACTGCTTTTGTAGCTTTGGTGACTTTTGACTTTATAAGAGCTGAGAATGATAGAATTGACTGTTTCCCATGCATTAAGGTGACTTCAGGCTCGACACAACATAATGAAGGTAATTGTGTAATAGAACAATCATGGATATGTTAATTATTTTTCATTCAAGCATTGTTTGTTACACATTTGTAATTAAAACTGTGTCTCCTCTTTAATATACTTATTTATTTAGGATGTTTTGGTAACGTGTTTTCTTGGCAATTCATTTGCAAATTTGGTTAGGGATGAGAGTTCGTATATTCATGGTTACCTTTTTGCTACTGCACACCCTGGGATAAGTTCATGTTTCTTCCTTTTGGGTTCCGTCTATGGTACTTTTATGGAGGGTCTTATTGTCTAATCCAAGAAAGCATTGTAATGATTGTAATAAGTCAGAAAATGTTAGGTCATATTTGCTATGATTGGAATTTAATAGTTGACCTTATCAGTTTGGCATAGATCACAACCTCCTAAGCTTTTTCCTGCATTCATTTTCTTTTCTTTGATAGCTGTGCTTTATATGTATTAAGTTATAAATAAAATACCATGATATGTGAATAATAATTGAGGCTACTGCAACAAAATAGAAAATTTGTGATGGAATCCAATTGCAAAAAATTCCCTTATTTGCAATGGAATAGTTTGCTGCAAAATCATGGTAAGACCAACAAAAACACTTAAGGAAGTCATTGAATGAGACCTTTTGGTGAACGGTATGTCTAAGGAGTTGGTTATTAATATAGCAAAATATCATAGTGTGATTCATGTACTGACCCTATCTAGTGGGACAAGGCTTCTTTTTGTTGTTAGTATTTCATAGCTAACCCTAGTAATTGGGCATAGATCATGGGGTTATCACTCCCTTAATCTGTTCCATACGCTCATTGCCTTTCCTAGGATAGCTCTTTTCTATAATTACAAATACCATGTATCATCATTTGAATAATCGGAAAGTGTTCAGACTTTTCTCATCTTGTTGTTAAAGATTAATAAGCACTGTGATCTTTTGAACTTTCCTAGTGCTTATAATTTTCATGTTTGTTTGAATGATATATTATCCTCTGTGCTGGATATTTCTCTCTCTTAATCGATTAATATTTCATGGGAAAAAATCATATTCTGATTATTTCAATATAAAAGTGTAGGCATCAGGCAGCAGAGAGATGGATTGCTGACACGATATA
The DNA here is from genome assembly GCA_963855925.1 of Inga laurina. Lineage (NCBI taxonomy): Eukaryota > Viridiplantae > Streptophyta > Magnoliopsida > Fabales > Fabaceae > Inga > Inga laurina. The sequence goes on along the minus strand of OY979702.1, from coordinate 61,106,170 downwards.
TGAAGGTAAAATTGTACTTTGATGTGGAGGTTTTCTGAATGAAATGATTGTTGTTTGTTAAGTCTAATTGATGACAGGATAATGGTTCCTTAGCAAACATGATATCTTAATGCTTGTTTAAACAGCTTTTCATCCAAAATCTATCGCATAATTCTTTTTGCATAAAGAGTTTTAGTTGAGAAAGGTTAACAATTTCAACTTTTTGAAAAGCCAAAGGCTGCAACTTTTTGAGGACAATAGTGTCGTGCGATCTATGTGGTGGGATAAGATCTGCTGTTGTTGTAGTATTTATAAATTGCTTTAGTTGTTAGCAAACAGGACAATATTAGAAAGCTTATCCAGACAGGCATACAAGCTTATCTTTTTTTTTTTTTTTTTCCTCCATTTCTTTTGCTGCCAATATATACTCATGTTTTTTCTCAAAGATAACTCTTTTTCATTTAATATTTAGGAGATTCACGCACCAATTCTTGGACTTTGGGGAGTTAAGATTGTGGTCGTTGCCATTTTTGTTGCATTTACGTTAGCAAGCATTGTAAGTTGATGTGAGATAAGGTGCTCCATTGCCATTTCTCCACAAATTTTAGAGATATATTTTTCTTTTTATGGTGTGTTTACTTCTATAGGCATTATGCACAAGAATTGAACGCGGTCTAGAGCAACAGATTGTTCTTCCTCGGGATTCTTACCTTCAGGTTTAAAGTTTCTTTTTTTTATTATTTACAAAATCAGAACACAAAAAACTCTCCCTGCATGCTTGGCAATTTCTTTCTAATCATTTTCTTATCTAACTAACGTTCATTTTTCTTGGCTGCTACCAGGGGTATTTCAGTAACATCTCAGAGTACCTCAGAGTTGGACCACCATTATATTTTGTTGTTAAAGATTATAATTACAGGTTGATTATTTTTTCACTTTGTTGTTTTTGTGTTCTCTATATAAATTATTGTCATCATCTTTTAAGCAAACTTTTGATTTGTGGTTAAGAATTGTCAAATGGTTCTCTTTCTCAATGATGGTCGTCTTTCTGATTGCTCTATAAATAAATTCATTTTGTCTTTGCTCAAATCCTGATAATTAGTCCAATTGTGTTTATAGGCAGTGATCTTTGTCACTACCAGAACAGAATTCATTACCACCTTTACATTGTTCTCAGCTGTCACTATCTCCAGACACAGTTTTTTTTTTAAAAAAAATAAATAAGCAAAAGGTATTAAGTAAAAAGTTCACAAATTAAAACATAACGAGGCAAACAAGAACAACTATGAAACAGCCATTGAATGCTCTCCCTCACTAAAGTGGTGGCGTACGAGACTCATGCAATGCTCAGATGGCAATTGGATTGCGTGAATGGCCAATCTTGGAGTTCCAAACTGTGGGGGTGGTGTCGCACACAACATTTTGTATAGAATTCTTACCTAGACTTGGATTAGACGTATTATCTTGCTTGGGAGATGTACATGCTGTGAAGTCTACTTTCGTTAGCTACAATATTTTAAATTTAAAAACATATCCTATCTTGAATAACAAACTAGATAAGATTATAACTAAGGGTTGATAACATTAAGTCACTAATCATCATATATTATCTTCTTGTTTTGATGGGTTTCCTATGTATCCCTTCTGCAGCTTGGAATCCACACATACGAACCAGCTATGCTCTATTAGCCATTGTGGTTCAAACTCTCTTTTGAATGAGGTAATTCAATACTCTAGTAGTGCTTTATCATTTGTCTTAGTGTCAATCTGTCCATTTCGTTAATGTTATTGTTGTACCTGCGAGGATAACAAGAGGGTTGTTACACAACAAGCACACACTTAATCCTACACCATACACTTCAAGAACAGAATACAATAGATTTGCCAATTCAAGAGGTTGGCTCTCTCCATCCAAAACCACATTTAAACTTCTCTCTCCCTCTTCATACTCTCAACTGGTCTCTTTATCCACCCACTTCCAACTTCTTAACTGCTCCCCCCACCCTTCATTATTACTCCCTTACTTGCTCCTTCACTTTTCTATCTTTTTGCATGTTAACATCTGTGTTTTCTTCTGGATCAATAGTTGTTATGAGGCACACATTGAGAAGCCTCATAAGTGTAGTGTGGTTTATAAGTCAATGGGCTCTTGCTCCTAATATACTAGTCTTTTTGGATTGGCCCCTCTCTTTGAGCTTGTGATCATCACATTAGTGCTTTGATTGAGAGCCTGATGTTCGCGTAAAGGGCTACACACAGAGGGTTTTGATCGGCAAGAGGCTGAGTGAAGTGCCATGGTGTAGAGTCCCCGGGGACGTCGGCTCTTAAAGGAGGTGGCAATGTTATGAGTCCCATATTGGGAAACCTGCTAGGTGTAGTGTGGTTTATAAGTGAATAGGCTCTCCCTCCTAATAAGCCAGTCTTTTAGGATTGAGCTCTCCTTTTGGGCTTGTGATTATCACAATAGTTCCCCATTTTCTGTCATTTTGCCACTCACTTATGCCTCCTTATGTGTGTATTGGTGGTAGTAGGCTGAAACCCTTCATTATCTAATCAGACATTAAGTATACTCCTGTTGGTTTCTCAAATAAGTTATCTATGATCTAATATGTTGAAGCCTCTGAATTATAACTTTGATGTCAGGCATTACTTCCATGTTTTTTCATCTCTTCAAAGTGATTCTATATTCTAAAAGTTCATCCTATGATGCTGGAAAGAAATAAGAATATGAGATTTTGTTTTTGTATGAATTGAACTTGTATGTTTTTTAAACTGCAGATATCTAGGGCATCTTTGGTACCAGAATCAAGTTACATTGCCAAACCTGCTGCCTCATGGCTTGATGATTTCCTTGTATGGATATCGCCAGAAGCTTTTGGTTGCTGTAGAAAATTTAGAAATGGCTCTTATTGTCCTCCTGATGATCAGGTCTGTGCTTTTATGTCTGCCTGTCTAATATTCTAGGCACTGCCCTTGCTTATTCTTCTCTCATAATTTTTGAACTTTAATAAACAAACAAAAATGTACATATAAATGGTTGTGCAGTATTGTGATTCGTTGCCTTTGTTGTCCTTAATTTCATCTTTATGTACTATGCTTGGTTGGGAAATCAAGATATTAGTTTGATATTTGGTTTCTTTAGCATCAGATGCCCTTCATCATAACTAAAATAGAGATTTTTTCCTTCAGCCACCTTGCTGTTTACCAGATGAAGGCCCTTGTGGGTTTGGTGGACTGTGCAAAGACTGTACAACAGTAATGCCCAATTTACTCTTTGCATCTATGAAATGATTCAGAAGGCTGCTTGCAAATAATTTTAATTGTAAATTGAAGTAGTGCACTAGAAAAAGGGCTAACACTTTTCATTCGTTACTAGTGTTTCCGCCACTCAGATTTGGTCAATGACCGTCCGACTACTGCACAATTCAGAGAAAAGCTTCCATGGTTTCTTGATGCATTGCCATCAGCTGATTGTGCTAAGGGTGGTCATGGGGCCTACACCAATAGCGTAGATCTACACGGTTTGAAAAACACTTTGCTCTCTCTTTGTGTGGGATATCCTGTTTGTACCTTTTTATTTGTAAAGGATTATTTTCCTACTATTTTTAACACTGATGTAAAAGATTTGGTTATGACCTTTTCTCAGGTTATCAAAGTGGTGTCATACGGGCATCTGAGTTTCGTACATATCACACACCAGTGAACGGACAGGTATGCAGTGTCTTATTGGTAATCTTATTGCAGAGCTTTGGCATGAAATTTGCAGGAAAATTTTCTGTCTAATCTTACCGCACACTTTGTTAGGGTGATTATGTTAATGCAATGAGAGCTGCACGGGATTTTTCCAAAAAAATGTCTGATTCTTTAAAGGTTAGAATCTTATTGCGGGATGCATTTTTTTCTTGTGTTACTTAGCTTTCAAGGAACCACTTTTTTTCTCTTCTGCATTCTTTATAGCAGAACATTGCCTTATGATACAAATGATTGGTGATTACATTATATGATTGTTGTTATTTATTACTTTGTTAGAGCAAAACCATGTGCATGCCATATATTCAGATTGATTTGTTACTACGTTGTGCATTTACTATACTATATTAGAACAGAACATGTTATTTGCTCAAGTTTTGTAATTTATATTTCTCTAGTGTATTGTTCTACTTGGAAGTTGTTACTCTAGATTTCTCGAGTTTTGAACTTGAGGGAGACCAAGGTGCTAGGGATGCCTCGTTCTATATTAAGCAGCATGAGTTGCTCTATTGGAAACTACAGTGTGTTAGTAAAGTGTCACTAAGTATAGACATTGAGATGTTGGCTCTCCCAAAGTGGTCAGTTGGTGGAGACCAAGGTGGTATGGGATGTCTAGCCCCACTTTCAATAGTGTTTTTGAAGAGGGTTCGTCACTCTACTTGGAGCTTTTCAAAGGCTCACATTCCACTGGCCTTAAAAGAAGACTGCAAATCGTTTCTTCAAGCCAAAGGTTTGTCATGATTTGAAGACAAAACCTTTTTGTGGTTAAATGGGGTCATGCTCATTTCTGTTTTCAAAATAACTGGCTCATGCATTCATTTTACTTCATCTCCGATGTTGGTTCACAAAGGTTCAAGAGTAGTGGAAATATAAAGCCACTTGGCCAACACCCTATGCTATTTCTGCCACCACTAAATATCAGAAGAATCTTGAATGCCCCTAAAGGAAGAAGCGACAAATTTACCTAATTTTTCTTTCTTGATGGCCCAAATGATTGAGGGATAATTGTCTAAACACATTCCCTTAAAAGTTGAATATGATCATGGCATTTTCCGTGAGAGGCGACTATGCTGTGGCATGAAATAATTTGTAGCAAATGCAACATAAACATGTTGGTCGGACGTTTGCACAACTGTAAATGCTGTTTCACAATTATTTTTGTCATTTACTCCATGGTCTCTCAGAAATTAAGCAATGACTCAAAATAAGGCCTTGGGAGAATACTAAGCTAGGAATTGCCTCTATTTTCAAATGGAATGAAGTGTACCATTGTCTCTATTGAATTCCTTATTCACAGCTTAATGAATTGTAAATTCATTATGGTGTTATGTTTATTTCCTTTTATGTTGGTAGTCAACTAGTTAGTGCTAAGTAGCTTTGATTTTAACATTGTAGAGGATCAATCTTTCAAATTTTTTTCTGCAAAACAGAGAATAGGGTGCAGTAGCTTCATCTTTTTGACTGGGTTCTTGTACTTTAATTGTACCTATTGGATGAAATGAAATGTAAATTCATTATGGTGTTATGTTTATTTCCTTTTATGTTGGTAGTCAACTAGTTAGTGCTAAGTAGCTTTGATTTAACACTGTAGAGGATCAATCTTTCAAATTTTTTTCTGCAAAACAGAGAATAGGGTGCAGTAGCTTCATCTTTTTGACTGGGTTCTTGTACTTTAATTGTACCTATTGGATGTAATGGGATCATATCAATACGCCCAGCGTTTTGCACCAATCTTCAGTCTCTATTGGCTTTTTTTTGGGTGCAATTTCTATCGGCTTTTGTTTGCATGATCCTCAAACCATCAATTTCTTTACAATTTGACAATTCCCATCCTTCTTGAATTTGTTTCATTTTTCTTATGGCATAAACTTGAATGATTCTATTCTTTTATCATCTAGTCATGATAGGAGTTTGGAATCTGTTCAACTGGAGAGATTGCTTGTTATTTATGCTCTGAGGGATATCTACTAGCTTTTCTCTCTTCTAAATTTTCTCTTTCATCATGTCTGTCAATGTTTCTTATTGTGTAGATTATGCTTCTATTAAATTTATGTTTAATCATTATACTTCTTTAATGCAGATGGATATATTTCCTTACTCGGTGTTCTATATCTTCTTTGAACAATATCTGGATATTTGGAAGGTAGCCTTGATCAACATTGGCATAGCACTAGGTTGTTATTTCATTCTCTCTGTTGTATATTTTTCCTTTCTCATTGACATGAACTATTAACATTTAGCCAAAGATCTGATTTTCGATAGCGCACAATGGCATTGTGCGATCCATGTAGTCGACCTCACCGAGTGGGATAAGGCTTTGTTGTTGTTGTTGACATGAACTATTAAATTATTAGCATGGGAGATCTCTAACTTTGGATGATTTAACAGGTGCTGTTTTTGTTGTTTGTCTGGTTATTACTTCCAGGTAGAATTCCATTCCAACATAGCATTGTGCGATTATGTTAGTTTGGAGAATTGTTATTATTATCAACACTAAATTGTAATCTGCTTTTCCTTTTCTCTCTGTTTTTCCCCCCAAATGCAGCTTGTGGAGTTCAGCAATCATATTAGTTGTTCTGATCATGATAATTGTGGACCTCATGGTATATTTCATATTTGTAGTTAATTTTGCTACATCTTTCAAATGACTTCACTTTTTCATTTTCCTTCACCTCCATGCGTGCGCCGCGGGGGGACACCATGTCTGCTGTGTACTCCATTTCACGATCTCTGTTGACTTCCTGCTCTATTTTTATGTGTACTGATTACTTCTCTAATTTGGAGCCAAAAAAAAATTTATAAAAGAAAAGATAAAATAAAATAAAACTTATTATCTTTGCTGAATCCTGCAGGGTGTGATGGCAATTCTGGATATTCAACTAAATGCAGTTTCTGTTGTAAACATTATCATGTCGATAGGGATTGCTGTTGAGTTCTGCGTTCATATAGCACATGCATTTATGGTTAGTATAATTTTTATTTTATTATTTGAGGTGTATTCTCCATTAATATGATCATAATATCATATAGATAGCTTAGTAGCATTTGTCATAGTATAGCTTTCTAATTCCCTACGTCACTTTTTTTAATAAAAGTGTGGCTTTTAAGATCATTATTATTCTTGCAATTCTAATTCTTTTTTCCCTGAAAAAGTTCTGATCTTATATGCCTTAGGAAATTAGGTAATCTTACAATCTGACTACTGGCAACCTGCAGATATGCTTGTTTGCTAAGTTTTTTATGTGGCTTCTCCTTAAACAGGTATGCTCCGGGGATAAGAATCAACGAGCAAAGACAGCATTGTGTACCATGGGCGCTTCTGTATTCAGGTTTATTTTTGGTGCTTTGATAACCTTTGTAACCCAGGTTGTGTTTTAGTAGCAAACATGTATGAAGACTGAGTGAAATAATCCAGGGAGCAGACTCTTGTGCCTCCACTTTCTCAATTCATTATCAACTGCAGAATAAGAGCACAAAATAGGATTTTTTTTTTTTTTTTCTAGCTAGGATCTATCTGTAACATTAGGGATAATCCTAAGCATGAAAAAAAAAAAAAACGAAAGAATAACTTTATAAAGATAGAAGATATTTAAGGATAATAGAAAATGACAAAAATTATCGCCCATGTGATTTTTGGAGAGAAAAATTATCATAATGGGATGGTTGAGCTTTTTTACTTAGAAAAGTTGACATTTTGGACTTGGTTTATAAAGTTTACTTACATGACTCCTTTGGATGAAAAAGACACTTGGACATATTCAAGTCCTAAATTAACAGCTATTTAGACTCATACTTAAGCTGCGCCATTTGGACTCATGCTTAAGCTGCACTAGCCGATCTGTCAAGTGACCATGAGTTTTTACTCTCAAGTTAGGTCGTAGACACTAACCATGTCCAACTTGCTCACACGATCTTCAAAATTCTGTCTTGAAAGTTCCTTCATAAGAATGACAGCAATTTATTATTTGGGTGGGTCCCACATTATGTCTTTTAGTTATCGGTTGAACTTCACTTCTAATTGCAAATTAAAGTTACCTTCCACTAAGCTCTCCATTTTTAATTTGCTTCCCCAAAATGTCAGTTGTGTTTAGTTTCATTTTACTGCGTCCTCAGAATTGGTGTAGATCCTAATGCTACAAATTCTGAATATTTTTTTGTATGCTGATAACTAAACATTTTTCTGTTTTCATATTGGCAGTGGAATCACTCTTACAAAGTTGGTTGGAGTTCTTGTCCTTTGCTTCTCAAGATCAGAAATATTCGTGGTATGTGATGTCTCCATTGGCTGTTGACACTTATTTTTCTGCTCGGGAATGATAACCTAGTTGTTAAATGTCAGTCAGCACCGAATAGCGCACAATGGTTGACACTCACACATCTCCGCCTATCACTCACCTATCCTCTGATTTTGTCTTTAACTTTCTGTATTCAGTTTCCCTATATATACATTGTAATACTTCTGTGATATATGAATTAAGCAAGAATGAGACCCAAGAGTCTCATACTAGTTTTGGTTGTTATTGGCTTATTATTACTTTTTTTGTGACCGAATTCGCTTATTATTACTGAAATCACGCATTTTCTGGGTTTTTTATAGGTATATTACTTCCAGATGTATCTAGCCCTGGTTGTCATTGGCTTCTTGCATGGACTAGTGTTTCTGCCAGTAAGTCTGCATAATTTCCTCTTGCTCTGCTCTTTATGGTAGATCCTGATTGGCTTTGCGCAATAGGTTTTGGTCCTTTTCCATTTTGTGGGTTTTGCTGGTCACACATGTTATTGATGCAATGAGATTTAGCCTTCGATTTTTGAATAACTAGTTGTCAAGTTAATGATGAAATGATTTTACGTTTGATCTTTATACTTCTAACTATGCATAATGGAAAGGTTAGTTACCTTGCCAGTCTTCGGAGGATAGTTCTTTATCATGGATCTATATACGAACAAAATATAATTGAGGCAAGCATTTCCAGGTTGCATTGAGTTTATTTGGCCCTCCGTCCAAGAGGATAATCATGAAGGAGCAACAGGAAGACATTCCCCCCACCCTTTCTGAACCTTCTCTTTCAGGTTGAATTTAGATTTTAAGGTCTGCAATTTGTGTTCTTCCAATTACTTGTTTACTGATCAAGAAAATTTGTTCTGAGGATTATGATTATCTTCTCTCTCACTATAGTTTCATGTATATGGTGTTAGAGCAACTTCATTACATGGTTACTTTTTTTTTTTTTTATATTATCATTACATGGTTACTGATCTATGTTATTTTGGTAGTTTTTGACCATCACAAATACTCTACCATATGCTTAATTCCCTATTTTATTTAGTGTTACCAAGGAAGAGGGCATATAAAGCGCACCTATTGACTTGTGAAACATTCCAGCCCTTTTGCATTTAGGTTTAGGTTAAGCCTCTCACTATTTTGATATTTGTTATTTCTTTTAACTTGTAAAACATTTCTGTTTATTCTTTCTTTAAACTTGTTGCCTGTCTAACATAGTGAAATCAGAACAACGATTGCATGAATTGGCCTTCACCAGGTCTCTTGGAAGGCAAAACTGACTTCTAATTGGTCTTCACTTGGTCCAATCAACTTTTGTTTTCTGACTAAAAAAGTAGTAACAAATTTCAGTCATCTTTACACTCCCAATGACAATAAATAAAAGTCAACATCAACATTGCTTAATGTAGGATTATGTAATCTAAAGTTATTCTTTAATTTTGGACAATTATACATTGTTCTATCAAGAGTTGAAAGTATCATTGAATTTAAGATTCTTATCCATGATAATGATAAGACCCCAAGATCAAGCATGTGTTGTGTAAAGAGAAATATTTCAAATTTACCGCAAGAATTATTCAATTATGTGAACACTAATTCGATTTTTCCCATTTAAATGGTACTTGTTAAATACTGCTCAATGTTTTAGAGAACCTTCACATCCTCTTGGAACTTCGCGATATTTAGGCCACACTTGTATAGAGATCAAACTTTGTGTGCGCACCAACAATTACCCAAGCGGCTTACAATTAAGAATTTCAATTAGTCCACTTGATGGCAATAAACAGTATTTTAAGAGCATGAGAGAAAAGCTAAGGCACCAGATATATGATAACCCTCTGAAATTTCCCCAATATAATAATTTGTCAATTGAAGTAACAAAATTTCAACAATGCTCGCTCAAGCAATAATGAGGAAATAATACGGGATTACGGATAATCGAATTATCTTTATTTTATGATATAACAATTAGATTTGGGATTCATAGTTTTATTCAAATAATTGAATTAGGGGTTTATATCATCTTTAAATATTAGCTTTTCTTTATTTCAGAATAACGTTAAGATATCTAAGATTATCTTTATTGTCCAATATTGAATTAAACTAGTTATTTTGTCTTACCTTTTACTTTTTGTTTAAAATAGCTTTACGATAAAAACTCAAAATGAAACACTTCTCATACAACTCAATGTACTCAAGAGACAATCATTTTCCTTTCTTGAAATCATTGATTCAATCTTGCATAAGTCCTACATATTTAGCATCGGAGCCAGCGACGACACCCGCGGAAATGCTTACAAAGGCTTATGTTGATGAGTTATGGAGGTAAGGTTGAGACGGCAACATGACATGGACAATGTTGAAGCCTGGATTGGGTCGCTTAAATTCTTAAAAGCCCAAAGTTTTAAGATTTCATCATTTGGACAAGGCTTAAGCCTCTGCCTTTCTTAGGTGGAAACTAAATAACACGTAAAATTAATGCAAACCAATACGAAGATACTTAGACACTTGTACCTACAAAAAATGTGAAATTACTATAAAGTTTTAAGAAAAGGATTTAATGACCCAAAATTTTGAGAACAATCAAAAAGTATGCAATAATAAATTCCAATAAATGAAATAACAATAAATTTATGCTACTCATTTGCCATTGAAACTTTTTTGTTACTAAATATCTTAGGATTCCATAATTATTCCAAAAAAATTATGCAATCTAACTTAATTACAATGCTAAGAGTAAGCCCCTTCCTTAAATTTATTTTACACAACTTAAAGTTATATTCTTTCTAACATACTACCTCCAGTCCTAAATATAGGACAAAAACTTTGTCCTATATTTAGGACCGGAGGGAGTATTCGTTATGTGTTTATACATATATTAAAAATCATTAATAAACAATTAATATCTAAAATTATTGAAGGAAAAGGATAAATTAACAGCAACATCCTCTCAATACGTCTCAGCCAATGAATCGAGTGACATGGGGACGGTCCATGGTCATGGACGCAAAACGTTGTTTTATGATGTGGCATTTGTTTAGTATGTTACAAATCATATCGGTTCTCTCTTCTCTTTGCTACAAGTGTAACGACAGTAATTAAACCTCAGACACTTCTACTTAAACTAAAAGCATAACAGAAATTTTATAAGGCTAGTTCGAACCTCAACCTACACACGATCATGACGAGCTGTTGCTGCCAAAAGTGTTGGTGGCTAGATTTAGAGGCGAAGCTTGAAACAGAGCGAACCTCATTGTACGACTCTTTGATGATCGATATGTGTCTTTAGCTTCCTCAAGATCAGCATCACATGTTAAAAGAACCCACTCACCCTCCTCATCTAAATACTTCACGCCAATGTTGCTCAAATCATCTACATTGAATCTTCTTGCTATCTCCATTTTTAGTTCTCTAAACCCCCAATTTGGTTGCAAGCTAAAACGAATCTTCTCATCCCCAAATGTAGCTTTCACCCTAAAAGCACCACTGTCTCGTGCATTTTTCCACCCACCACTGTTTTCCGGCAACGGTGGCGGAGGTAAAACCTCAACAGTACTAGGATGCTCACCAAGTGATGATAGTTTTTGCTCATGAGCTCTCAGATTGAGCGACGCTTCTGGGTTGTCTGCCATTAAAACATCTCCACCACCACTGGACACGGCGGCGGTGGCGGCGTTGATGATGGTGGAAGTTTGGCTGCAACAAGAGGGCGGAGATTTTAATGTTGTCGCGCCGCCGCCTTGGTGATGGCTATATAAGCCGTGCTCCGGACGATGAGCATCATTATTATGTACTTTCTTAGAATGGTCACTGATGTTTGATGATTGAGAAGGATTAGTGGCAGAAGACAAATCTGTGGAGCACAATTCTGGGAAACTGGAGTAGAAAGAACCGATCTGAATGGCTCCCTCAGCACCTTGTACTGAATCGATCACAATTTGAAGTTTCCTTAACGAGTGTCCTACCTTCTTTATTTTCCTAGAAGGCCACCTTGTAATCCCATGTTGTCTGCATATCCTTTTCAGGGTCGTGGGACACACTGCAATTAATTCAACACGAATTTAAATCATTGATAAGATAATTAATGTTAATTTTTTCAGTTTTGTCCTTATAATTAATACTTATTTTTAATTTTATCTCCTTATTAAATTTCTAAATACATTTTTCAACAAGGTAAAAGAGGAAAAAGTTTTCAATTTATGACATATTTAATGGGTTAACCATTACTTCTTATTTCCTATAAATTAGTTAAAGTATCATATTTTATAGATTGGAGGGAGTACTCTGTAAAATGATATTGATCCTAAATATAAAACAGTTTTATTATTTATTAATATTTTTCTAATTTAATCATATTGATGCTTGGTCAATAATAATTAAGATGGAGATGAGGGGATTAAGAAGAATGATAAGAATATTTTATATTTTAAAAAATACATATCATATTAACTAATTAATTTTTTTTAAACTAATCAAATTAGGTTAATATGAGAAAAGAATGATGGAGTATATGCGTACCGCCGATGCTCTTGGCAGCATCTTTAAGGCTTCCTGCAAAGTATTGCCGGAGAACCGGCAAGCTGATAGTCTTCTCGGCCTTGGTTCGTCTCTTCTCGCCTGATTTTCTGCCACCGGAAGACGATCGCCTTCCGCCGCCACCGCCAAAAGCATAAGATTCTCCTCCGCCCTCTACACTCATCGCCCCGGATGCTGCTGCTGCTGAATTCGCATGATGAACTTGTCCATAATCTGAAAATGTCTGGCCATTATTATTATTATTATTGCAGAATCCCCAGTTGGTTGTCACTTTAAACTCTTGTTTTGGTTCTTCCAAGTATTCCAACGACACCACCGACACGCCTTTACCCTTGTGTTGTGTTTGAGACTCCATCATATGAGCAATCCACGACGATTCTTTTGAACACGACGCTGCTTCATCTAAATTATTACAATTAGACCCATCAAACACTAGAGTTTCTTCTTTGTGATGGGCCCCACCACCACCACCTTTTGATGATGAAGCCGCCGCAGCAGCAGCCAACATATCTCCAACGGTAAACGCGAACTCTTCTTCTTCCTCCTCCATCTGTTTGTTGTCCAAGGCAACATGGAAACTCCGGCAAGCTTGTTGCACAACAATGCACAACAAATTCAGCAACTGCTTTTGTTCTTCGCCGTCATGGCAATTCTTGGGTAAGAAAAACTCCAGCACGAAATCAGCTGCTGCTCCGGTGTAGACACTGCTGAGGGGGATAGCGACGGCGGCGCGCAACCCGAACATGGCGGCGTGGTGAGAAAGAGGGTACTCCGTTTTGCTGAAGGCGGTTATGTCGGTGGCGAAGCATGGTTTGGTGGTGGTGAAGGCGGTGCCAACAATGCCTTGGCCTCTAAGGAGGTGGTATTCAGAGCAGGCTTCTTGGAACCCCAGCAACTCTAAATCCGCCACGTAGCAGGCGGAATCTACGGTGGACAAACAACCTACGAAGTTGTCGTTGGGACATAATCCGGCCTTGCCTTGTTGGGCACAGGGCGACCAAGTGAGAGCTAAAGGCAAATTATGTGTCTTGCACACAGATGTTAATACCTCTACTATTTCATTTAGTGCAGCTAGGTACAACTCGTCAAATACCTGTAAAAGCAACCAAAACGCATTCATATAGGTGTAATCTTGTGCATATATATATGGTCTGAACCTAGTTTGACTCATCAGATTCACTAGTTTTCTTACCTTCACAGCCGGAGAAATGAGGTTCTGGCAAGTGTTCTTGTTAAAATCAACAGTCTGCACGCAGATCACATAGATGCTTATGAGAGAGAGGTTATATATATGTGCGTGTGTGGTGGCACTTTATTAGTAATTTAATGTAAAATCATTATGACGCTGATCGATCAATCCTCTGTGTGTGTGTTTCTTTTCTCCTTTTTGTTATTGTACACAACAAACAATCCGGCTTCCAGATCAAGTGTATTGCAATATATTTGTTAACTAGCCCTAGAATGTAGAAGAATGATATATTAAAGATAAAAAATAAAGGAAAATCATTACCAGTTCTTGTAAAAGAAATATAATTACCAAAAAGTCTAAAAAGTGGCAAGTTCTAGTACAAGTATTAACAACAGGTTCACTCACTTGTTGCAAGATTTTATAGTGAAGTATTGACAACAGGTTCACTCACTTGTTGCAAGATTTTATAGTGATGTCATTCCTTCATTAGATCTCACAGTGATTTTCGCATTCAAAACAAAAGATGATAAATTTGAAGATGGTGGTTGGTTACTGGTTAGTCTATGGGGGTATTAATTAGTCAAATAAGAAACGTTTCACTTGCTAGATGTAAGAGGAAAATAAAAAAAGATTGTTCAAGAGAAGAAGAAAACCTGGAGAGAATGGCAGACATTGTCAATTTGTGGGTGATAATCGATGTTGTGATTGGTCATCACAATCTCAACAGCGCCAAGGCAAGTCCCACTGCCTCGCTCAAACACAGGAAGGGCCAAAGATCCACGCAAATCATAGTGCAGAGGTGCATAATTTACATAAGAAGCATACTCATGACTTTTGAAAAACCGAACACTAGTGGGGGTATCCCACTGATAATGATGACGATCCGGCAACTTTCCTAGGACTACTCGAAACTCTTCTGCAGCAGATTCCTCCTCGGCAGCAGCCAACTCATGATGATGAAGATAACAACCCTTGGAAACATTTCGGTAATATTCAACATTCTTATTACAGTTTGGATCATCAACTCTCCTAGTGGGCACCCATATCTGAAGAAACATGTTGGTATTTTTGGTGTATTCTCTTAGGTATCCCACGGCAAGGACTAATCTTTCTTTGACTGAGGAAGATGGTCCAGGATTTGCCTTTGGCCCGATCCACCATCTTTTGCCGACTTCATTGCTTGCAACGACAAAGCTTTCGGATTGGAGTAATAATGGGAAATTATTACTTACTTCTGATGATTGATCTTGTTGATGATAGATTTGGTGGTAGTGATTTGGGTCTGATGAGGAGGGTGTCCAATAATTGTGGAAATTAGGGTCATTATTGATGAGAGAATGGGGGTTTGTGAGGTTGTATGATCCTCCAGTAGTGGTTTCCAGCCAGCAACCATGTGCGAAGAGCTCGTCAATGAAATCCCCTACTACTTCTGAAACTGAGGCAGTAGTAGTACTGTCTGATATGGTCTCAAATGCTGAATTGTTGTGTACTAAGGCCGCACCATATTCCATGTTTCTTATATATGCCTCAACTTGATAGTCTCTCTCCTGGTAGATCCTACATATAAACATACACACAGTCGTTACATTAGAATGATACGAAAAGATATATAAGCTAATCTTTCTCCAAAATCCATTCAAAGAAGGGTTTGAATCAAGAGGGTTTTTGGCAATATGTATGAAAAAGAGACGAGTCCTTCCTTGGAAGGCTTTAACATTATTTATACGTACAGATGGAGTGAAATAAACACAGAATAACCTTATGGTAAGATAAACAAATTAAGAAATCAAAATCCCATTATGCACTTTATTGCCAAGAAAACTAGATGTTGGGGGTAAAACGTTGTGAGGAGTTGCAAAGAAGACAAAAAAGGGCAAAGATTTTATTGTTGGAAAAGTGTTGGTTTCTTTCTTAGCATGTAAATAGAGAAAATTAAAAACAAGTATTAAAGACTTACCTTGGGATTAGATCGAGAAGTGGTCGATGATCGGCCTTGGTGTCCGAAGTGTTGGTAGTAGCAGCAGCAATAACTGGGAAGAGATTAGGATTTGAGGACAGTGAGCAGAGTAAAACCAAGAAAGCTCAGTTCCATAATACAGAAACTAAGAAGGAAGAACTCAAAAGGTATGAGTATATTGATGTGAGTAAGCAAGACAGAGAAGGGTATGATATATTATGGAATTGGAAATATAAAAAAGGGTAATGACGTTGTTCAATTGTCTATGTCAATGAGCGTGTGACTATATATATATATATATAAATATAGTAGCAGAGTTTAAGAATGTTCAAGTTGAATATGCTAAAAGGAGAAGGGGAGGGGAAGGTGTTGCTGGGAGAGAGTGTGAATTAGGCTCGCTCTCCATCTGCCACGTGGCGATCCTACAAATTTAGTGTTTTATGTTTTTGTAAAAAAACGACGATGCCAGGGATTGCGTGCACGTCCACGATATCGGCGAAAACCATGCCTCTCTGTATATCAATCGAGTTGATGGCAGCCATGTCCATGTTGATGAGCATCGGGAAGAGGCTTAAATTTTCTACTCTCTTCACTTAATTTCCCGAACAAAGAAAAGAATTACAGTTAACTTATTAAATTTATCTTAAATTAGAATATTTTTATAATTTTATTTTTATTAAATGAAGTTTTAAATAAGAGTGAGAAAATTATAAAGAACCACATTTAAACATTAATGACAGATAAAAATAATAAAGAAATACTCCCTCTAATCCTATTTATAAGAGTCTAATAACCTAATTATATAATTTAAAAAAGCGGTTAAAATTAATTAAAAATAATAAGTGTCTTAAATAAACTTTTTTTCCAAGTATCTCCTTAAGATAAGTAAGAGAGAGAAATAGAGTAAACATAAGTATCATCAACCGTTTAATTAATACAATGTATATAACTAATGAGGGACACAAATAAAATTAAAAAAACTCATTAAATGTTGATACAACTTTTATCAAACTCTTATATAAAAGATCAAGACATTTTAAATTTTAAACTCTTATAAAAAAAGACGACAGCCACTATTATGGACCATACCAGACGTGTTTAACATGCAAGTTGAAGCGGTGAAAAAGATTCCCGTGTGTTTCATTGGTTGAGTTCATTGACGCCACGAATCTCAAAAAACCTAAATTATTTACCATATTAGATAGATGCTGTCTTTGGGCCACTCATGGAAAACGATGCGCAAACTTTCTTAATTGCTGAGGATTAATCGTACGGTGATCTTGTCATCCATTTTACACCTTATGTGTGTGTGTGTGTATATCACTTTCACCCCTCCCTCTCTCTTATTCCTTCTTTTATATTCATTGAAATAACGTCATATGTTCTGTTTCAGAATTTCTGTCTGGGTTTTGTTTAATTGGACCACTTTTGGATTCTATTAAACTAATCACCTTCTTACTATATCACCATGTTAATTAGCTTTTTTGCACTTGCTTTCCCAAATTATAAGATTTATAGTACTTTAATTTTGTGCATGAGATTTTGTCATTAATGAGATTTGTACTTTTACATATATCATATGACATAATTAAAAACGTGTTTGAGTTAATATTCAAAAAACATATTTATATAAACTGATATAAAATTCTTCCAATATATTCATCTTATACACCGTATTATATCTATTAGAAAAACAGCTCCCACCACTAATCCGGGCATTAAGTATATCGTTCGGCCTACTCAAAATGCAATATCTTCTAATATCATTCTTTTGAATAGTGATCTTATAATGATTAATAGTACTGTACATGAAGTGTTTATATGTTGTAACTAAGTGCCATCTGTCGCGAAATGAATCATCGTAACAACCACCCCAGCTGCCCAGCAGCTTAAAAGAGTCTAGTTTTTTCTTTCATAAGTATATTACATAAAAAAAAGATGTAAGCATAATTACATTAGAAAAGGTAACTAAAGCAACATATAAGAAGAAAACAAGGAAAATAAAATAAAGCAGTCCTGAAGCACCTTATGAGAAGAATGCATCAGAACAACTTCCTTCCTAAAAACCAGCTCCTCAGTGGAAATAATAATACCATGCTGTAGCGGATTCACAATAACTTGCTGATTAAAGAGTCTAGTTTATTAATTCAACTATATGATAATTATATATAACAAGGAAACGAAAGAAAAATATTCTTCACTCACATCATCTTAGTGTTCACCGATTCTCTTTGCTACACCTACCTACTACGATTATTACCATTATTGTGAAACTCACAAGTTCACTCACTAATTTTATTCTTTTTATGTTTTAATATAATGCATAAAATTGTATTAACTTGTTCTTGATAAACTTCTATTAGCTGCAAATCTAGTTAAGCTCGCGAGTCCACTCTCTAAATTTACCATTTTTACACTTCTAAATTATAGAATTGTGTCAACTTTCTCTTATATAAATCCTTGCTAGTTTTGGGATTTGATAATGTTTAGTAACTTCATATATAAATACCATAGAAATTTTTCGTTAGGTATGATAAATTATGAACATTGATGAAATTAATTTTAATTATTTAGATTTAAAATATATTTTAACTAAATTATTGCCATTTTTACATTTTAATTATTTAGTCATATTCTTCTAAAAGATATTTACTAAAAAAGGTAAATTCTTATGAATTTATACATGATTCAAGTTTAATATACGAGTTTGCATCTCTATCATAAATTTACTCAAAATTTGAGTTTAACAACCTTTCTTACTACAAAATTTAATGTCCCTTAAACTAATAAAGTTTATCTATTTTACCCTTATTAAGTAACGTCAATGAAACTAATAAAATTACTTTTGAACTATGTTTTTATTATCTGTCAGATTGTCACCTCTCCCCTCCTATCATTTGCATTTAAAACTACACAGTACTATTTTGTAATTAGGGTAAAAGTGAAAAACAATAATTAATTACTTTGTTAACTTCTTAAATATATGTTTGGATTAGATTTTAGAAAATAAATTTTATAATTTACGAGGTAAACATAAAAGAAGAGTTTTGTTTCGACTTACAGAAAAAAGTTTCTAAAACCATGGTTTTATGGTTTGCCAAACATGCACTTCTACCCTATCTGATCCATAATATAAGGCATTTCTATAAGAATAGCTTGCCAAAATATAAGTTACTTGTAAGATAATTAATGTTCATTTTTCAATCTTATCCCTGTAATTAATGTTGATTTTCAATTTTACTCACTCATTAAAGTTTCAAACATATTTTTCATGCAATAAGGGTAAAAGTGAAAAAGCTTTCCATCTAGGATATATTTATTGAGTTAACTATCACTTATTATTTCTTATAAATTAGTTAAAGTGCCATATATTATAAAATAAAGAGAGTATTTTAGATCAGATCTTCCTTCTTATAATTTCGATGGACTGATGGAGGGCGTACAGAAATCTTTAAAAGCATTTATGAATGGAAATTCAAAATTATCACCATGGTCCTCATTATAAGTCCATTGTGAAGAAATTTTTAGTTCTGATGGCTATAAATGGACTTAGAGGGTTATTAATTAATGTTTTTCAATTTTACTCTTATTTAATTCTCGTTTTTAAAAGAGAAAGATGAGAGAGAGACAGGAATAATTCATAAATGTAGAGAGAGGGGAGAAATTTTAAGAAAGGTAAGTTTGAAAATTTTTATATATCAATTTAAGACATATGAAAATTAATTAAATGAACCTATAATTAGCATTGGAGTGGTAAAAAACAAATTGAATATCTAGCAATATTGAATTTCTTGCGTTTGAGAGTTATCGATTAATCAGAAACCTGAATTATCTATCATCTAGCTATATCAAGGAATCTCTGAGTTTAATTATTTTTGCCAGAAGGGAATCTCGTTTAATATTCTTAATTACAAACTTATGGCTATCCCGGATGAGATTGGGATACGTAGTATGTACTAGTAGTATTTGTTTGAGAAAATGACTTCAAGGTTCCAACAAAAAAAGATAATATTAAGAAAGTCTCATAGCTTATCAAAGATTACTCTATTACTTGTCAATGGTTCTTCATTCACATCTGATTAACGATTTATAAGACTTTTCTGATATTATTGTGTTTAGTTGGGAACTTAGTGTCATTTTCCCTATTTGTTTTTTAATTGTAGTTTTTATTATTTACAGCTCAGCATTGAAGTTATGTGTCTGGAAAACTGAAACAAATAGCAAGATAATCATGAACATCCACAGTAATTAAAGCAATAGCCTATTATTTGGTTTTTTTGTCCTTTTCAAGTTTCAGCTCTCTCTCTCTCTCTCTCTCTCTCTCTCTATATATATATATATATATATATATATCTCACACGACCGAATAATGGCTTGATTTAGCTATAAGTACAGCTAAAACTATGATAATAAAATTATGTAATAGCTAGATTAGGAATATATACTAATTATAATTGATAGAAAAGAATATATATGATTATCATTTTCAAAGGATTCCATTTGTCAAATTTTGAAAGAGAATATATAGTATATGTAATAAATATAAAATATTGATGGATAAAAAAAGTATGCAAGGCTATATTTTATTCTTTTCTCTTGAAATATTCCCTCAGTTTATTTATTGTAAGGCATATTTTCAAAGGGTTTTTTTTACCATGAATATTTTTAAAGGCTTTGAACTTTAATTTATAAAATGTTTTAAGAAATGTTAAGAGGAGAATTAAAATTACTTGATCTCTGTTAATTTGGTTCATTCCCATAAGAGAATCAATTGTATTTAATGAATTGTATATTTAAAAATATTGGATTATAACTAATTGCAAGTTTTTTGTGAGTTAGTTAACTAAAATGTTTTATATGTAATTATTAAACATGGGAGAATCATAAACAACAACAACAACAACAACAACATGGGGGCATTTGTGAGTTTGTAGTAAATTCTAGTTTTGTTTCAAAATAATTATCATCTTGAAAATTCAAACAAACATTAATTGTATGAGTAAAATATATGAGAGGGAAAATAATTCCAAGATCCCTTAAAATAATTAAATTTTTGTGGAGTCCTATAAACCTTAATTGTAGATCAGTTTTGGTGTATATTTACCAAAATATCTTTGTTTACCATAATTTACCAAAATATTTTAACCAAGGCAATTTAATAATTTTCTTAATCAAAGTGCAGATTTATAAATGACCGTTATTTCGAAAATGGGTGGGATATGTAGGATATAATATTAATTGGACGGTGATTTAATGATTTTAAATAAGTTAATTGTGTGCTCGGATGATAGGTGCGAAGCCTTTCCGCTCGCTAGGCATTAATTAATTATCTGAAAATAAGTGGTAAAAAAAAAAGTACTTTAATTTGATGGGTCACTTTCATAAGTGTTGGTAAAAAAAATTAAGGGAACAAGTGGGGTTTCAGTGCGCCGGTAAGCCAAATTAGTGCTAACAACTGTTGTAAATAAAAGAATACTATATTGCTTAATCTGGCCTTATAGTGTCTGTTATTTTAAAACTTTCGGGGTAAAGTAAGCTGCTTAAATACACTTTGATTAATTAATTGATGCAAAAAAAAAAACACTTTGATTAATTAAATAATGAGCAATAATGTACTTTGCGGTCCACATACGATATGAGAATCCTTATGAATATGTGAAAATGAGCTGGCCATTTTAAGATTCCTTCCTTCACTACTTACTTACTGTACATGATTGCCACCATCCTCTCTTCTCACCAACTTTTGTTACTCTTCCCCCGGCATAATATCCTTGATCCTTCCCTATATTTATTATTTTATATGTCTACCTCGGCATATCAAATTCAAGTATTGTAGGGTTTAATTAGAGGCAGCTCTCCTAAGCATGTTTTTTGAATTCACATAGACTCAAACTAAAGACATTGTGTTTAAGCTTTCAAAACCTTTTTTTCATTAAAACCAATCAACAATCTTTTTTAACTTAATCAAGGGTTTCTCCTTTTGAAGTTTATAATACAAAGGGATTTTGTCTCTTGTAATAAGTGAGTTTCCTAATATTTGAACTTGGGGTAAGGTTGCTATCAATTACCACCTCAACCAACAACTTCTGTCTCCCGTTAAGACCAACAGTTATTATTAGTTCCTTCCCTATACTTATTCTAATAGGATAAAAATACACAAAAAAAAAGGGCGGTTTAATACACAAGGCTCCCACCAAATGGGATATGGGGAATGATAAATGTACGCAGTCTTATCCCCACAATTGAAGAGGTTATTTCTAGGATTTGAATTCGTAGCGTCCAGGTCACATGATAGCGACATTATCGCTACATCAATGTAAGAATTATTTTTTTTTTATAATTTTATCTTCCATTTAATGTCATACTAATTTAAATCTTGATTATCGTAATTCAATCACTCAACCTATAATAGGGATATTATTGAAAATAAGTGATAATTATACTTTAAAATTGGGAACTAGACATATACTTAAGAATAACATATGAAAATCCAAATCAAGTAAAGTAAACAAGGGGAGGAAGGAAGTATTATCTAGTTATCTACAATCCTTGCTATTCTTACTGCGTATATGTACACATTTAATTTAAAGTAGAGCATCCAAAAAAAAAAGGAGAGATGGGTATTTTACCCTCCCCGGGGGCCTAATTGACATTTTTAGCTTGGATATAATAGCTGAAAGACTCATTTGTTTCAAGAATAATTAATTTGTTCACTAACATTTTAAAACGTTAGAAAACCAATTGCATTTGATGAATTGAAATGGATGGAATGTCAGAAACAGGCGAAGAAACTTTGGCCGGCATCATGTTCACATCATGAAATTAGACATATATTTGCGTCAACGATCCATAAATAAAAATCGAATAATGAAAATATAATAAA
The DNA here is from genome assembly GCA_963855925.1 of Inga laurina. NCBI lineage: Eukaryota > Viridiplantae > Streptophyta > Magnoliopsida > Fabales > Fabaceae > Inga > Inga laurina. Next base: position 61,083,594 of record OY979702.1, on the reverse strand, counting down.
AGTTATATAATCAAATGGTTGTCGATCATACACATCTTACTTAGCACACAATAACCCATAGCTGGTGTAATTTACGAGATCATGAGTTGAGTCGCAGTCCGTCATTTTCAACCAATTTAATTAATCACTATATTCAAGAAAGCATGCATGTTAATGTTAGCAGAAAATGATATGATATAATAGTGTTTGAGATTAGTCAGTGAAAACGAAATAAAATGCTTTTGTAAGGACCATATATACAAATACTACATATATTAGTAATTGATAAGATGCGGAATCATTGAGCCTAAAGAGAGAATGAATTAGTATATAATCAAGTTACTTTCATAGGTGCTACTTTGTTCAAGAATATTATGTCATTTGATGAAGAAATTAAGCGGCGAATTGTAAAACAAATAATAAAATAGGGAAGTGAAATTGGAATGAAGATCGGTGAAGATGGTGATGTTAGATTAAGAATCGTGGCATCTTGTTTAATTAATTTGGCACAAATCATTATTGGGGAGAGAGATAGATCCTTTTTAGAGTTTTGAGGTTGACCCACTCCGCTTGCTCTTCTCGTTGATTTGATTCTCTACCAATTATTCCTCTTCTCTGACAATACAACGTTGTCGAATGCGATGCGTTCACATCTCAAAGTTGTTGAAACACTCGCATGCACAGACATGAGAAGGAAATTAATTACCATTAATATATCCTTCTAAACCTGAAAATACTATCATGTTACCAACATATCGCAAGTTGATCCATCAAATATACCCTTTTGACATCATTTTTATACCATAAAATGGTGTTAACTAGCTCTTAAACTAAACTCTTCCTGTAGTCATGTTAGCTGCAAATTTATTTGAACTTGTGAGCTCACTCACTAAGTTTATCACTTTACCATTTTTTATTTCTAGTTTATAAAATTGCGCTATCTTGTTTTTAAATTCATGCTAACATTTTAGATTTAATTATAATTGGTGACTTCATATTTGAATTTCATAGAAATTTATTTATTGAATATGATAAACTATGAACATATTTTGATGAATTTAATTTCAATATAATTGTTTGTTTGGATTTAAAAATATTTAAACTAAATCAATGTCATTTTCATAATTTAATTATTTTAAAATATACTTTTAATAGCTATTTATGACAAAAATAAACTCTTTACATATTTATAATTGAAGTTCACGATATGAATTTGCTTTGTGAATTGGACGCAACCTTAGATATATGTACATGGATTGCCATTGCTACAAGATGTAAAATTTAATTACCATCAAAAGAAATTTTGTAAGAGTAATGATACGAGCAGGTTTAAATTCTTCAATTTATTTTTGCATACACACACTACTTAAGCTTTGCAGATATCTTTCCAATTAAGCTCTCGCGTAATTAACAGTTTAACACCATCCTTGGACATCATCACATTGTGAACAATATTATATATAGCACTTTGGGAATTTCCTCGTCAATTTTTTAAAAATATTAGCAAATAGCAAATGGGTTCCATAGCTTTTGCATATCTTCGCAACTTACTTTCTTGTTCGTTTACTTTATATTCCACTTATTTGTAAAATTGGGATCGCAATCTCCTGCCTTTGAGCCTTTCTGAATTAAGTTCATTTTTATTTAAAAAGTTTAACATATAGGAAGTGATGCTTTTTATGTAAAAGTGAATGTACATATCATTAAATATTATTTTATGTATAAATAAAGCACATTTATGGTATAATGGAGATTTGAATTACAAGATTTTTATACTAACTTTGTATTTTTTTTATCATTAAATTATAGTATTTAGTAACTTTATTATTATTGCCAAACTTGACCATGAAATTGTGTGCATGTTTTAGATATATTTATTTACTGTTTTTCACATTTATGTCCCCACTTTAAAAACTCTTACCAAATAAAAATTATACAAGCAATTCATTTACTTTTCCGCCCAGAATAGCTAGAGTCTACACTCTACACTATAATACTTCAACTGATTCTTGACATGCAAACACATGATTTTAGGTTTAAGTTATATTAATAAATTAACATTACCATACTTTCTTTTTTATGAATATCCGATATGTTGGAATAACAGGAGAAGCCACATTTAAGATAAATTTTCTTTCAGTGTTTGCCGGCAATCAGTGTGTTATCAGAGGATTTGCTTAAGATCCCAACGTTCAGATTCTCATATCAAATCTTGGATACAGTTGCGCCATGTTTTGGATTTCCATATCTAATAGCTAGTTAATAAATAAATTGAATTAAATTTTCTTGACTAATTAAAGCAATAATAATTCCTAAATTTTTACTGGCCAGTGACATGACAAAAAGCATATATGTCTATATGTCCCACAATCCGTAACGACCGCTGTTGACTTTGATGTACTATATGACTATATCGGCCTGGGCTTTCCTATTCATGATCATGTTTTTCTAAGTTAGCCTTCCTAATTTTTACTGTTTATTATTAATTTATTGGGAAAGTGTTTGATTAAACTATAAACCAATCTAACCAGCTCATAGCAATTATTCTTGCAAGACCGTCCTAAGAATGTATATAATATACCAATAGTCGGCCTTGATAGTAATAAGTACATTAGCCCTTTAACTAGTTGGTATCAAGGGTTGCCCTAGTGATAGGTACTTCAACCTTTTAACTAGCTAGTATCGAGTACAATCCTTAGGTGTTGGGGAACAAAAACCTTCCCTGACATATAATACTCCAACTCTTTAAGTGGACCTCCGTCAGGTAGGGCCGGATTAGTCAATTATTTGAATACATAATAATAAGATCGAAAAAGCGCCGGACACCTATGGATCTATCAGAATCTTTAAAATAAAAGGAATGTATGTAATGTTAATATCTCTTTCTCCAGAAACTAATTTTGCTATTCTACCTAAATCCAATTGAATAATGGTTCTAGCTCACAAGCCTGCACATGATAGAATAGAAGGATATTTGTTTTCACGTCAATCCATAATATCTGTTGTAAGCATATATTTGCTTCCCCACACAATCAATGAAATATGGAAATGAGAATCCATTGTGGATCTAAATGTATCAAAGTCGTCCCACGACTATATTTATTCAAAGATTCTTTCTTTCTTGTTTAGATACTCCTTTTCTTAAATAATAATACTGACATAGAGATGAGAGATATATAGCTGTGTGACTCTTATTAATAGTGGTGAAGTCAAGGGAGACTCATAAACTTTCGATTTTTTCCCTAATATTATATATGCGTTATACATTTCTAGTCATAAAAAAGTTTATGAAAAAAGTATAATATATGGTTTTAAACTTCGGTACCCTTATATGTAAATTCTAGTTACGTCCCCACTGCCCTTTTATGTCGATCATTTAATGAATATTTCATATCAATAATTAATAATTATAAGATGAGTAAGTATTAAATTGGTGAGAGGATTGAAACGGGATATGATTCAGTAACGACACGATACATTGATTCGAATCTATATATATAACTCGAATGCTCAATCTCTCAGGATCAAAACGCAAGAACCAGTTTAATTTCTGGACCACAATAAAATAATTTAATTATGACATTTTAAAAGCGTATTAATAATTTACATTATTTGTCAATGTGAAGTGATTCGTTGATTGCTTCGATCATGTAAATCAGAAGCTCGTAAGTTGAGAACAATATTTGATGTGCATTATTGGAGATCTATAATATCCTTCAACTAATGACATAACAACTAAAGGTAACCTGTGAGGAGAGACCATATTGGCTCGATGATTTTCCATTTTGGCACTGTATATAAAAATCAAATTAATGAAGATTGTTCTTCACTAGGGAAGTTAGGTGAGATTAATATTGTCATCACACAGTAGGCCTTTGAATTGAATAACAAAAAGTGGACCACTCGAATCTTCCATATACTTCCATTTTTTAAAAATTTGCATTCTATCTGTTAAACTTTAGTTTTCAAACTATAAAACTCACATAATTTTAAAGTAGAGACTGACTTTCCAAGTTCAGGGACCCAAAATGAAAGATTACGCATATAAGTGGATTTGATATCACATCTTAATTTAAAATATTAAGACAATAAGTTTGAGTCTTTCCACTTATGTATTAGTTATTAAACTCGTAATTCATAAAGTCAAATCCCCACATACTTGACATTCGAACAAATAATCTTTTCTAGATTTTAATGAGTTACTCGTAGTTAATAACTAAGAATTAATCCAGAGTTGGATAATGATTCTAAATTGGTAACATCTATAAGTCTATTGTTTTACTTAAAAAAACAAGGCATATATATCACAAAGTATATATAGAGATTATTACAGTTTATCAAGCAATAATATATCATTCACACTCTCTTCAATATATAGACTATAATATAGAGTGAAAGGAGAAGTACTTTAATAAAGAGAGAAAATGCAAATGTGTAATAAGTTTTTTTTTTTTTTTGCATGCACACTCAAAATCACACAAATAACTATTGTGTGGATTATAGATATCTTTGGCGGTTGAGTTCTAAGGAATTATGGGGGATCTTGCTTTTATCAATGATATGTGATACAGTAGCTTGTACGTACAGTTAATTATATCCAGCATATGATTATGTGTATGTGAATAAAGCTTTTTTTTTTTTTTGTGATAATATTTGAATAAAGCTTTGGATAAACTCAACTGATACTTGGTAATTGGGATGAACTCGTGTCAAAATTAAAGGAGCATACAGTAGGCCTATCACGTTGAATCCAAAAAGAGATTCACACATGCATGCTGAGCCGACCAGGTTCATGGGTATATCAATATGTTATTATAAGAACACATGCATATACATACATACATACATACATATATATATATATATATATATATATATATATATATATAATAACATGGAATTGATGGGAAAATAAAACCAAAAAAGTGTTTTAAATAAAAATAATATTTTTATCAGTAAATAAAAGTATTTAGTATATAGAAAATGTAATTATAAAAATATAATAAATGATAATTATTCATTAAAAAATTCATTTAATTGTAATTGATAGTAATAGCTAATAATTAATAACAAAAGCCTGCTGATTCTTGTTACTTTGGTTGTCCAACTCCATTCCACTCAAGATTGGCCCAAACTTCTCTTATGCCTCAGCGCCAACAACAAGGGATCCAATAAGGGAGGAGCGTATCAAGATTTAGATTTAGGTCCAATATTTTTGCCAATGAGAAGCTCTGATTATGAGTTCAAATCTCATTGATATAGGAATCTTATTGGTAAACTATATATAAGTAATTTTATAAGCGCTCTATGAATCCAGAGATATGCTCTGGCCTGATGAGCCCTAGGAGCTAAACTTTTTGTATTAAAAGAAAAAATTGGCTCCTTACCATTCAGCTTACTTTCTTTGTTTGGCTTTGGGCTTTTGGTTTGCAAGGCTATTACGACTCTATTGATCATCTTCAGCTTGCCCCACCTTGCTGTCGATATGGCATCAACATATTAGCCTATTTTCCAACTCGTGTCTCGTGGCAGCGTTACGTTCTGGTAGTATCTCTACTGGAGTTTCTGCGGAAATCTTCTCCATAAGTTTTGAAGCCTTCTGAGTTCTGAGTGGTCAAGTATGGAGCTGAGTGTTTTTTAATACTTTCAACCGTTTTTTGGTTTCAGGGTTCATGGCCTCCTCTTGCAATATAAGTGTCTCTTTTGAGATTCGAAGAGATCTTACGAGGCCTTATACTACTAGACCAATTCTATGTTGGTAGTATGGAGTTGAGTTAGTTGGTGCAGAACGAGGGACTTGCTTTGGGCTGTCTTCTACTTGCTGGTTAAAGTTGGCGCTTACCATCCCATAATGCCTGTTTTCTGTCTGTTTATGTTTTTGTTTTTCTACACTTATATATTTGTATTCTCTCCTTTTGCACACGTTCATTAGGATCCAAAAACCACAAGGGAAACCCAGTCTATACTATGTGCTTCCGCTTATATTGAAAGGTTTGTCTCATTATAAAAAAAAATTAGAAGCGTATTACACTCCAAACACTTCCTACACTCGTTTTTCAAGCTAAGCACAGTATTCTCTTATGAAGATAATTCTATTTGAGTTACTGGCAATAATAAATGTGACCACCTCTCAGTTTATTGGAATTAAAGCTCTAGCTAAGTTGATGGATCACCAAGTACTTTAACTTAGATCTAATCGTTTTTATGTTTGTTACTTGAATTTGTAAATATATGTGAAAATTGAACGAACATAAACATTTTTAAGGATTCGATCTTATTATACATATACTGAGCTTGAAAATCTTATTTAAAGAATTATCCACATGTAATTGTTGCACTCTACGACCTGAAGTTTTTCCACCGCATAATGATAGATACCCCCACGGGATGCCCCTAATTAAACATGTGTGATGCTTAGCTTACTGCTTAGAAAGTAAATCTCAGGCGAAAAGAAGAGAAGAAAATATCAAAGCTATTAATGATCTATTTGAAAAACTAATTAAAGGATATGTATAAAAGCTATTTTTTGATCCAAAATAATTCTTGAAACTAAAAGCAAACCCTTGATAGCGGATTACAAGTGAAATTTTGTTAAACTAAAGGAAGATATCCTAATATATACTTACCCAAATGATCCTAATCCTATAACAGAAATTTAGAAGGAGAAAAACAATCCCAGTTCAGATAGACTTGAATATGCCCTTATCACAACAGCTCAAAAGTTTACATTAAACCATCAGCAATTGAACAATATATATAATTAATAGCACCCCCTCTGTTTGCATGAACAAATGAACAATACATATCAATTATGAGAGCTGACATAAATTATAGACATGGATGGCGAGGGCGAAGGTAACAATAAAAGCCTATTCAGGTCAAGAATGGCAACAAGCGAAATATATAGCGCAGCTGCATATATCGTGTGTGTATGTGTCAATAAGATTCATTGAAGTTAGTGATCAATGTGTTGAGATGGTAAATCAATTTGGATGATGAGCACTAATATTCAAGCACAAGAGCAGTTGAAAAGGAGTGAGGTAAACTATATATGAATTTCCAAATACAGAGAGCACACTATATGATCCAGACAGAGTATAGTAATGAAGAATTTTTGGCCTAAACAAATTACTGATGTATATCTATAACTTGATGAGTGAGTGAGTAATGAGAAATATATCAGAGATTGAACATACATAACTACTAAAGTCCCAATCTCAAATCCAGTGTGAAAGGAGAGGAGGAAGATGAATCATGGGGAAGCGTAGGTGGAGGCAAATTCAGGTCAAGCCCAAATCCTTGATGATGATGGTGAAAGAGGTTGGGTTCAGGGTCACCTTTATCCCAGTGACATCTCATGTGACCACCCAGCGCTTGGCCACTCGAAAACACCCTCAGGCATATCCCACACTTGTGCCCTTCTAGAACCATCATTGCCGCTGACGTCATAATCTCGTCGTCTTCTTCGTTCGCGAAGCACCCCTTCACGTTTTTGTGGCTTGCCCTGTGCCCTCCCAGGGCCTGCCTTGAACTGAACACCTTCTTGCAACTCGAGCACTCGAACCGCGTCGTCGTCGTCGACGGTCCTCCGCCCCCCGCCGGCCCCTCCGAGTTCGCCAGCAACAAAAGGCCCGCCGCGATCTCGTGGTCTTCCGCGGTCATCAATAATTCCGCCGGCGTTTGGTTCTCCAGTGGTGGTGGTGGTGGTTGTCGTTGGAGATTTGGGGGCGGGTTGATTCCGCGCCACTGGCGTTCAGGATGACAGCGCATGTGGCCGAACAAAGCCTTCCATGACCAGAACTTCTTCCCGCACTCGGTGCATGGCCGGGGGATCATCGGCGCCGCCGCCGCGTCAGGGTGGTGGTGGTGAGGATGTTTGGCGTATTTGGGCTTGAAAGACGCCTTGGGGTCGATGACGACGCCAAGTCGTTTCTTCCGTTTGCTTCGACAATGCTGCTTCTGGCCGGTGCTGCTGCTGGGAGTTGTGGATGACGACGGACCAGGAACGGGACCAGCGTCGGAGAGAGACATTGCGGCGATTATCAGACAGAGTAAACCGTTGAAAAGTTAAGACACCAAAAAAGTTTTCACGAAGGAGGAAGAGGGGCTTATAAGCATGAACATGGATGGAGGCAAGCGGTTATGGCAACGTCTCAGTTCAAGTGGGCGGTTTCTTCTTCTTTTCTCTTATCTGATTTTATTTAATTTTGTTTAAATTAATTAAATTATGTCTTGCCTCCGGATTGGGTCGTTGCCAGTTATAATAAACCTTTCCAAATTATTGGGCCTTAACTCTCGGCTCCTACCTTGTGGTTTCCGTACCGTACGTCATAAAACAAGTCGATCACATTATTTCTTAGCTCTGAGAGTTAATAGCTTCTTTGAGTTGTGAGGCCTTACAGAACAAATACCCGACATTTCCGCGACCTGTTAAATAGTGATGAGTACAATTAAGGACGTGGGAAAATGAATTCATGAAACACAACACTGATCAGTATCGCACTATCACCCATGACTCAAGTTAATTATCATGTTTTTCCGTTTTTGTTTTAATTTAATTTTTTTTCTCTAAGGAAAATTTCGTTGAACATTGCCCTAGCTACCAGTTAAAAAAACTAGTAACAATAATAAAAGAAGTAATCCCTTGGTTCTAATTTCCCAATACAAATTACTTGGTCAATTATTGATACGTTTAAACGGGATAAAAACTCAAAAAAATAAACAAAAGTGAAATGAATACATGCAGATTCCGCAGGCAGCTTAGGAAAGGTCGGGCCAGCTGAAAAAGGAAGGGAGAAATATAACTTTTAGGCTCTGAAGTTTGAATCAATTTTGGTTTTGGTCTTTTAAATTTGAAATCGGTGGCTTTAGTCCCAGAAGTTTCACTCAATTTTGGTTTTAGTTCCTCAAGTTTGAAATCGGTGGTTTTGGTCCATGAAGTTTCATCCGATTTTGGTTTTGATCCCTCAAATTTGAAAAGAACTTGATTTTTTTTCCAGCTTGGGTCGGTTTTCAAAAATGGATCGCCAAGTCCTTTTTAAACTTGAGGGACCAAAACCACCAATTTCAAACTTGAGGGACTAAAACCAAAATTGGGTAAAACTTCAGGGACCTAAACCACCGATTTTAAACTTAAGGGATCAAAACCAAAATTAGATCAAACTTCAGGAACCAAAAATTAAATTAACCCAAAAAAAAAAAACAAGCATTCCATGTAGTTGTGCATTTGTCACAGAACATTTTCAAGGATTTTATCAAAGAGAGTTTCACACACACACACACAGTGAGAGTTTGGGATCACTTATTTGATCCAATAAGCCCGTTTATACACCAAAAAGCCCAAATGTTCTCGCAATACGTTTTAATGGAGTTTGGTTCAGCGTTTTAACAAAAAAAAAAGCCCGAAAGGAACCCCGTTTTAATAAGCTCGGGAGTGAAGCTTTTTCAAATGCGTTTTGGGTATAACCGTTATTATGGGCATTTAATGCCCATAATCTGTATCTGTACGAATCATCAGTTCCATCGTCTTCACTTACTCAAAGCTCGTCCCATTTTCGAAGAGTAGATCTACAAAGCTCGTCCCTCTCTCGCTCAGCGGCCGAGTTCCGAGTTCCGAGCAGTTGAAGGCGTGGTGTTCGAGCAGTGGCTGGTCGAGCAGTTGAAGCCGAGTTCTGAGTGTGGCTGGTCGTTCGAGTTCCGAGAATCTTCCGATCTGCAGTCTGCCAGACCGTTGGTGGAGGTGAGCTTCGACGGTGTGTTGAGGTCTTATTTCAGCCATTTTTAACACACACGGTGGTGGATCTGTTGTTTCTTGGCATTTTCGGCCAGTGAAGAGTCTAGTGTTGCGAAGTTGTCCTCCGGTCGTCCGTCGGCGAATCTGCTGTGCGCACTGCTGTCGGTCCTCCCTCCATTTGCAAGGTAAGCTTCACAAGTTGCATTTTACAATGAGTTTTGAGTTTTGAGCTTTGAATTGTGCCTTTCATTCGTTTGGAGTCTCTGTCTGGTTTTTTTTTTCCATCTACTGTTATACGTGTTCCTCTGTTTTGGTCGTCGGTGAAGTCTGTAACATTTTCTGGTTCTTTCTTCTCGTTGAACCTCCTCGATCTTAAACTCGTTCTGCCTCTATGAAATGCAATTGAACTGAGTGGATAATTTTCTGGTGCTTTGTCTTCATATGTTCTTTGGCTATGGTTTCCTATATTGCGTAAATTTTCAATCTTTTGCCACTATTGGAGGTTGAAGACTTGTTTTTTTTTTCCGTCATGAGGTTACTGTGACTTTTTTGTTACTAGTTATAAGCAACGTTTGGCCGGATAAAAGAAAGCACACTGTGTAGGTGACCAAAACACTGAAACAGAGTAAGAAAGTTGAGGAAATTTTCTGTGTGCTTGAGTTCGAAAGCAATTTAAATATTTATTTATGGGTGGATATGGGTTTAAATTATAATTAATTAACCAGGCTCCAGCTGAAATTTATCTGGAGGGAGAAAACAGAGAGGAATATTTGGAATATATGCTGCGAATATGCTTGGAGTAATGCTCCAGGTAAATGCTTGATTTTGGGGATCAGATTTCTCTTTATTGCCCCCTCTTTTATGCTGACATTGAGACTCAGTCTCCCAAAGAAATAAATTTTTTTATGTTGAAATGTTTCTTTTATAAGAAGAGTTTCATTACTTAGTCGACGCTGGATATCCCACACCAGTTGGGTATCTTGGTCCCTACAGATGTAACCGTTATCACCTGGCAGAATTTCAGCGTCGTCCTGGTTTGACAAATGCTAAAGAGACCTTCAATTACTATCATTCAAGTTTGCGGTCAACTATTGAAAGGACTTTTGGCGTGTGGAAGAATAGATTCGAATTATTGCAAAAAATGCGTAAATACTCCTACCCAACGCAAGTCCGCTTAGTTGTGGCAACTATGGCCATTCATAACTTTATTAGGCGAAATTCTCAGAGTGATGTTGATTTTGGCGAAGCAGAAAGTGCTAATGTAGCTCAGGAAGATGATAATACTTTAGACGATGCGGCTTCCTCGTCCAATGTTGCTGCGACGTCTTCAACCAGAATGAATCGCATTCGTGACATAATTACACAGCAACTTGTACGGAATTTATGATCCCAATTAGTTATGTAATAGTTTTTTTGAAATTATGTAATTTCCTAAGTTATTTGGTTTTTTGAGCTCAACGTTACCTACCTTTGGACTTCGGACTACAATTGTGGCCATTGAAATTCTAGATTGGGAATTATTTGCTCTAGTGGCATAATAGAGTGAATCACAATATGTGTTTATGCTGTTATAATTTCTGAAATTTCATTCCTAGTTTGCACTTCATTTTACGGGTTTACAAGTTTGCATTTTAGATATCTTCCAGGCCCAGATGATATGTTACTGTTGGATATCGCATATATGATCTATCTAAAATTTGAAGAATATACAAATGCCCTTCAACTTTTTATTTTAAAAAATGCACTTATACAATCGCTAATCCAAACATGTTTTAACTTATGAAAAAGCACGTTTTCAATCGCTTATCCAAACATAAATCACGAATCAAAAATTCACTTTTCTTTTAAGTCATTTTTAATAAGTCAGAATCACAATAAGTCATTTTTCCTACCGCTATCCCAAACACACACACAGAGTTCCCAGCTCAGGCGTTATTGACTAGTGGAATGAAAATGTTGAAATTATGGCAGAGAAGGTTGTGGAATGAGAAACATTTTAGAACATAAAGTGCCCCTTAATTATTAATCATACTCCCATACAGATATACGATTTTTTTTTAACATTTTGTTTTTTTTTACCAGCAAAAACATTTGGGAAAATTACTGTCAGGTCCTAAGGAAGCAAAATATTGTCAGAAAAGTCCCAAGAAAAACTGAAATATCTGAAAAGTCCCTAGGGACTTTTCTGATATTATTTTCTAAAGCCAAATTACACACATGCCCCTCTTCTATTTCTCCCTCTCTCACGTTTTCAGCTCACTCTCTCTAACCGTTTCAGATCGCAGATCTCTTCTTAATATTTGCAGATTCAGTTTTTGCAATGGTGGAGGGTGAAACTTTGAGATGGTGAAAGATTTGTGGGATGAAAAGTAAGATAGAAGGAGGAAGAAAATGGAAGGAAGGTGGTGGGATTTTTTTGATCTCAAGCTTCCGCCATTTTTAAAGAAGGAAGGGATGAAGGTGATGATGATGATGAATAGTCCAACCTCATTGACAAGTGAAAACGCTGAAATGGGAAAAAATTAAGTTGTTGTTAATTTCCGCAGTAGTAGTTGTTAATATAACTCTAGTAGTTGTTAATACGAAAAATGAGGTTTGGGCGCCATTTTGCTCTGTTTTTGGGAAAGAAAATAGAGGAAGTGGTGTGTTTTAAGTGGTTGGGTGCTATGAAAACGCTGATATGGAAGAAAAATAAGTTGTTGTTAATTCGCACAGTGGAGGTTGTTAATTCGCACAGTGGAGGTTGTTAATACGAAAAATGACGTTGGACGCCATGGTGCTATGTTTTTGGGAGAGGAAACAGAGGAAGTGGTGCGTTTGAGGTGGTGGGGTGCTATGAAAATGATGATATGGAAGAAAAATAAATTGTTGTTAATTCGCACAGTGGAGGTTGTTAATACGGAAAATGACGTTGGACGCCATGGTGCTCTGTTTTTGGGAGAGGAAACAGAGGAAGTGGTGTGTTTGAGGTGGTGGGGTGCTATGAAAATGATGATATGGAAGAAAAATAAGTTGTTGTTCATTCGCACAGTGGAGGTTGTTAATACGGAACAACTTGACGGTGTATTTACAACTCATAAAGCGTGTATTAACAACCTTTTGAGTTCGTTTCACAACGTCCCACACGTTTCTCGCTGACACTATGTTTCCTCACGTTAAGTATGACAAATTGAGCTATTTACAACTCGTATAGCGTGTAATAACAACCTGTTCGGTTTGTTTCTCAACCTCCAACACCTTTCTATCTGACACTATTGTTCCTCAAATTAGGTATGACAAATTAAGCTATTTACAACTCATAAAGCGTGTATTAACAACCTTTTGAGTTGTTTTCACAACCTCCAATGACTTTTTCTCTGACACTATATTGCCTTACGTTTAGTACTGGGAATTCGGGCCAGCCCGAGCCCGACGGGCTGGCCCGACACGGGTTGGCAACCCAACGGGTCGGGTTGCTTCAGCCCGACTCCCTAACGGGCTGCCAAATGGCAGCCCGAGCCCGTTTAATCGGGTTGACGGGTTAGCCCGCCAGCCCGATTAAACACTGGGTTTTTTGTAAAAAAAATAGCAAGACGCATTTTATCTCTTATACTCCATTCAGAATTTCAGATTCAGAGTCTCTCCCACGCCGGAAAAGCATTACAGACGATTACATATTTACATAGACCATGACAGGTTGATAGGAATTTGGAACCATTACAGACGATTAGAGTATTAGATGAGGGGAAATGGAAACTATGATCGCCAATCCACTCAAAAGAAATGGGGAAAATATTACAGATCTAAACAATTCGAACCAAATTAAAAAAACATTACCTCACTGCCTCACACAGAAGCACGGCGGACGGGGAAGACAAAGGTAGTCACCGGACACGAGTCACGAGAGGAAGAGGCGAAGAGGGAGACGAAGACGGAGAGACCGAGTGGCGAGGATCCGCCGCCGACGAGACAAGTTGGGCCACCCACCATCGCACCAGTGCACCACCACCATCGCCAGCAAGGCAGTCGTGCGGCGAAGAGGGAGACGATCTGAGACGAAGGCGGAGAGGGCGAGCCGGCGAGAGGCCGAGAGGCGAGAGAGCTAGGGTTCGGTGCGATCACTAGTCAAACTCGAGATCAGAGACAGAGAGAGCGTGAGCGACGATCTGAGACGAAGGCGGAGAGGGCAAGCCGGCGAGAGGCCGAGAGGCGAGAGAGCTAGGGTTCGGTGCGGACTGCGGAGTGAGGAGCGAGGCCGAGAGCGAGGAGCGAGACAGAGAGAGCGTGAGCGAGGAGCGTGGATCCGAGGGGCGAGGTCGCGAGGATTGAGATCTGAGAATCTGAGATTGTGACAGGGTGAGAAAGAGACAGAGACACAGAGGGATCAGACTGCGTTTTTTTTTTTAATATTTTAATTGGCTAAACGGGCTAATCCGTTTAGCCCGCGGGTTAACCCGTTTAACCCGTTTGGCCCGTTTCTTAAACGGGCTGAATTCCCCTAACCCGAACCCGTTAATTTTGGCGGGCTGACGGGCCCAACCCGCCAGCCCGCCCCGTTTTACCGCTGCTACTTACGTTAAATATGACCAATTGAGCAATTTACAAAGCACTTCCACTATTATATTCCCCAAAAACAGAGCACCCACTAACACTCAACGTCATTTTCCGTATTAACAACCTCCACTGTGTGAATTAACAACAACTTATTTTTCTTCCATATCATCATTTTCATAGCACCCCACCACCTCAAACACACCACTTCCTCTGTTTCCTCTCCCAAAAACAGAGCACCATGGCGTCCAACGTCATTTTCCGTATTAACAACCTCCACTGTGCGAATTAACAACCTCCACTGTGCGAATTAACAATAATTTATTTTTCTTCCATATCATCATTTTCATAGCACCCCACCACCTCAAACGCACCACTTCCTCTATTTCCTCTCCCAAAAACAAAGCATCATGGCGTCCAACGTCATTTTCCGTATTAACAACCTCCACTGTGCGAATTAACAACAACTTATTTTTCTTCCATATCAGCGTTTTCATAGCACCCAACCACTTAAAACACACCACTTCCTCTGTTTTCTTTCCCAAAAACAGAGCAAAATGGCGCCCAACCTCATTTTTCGCATTAACAACTACTACTGCGAAAATTAACAACAACTTAATTTTTTCCCATTTCAGCGTTTTCACTTGTCAATGAGGTTGGACTATTCATCATCATCATCACCTTCATCCCTTCCTTCTTTAAAAATGGCGGAAGCTTGAGATCAAAAAAATCCCACCACCTTCCTTCCATCTTCTTCTTCCTTCTATCTTACTTTTCATCCCACAAATCTTTCACCACCTCAAAGCGTCACCTTCCACCATTGCAAAAACTGAATCTGCAAATATTAAGAAGAGATCTGCGATCTGAAACGGTTAGAGAGAGTGAGCTGAAAACGTGAGAGAGGGAGAAATAGAAGAGGGGCATGTGTGTAATTTGGCTTTAGAAAATAATATCAGAAAAGTCCCTAGGGACTTTTCAGATATTTCAGTTTTTCTTGGGACTTTTCTGACAATATTTTGCTTCCTTGGGACCTGACAGTGATTTTCCCAAAACATTTTGGTCTTGTTCTTTACTCCTCTTATTCTATTTATACACTTTTAATATTTTTTACACACGTTAAGGAAAAACATCTCTAACTCTATCATAAAATTTAATAACTTTCAACTCTACCTCCATTTAATATACAAAATACCACATGATAACAAAGTCAACAAAATAATAAATGAATGACTAAATCATATATTTACTTAAAAAATTTAATGAGGTGCCTTATAAATAGAAAAAAAAAAATCTTCTCTCTTAACCCTATAAATACAATCAAAGGAGTGCATCATAAGAATCCATCCATGCTATCTCACGTATTAAATGTCCATTTTACACAAATACCCCTAGTTCATGCTCATTTTTTCCTAGTAAAAAGATGCTTTTAGTTGTTAAGACATTCTATTAAACGTTAGAAATACTTGTACATTCTATTAAAACATAGTATAAATATTTGCACATATACATTAATTACAAATTAAACTATTTTTAAATCTTGATATATTAGTCAAAAAAAAATTTATATTAAGAAGAGGGAGTAGATCAGAAATCTGGAATTCATTAAAAAATGTGTTAACCGATAATTAAGGGCATATCTAAAAAATATTTTGCTACAGTTTAATGTAATTAATTAGCTTGACTAACTTTAACTAGTTTTATTGGTATGTGAAGTTTCATGTATATATTACTGACTTATATCAAAGATCAAAAGGAATTAGTATAGTTTCTCTGAACCATTTTTTATAAACTACCTGAAGGAGAATTTTATCTTCTTTTTATAAAGCATCATATGTGATATTTATCATATATCTTTATTCAATGTTGGTTTATTTTTTTAAAATTAAACCATATGAATTTAAATGAGCACGAAATTAAAACCTATTTTTAATTTTAGTTAGAGTCGGTGAGTATTAAATCTATCCTTAATTTCAATAACAATGCCCAAAAAAAAAATGTCACAGGGCGAAATATATATTTTGGTATAGCTTATAATGTATTTTGAGAGAGATTTAAAATGCATCGTTGGCCAAAAAAAGTGCACCATTATACCAACGTTAACCGATGGTTTGGAGCAATCATTATTTGCCAGTGATTTTTTTGGGTGAAATAAAACTTAAGCTAGGGATCTATTTTCAGATATTATACGATAAAATGAGATGGACTGTTTAAAATTTTTTAATTTTAATATTATGAATCGTTATAAATTTATAGAGAAAACTTAAATCCATTTAAATATATCAACTAAACCCAATTCTTTTTTTCTTAATAATAAAATTTTACATTAGTACAATTTAAAATTTGGTTGAATACATGGATTGAGTGTAGAAGAAAGAGTTAATCTCTCGTAACGTGACAAACCAAAGTTTGAGTCTTTATTGAAAGAGGTGCCCACATTTAGTATCTGACAATGTCTCAAATAGAATTGTTCCAATGAGAGGATACCTATACCTAACAAAAACATAATTCTGTTGGATTATTATTAATTAATTATTAATAATGAAAATCACACATGGTCATGGTAAAAAAAAAAAAAAATCACACATGGTAAGATTTGATTGGGAAATGGGGAATTGGACTTAAGGGATAAAAGCAAATGGATGGCAAAAAAAAAAAAAAAAAAGGATAAAAGCAAATGGTCGTAAGCTTTGTCTTAACTTTATTAACTATACATTTTAGGTTGTGGATAATGCTGGTTTTTTTTACGTAAAATCATATTTGATACTATATGAAAATATACAATTAATTTTATCTTGATATATGATTAAGTAAATCTGACAAAAAAATTAAGTAAAAATTATACAGAAAATTTCACCAAAACATTATGCAGAAATAAAAATAAAAGGCGAATGAAATTATCAAAATATCCCTAAAATATTTGAGTATAATCAATATGAAGTAGCATGAGATTAATAGTTTTTATTTATAAAACTTATGAAAACATTAGAAGTAGCTAGGGGAGATGAGCGTCCAAACGGTTGTGAACCTGAAATAAAAACCCATCGCCACGGCAATGGAAAACAAATAATATTTCTGGCAAAAAAGAAAAACAAATAATATTATTTGAAACCCAATCACGCTGCCACAAAAGCTACGTTACCGTTGGCGAAAAACCATCGCGACTCTTCCTTCCATACGCAGATCCAACGGTCACCATTTAGTAGCCGTTGTTTTTAAAAATGAATTGTGTCTACCCCGACATATCCGTCTCTATTTCTCCTCTTTTTTTTCCTTAATCCTTTTCTTGTTCCTTTAATTGTCAACCATAGAGAGAGCGAGAGAGAGAGAGAGAGAGATAGAGAGAGAGAGAGAGTCCGAGTGTGTCTGTGTGGAAACCTCACAGAGGCTGGGCATTTGCTGGTGAAGATAAGCTGATTGTTGACGCATCAGAGGCAATTCTTCTTGAATGCTGGTGAATTATCTTGTCCCATTTATACTCGATTATCTTGATCTTGTTACTATTCTTTTCCCCCTCCTGTCATGGATCTTGGTTTTTTTCCTTTTCTTTCATGTTTTATGATTTATGGCGTTTGATTTCTTTGGTGGCTGGAATGTCTAGTTATTGCCTCTGCTTGGACCGAAGATAAATGGGCGGCTCAAAGGAAAACCAAAACCATCTGGGTTCGTTGATGCCTTCATCAAATCTTCAAGGTGAACAACATTGAGAACTAGGGAGGGGGAAAAAAGATCTTTACTGGTTATACCAAGCAACGTTTATCTCTTGAATTCGAGACTGATTCTTTGCTACCTTATATTTTGGTGTCTTTAATCAAAAAGGCGGTTCAAGAATGGAGGGCGAAAAGCTTATGAAGGAGATGACACAGAATAATCGTCGGGCTCTGAGCAATATCAATCAGAATATTATGGAGGCTACTCATAAGCCTTGTGTGGTCAACAGAACAGATCCATTCGGGCAAGTTCTTCTATTTCTGTTGAGGCAAAACTCTGAAAATCTAGTCTTTTTCTGATATTTCATCTCTCTCAGTTTTTTTTCCCGCCTCCTGCGTTATCGAATACCATTGCAAAGAATTGAAATTTATTTATGAAGGTTCAGTTGAAATGTCTCTTGATCCCTTGATTGATAGGTTTTCTTTTGGTATTCTTTTCTTTCAGAAGATATACGGCACAGACAGTTCAGCACTGCCCTCAAGTACTCTCTCTATAGACCAAATGTGGATGATGTATTTGATCTTATTTGATTCTGACTTTTCTTTGAACATATTTGAATAGTTACAAATGTGCTGGTGTGATTGCCTTTCAGGAAACTGAAAAACTGAGCCTTTTGGCTCCGAACCCCAGTTTCCATATGGACTGTACAATAACGGATATTGAAGAATACGAGGATGTTGGTGACAATGGAGTTCCAGAGTTTGTGAAGCACACAGAAGCAATGCTAGACGAAATTGACAGATTAGTGAGTCTTTTAATATTCAACTTATGTCATGTATAGCTTCGCAAGATTACACTTGAAACCAAAAATAATAACACCGGATGTTTGTTGCTCGCAGGAGGAAGTGGAAATGGAAGACGTGGAGGATCCTGTCATGGACATCGACGTCTGTGATGCGAAAGATCCACTAGCCGTTGTTGAATACATAGATGAGATCTACGAATTTTATAGGAAAATTGAGGTAAGGTTTGAATTTTGTCTCTTTTTAAGTAGTTGAATTGAATGCAAAATGGGATTTTGGGAAAGGAAATATCAATAGAAATCATCCGAACAACCGGATCTGAACATTCCCCTAGGCAGTCAATAGAAAATGATATAGTTTGACTCTGAACAGTCTTAGAACACCTCACATTTCTTGTAGCGTAGCTCAGGTCAGTTCCCTGGAAAAATATGAAGAAAAGAAAAGACTTGCTATAGGATGTTGTTGACCCATTAGCTCTTTTTGTAGAATACCAGCTGTGTCTCTCCAGATTACATGGCTGGCCAGTTCGACGTCAATGAGAAGATGAGGGCTATCCTCATTGATTGGCTTATTGAGGTATACAACATCTTAGTCCCAAAATTGAAATTCGTGATCTCCCAAGTGTGGAATATACGAGTCCTCTCTAAACTTACAATTTGATCTTGATCCAAATCAAACAGGTTCACTACAAATTTGAGCTTATGGAGGAGACATTGTACCTTACCGTCAATCTTATAGACAGGTTCTTGGAGCTTCAGGCAGTGATCAGAAAGAAGCTTCAGTTGGTGGGTGTAACAGCCATGTTAATAGCTTGCAAAAATGAGGAGGTTTCTGTACCAACTGTTGAAGATTTTATCTTGATAACAGACAAGGCATACAAAAGGGAAGAAGTTCTAAATATGGTGAGATTTTCTTTTATTTTATTGGTTGTACCCTTGCTTCCCTGAAATGCATCTGATATAACATAGACTTGTTCTCTCACAGGAGAAGTTAATGATGAACACGTTACAATTCAACCTGTGTGTGCCTACCCCATATGTGTTCATGAGGAGGTTTCTTAAAGCAGCTCAATCTGACAAAAAGGTGAGTGATATAATACTGTTCTATATGAAGATTACTACCATTTGGAATGAATTGATGTGGGCTTATTATTGAATTATTGATGTGGAATTGAACCAGCTGGAACTCTTGTCGTTCTTCATAATTGAGCTTTGCTTGGTGGAATACAAAATGCTCAAGTTTTCACCATCTTTGCTAGCTGCTGCCGCCATTTACACAGCTCAGTGTAGTCTGCACCAGTTTAAGCAGTGGACAAAGACCAGTGAATGGTATACTACCTACTCGGAAGACCAACTTCTGTGAGTTAGTTGCTTTTGCCAGTTATGTTGAATGTTCAATTTTTAACTTCTTGAGCCATTATTATTCCTCATGGGGTATTTTTTTTTTTAATCTTATGTGGTGACAGAGAGTGCTCAAGAATGATGGTTACTTTCCATCAGAAGGCAGGCACTGGAAAACTCACAGGAGTGTTTAGAAAGTATAGTACGTGGAAGTATGGTTATGCGGCAAATATGAAACCAGCCCTGTTTTTGGTGGATTCTGATTGAAGAATGTAGATAAATAATAGTTTCTGCATATCGCAGCAGATATTGTACTGTCATCTCGAAGGAAGCTTCTTCCTTCATGTTTTATCCCTCCCTTAAATATCTTTGTTTCTGAGTGGTATTATAGTTAAAGATACCTTCAAACTTTGGTCGGATCAATCAATCAATCAACCATCTCAATCCATGACACTGTTCTTTTTAAGAATGATTGCAATCGCATCTTTGAAATTTGTCTGAATTAAATCTCCCATCACAATCTTAGGTACGACTTTTGATAGTCACAGATGATTCCTGACACCTTCCTCCATTCCTAACACGCCATAAAAATAACAACTTTTGGCTTTTATCGGAAAAAAGAAAAAATGTAGTGCTTTTAATGTTAAGAAATACGTTACTTTAAAAGGACAGTTTAAACTTGATGACTACTTAAGAGTAAAACAAGCAAGCAAATCATTGAAATTTACTTTCCAGAAAGCAAACCATTACACTGTCTCCTTCGAGAGACATGGAATGCGTTTTTGTTTTAGTTATGTTACGTTTTAGCTGATTCAACATGTCTCGTCAATCAATATCTCATTCTTCTACCGGCAAAACAAAAAAAAAAAAAAAAATCCCATTCTTCTATTGTTCAAATTTTAAGTTCGCAGATTAGAAAAAAGAAAATTTGAACTTCAGATGATGGACCATGTTATGTTACACATCTTTTTTATCCCCATCCCAAGTAATTCATTATTCACAAGCCCGCATCCTAATAACAAAACAATACACTGTACACAAGAATCTTATAGCGAATTTAAGTGGAAATTACAATTTCATAAAATTTCCCACGCACATCATAATTAATCAATTAAAGCTTGATCCTAGAATCTCTGGAGGTATGGTACAAAATGCAGCATCCACGTCATCTTCGCAGCCGATCAGATATTAGAATCATATTCTACAATTGCCAGCTGGAGATGGAGAATAAAAATCAGGAGGAACTGAATCAATAATTCGAAATCAGATAGGAATTCACCAGAAAGAAAATACTCCTCCGGTCCTAAATAATAAAGTTGATTTTTACTAAAAAAGGTAATTAAATTATTTTTAAATATTTATATTTATCGTTTTTTCTCCAAATTATTTTGCCTAACATATAAATTGATATATAATCTAATAACACACAACATATATGATATGATTAAGTAACTCATTTAATTTCTTTAATCTCTTCCAAAAAAAATCAATTATGTCCTATATTTAGGAAAGGAGGGAGTATAACAATGGATTCTTTCTCGAATGCTATTGTGATTTGTCAGAAAGCAAACAGAACAGACGGAAAACAGGGCATAATCACAATGGCTTCAGGGGCAATATTTTATTATATTTCTACTTTAAAGCTTCAAACTTCTAATGCAAGATTTTTAAATAAATGAGCGAAAAGCAAAAATTACACAAGGTGGATCCGTATGTACTCACTGCAATAGACAAATTGGTTAAAATCAAGTGTGACTCTGCCTTGTTTCGCTGTATCAAACGAGTTAAACAGATTCCTGAAAGAAATAATACAAGATACTGGTTTCAGCAAGCAGTAAAACCAAGCTTCAATAATTTGTTTTTTTCACAAAGGCTGGGACGCATATGAAGAGTTGTTCAAGCACTCTCCCTCAAAACTAATAAATAAAATAAAATAATGCTCTCAACTTGAAGAATGAAGACCATGTTAGAAGCATGTGGGTTTACCGAGCAGACTGTATAAATATACAGAGAGATATGAAGTCATCAAGCCGAAACCTTCCATTCTTACTTTGATCAAAGCTCTAAAGAATTCAAGAGAAATAGTTAGCTTGGTATTGATCTGGATTACAATACTGCACAAATACTTCACCAGTTAAAATTTTCTCAGAGGCAAAATTCAGCATACATTATTAAGCACACTACATTAGTGATTTCTGTCTGACCAATGCAACATCGAAGAAAACTGGGAAAATAGAAAAATCAAAGCATGCAGACAGTGATGAACAACTTCTCCAACAATATTAAAATGATTATTTTTTTGTTGGCCAACTACAAAATATTAGTTGATATCTTAACAGAATGAAAATGCTTTATTACCTCGCAGACAGTATAAAAAGCAGGAGAATCCAGCATGAAACCAATTTTAACCAATGCCTGAAATATTTATATGGGGATTCAGCAAAATTAACAAGAATCATATCCCTATGCAGTAGTCTAAACAGGAATATGTCGACTCCACAGTTCACTTTATTCCTGGATCCCTGACAAGCATCTAAATCAAGGGCCTTCTTATGCATTTATTTTTAGAAAGCAAGGAGTTGAGAAGCGGGGATAACGTGAAAATATATATATATATCCAGCATCACAGGAGCTTAATTTTTTGCTATTACATCTTGAGAAGTAATACTATATAATTTAAATGTTAATTTGGACGCACTATATGAGTACTATTCCAGCAAGGCATGGTATATAATTAATATTCAAGAGCATCAATGATGTATGACTACATACCTCATGTACATCTTCAGGGACAAGAAAACCACGACCTCTGCACCAATGAAGCCAAATAGTGTTATCAACAAAATTCCTTAAATAAGAATAAATCAACGAAGCAGATATTGCTTGACAGCTAAAGAGAGTTCCAGTATATCTGAGACTAAAAAGGGTGTCAAACTTTTTAACCAAATTCGTTACTCAGTATTGATCACTCTCCTGAATGGTGTTCATCATCATACTGTTCATCACTGAGTTAATCTTACTAGAGCTACTTTTTTTTTTTGGGGGGGGGGGGGTGTTGGTTTTGAAGACTCCACATAAAACTGAACACACATCATAGGAAAAAGCAATAGGTCACCTTTCCAGATCAGAAAATGCATGCTGAACCTGCAAAGCCATTGAAAGTCATATGAAAATATAAGTAGTTAATATTAATGAATAACTAATGATTCTTCATTGCGAATGGTGATGCAGTAGCCTCATAGAAAAGAAGTAGGGGGAAGTAAAAACTACTAACCTTGAGAAGGAACTTGTTCAATGCAACAAATTCTGGGGAAATTATTAATCTTAGGTTAGAGAGATACTGATGAAACCTTTTTTTATCTTTCCGAAACACCAATTAAGTCGCCAGGTATGTTAAGAACGAACATACAGACATGAAAACAAGCGTAATAACTCACCTTCCAAATTCATCGTGCCGTTCCTGTCGAAATCATACATCCTAAGGGGAAAATTCATCTAAGTATCGCGTCATCGAGGATAATCAAACAAACAAATTATACATTTCCGAGGAAACTGTGACGTATAACACAGTCCACATATTAAAATAGAGAAGTTGGGGGGGGGGGGGCCGCACCTGATCATCTGCTGAACAACGGAGAGGGGAAATTCGAGGTTGCCAACAGACAGAGCTGTCTGATTATCAAACCAACATTTCACTCAATGAAAGAAGTTTAAGACAAAGCCACCGTCACACAAAGACAGCTTAAAGGGAATAAACGGAAAAGCGATGAGGAAAGGGGAAACAAAGAAATGGAAAAAGAACCTTGAGTTGGAGAGCTGTTATGTTTCCACTTCGGTCAGAATCAACTCGATCAAACCATTCCCTCAGTATTGCAGCGTTCTCCATCTCAACTAATTTCTCAATTGTCTCTCCTTTGGCAGAATTGGAAATCGGACTTCTCCAATCCTAGTAGTCGCTATTCTGTTTCTGCAAGAAGACGAGAAAACCGACGGCCACGACGTCGTTTAGATTTGACCTCTCTACAGGACGAAAATTACTTCCCAGTACTGGAAAAAAACGAAAAATCACAATATGTTATGAATATTAAATATGTGGATGTCCATTGACTCATATTACTCTTCCAGTCAACTTGACATAAAGAAGAAAAGGAGACATGACATAAAGGAAAAGCAAAAGAAGACAAGGACATAAAGAAGATATAAAGTAACCATAGTCATGTAACCAGAATTAAATATAACCATGGTCATGCAACCAGGGTTAGATTTCTGACTCTATATAAAGGGCTGTAATCGATTGTTTCAGTAGAACTGAATGAGAACTTCTCTCTAACATCTCTCTAGAAATTCTATCAATTTTCTCTGAATCCTATCAATCTTCTCTCTTACTTTTATAACACGTTATCAGCACGAAGCTCTAAAAAAAGGTATGATCTTCTTATGGTTTCTTTAATAATTATATATATCCTGTTTTATTTTATAGATCTGGGATAATCTGAGCCACTATATGAAATTAGAGAGATTCTTTTACCGATTGTTATATAACATCGGGTTCCATGGTTAAGATTGGAGATCGTTATTGTTTTTATATACAAGTTCTTTTATATTATTATTATTGTTGTTGTTGTTATTATGGCCAGAAGCCATATACATCTGATTCTTGAAATTATGATCAGAAGTCATAATGTTTTAATATCTTATAATAAGGCTAGAAGCCATATCTATTCTTATTATATAACCAGAAGCTATATACATTTTTCATCTTATTATATGGCAGAAGCTATATATATTTTTATCTTTTATCTTATTGTACGACCAGAAGTCATGTACAACTTTTATCCTGAAGATAATAGTTAATTATTCATCTTGAAATTAAAATGGCCCGAAGCCATACATGGCCTGAAGTCATGAGATTAAATGGCCCGAAGCCATACATGTTTTAATTTTCTTATCTTGCTTTATGATTTATTTATTGTCTTTATGAATTTACAGTTATTATATTTACAGTTCATATTTTAATTATTTTCATTTATTTCTTTAATTAGTTTGAACAATGGCAAATCTGGCAAAACTTGAAATTGTGGCTCTTGATATTACTGGAAAAAATTATTTATCTTGGAAGTTGGATGCGGAAATCCATCTGAATGCCAAAAGTCTGGAAGACACGATTAAAGAAGGGAATAAGGCATCCAACCAAGATAAAGCCAGATCCATGATTTTTCTTCGCCACCATTTACATGAGGATCTAAAAACTGAATATTTAACAGTGATGGACCCACTTGTCCTTTGGAACAATTTGAAAGAAAGATATGATCACCAGAAGTTGGTCATTCTTCCAAAAGCTCATTTTAATTGGATGCATTTACGCTTGCAAGATTTTAAATCTATAAGCGAATATAACTCAGCTATGTTCAGAATTACTTCTAAATTGAAATTATGTGGAGAAAATGTTACTGATGATGATATGTTAGAAAAGACTTTCTCCACATTTCATGCATCCAATTTGCTCCTGCAGCAGCAATATCGTGAAAAAGGTTTCAAGAAATATTCTGAGTTAATTTCTTGTCTCCTTGTGGCTGAACAAAATAATGAGCTTTTGTTGAAAAATCATGAATCCCGTCCAACAGGCTCAACTCCATTCCCTGAAGTGAATGTAGTAACTAATGAATTTTATTGTGGCCGTGGCCGTGGCCGTGGACATGGACGTGGACGTGGGCGTGGCTACAGCCGTGGGCGTGGTCGTGGTCGATATCATGGAGGTTCAAATTCCTACCAGAAGTGGGAAAAGACTGATAAGAACCAAAAAGGGGAAAGCAGTAGGCATAATAAATATGCTGATAATCCATGCTATCGATGTGGTGGAAAGGGCCATTGGTCTCGTACCTGTCGTACACCAAGGCACCTAGTTGATCTTTACCAAGAATCAATTAAAAATACTGGTAAAAGATCAAATGTTAAAGTTAATCATGTTGATCAGGGCGAGAATTCTGAGTATGGCGATATAGATAATAACTATTTGGATGTTGCAGATTTCTTAATATAATTTGAAATGTTATATTTTATTTAAAGTTATTTCTATCATATGTATTAATTTTATTTATGTTTTTATGAAGAATGAATTCTATTGGCATCAATCCTGAAGATTTATGTCTCGTTGATAGTGCAACAACCCATACCATACTCAGACATAATAAATATTTTTCTTCCTTGGTAATACGAGAAGCCAATGTTCAGACTATATCTAGTAGTATAAATTTAATTGAAGGCTCCGGAAGAGCTAATATTTTGTTACCTGAAGGAACAAAATTATGCATTAATAATGCATTTTATTCTACCAAGTCTAAAAGAAACTTATTGAGTTTCAAAGATATCCGTAGAAATGGATATCATTTAGAAACAACAACTAAAGATAATAAGGAATATCTTGTCATTATAAATATAGTTGCTGGTAGAAAATGCATATTAGAAAGTTTTCCTATTTTTTCTTCCGGTTTGTATTACACATGTATAAGCATAATTGAAACACATACTATTGTGAACCAGAAGTTCAATAATGCAGACCAGAAGTTTGCTAATACAAACCAGCAGTTTGATAATGTAAACCAGAAGTTTACTAATGAATTTAATGTTTGGCATGACCGGTTAGGCCATCCCGGTTCAATCATGATGCGACAAATAATTGAGAATTCATGTGGACATACCCTGAAGTGTAAACAAATACCACAATCCAATGATTTCTCATGTGCTGCATGTTCCAAGGGAAAATTAATTATTCGCCCCTCACCAAGCAAAGTAGAAAGTGAGTCTCTCACATTTCTAGAACGGATACAGGGAGATATTTGTGGGCCAATACACCCACCATGTGGACCATTTAGGTACTATATGGTTTTAATTGATGCATCAACTAAATGGTCACATGTTTGCTTATTATCTTCTCGCAACCTGGCGTTTGCGAGATTACTTGTTCAATTGATTAGATTAAGAGCACATTACCCTGATTATCCTATCAAGAAAATACGTCTTGATAATGCTGGTGAATTTACATCACAAGCTTTTAATGAATATTGTATGTCCCTTGGAATTGATGTTGAACATCCTGTAGCTTATGTTCACACGCAAAATGGACTTGCAGAATCATTGGTTAAAAGGTTGCAACTAATTGCAAGACCTTTACTTATGAAATCCAATCTACCAATTTCTGCTTGGGGCCATGCCATTTTGCATGCAGCAATGTTAATTTGCATTAGGCCAACAAGTTATTTAAAGGTTTCCCCCTTACAAATAGTTTTTGGTCAGGAACCTAATATTTCCCATATAAGAACTTTTGGGTGTGCGGTATATGTGCCTGTAGCACTACCACAACGCACTAAGATGGGCCCACAAAGAAAGATGGGAATATATGTTGGGTATGAATCTCCATCAATTATAAAATGTCTAGAACCATCTACAGGAGATTTATTTACGGCGCGATTTGCCGATTGTCATTTTGATGAATCATTTTTCCCAACATTAGGGGGAGAAAACAAGCAGCTGGGTAAAGAAATTAGTTGGAATGAATTATCATTGGCTCATTTTGATCCTCGCACAAAACAATGTGAACTTGAAGTTCAAAAGATAATTCATTTACAGAATTTAGCTAATCAAATGCCAGAAGCATTTACTGACCCAAAGAAAGTGACAAAGTCACATGTCCCAGCTGCTAATGCTCCTATTAAAATTGATGTCCCTGAAGGACAACCTGTTATGAATGAATATAAAGCACGCCTGAAGCGTGGCAGGCCCATCGGTTCCAAAGATAAAAATCCTCGAAAAAGAAAAGGAGCAAAGAATATAGATGGTCAAGTCGAGGATAATGAAGAAACATTAGTAGCTCCAGAAGAGCCATCTCTTGAAGAGATATTATCTCAAGAAGAGAATGTTGTAGTCCCAGAAGAGACCCAGGTACCTGATATATGTGAAAATAATGAGATCTCAATAAATTATGTTATGAATGGAATCCGATGGGATAGAAATGAAGTCAGCATTAATGACATCTTTGCTTATCATATAGCAAATGATGTAATGAATGATAATGAGGATCATGAGCCAAAATCCATTAGTGAGTGCCAACAAAGAAAAGATTGGCCCCTATGGAAAGATGCCATTAATGCAGAATTAAAATCATTGGCAAAACGAAAAGTATTTGGAACTGTAGTTCTTACACCTGAAGATGTAAAACCAGTTGGATGTAAATGAGTCTTTGTACGAAAAAGAAATGAAAAGGGCAAAATAACTAGATATAAGGCACGTCTAGTTGCCCAAGGTTTTACACAAAGACCTGGCATTGATTTTGAAGAAACGTATTCACCAGTAGTGGATGCGACTACTTTTCGTTATTTAATCAGTCTAGCAGTAGATGCAGGACTTGATTTACATCTAATGGATGTTGTGACTGCCTATTTATATGGATCACTTGATAGTGATATTTATATGAAAGTCCCTGAAGGACTTAAGATGCCAGAAGCATCCAATTCAAGTTCTCGAGAACAATACTCAGTTAAGTTAAATAAGTCCCTGTATGGCCTGAAGCAATCAGGGCGCATGTGGTATAATCGCCTTAATGAATATTTGTTGAAAGAAGGATACAAAAAGGATCCAATATGCCCATGCATCTTTA
The DNA here is from genome assembly GCA_963855925.1 of Inga laurina. Taxonomy (NCBI): domain Eukaryota; kingdom Viridiplantae; phylum Streptophyta; class Magnoliopsida; order Fabales; family Fabaceae; genus Inga; species Inga laurina. The sequence goes on along the minus strand of OY979702.1, from coordinate 61,054,908 downwards.
TGAAAAGATCTAATAATGAGTTTGCTATAATTGCTGTTTATGTTGATGATATCAACATCATTGGAACTCCTGAAGAGCTTCAAAAGGCAATTAATTGTTTGAAGAAAGAATTTGAGATGAAGGACTTGGGAAGAACAAAATTCTGTCTTGGATTACAAATCGAGTACTTCAAGAAATGGATCTTTGTATATCAAGAAACTTATACAAAGAAGGTCATAGAGCGATTTTACATGGATAAATCTCATCCATTATGTACCCCAATGATTGTAAGATCTTTGAAGGTGGATAAAGACCCATTCCGACCCCGAGAAATTAGCGAAGAAGGTGATGAAGAACTACTTGGTCCAGAAGTACCATATCTTAGTGCTATTGGAGCACTAATGTATCTTGCTAATCATACACGTCCTGATATATCATTTGCTGTTAATTTATTAGCAAGATATAGTTCTTCACCAACACGGCATTGGAATGGAATAAAGCATATTCTTCGTTATCTTAGAGGTACTACAGACATGGGGTTATACTACTCAAATGTATCCAAGCATGAACTGGTTGGGTATGCAGATGCCGGATTTTTGTCTGATCCACATGATGGTAAATCACAAACAGGCTATCTATTTACATGTGGAGGTGCAGCTATTTCATGGCGATCTATGAAACAGACTATATCAGCCACATCATCTAATCATGCAGAAATTCTAGCAATACATGAAGCAAGTCGAGAATGTATGTGGTTGAGGTCAGTAATACATCATATACGTACAACTTGTCATTTATCTTCCGGCAAAATGATCCCAACAATCATCTATGAGGATAATGCTGCATGTATCGCTCAACTTAAAGAAGGCTATATCAAAGGCGATAGAACCAAGCATATTTCACCAAAATTCTTCTTTACTCGTGACCTTCAAAAGGATGGTGAAATAGATATCCAGCAAATCAGTTCAAGTGAAAATCTAGCAGATTTATTCACCAAGTCACTCCCAGGTACAATCTTTGAAAAACTTGTTCATGATATTGGTCTTCGGAGATTCAAAGATTTCAACTGATATTATCAAGAGGGGGAGTCGATACACGCTGTACTCTTTTTCCCTTATCCAGGTTTTGTCCCACTGGGTTTTCCTAGAAAGGTTTTTAATGAGACAGCACTCAACGGTGTATCAATGAATGATGTACTCTTTTCTTTGGCTAGGTTTTTATCCCACTGGGTTTTTCCTAGTTAAAGTTTTTAATGAGGCACATTCATAATGGACATCCAAGGGGGAGTGTTATGAATATTAAATATGTGGATGTCCATTGACTCATATTACTCTTCCAGTCAACTTGACATAAAGAAGAAAAGGAGACATGACATAAAGGAAAAGCAAAAGAAGACAAGGACATAAAGAAGATATAAAGTAACCATAGTCATGTAACCAGAGTTAAATATAACCATGATCATGCAACCAGGGTTAGATTTCTGACTCTATATAAAGGGCTGTAATCGATTGTTTCAGTAGAACTGAATGAGAACTTCTCTCTAACATCTCTCTAGAAATTCTATCAATTTTCTCTGAATCCTATCAATCTTCTCTCTTACTTTTATAACACAATATACTTTAGATAAAGTTAGCGGTTTCGCCCTTTTTAATTTGACCTCTTATTTTGCTCCCAAAAAAAAAAATGACCTCTTGCTCTTATTGTTTTTTAACTTTTTTTTCGTATATTGATCGAATTGATAATCACGTTTAATTCGGGGAATACAATTTGTTATGTTAGATCAGATGGGCTAACCAATAGAAAATGGGAGGACCTTTTTCTACTCCCTTTCTTCTTTCTTGTTCCAGTCCATTTCTCGCGCCTTCTCATGGTCAAATTTCTAAAGCTGCTCTGGCTCAATTGCCCCAACCCGACGCTCTAAACTCTGAAGAGTGATCTTCCCTCTGTTTCCTTTTGCAAAATCCATTGCCTTCATGGCTAGAAGAATAATACCGATCCTAAAGCACCTTACCAGCCGTCCGGCAATCAGGGGGCCTGGATCCGAATCCGGTTCCAGGTCCGTCACCTACATGCCCCGACCTGGCGACGGGGCCCCGCGTGCTGTCACGCTGATTCCCGGGGACGGTATTGGCCCTCTAGTAACCAACGCCGTCGAGCAAGTCATGGAGGCGATGCACGCTCCGGTTTACTTTGAGCGCTATGAGGTCTACGGTGACATGAAGCGGGTTCCGCTGGAGGTTCTGGATTCCATCCGAAAGAACAAGGTATGCTTGAAGGGCGGTTTAAGGACTCCGGTAGGAGGTGGAGTCAGTTCGCTCAATGTGCAGTTGAGAAAGGAGCTTGATTTGTACGCATCACTTGTGAATTGCTTCAACTTGCCGGGTTTACCCACAAGGCACGAGAGTGTGGACATCGTTGTGATTAGAGAAAATACGGAGGGAGAGTACTCAGGCCTCGAGCATGAGGTGGTTCCTGGCGTTGTTGAGAGCCTTAAGGTATGCTTCTTGTGTCGATTCTTCTGAATTCAATCGCTGATCAGTAATCACTGTGTAGAAAGGATTTGTCACGCCTGAATTTCATTGTTTTGAAGTCCATTTGGTCTACTTATCTACTTAATTTTCAGATGATTACTTTATCTGTTTGCTGTACGAGTAACATTCTTTTTTTTTTTTTTTTTGTAATTATTTATTACGTTCAGGAGCTTTGCTTGGTATGATATTTAGATGAGCTATATTTGAAATCAAATGACTCTGCTTCTGTTAAATGAAATCAAGGTCGGAGAAAAAAAGAAATCAAGTTTGTTCCTTCTAGTTTTAACTTCTCCCTTCCTGCATGAGAAACATATAATTTCATAGCGACTGCTCGGAACTGATGAAGTGATGATGTAGTGGAAGAGAGTTTTTAAACACTTCGTTTGGCTAGGAATGATTCTTTCAATTATCTTTTTCCACATTTCACATTACTACTTCGAGTAGTTATTTTCTTTCAAGTGGGCTCTTTTTTCTGCTATTGTTTGCTTTCCACTGCAGAAAAAACTGCCAAGATGTTCTTTTTCCGCAGAAACTTCGCCATACACATTCAAATCTTGCTATAAGTACAATTTTGTGAAATAAATAGCTTTTGGGCTCCGAGGAGCATGGCGAGACATCCTGAATTAATGTTAATCTTATATTAAAATAATGATGGCTGATAGTCATTCTCTAAAGCTGCATTTGCTTATGGGTTGGGCAGTCTGACCTCTTGCAGAAAACAACCTTCCCTGGACCCCACGCATAGTAGTAGCTTTGCGCATCAGGCTATGCCTATATTCACAAAGCTCCATTTATGGTAACCTTAATGAGGTGGCTCTGAGCACTTCAGACAATATTGTCTTCCTTTTCTTCTTCATTTGTGTGGGAAGGCCAACCAGCCTCCCCAGCCTTTAGTTGATGTAGTTGGCAGCATATGGCGGATGAAGAGGGTGGAGAACCTCTACCCTTTTTTATATGGCCAGCATCTCTTTGCATTTTGTGCTTCCTTCGGAAATTATGAATAGCCTATGAACACTGAATTTAAAAATTTAATTAATTACTTGTCACATTTAATGCATTTTGGATGTTAGATATCTTAAAAGTTTAAATGAACAATGTTTTATGTATGAGTTTTCCCCTTTCAAAAAGTCCATTTTACTTGTGAACTAGTGATCTAATTACAAAATTGGTACCTAAATTTGAAACGTAACAAAATACTCCCATGACTTTAGAATTCACGTACCAGTTTTGTAACTTAACCATAATTCTTTTGGATGAAGCTTTTGTTCCCCATTTTTCAAAAATGAAGCGTTGTGGTCTTTCTGTGTATTGCTATTTTAAATTTAGTTACTTATACAAAAGTTATATATTATTAAGCATGTCCAGTGCTATGCTGTTTGAAATACACTGAATGCTTGGGGTAAATGTATGCCATACAATATAAATAACGAAGCTTTACTGTTTGTTTTTTGATTCTCCCCGTAATGATTGAGCTCTTTCTTTCCTCATTGGCTATAAATTGTTAATATTTTCATTAGGAGAATTGCCTTTTACCTTTTCGCTTCTGTATTTTAGCTGCACATCTTTTGTTTGATGGGAGGCTTTGTACTAGCTTTTTTTGGTATTGATTAGATAATGTTACTTCCTTTTGTTTGAAACATCATGTACTTTTGATTTTAGCTGCACTTCTGTTTCTCATACAGCCATTTTGCTAGGTGATGACAAAGTTCTGCTCAGAACGTATAGCAAAATATGCGTTTGAGTATGCTTACCTTAACAACAGGAAGAAAGTCACAGCTGTTCATAAAGCCAACATCATGAAACTTGCAGATGGTCTGTTTTTAGAATCTTGCCGTGAGGTTGCAACGAAATATCCTGGTATCAAGTACAATGAATTTATTGTGGACAATTGCTGTATGCAACTTGTCTCAAAACCTGAGCAATTTGATGTAATGGTACGTGACTGTTAGATTTGTTTTTGTTCATAGGCTTTTTCTTTCCTGCTGTACACATCTATTAATGATTCATCTATTGCAGATGATGTTGTCATGAGTGTACATGATTCCTATTTTAACGGGGTTCAGTCAATTTTTGGTGCCAAAAGAATTATACTAAATAAAAAATTGATTTAAGAATTTGATCGTCATGTTGTGGTCCCTATGCAGATTCTGGGATTAACATTAGTCATGGCGGATAACATGAAGTGACCGACTGAATATTTACAATTATTTTCCGCTACAATGCTCAGATCAAGCTCCAGCTCTATCCACAGAGATCATATCAAACTTGGTCGAATTGACTGTACATTATTGTTATTATCTTTGCTTGTTTTCCTGGCCTTTGATATCTTGGCATGGCTGTCCATCGGGGTTGAATTGCTTCTTTATGCTAATATTTTGGTTCCAAATATATTTTTCTCTGCCTGGGGAGAGGTTTATCTCCCTATTGTTTGCTTTAGTCATCCTTTTTGTTTAGGCTTGAATTATTTTTACTGGAATTGCTGCTGTTATAGTAACTTGCACTATATCCATGAGGATCATGATATCTAACCCACTTTTATTACTCTAACATTTGAATTTTCTAGCGTGTCCTGACAGAGTTGGAATATTTTGCAGGTGACTCCTAATCTTTACGGCAATCTAGTGGCAAACACAGCAGCTGGTATTGCTGGAGGCACTGGTGTCATGCCTGGAGGTAATAATTACTTTTATACGTATGTGTGTGTGTGTATTAATACGACCCCCTGAGTTGCTGCTTCTAGATGTCATCAAATATTGTTTCTATAGCATTTTATATGATTTGGTGAAGTGATATGGATTACGCATGCACGGATTGAAGTGTGAAATGACCCCTACAAGAGAAAAGACAGCACTGATGGATGAGTTAAGAGACCAGGAAACATGGATACAAGACTTGATACAGTCCAATAAGCAAAATATAACACAGTAATTTTTAAATTTTGAGATATGAATATAATATACTGTATATTAAAATTATACGGACCAAATTGAACTCAAGTGAAATTATAAGACTAACTAGATAATTCAAACATGTTTTGTTTTTGCTTGTGTTGAAATCATATTGGATCATGGTATACTAATGGTGCTTAGAAAATTGTCCCTCAAGAAAAGTGATAAATCCGGAAAATAAATGATTGTTCAAACATGAAACTTTATGATACCGGCCGGTCAGCCTTGGTGATGTGTGGTTCGAATTGAAAACTAATGAGGCATATTGGGAACCGCAGGAAACGTGGGGGCAGAACATGCAGTGTTTGAGCAAGGTGCTTCAGCAGGGAATGTGGGGAATGAGAACCAAGTGGTGCAAAGGAGGGCAAATCCAGTGGCCTTGCTGCTGTCATCGGCAATGATGTTGAGGCACCTTCAGTTCCCTTCTTTTGCGGACCGTCTTGAGACTGCTGTGAAGCGTGTCATATCTGATGGCAAGTTCCGCACCAAAGATCTCAGCGGCGACAGCACTACTCAGGAGGTTGTCGACGCTGTCATCGCCAACCTCGGCTAATTTTGTTATGAGGCCTTCCATTTCCTACGAGTCTTGACGTTTGTTGTCGCCTAGCCGCTCTCAATTCTTTTGGGATTAACTTTGGGGTTTTCAATGTTACGATTTTGTATTTTCCTTTGTCGGTTGGGGACTTGGGGGGCAACTTCAATGCTACAAGATTTCTTGGAAACTTCTTGTGATATCACATATTCACATTAAACCACCCATTTAGCATTTTAAGGATAATTGTTTTCTAGTAAATATCTGCATTTGGATTGCTTTTAGGCATGATCATTGAAAAGTTGAGATTTATGTAGTGCTGGTGTACCATCGTCAATTATATACTTGGATAATTGATATGGTCGTTTTGACTGTGATAATAGTTGGATTGACTTTGTGAAAGAGTAGAGGTGAGGTGAGAATTTGAGGTATGTGAGAGTCGAATACGTGACATTTGGAAGTATTCATAGCCTCAACATCAACACTACAGTTGAAAAAAGTGAGAATGATATTGGTCAAATATTTAGACACAAATGGCACATACATCAATATCTTCTAGCAGTCCCATTCCCCAATAAGTAATATTATCATCCATCCATCTCACCAATATCCAAATTACGCCTCGCCTTTTAAATAAATATCTTCATCAAAATAACATAGCCCCACCTTACATGTCCCACGCTCATCTTTTCAACCTAGTCGTACAAATTCAATGTCGTATCAAACTCATATTCATCATGATCTATCCACACACACACACACACATTTTGTCTGGTCTTCACGCACCCACTTCTTATCATTTGCCACATGTACGACTAAACACACACATGCAAGTGATCAGTGGGAGGCATCTTCCCACTGCACGCCCCACTATCAGATAAACTGCAAAGTAACAATTCGTAATAAGAGATATTATCTGTCAACAGTCAACACCATTAGATATCAAAAATATCCACAGATATTATGATGCAATTGTTTTTTCCACACAAGACAATTTTCCTCAATAGGAAAGTTGAAAATCAAGGGACAAAGATTAATCTTGAAAAATTTAACTTTCAAGTTTCATCTCACCCATGATTATAGTGGTGTGTCCCTGTTCTAGTTATTGACAATCCAGTGCATCTGCCACATAAATATATATATAAACTCTAGTCACCAGAAACTGACGGGGAAAACGGTGGTGATTGGTGACCGACGGTACATAAATACCGAAACTATGTTAACTTTCAAATCACTGACCCTAAAATGACGCCACCTTAGCACGCGCAAATCTTCAATATGATCTTCTTTCTTCTTTCTTCTTTCTATCACAAAAGGACTATCACAAAAAAAAAAAAAAAAAAAAAAAGTCTGACATACGGTCTACTGTGATTTTCATTCAGCGCCCATCAAAAATACCTGGAAGTATATAGAAGGCGGCAATATTGGCAACAGTACGTGGCTGCTTGTTGGTGTGTGTATATATTCTTCCTCCTCCGATCTATAATACAAGCATTTTAATTAATTTATGAGAAATAAAAAGTAACAATTAACTTATTAAATATATTATAAATGGAAAGTTTTTCCATTTTAACTTTATTGAAAAATGTGTCTGAAAATTTAATGAGTTGGTAAAACTAAAAATGAGGATTAATTATCTTATAAATGACTTAAACTAAACTATTCTTCTAAAAGCCCTGGTTGAGCCGGAGGCACTATATATATATATATATATATATTAGAATAATAAATAGATAGATATAGATAGAGCAAGTAAAGAAGAGAGGCAGAGACCAAGACTGAGAAGTGAGAATATTGAGGATGGAGAGGAGGCAAGTGTGCATCGTGGGTGCAGGAATCAGCGGCCTGCTTGCCTGCAAATACATTCTGCAAAAGGGCTTCAACCCCATAGTGTTTGAAGCCAAGAGCTCCATCGGAGGCGTCTGGTCCAAAACCATCGCCACCACCAAGCTCCAAACTCCCAAACCTCTCTATCAGTTCTCTGATTTCCCATGGCCTTCTTCCGTCGTCGAAGATTTCCCCGACCACCATAAGGTCCTCCATTACATCACTTCTTATGCCCACCACTTTGACCTCCTTAAACACGTCAAGTTCAACACTCTTGTCCAAGCTCTTCACTACCAAGGTCCTCCCGAGGATGAGATGCGAGCATGGCACCTCTGGGGTGGTACTGGCCAACCTTTCAGCTCCAAAGGAAAATGGAAAGTTTCTGTCAAGAACACCCTCAATGATGAGATTGAGGTACTGACATATATACCACTCCTTTTTTCTATGCTTTTCTTTTTAATTATTCTGATTCTCAATGAACAGAGTGAGCTCTTGTGTGTGTGTGTGTGTGTGTGTGTGTGTGTGTGCCTTGGTCTTTCTGCAGGAATACGTCGTGGATTTTGTGATTCTGTGCATAGGAAGATTCAGTGATGTCCCTAACATTCCAGAGTTCCCTCCAAACAAAGGCCCAGACGTGTTCCGCGGGAAGGTCATACACTCCAAGGACTATGCTGCCATGGATAATAATATTGCATCTGAATATGTCAGAGGGAAGCAGGTCACTGTTGTTGGATTCCAGAAATTTGCTTTAGATATCGCAATGGAGTGTCAAGTAGTAAACGGTTCGTTACTTACTTATTTTACGGTTCAACCAAGGCCTTTTAAAGCTGATTAATGCATATGTGGTATAGTCTCTGAGTAATGAACGGCATATGCAGGGAAGACACTTCCATGTACAGTTTTATACAGGACTGAGCATTGGGTCGTTCCAGATTTTCTTCCATGGGGAATTCCTCTGGCCTATCTCTACCTTAATCGTTTCTCAGAACTTTTAGTTCACAAGCCCGGTTAAAGCTTCCTACTTGGTCTCATTGCTAGTACTCTTTCGCCCCTGGTAATACTCATGAATTATTCATATATATAACAAAAAGGATCCTGTACTTGAGAATAAAAATGTTGATTCTTTTTATCGTAAACAGAAATGGGTATTTTCAAAATTCGTTGAAACCCATATTACAAGGAAGCTTGGATTGCATAAGTTTGGAATGGTACCCCACCATAGCTTTCATCAACAGATGAACGCTTGCTTGATCTCAACCGTGCCTCAGAAATTCTTTGAAAAGGTGGAAGAGGGGAGTATCGTCTTGAAGAAAGCTCCGAGCTTTAGCTTCTGTGAAGAGGGAATTATGATTGATGGAGAAGCCACACCTCTAAAGACAGATTTGGTGATATTAGCAACCGGATTCAATGGTGAAAAGAAACTCAAGGATATCTTCGCTTCCCCCACTTTCCAGGACCTTATAGAAGGCTCTCCAGCTTCAACGATTCCACTCTACAGGTGAGGACATTTTACGATATTCGAGTCCCTCTTATCTGTTATATTAGACTTTGAACTGAATTCTCTAACATCTCAACGCTCGTTCTTGATATTTTTCACTCTGAGCATATATTTTTGGAACAATTTATGCTGGCTTACTGAATGAAGTTAAGCAGTAGGTAACTGTAGAATGAAAATTGAAGAGTGTAATGGTGTTATTGAATGGTGTGGTCAGAGAATGCATACATCCGGAAATACCACAACTGGCAGTGGTTGGGTTCTCAGAAAGCCTATCAAACTTGTACACATCGGAGATGAGATGCCGGTGGCTGGCCGAGCTTCTGGACGGGGCGTTCCAAGTGCCAAGCATAGAGGAAATGAAGAAAGACACAGAGAAATGGGAAGAGTACATGAAGGAGAACTCAGGGGAGTACTATAGGAGGTCATGCGTAGGTGCCTTGCACGTATGGTATAACGACCAACTCTGCAAGGACATGGGTTGGAATCCCAAAAGAAAGAAGGGATTATTTGCTGAATTGTTTGAGCCTTATGGCCCTTTGGATTATGCTTCCTGATTTCATTCTCTTCCATATATCTTTTCTTTTTTACGTGCTTGAAATAAAAGGGAAGAGTTATCATCGCTCTACTACTCTTTTTGAAGGCTTGCATCTCTATGCTTACCAGCTCCCCTCCACCACCATTTGTAATTGAAAGTAATTGATAGCTGCAAAGCTGCACTGAATCGTTGCTATTGAATCTTCATTTTTTTTTTCTTTTTTTGGGTTTTTAGAGCAAATGATGTTGAACGGTGTTTCAAGTTTTACAAGTGTTTAACCCGTCAGCGGATTCAATGTAACTTTTGGTTCATAAAACTAACACCTCTTCAGTTACAAATGAAGCATCTTGTGCAACCAAGTCGTTGTAGTATAGTGGTGAGTATTCCTGCCTGTCACGCAGGTGACCCGTGTTTGATCCCCGGCAACGGCGTTTTTGTCCTTTCGTGAGCAAATACCCGGGGTCCATAGCCATTGCTCGTTAATTAGCTGTCCAAAACTGATATTTTTGTCTTTTTAATTTGTGAGCAAGTACTCATGTCCATAGCCCTTGCATGTTAGCTGTGATATGGCAAAACACAGCCACCAGAGCCCAGAACTGACATAGTGACATTAATCGATTGGGTAGAAGGAAAGATTGCTCATGCACAATATTAACTAACCAATAAATGTTACTCCTCGCTAGGACCTAGTTTAACTGCCAGACACGAGGAAGGAGAGGGAACATTGTCAGGTTAGGAGAAGGCAGTGATACACCTAAGGAGATAACATGCACTGTACGGGCAATCTCTCTGAGTGTGCAAATACGTTGGAAGAGAAACCGCGCCTTAAAAAAAAACTAAGTATTGGAACTTGGAAGGTTGATAATGTCGTGGCGGAGTAGCTATATAGGGTGCTCCATTATAGCCCAAGCAACTGGGGAAAGCACCAAAAGGGAAAAAGAACTACATGAGTAACCCATTCACCTGGACTCATTTCTTCATGGGGGGGTTAATATATAATTTGATTTAGGATATTGTTGTTATTAAAGAAAATTCTTATATAATTTTAAATCTAATGAATATTCTACAATTTGATAAATACATAATGAGAAATAAAAATTAACATAAATATAGATGTGGATTTTAAATGAGCTAAGGTGTATCTAATACTATACTATGAAATTTTTTATTATTATTATTATTATTATCCGGTATCCGGTTTAAGGTTCGTAGCTACCCTCTTAATACAAGTGACTTCTTTAGGTTTTGAACTCGAGACCTATAAGGATCTAGCAGAACCTTACACCGCTGGACCAACTTTATGTTGGTAGACCATGAAGTATTTTTGCACATGCATCTAGTGTTTTAAAATATTTTGTGGTTCATCCAGCAAATATTTTTTCAAGTCCTTTACCCATTTTAAAATATAGAAACTTCATCCTTCTTACACATGACAATAAATAATCTAGCTTAAACTAAACCATGATGAGTTTAACAAATTACCATAAATTTCTACGTTAAAATGTCAAATTATTGTCATCAAAAATAAGTTTTAATCAATTTAGCATCAAATTATAGTATAAAAAATTAAATAGTAGTAATAATATTAAGGTGAAAAATAGCAATTAAATTTAAAGAGCCAAAATAATCAGAATAAAAAAAGTATTTCTCAAAAAAAGATTACATAAATAAAAATTTTATGTTTAAAAAGTTATTATCTCTAGTCCTTAATATGAGAGCCTGTTGACATTTTTTTGAAGAGATTAAGAAAACTAATTAAGTTATATTAAAGTATTTATAGTTATCATTCTTCTTCAAATTAATTTTCTTGACTCGTAAATTGATATATAATTTAAGGAAAATTAATATAAAGAACCTTAAAAAATCATATTTATTATAAAGGACCTTAAAAATTTTAATTATTTAAAAGGACTAAATATTAAAATATAAGTTTTAAAACACAAAATTGCCCCTGACCCTACGTTCTCCCTTTTCTCACCTCCACACAAACAGTAAGGAGGGCTTTTTAGATGAAGTATGTGTTTGAGATAACGGTAGGAAAAATGACTTATTATTATTCTGACTTATTAAAAATGACTTAATAGAAAATTCATTTTTTGTGATGTGATTTATGTTTGGATGAGCGATTGAATAAGTGATTTTCCACAAGTCAAAATTTGTTTGGATTGATGATTGTATAAGTGCTTTTTTAAAAATAAAAATTTGTTTGGATTGGTGATTACATTAGTGTTTTTGTGTTAATTATAACAAAATAAGATATTTAAAATTAAAAATTGGTGGAAAAATTGAAGTTAGAAAATGTGATGCCCAATTTTTATAGCATTAGCTTGTCACTGGAATATTTTTAAGGGAAAATGATAGAATTTTTTTTTTTTGAAATTGCAGGATCCCAAGTTAAATTTGTTACCAAAAAGTGATAAAAAAATGATGAAACTTAAAAAAATAATTCACAACTTATTTTATGAGAAATACCTTATTTGAAATTTTACATTTTTAAAATTCCTGTTCCCGTCATTCTCCAAATTTTTGATAAAAATCAGAAAAAATATTAAATGTCAAATACTCAAAAAAGCTGGTAAAAAAAAAAATACTCAATCCTGACAAGTTTGAAATCGCGAGCTGGCCTGAGTTCATAGCTCAACCCAAAAAAAAAAGCGCTGCCTTTTTCAAAAATAAGTTATCAATAATTTAAGGTAAATTATTGGGCTTATAATTTTTGGCAAAAGGGCATGTCAAACACAAGAACGTAATCCATTTTTATCTGAGCTTATTGCTTCAAAAACGGGCTTATTGGACAGAAAAAAGTGATCTCAAACACTCTCTAAGTATATTCTTTCCCTAAGATTGTCTTTAAAGGAAAAAGGGTAAGGGGCAGGCCTCGATGGCCCTGTCCTTCCTACGGGTTTTGCTTTCACATTTCATTAGTTAGAAAAGAGAATAGAAATATGGCGAAGAAGAATGAGATTATGGAGAGATCAAAAATTTCAAAAAGAAGGATTTTCATGCCTTTTGGACATAATCTTTACCATTAATGTAAAATATTGAAGAAGGCGCTGTGCGCTATAAGGTTGAGACTGCTATAATATTGAAATGATTCGTCTGTAAAGTTAAGTTGGTAAAATTGAAAAGGGAGGGAGCTTCAATTGCTTTGTGCTAACCGTCAAAATATTTCAGATGTGGGTGGGAGGAAATGTACGGATTTAGTTAGTAGGGGTAATTTAGTATTTTCAAATTTACTTAGTCCTTCTAAATAATTACTCCCTTCGGTCTTTAACATAAGATATATTTATCTAATTCTATTAAATTAATGAAGTTAATTAAGTTAGTTACTATAACATGTATTTTTTAAAACACCCTAGATCATTTTTCTCAATTCTATCATTCCCTTTCCTCTTTAATTATTATTATATGAACATCAATAGAGGTAAGTTAGTAAAATATTGAGAAATATAAAAATCATGTCTTATATTAAGGACTAAAGATAATACAATTTTTCAGGTCCTTCCCAATAAATATTATTTTTTCTAGATCCTTACCTCTAATTCTCTTTATAATCTAATTATATACAACATATACTATTATTAAGTAAGTAGTTTATTTAGCAAACTGAAGAAGAGAAATGAGGTTTAATTTGAAATGTTGCTTTCTTTTTCTTCTTTCACCTTTTTTCTTCTTGGATCGATCTTTCCTTTGTTTTCCAGATCTTCATTGGAATTTTGACAACGTCGGTTTCCGCCTTAGCTTGTTATTCAGTTCTTGTCGGTCCAAAACGATTTCCACACTAACCATACTTCCAAACCAGACTGTTTTTTTCATGTGAAACGACAACGTGGTCCCTTGTACTAGGCCCTACTTGATATGCAAAGTTTCGAGCAGTCCCATTCCCCAATGAGCAACATTATCCTCTATCTCATCCAATATCCACACTCTCACTTCCCTGCCTCGCCCTTTCGATAAATATCTTCCTCAAATTAAAATAACACGGCCACAGCCTCATTAGATCTCTCACACTCTTTAACTCACATCTCAATGTAATCATACTCACTTAATATCAAACCTCATATTCATCATGATCAAAACGAAATATGTAAATGTATATATGTTGTCTGGTCTTAACGCCTAACATGCACCGACATCTTACCTTCTGCCACGTGTACCGGCTAAACACACACATGCATGCAAGTTGGTCGGTGGGAATTAAGCATCCTCCCCCGCCCCACTATCAGGTAGACGTCCTACAACTGCAAGACAACAATGTGATAGGGGACAATATCTGGCAACACCACTTGATGTTAAACTTATCCATCCACGAATAGCATGAAGCAATTTTTTTATTTCATAAGGCAATTTTATGTTGGAGTAGAGATACAAAAATATATGAATGTGGCGTTTGCAAGTTACTGATGCCACTCAATGTAGATGACTCTAACCTTGTTTTTGGTATTGGAATATAAAGATAGATTTTCCATCTACTCTGTCATTAATTCCAATTAGCTTCTTCATTAAATACAACATCCTTGCTGATAATTAATCTTAACACTAATTGGATTATACCGCCTATAAGCTTTGAATTGTTGGCTATAACCAACAAGAGTTAATACATTTTTTAGAGTTTTCATTAAGTTTTTTATGAGACGATTTTACCAAAGCTTGGGGTATATAGCAAAAAAACTCTTAAGCGGCTTATACCTCTCCATACTTCATAAGCTTTCATATTAGAAACTGCTTTTTTGTGGGGCAAAGATTAAGCAAATCACTGCCATGACTACTGCTTCTGCCCAAAAGTATTGGTTTGGAAGCTCTCTTGCCTTCATCATACTTCTAGTCATTTCTATCATGGTTCGGTTCTTCCCTTCAGCAATACCATTTATGCTCTACTTCTGTTATTGGTGCTTTATTTCCGCTGTTTCGTTTCCAGTCCCACAAGCTTATAAAGGACATGACTTTAGTTAATTCGGAGTATAATAAGAATGATTTTAAAAAATCTAGTTTATTCTGCCCCATCTATTTTTTTAATCTCTACTCCAACTTTTTCCTCAACAGGGCAGGGAAGGAAAATATCACGGGGCAATAGTTAAATCTTGAAAATTTTCACTTTCAAGTTTCAACTGATCCTAGTGGTGTCCCTAACTGCCAAACACTTTGGGGGAACAGGGTGAAAACACAAACAAAATTGTCAATCCAATAATATCTTCAACATAAAATAATGTACAAAAAACCGAACAGAACGTGGGCGGAAATGTGACTTTAATTTGGTAAATTTCAAATCGCAGACTCTAAAATGACGTCCCCTTAAAATTAACATAATATCTTCAATATGATCTTCCCTCTTCTTTCTACCTCAACACAAGGACATGGGTTTAAAAACTACTTAAAAAAGATCTGACATATTGACAAAAGTGGCTGCTTGTACCATAGATCGATAGATAGATATATAGAAAGTGGAGAAGGGAGGCACAGAACAAGATTGATGATATATTGAGGATGGAGAGGAGGCAAGTCTGTGTTTTCCTTGGGCTGAGTTGATTGCTTTTGTGTTTGGTTTGCGAACATGGTTATTTGTTTGTACCATTTAATGAGAATATATTCATGTTATGTGTGTTTGCATATAAAACCTTTCACATGTTTCCAAGGCATCTAAGTAGAGTTGCCTCCTATACGTGAATAGCCCTTATATTTCATCATATAGCGTATTTGAAAGTCGTCCCAACTCCCAAGTGACTTGTTTGATACAAGAGAGGGGAGTGAACGTGAGCCGACGGAAAATTTTTCTGAGTTTGATTTAAAAAAATTAGAGAGAAATTGAATCACAAGTTTTTAATTAATTTTTCATACTCCTTTATCTTATATTTTTTTTATTAAAATTTTGTAATATTAAATTTTCAATTTTTTTAAATTCAACACAAAACCCCCTCCCCCAAATCCCTCATACCAAATGAGTCCTATATAATAGTCCTAAAGTTCTGAAGTTTGAGGATAAATATGGTGCTTGATAAGATGTAAATAGATGATAGATATCAAAAACCGAATTCATCATTTAATAAGTTCAAATGCTAGTTTAAGGATGAATAGCTTAAACACAGAGGAAAATCTTTTACATACTGGGAAGATTATTTATATCCAAATGTCTTGTTTAATAAATAAGTTTTCAATGAAGTATTTATAGATAATTTTTCCTTTAATTTATCTCCCTTATTTATATGTCTTACTTTAAAATATCCCTATTGATTATATGTACTATTAAGAAGATTTCTTTTTTTCTTTTAGATTAAAAGACTATTTATTTAACACATGATAAAACGATACAAATAAAACCACCAACGGATCAATCTTCACCAACAGATCGATGTTTTTTTTTTTTTTTTTGATGATGAGCAAAGTTTCTATTAGTCCCATTCCCTAGTGAGCAACACTATCATATCCTCTGTAACGTCAATTCCACACTGTCAATTCCTGCCTCGCCTTTTAAATAAAATATCTTCCTCAAAATAACATTGGCCCCCACCTTAGACCCCTCACGTTTCCTTTCAACCTAATCATACATCCTTGATGTCCTCTTGTTCGGATTTAAATATATGATAGAGTTGATTTTTTTAAAAGAAATTAAGGAAGTTAAATAAGTTACTTAATCATATTATATGTTGTGTATTTTTAGAATATATATAATTTATTAGTCAAACTACTCCTTAATTTAAATAAAAATAATTTAATTAGCTTCTTTAATCTTTCTAAAAAAATCAATTTTATCTTATATTTAAAAAAGAATGAAGCATCAAACTCATTCATCATGATCTCCAACTATATATATAGTCTGGTCTTGAGGCCTAATATGCGCCGGCTTCTCCTGTTTACACACATGCAAGGATCGGCACATGGGAAGCATCCGCCCACGCCCTGCTCGATGGGGAAGATCATATGGACTTCAAAGCAACAATATAATATAGGAGCTATATTATCTGGCGACAGCACTTGATGATATACGTTTTAAAAATATCCACAAACATTAATATAACTTCCAACCATCTGGGGGAACAAACAAAGGGAAAACACACACCACATTGACACAATCCAATATATCTTCAACATATATATATATATAAACTCTAGTCACCAGAAAGTGGGGGAAACGTTGTGACTTGTGACGATACATGCCAACCAAAACGCTGTGGCCACTTGTGTTATATGTATATATGTATGTATAAAAAAAAGTGGAGAGAAGGGGGGGCACAGAACAAGATTGAGAATATTGAGGAGGAGGCAAGTGTGCATTGTGGGTGCAGGGGTCCGGGGGCTGCTTACCTGCAAATATATGCCGTTGATGACTTATATAACTTAAGATTGGGAATACCTTGGTGTATAATAAAATGTGAGTTTGAGCTAGTAAAAAAGTTAATGAGACGAATATTTGAATTGACTATTGGAGCTTTAGTGTATTTTAATTGACCGGCTTTAATGATATTTTAAAAATTTTATTATATTAAATAATCATTAATTCTTGTTTTGTAACCGACAATTTAATTGCCATCAAGCCATCTTTAATAACTACTACTATTGCTCAATGGTCACATAATTTCCACATATAAAAGATGATATACAGAGTGAGGTCAGTGGGATTGAGGTCAGGTGACACCAATTTCTATCCCCAAGCTCCTCTCTTTTTTCTGAGTTACACAATTATCTTTTTGTTGTTCTATCACTCTATTTTTAATAGAAAGCGCTTGTTTTATCCTAGGGAGTGATGTTTCCTAATTTACTAGGGGTTGTGAAATATCTCCTAAGAACAATACTCTCGGGCATAACTCAAACTATACGTTTATTGTATTTTTGTAGATGCATGCTATTGCTAACAATTTGTACGGTGTAATGTACTGACACCAACAGATTTTACCTCTCTTGCTTTTGTTGCAGGAACTGAGACAAACTCTTCATACTAGAATCATTATATATCATTAGGGCATCACTAAAATAAATTTGATGCAATTATTATGTTGCAACAAATGATACAAATCAAAGGAGAGTGAGCGAGCTAGTATTGCCATCTTGAGCAATCAAATAGAAAAAAAGTAGGTGTGATCAATTGATGAATGTAAATGTTGAGCTATGGGTAAATGATGAGATTTGAAACTTAGGGTTAAGATTAAGTTATTAATTTTATAAATAATTTACAAAATTAATTTATATTAAAGTATATATAATTATGCATAATAGTACTTTGTTTATAAAGACAAAGCTAAATAGGTCAGGCAATTGAACGTCTCTTGAGTCTTCTCAGGCAATTTATCAACCCTGGCAAGTAAATATACAACAAGAGGGATAGAGAGAGAAAATTAAATGGGTCGCTTGAAATATTAGACAATTTAGGGAAGAGATCAAGAAGATATGCATGAAATTAATAAGATGAAGGAAAAACCGTTAGTGGGAAACATTCATTACTATAAAAGATATGCATGAAATTAATAAGATGAAGGAAAAACCGTTAGTGGGAAACACTCATTATTATAAAAGAGGGATTTAGTGACATCCCTCTTAAGTGCCACAGATAATTATTTTTTTAAAAAAAAATATTAAGAAGCTATGACTCTTCCAATTATAAATGTTATAGTTAATATTAAGCTTGTGGGCGTGACACTTATTTAAAAAAATTTCATATAAAGCCTTTATTTTTTAAAAATAAATAAATAAATAAAGGGCCAACTGTAATACTTACCTAATAAACATCATAACTAACCTTATTTTTTCAAAAAAAAAAAAAAATCAAAAACTTGTATTACACTTACTTAATCCAACACCATACAAAGTGTCATTATAGCTTGAATATTCAAACCCACAGTGGCCTTAAATATTCAAGGCCTTAGAAGGCAAGCGACTTCTAAGGTGCCTTGAAAATTCAAGGCACTTTATTCATGGTGCCTTGAATATTCAAGGCCACTGTGTCTCTAATATTCAAGGGGGCCTTAGAAGGTGCTTGCTTGAGGTGTCTTGAAAATTCAAGACGCCACACAGTGCCTTGAATAACCAAGGCCTTAGAAGGCGCTTGCCCACCAAATGCCTTCTAAAGCCTTTTTTTAAATAAAAAAGTTTTTTTTTTTGTTTAAATGAAGGGAAGTTATGGCTTTTATCTAGACAAGTACCATACCTAGGTCTTACTTTTTTAAAAATATTTGCCTAAACCTGTCATATATGTTCTTCTTCGCACTCCCCAACTCCCTATTTCTCAAAATCTTATCCCAAATCTCCACTCCATTGGTTCTCGCTCCTTATCCCTTCATCCCCATTCATTACCTTTCCTTATTATCCTTCCTACTCCCTTCTTCCTATATAATATGATCCGCATCTTTCTCTCTATTTTGAAGTTGCGGCGCCATTGTCCCCACTACTCCCTCCTCTCTTTTACTGCAGCAAGTAGAAGTTTCCTTGGTCCCCCATTTTTTGTTATTTCTTGTCTCCTCCACATGCACATTTCTTCAACATGTGGTCACCACTTGCATTGCAATACAAAGTTTGGTCTCCCACGTGTTTTTCTCCTTCTTGTCTCGGCTTCCTATTGAAGCTCCCTAACTTGTAAGTCTTTTTTTTATATACAGAAGCTTAAGTCCGTATGTTTTCTTCTTGTTTTTTTAAAGTTAAAATCTATCATGAATCTTATATGTGTGTTTATTCACTTAAAATTAGTTGTATGTTACAATTGTTGTAATTGAATACATTTAGTAGTGATTTTATGAATTAATTATTTGTTTCAAGTTATTTCATTCTGATTTGGTTTTGTTCATTTTGTTGTGAATTTAGATTGTAAATATAGAATCACTAAGAAAAGAAAATAATTATGCAAAATCATGGGGGGAAAAACTTTTTATAGTGCTTATTTGGGAAAATGACATAGGAAGTCATATTACTTCCTATGGCACAGCCAGTGCCTCACTTCCTATAGCACTTTCTTAGGGAACTTCCTATAGCACTTTCTTAGGGAAGCATTACATGAAGCTATTTATTTTTTTTTAAGAAAAAAGAAACAAGCTATGATGCTTTTATAGATTCAAGAAGCATCATAGCTTTCTTTTATGGCGCTGGAAGTTACGGCGTTTCCCAAGTGTTATAGTATTTTTAAAAAGAAGTGTTATTTATTGTGGTTTTTTGTTGTAGTAGTAATAAATGGTTAATAAATTTTGATACATGCAATGTTGTACGTACTTACAAGTCAATAATCCAAGGTATAGTTATTAAATTAAACAATATTAATAATAACAGTAATTAATCGTTGCAAATACAACTGGCGCCACGTGCTGTCATGTTCTAATCGCCAGACATTATATAATATATACATCAAATCCCAGATTCCCCTTTTCAAGTAATAGAACATATGACATGCACAATATCTTATTACAAATATATATATATATATATATATATAGGCAATGCCAGGACCTCAAATATTTATTTAGCGAGATTTTCTGCTACGAACGCGATCGTTGAAGATATGTAGTCTGGCAAACCAAATCACAATAATGCAAATGGATAATATATATAGATTTTAATATATGTTTATAATACTTTCATGAAAATAACCCGAGACCAAATATATTTAAAGAATTTGGCAGAGTCTGTCATGGAAAACATAAATATTGCCAAAGACATGTCACATGAGGAAGGAGAGGAAACATTGGTAGGTTCATTAGGAAAGAGAACCCAGTGTGAGGCACCAAATTATATAATGCTGAACCGTACAGAAGAAGGCAAACACAGCACAGGCAATCTCTTGGAGGGGAGAAACTGCGCCTGAAAAAAACACTAAGTATTGGAAGGTTTATAATATAGTTCTTCCGGTCTTAAATATAAGATAAAGTTGATTTTTTTTGGAGAGATTAAGGAAATTAATTAATTTACTTTAAAATATTTATATTTATATTTTATTCTCAAAACTAATTAGTTTGACTAATAAAATAATATATAATCTAAGGATAAATAACATATGATATAATTAAATAACTTATTTAACTTCCTTAATTTCTCCAAAAAAAATCAACTCTGTCTTATATTTTAAATCCGAGAGAGTAGTACGTGGGGGAGTCGCTATATAGAGGGTGGTCAATTAGAGACTTGAATAATGGATTGGATTGATAATAATTGGGATTGACTTTGTGAAAAGGAGTGGATGGACGGGGACGTGTCGCGTACCGCCCATGTTCCTCAAAATTCCATAATATGCTTTCGGTATAAGCACCGAAACGAATTGAAAAACTAGACCCATCATCTAACCAAGCCATTCGGCTGAACTCAATCATTCATTGGGGGCTTGATATCTAATTTGATTTAGGATATCCTCCTCTGTCTTTTTTACAAGATTATGAGATTTGAGTTTTGCTTCTTTTTTATAAGATTTTATTTGAGTTGTTTGAGAATTTAATGTGTTTTTATCATTTTTTCCATAATTAATTTTATTCTTGCTTCTCATCTTTTTATCATATTACATATTCTTCTTCATACTTTCTTTTATTTCTGCTGTATTTCTCTCTCTTACTTATATCCTAATAAATAATGACATATTTGAAGAAAAGGCTCATTTCTCTATATATTTATTACTTTTAATAAATTTTAACTATTTTCTTAAATCATGTAGTTTGGTATAAAAAGGACAGGAAAGAGTATACCTTTGTTATTAAAAAAAATTTGGACCCAATAGCTAATATAATGTGTAATTTAATATTTTAATTCAGAATCTCTAATTTTTGAAAGAAAATCTTATATATAATTGTAAATATATTGAATATTTTATAATTTGATAAATGGACACTGAAAAAACAAAATTAATAAAAATATAGATATTATTTTAAAATATAGAAAACTTTATTCATTTTACACTCATGATTTTTCTAAATTTAATTAAGAGCTGGATAAAGATAACCTTGGTGTAGTTATATCAAGATGGTCATGTTCATATGGTGTGTCGAATCATCTACTTGCTCAACCTTATTTTGGAGAAAATACAATCTACTTCTTCATCAAGGGAAAGCGGTCTCTCCAATGGGTGTGATTCAAGAAATAAGGTATTTTACTTCTTTTGCAGCTTTAACATTCTCATTTAGTGATCGGAAAAAAATACTTACCCCTACTCAAGTTAAGGATTATTTCTTTCACTATAATCCTGAAGGTTGGGATACTGTCTTTTGAAAAAATTTCTATAGAGAAATCAATCCACTTCTAACATTGACTTCTTATATATCTATATGTTTCAAAGCTGCTTCTTTGTTTTAGAGTTTAAATTCTGGTCAATAGAGGTTTCTTGCAACTCCTGGCGGATTGCGCATATTTGACCAACATCACTTGGTAAGGAATGCTCTATCTGTTACATGATTTTAATTTTCTTGATGTTCAGAATATTTTTTGACACTTTCAACCAATATCTAGCGCTTTTTTAGATCTTATTATCAGGTATTCAAGTAACTAACTACTTCAATTTTGGAATTCTTGACTTCCACTCCCAGTACAAATATATCTTCTGGGACTCAAACTCAAAATTCAAAAAAAAAATTAGTAGGGCCTTATACCACTAGATGAACTCTATATTGGCTCTTCAATAGGGTTTCTTACTGTATGTAATATGTAATACATTTCTTATTTAATACGGCCTACAATCCTTAATATAAGATATATCTGAGGAGTTGATCTAGGTCCTAGATATAATACATAATTTTCATATTTATCAATCTTTTCTTAATTTACTCGTATTGATACTCCCTCGACAATAATCAAGAAGGAAAGGAAATGAGGGGATTAAGGAAAATAACTATGATATTTTAGAAAATATGTGTCATATTAACTAACTCAACTAACTTCCTTAATTTAATCAAATTAGGTAAATATGTTTTATATTAAAGACAGAAGGGAGTATCATTTTCTCTTTGTAATAACGTAAATCTTATTCATTCATCTCTTGTTACATATGGGTTTATATACACATAATTACATCTGAAGATTCAATGAGAAATCGACAAGTGTTTTCTAACTCTTCCTAACTCATGACTTTTGATGTTATCATTTCTGACTTTTACTCTTAACACTTCCCCTCAAGTTGGAGCATATATATTTATCATGTCCAACTTGTTACAAAGATATTCAACCCGTGTCCCATTTAATGCTTTTGTCAGAAGATCTTTCAGTTGGTCGTCGGACCGTATGTGCCCTCTAGATACAATATTTTCTCTGATCTTGTCACGAATAAAATGACAATCAATTTTGATATGTTTGGTACGTTCATGGAACACAGAGTTCGATGCTATATGAAGTGCTGCTTTATTGTCACACCACAATTTTGCAGGTAATGTTGTGATGATGCCAATTTCCTTCAAAATCTGGAATACCCATACAATTTCTTGTACAAATTGTGACATGGCTCTGTATTCCGCTTCTGCACTTGACTTTGACACGACCCCTTGCTTCTTACTTCTCCAAGATATCAAGTTTCCACCAACAAACACACAGTAATCCGTAGTATCGTCTTGTGGCCTTTGATCTTGCATGATCCGCATCACAAAAGCATTCGACTTTAGTGTGCCTATAATCTTTATAAAGAATACCAAGACCTGGAGAGCCTTTCAAATAATGCAAGATATGTTCTAAAGCTTCCCATTGTGTCACTGTTGGTGATGCCATGAATTGGCTGAGCCTACTGATTGAGAAGGTTATATCAGGACGAGTTACTGTTAGATAATTTAGCTTCCCAATGAGTCTTCTATATCTCTCAAGAAATGGAAACGGTTTCAATTTCTCTGGATCAATCCTCTTTTTCAAATCATCAGGAAGTTCATCAAACATACTAGCATCAAGATCCAGAAAGGGATTTTGAATCATGGGAATGCTACTTGGTGTAGCTCCAAGTTTTCCAGTCTCCTTTAAGAGATCGAGAACATATTTTCTTTGAGTCAAAAGAATACCTTTATTGCTTCTCAAAACCTTAATACCAAGAAAGTACTTTAATGATCCTAAATCTTTTGTTTGGAAGTGAGAATTCAGGAAGATTTTAAATTTTGAGATTCCAGAATAGTTACTTCCTGTAATCACAATATCATCCACATAGACTACTAGAAGAATCATGCCTGCATCAGATTGTTGGTAGAACATAGAGTGATCACACTTGCTTTGATGTAATCCAAACTTCTTGACTATATTACAGAATTTATCAAACCAAGCTCGAGGACTTTGCTTTAGACCATATAGTGACTTCCTGAGATAGCATACTTTCCTAGTCTCCCCCTGAGCAACGAACCCAGGTGGTTGCTCATAAACTTCTTCAATTAGGCCGCCATTCAAAAAAGCATTCTTGACATCTAATTGATGCAAAGGCCAATGATATGTAGCAGCTAAAGAAACAAGTAGACGAACTGAAGTAAGTTTGGCCACAGGAGAGAAAATCTCAGAATAATCAAATCCGTAAGTTTGGGCATATCCTTTGGCAACAAGGTGAGCTTTTAGTCTTTCTAAGGAACCATCAGACTTAGTCTTGACAACAAATACCCATTTACATCCAATGGCTCTCTTTTCAGGAGGGAGATCAACAAGAGTCCAGGTACCAGCTGTTTATTTTGTAATTTTCGACAAATTTTCTTAATGTATCCAGGTTCCTTGCAATAATTGCAGATAATACTGCCAGAATTGTTATTTTGTTTGTACCCATAATTCCTGTTCTCAAAGGGACCACGTCCATCTAGAACACTTGCAGTTGGATCAACAGAAGAGTGAATCAAGCTATCAACACGAAGAACCCGTGAGAAAACATCTTCAAGAGAAGGAAGCTCTTGACTACACAGAATCTGAGAACGAATAGTCTCATAGGACGGGTTGAGAGCCTCAAGAAAACTCATGATAGCCTGAAGTTCCAAGTTCTTAATTCAAGTTGAGAGATATGCTTGCGGAGACATAAGTACTTTCATTTCCTCATACATTCTTTTGAAGTCCAGAAAGAAATATTTCAATGGACGATCTTGTTGTTGAGAACGATAAAAACCTTTACAGATTTCATGAACCCGAGTAATATTTCCTTTTCCAGAAAACATAAATTCAAGATAATTCATGATTTCTTTGACAGAGTTACAATGACTAACAGAAGACAGAATTCGTGGTTCAATGGAATTTTGAATTTGAAACAAAACACGAGCATCTGCTCTTTTCCAAATCAAAAGTTTAGTTTCATCACTAGAGGGAGGATCCTCAGTTAAATGGGTTTCCATCTCAATTCCCAGAATATACACTCTAACAATTTTATTCCAATCACTATAATTGGTCCAATTCAACTGTGAAGCAATGATCTTAGCAGACATAGGTAATATATCAGAGTTTTTAGAATAAGCCATTTTTAACAATCAACGTAGTAGTATACGAACAATCTTCTCAAAATAGCAAGAGTCACGAACAATCAAGAAGATCATGCCACAATATGAACTCAATCAAGTTGCAACCCATGGGACCCGCAGAGATTCAATCAAATGAACATGTCAAAGAGATAAAGTACTTCAAATAAGACAAGGGACCCACAGAGACTTAAAACACTAACTCAAAATGCTGAATGTAGTGACAAATTGCAACTTACGAATGTGGAAACGAAAGCAAAGAACAATAGCTCAAAAATTCAAATGTTTCGGATGACCACGAAACTTCAGAGTGAGGTAGAGGTTGAAGAAACTATCAGAACGCCACAAACGGCGTTGCAAACAGACACCGGAGGAAGCCTCACGCGCCGGCGCGTGTCTCTGACGACGGAAGATCAGGTGGCGCGTGAGGACACACGCGCCGTCGGAATGGCTTCAGTTTTTGGTTGCCTGCCGATATGGACACAAGGAACCCAGGGATGTGGCGCGTGTTCACTAATAAGGTCTGAAGAGGGAGATCTGAAACTGAAGTGAAACATGTGTTGTTCGCTGGAAAATATGGCAGCTCGCTGGAGAAAACAGAGAAAAAAAACTGAAGTCAGGGGAGTGGCTCTGATACCATGTAATAACGTAAATCTTATTCATTCATCTCTTGTTACATATGAGTTTATATACACATAATTACATCTGAAGATTCAATGAGAAATCGACAAGTGTTTCCTAACTCATCCTAACTCATGACTTTTGATGTTATCATTTCTGACTTTTACTCTTAACACTCTTATTTTTTTAAAAAAAAACTTCATTTTACACATGGCAATAAATAATCTCTCTAAAACTAAAATTGTCCACCACGATTTTAACAAATTAGTATAAATTCCATCACGATCCAACTATATAATTTGTATTTTGTCTGATTGTCTTAACGCCCAACTTGCACCCGCCTCTTACCTTTTGCCACATGTACGGCTACAAACGCACAGCATGAAAGTGATCAATCGGTAGGAAGGATCCTCCCCCTCCCCACACAGATTATTCTGCAAGGCAACAATGATAATGGCTGGCAACGCCACTTGATCTTAAAAGATATCCACAAATAGCGTGATGCAAATTTTTCGACATAAGGCAATTTTGCCCGAAGGGAAGAAGGTAAAAATCAAGGGACAATAATTACAAAATCTTGAAAAAATTCACTTTCAAGTTTCAATTGATCCCATGACACTACTGAACTACTGGTGTCCCTAACTGCCCAGCATTTGGGGGAACGAAGTGAAAACACACAACATTGACAATCCAATATATCTTTTTTTATTTAATAAAATGCATTATATCTTCAATTTACATGTATATAAAAACTCTAGTAAGCACTTTTACGCAAAGAAAAAAAAAATGAAACCTCTTCTCACATATTTATTTCATACACTGTAAAATCACTTTTAAAAAATTATTTTCTGAAGAATGGTTTTTAAAGAAGAAGTGATAAAAAGTGATTTTCAAGAATTATTTTTGAAAAGATACGAAAAAAATAAAATAGCTTCGGAAAAACTATTATTTTCCTCCCGCAACCATATTTTTCTTGCCAAAATAGGTTGTGGAGACCGACTATCCATACGCAGTGAAACTATGTTAACTTTCAAATCATGGACCATAAATTGTCGTCACCTTAAAGCACAATTTCTTCAGTATGATCCCTCTCAATTCCTTCTTCCGCAACATAAGGAGATGGGTTTAAAAATTATCGAAACAAGATCTAACATAACGTCTAATGTGTTTCTCAGCCCCAATAGCTACGAGAAAGTAAAGCGGCAAAATTGACAAAAGTGGCTGCTTGTGGTATATATATAGAGTTAGATAGTAGTGAAGAAGGGAGGCAGGGGACAAGATTGAGAATATTGAAAATGGAGAGGAGGCAGGTGTGCATTGTGGGTGCAGGGATCAGTGGCCTGCTTGCCAGCAAATACATGCTGCAAAAGGGCTTCAACCCCATAGTGTTTGAATCCAAGAGCTCCATCGGAGGCGTCTGGTCCAAAACCATCGCCACCACCAAGCTCCAAACTCCCAAACCTCTCTATCAGTTCTCTGATTACCCATGGCCTTCTTCCGTCGTCGAAGATTTCCCCGACCACCGTCAAGTCCTCCATTACATCACTTCTTATGCCCACCACTTTGACCTCCTTAAACACGTCAAGTTCAACACTCTGGTCCAAGCTCTTCACTACCAAGGCCCTCCCGAGGATGAGATGCGAGCATGGCACCTCTGGGGTGGTACAGGCCAACCTTTCAGCCCCAAAGGCAAATGGAAAGTTTCTGTCAAGAACACCCTCAATGATGAGATTGAGGTAATGACATATATACCACTCCCTTTTTCTATGCTTTTCTTTTTAATTATTCTGATTTTCTAGGAACAGGGTGAGCTCATGTGTGTGTGTATCTTGGTCTTTCTGCAGGAATTCATGGTGGATTTTGTGATTCTGTGCATAGGAAGATTCAGTGATGTCCCTAACATTCCAGAGTTCCCTCCGAACAGAGGCCCAGACGTGTTCCGCGGGAAGGTGATACACTCCAAGGACTATGCCTCCATGGATCATCATATTGCGTCTGACTATATCACAGGGAAGCAGGTTGCTGTTGTTGGATTCCAGAAATCTGCTTTAGATATCGCAATGGAGTGCCAAGCAGTAAACGGTTCGCTACTTACTTATTTACCGTTCAGCCATGGGCTTTTAATGCTGATTAATACATGTGCGTTTGAACAATGAATGGTATATGCAGGGAAGAGACTTCCATGCACAGTTTTGTACAGGACTGAGCATTGGAACGTTCCAGATTATGCTCCATGGGGAGTCCCTCTCGCCTATCTCTACCTTACTCGTTTCTCAGAACTTCTAGTTCACAAGCCCGGTGAAAGCTTCTTACTTAGTCTCATTGCTACCATTCTTTCGCCCCTGGTAATGCTCATCAATTTTTTAATGTATATAATATCCTATAGTTAAGAATGACAATATTAATATTTTTTATCATTAACAGAAATGGGTATTTTCAAAATTCGTTGAAACCCATATTACGAGGAAGCTTGGATTACAAAAGTTTGGAATGGTACCCCACCACAGCTTTCATCAAGAGATAAACTCTTGCTTGATCTCAACCGTGCCGGAGAAATTCTATGAAATGGTGGAAGAGGGAAGTATCGTCTTGAAGAAAGCTCCAAGCTTTAGCTTCTGGGAAGAGGGAATTATGATTGATGGAGAAGCCAAAACTCTAAAGACAGATTTGGTGATATTAGCGACAGGGTTCAGGGGTGACAAGAAACTCAAAGATATCTTCGTTTCTCCCACTTTCCAGGACCTTCTAGCAGGCTCTCCAGATGCAACAGTTCCTCTCTATAGGTGAGACCATTTTACAAGATTCAAGTCTCTATAATTTTATTTTAGACTCCGAACTGAATCCAATTAAGTTGACACATCTTCTATAATATTCACATATGAAGACAGAAGACATATAATATATTTGAGGAGAGCTACAAAGAAAAATAAGGAATAAAAAAATTTGAAGATCAGATATAAGTTTTGAACATATTTTTGCCACAATTCATGCTGGCTTACCAAATGAAGCTAAGCAGTAGGTAGCTGTAGAATGAAAATTGAAGAGAGTAATGGATTACTGAATGGTGTGGCCAGAGAATGCATACATCCGGAAATACCACAACTGGCAGTGATTGGGTTCTCAGAAAGCGCCTCAAATTTGTATACATCTGAGATGAGATGCCGGTGGGTGGCCGAGCTTCTGGACGGGACGTTCCAAGTGCCAAGCATAGAGGAAATGAAGAAAGACATGAAGAAATGGGACAAGTACATGAAGGAGAACTCGGGGGAGTACTATAGGAGGTCATGCGTAGCTGCGTTGCATGTATGGTATAACGACCAACTCTGCAAGGACATGGGTTGGAACCCCAGAAGAAAGAAGGGATTTCTGGCTGAACTGTTTGAGCCTTATGGTCCTTTGGATTATTGTTCTTGATTTCATTCTCTTCCATTCATTGTATGGTGTCATATATTTTAACTTGCTTGGAATAAAAGGGAAGAGTTATCACGCTTCTACTCTTTTCAAAGGCTTCCATCTCTATCCTTATTCCTCTCTTCCACCATTTGTAACTCTTCCTAATTTAATATATCAAGAATAATTTACTACAAAGCTTGCATTGAATCGTTCCTATTCAATCTTCATTTGAGCTTTTTTAGAATGGCCTTTCAAGTTTTACAAGTGTTTAACCTGTACATCCATCGTTCTTCTTCTTCTTCATCATCATCATTATTTCTGTTCACTTTCAAAACTTCAGAAGAGTCAATTCAATTACAATTGAACAAACTAAATCTAGTGTTTTGATACACCTGATACCTTTTCACTAATGAATGAAGTGTCTCTTGATCCGACACACTGACGCAAGCATGCTAGCAAGTATCAACCCCAACAGTACGGAGCTGTGATATGGCTAGCTCTGATTTCTACCGTAACTGACTAAATTCAATACATGAACCAAAAAATCTCCTTCTAATGCTTATCCGTAAAGAATGATAAAAAAATTAGAAAATTGAAGTGTTTCTAAAGGTCCTAGTTTATTTATACAATATGACAGCGGGAAGTCAAACGGCCAACTTGATTGATTTAACATAAAAATCAAGCATTTGACGAGAACAGCCGTCTTCAAGTGTCAATCCCACGCTCCATCATCATTCTCCTTTAGAACATGAAAAGACAACCAGAAAAGTAGAAAAGAGGTCAAGCTTAACCAATACCATTAACAAGTGGTTTTAAACCCATTAGCAAGAGTAATAGTGGGAAGAGAAAAATAAACGTTTTGAGAAAAGCTGCGCCTATATATGATTAGAGTCACCATAATTGATGCTCTAAAATCTAAGAAATGAAAACTGAGCAAATGCAACAGATATTGTGGTGACTTTAACTTCTGAAAAACAAGCTTTCATATGCAACAGAAATAAATTTTTGCAATGAAAATTGTTTTTCGCTTCTCCTACTTTCCAGGACCTTAAATAGAAAGCTCTTCATATGCAACAGTTCCTCTCTATAGGTGAGACCATTTTACAAGGTTCGAGTCTTTCTTATCTGCTACACCCGGTCTTTAATGTAATTTGATTAAATTAAGAAAATTAGTTAATATCGCTCGGGTCCTTAGTACAAGACGTATTTGGGATGAGGAATGAGAATTGAAGAGTGTAATGGTTATTGAATGTGACCAGAGAATGCATACATCCGGAAATACCACAACTGGCAGTGATTGGGTTCTCAGAAAGCGTTTCAAACTTGTTTTCGTCAGAGATGAGATGCCGGTGGGTGGCCGAGCTTCTGGACGGAACATTCCAAGTGCCAAGTATAGGGGAAATGAAGAAAGACATAAAGAAATGGGAAGAGTACATGAAGGAGAACTCAGGGGAGTACTATAGGAGGTCATGCATAGCTGCATTGCAAATATGGTATAACGACCAACTCTGCAAGGACATGAGTTGAACTGTTTGGGCCTTATGGCCCTTGGGATTATTCTTCTTGATTTCATTCTCATTCATTTATCTTTTTTTTTTTTTAAACTTGCTTGAAATAAAAGAAAAGGGAAGAGTCATCATCCCTCTACTACTCTTTTTTTATGGTTTCAATCTCTATCCTTACCAGCCTCCTCCACCATTTGTAATTGACAAAAATTCGCTGTGAAGCTGCACTTAATCGTTGCTATTCAATCTTCATTTTTTTTCTTTTTTAATTTTGGTCTTTTGAGCCTATGATGTTGAATGTCCTTTCAAGTTTTACAAGTGTTTAATTTCAATTGGCCCAAGCATCCCATATAAGCAAGTTGTTGTGGTATAGTGGTGAGTATTCCTGCCTGTCACGCTGGTGACCCGGGTTTGATCCCCGGCAATGGCGTTAATAAATTTTTGTCTTCCTTCGATCCTTCAATTGTGCTTTTGAAGAAGCATCTCTCTCTGTTTTTTTCTCCTTTTTAGAAGTAGATGCATCTCTTGATCCAATACACGGACGCAAGCAACTAAGCAAGTACTCGGGACCGGGCCCACAGGCGCCTCAAGTTGGTGGCTGTGATATGGCAAAAGTCTCAAAACTCTGCCACCGGAGTTAGAAACTGACTAAAATTCAACACACGAGCCTATGAATGTTAGCTTAATAGTCCTTCTAATAATGTTTAACCACAAAATGTATTAAAAACTATAAAATTGAAGGTATTTCTAACACTCTACATAGGTAAAAGAAAATTCGGTAGAAGGGAAGTTTACTTAGGCCCAATATTAAACCAACCAATAAATGTTACTATTTGTACATGAGCTTCTGTCAGCAAAAAGTCAGACAAAGCAACACATAGCTACCTCATGCCCACTTACAGAGGGCTGAGACAGCAATAAGCCATATATATACAATTTCAGTTGTGTAAATGTGATCAACAGACACCTTAAGGAATTAATGTCTTAAATCAGTGTTTCTATTAACTCTCATTCCTTCTCCAAACAACTTATTTAGGAGAGGCTAAGCTCAACAGGTAAATATACAACAAGCAGGGATAGAGAGATAATTAAAAGGATCACTTGAAATATATTAGAAAATTGAGGGGAGGACATAAAAACCGTTGGTGGGAAACATGCATGGTTAATAAATTTTGACACACGCAACGCTGTACGTAATTAAAAGTCAATAATCCGAGATATATTTATTAAATTAAACAATAACAGTCATCTTTGGCTGCAAATTCAACAAGCGCCACGTACAGTCATGTTCTAATCGCCAGTCATTATACATGAAATCCAAGACTCTCCTTTTCAAGTAATTAAAACATATGGCATACACAAATCTTATTACAAATATATATATATAGGCAAAGCAAGGACCTCAAGTATTGATTTAGCGACAATATCTGCTATACTATACGTACGCGATCATTGAAGATTTGGAGTCTGACAAACCAAATGACAATAATGCAAATGGATAATATATTTTCTCGAGTAAAGTAACATATATAGTGAATATATGTTTATAATAATATTTTGATGAAAATAACCCAAGAAGATCAAATATATTTAAAGAATTTGGCAGGGTCTGTCAAGAAAAACATAAATATTGCCAAAGACAAGAGGAAGCGAAGGAGAGGAAACATTTTATTGGTGGGTTAGGAAAATATATCTCAGTAATTAAGGCACCTAATTAGTGCTGAAACGTACAGAAGAAGGCAGTGATGCAGCTGATGAGATAACACAGTAGAGGCAATTATCTCTATGAGGGGGAGAAACTGCGTCTAAAAGAGAGTGAAGTATGGGAAGGTTTTAGTATAAGGTAGGGATGGGGAAGTAGCTATGAATGGGGTGGTCAATAATAGACTTGAATTATTGGCGTTTTATGGGTGTGATAATAATTGGATTGACTTTGTGAAAAGGAGTTGATGGCCCACGTTCCTCAAAGTTCCCGGCGCCGACCATATGTGCTACGGGGATAAGCACCAAAGCGAAAAACCAGACACTCACCCGCTCCCCTAGCTTCAATCATTCAATGTGGGCTTGATATCTAATTTGATTTAGGATATGGTATTTCCATGAGAGCATGAAATTTAAATTACTTGGTCACATTCTTAATATAAAATATATTTACTTAATTTAACTAGATTAAAAAAGTTAGTTGAGTTAATTAATATCACATGTATTTTCTAAAACATTTTTGTCATCTTCCTTTATTCCCTCTTCTCCTCTCATTTTTTATTATTGTTAAAGAAGCATCAATAAAAGTAAATTAAGAAAAGATTGACAAATATGAAAACTATGTATTAACTTCACAAATATGTTTTAGATTATCTTGGTTCTTTTCATCATATTTCTTTAGAGTTATCTGAACATTTAATATGTTTTTACTAATTTTGTTCATAATTAATTCTATTCTCTTTCCTCATCGTTTTGAAACACTATTCTTTGTTCTACTTTCTTTCATCACTCCTATTTCTTTTTTTTGTTTGCCTAGCCCTTTTATAAATAAGGACATATTTAGAAAAAAAAGTTTATTTATTAACATATTTAATTAATTTTAACTAATTTTAATAGTTTTCTTAAATCACGTAATTTAGTTATTGGCCTCTCTTACAGAAAGAACAGGATGGAGTATAAAAAATTGGACCCAGTAGCTAATATAATGGGGAATTTAATAATTTGATCAAAATCTCTAATTTTTTGAAGAAAATTCTTATATAATTGTAAACATATTGAATATTTTATAATTTGATATACTGAAAAAATAAAAATAAATATATACAGTATTTTAAAGGGACAACTTCAGTTAACCCAGCAAAAGAGACTTTATTTCAGTCAACCTCCAAAAAAATCTAAAAAGTCACAGCTAGGGGTGTACATGAGCAGGGCGAAGCCCTTGCCCGAAGGATCAAATGCAACCCAATGCCCAGCCCTACTCGGTAGAAGCCCAAACATTTTTGGGCTGGGCACGGCGGGCTTTGCCCTACCCAACACTTATCAGCCCAAGCATTCCCTAGGGGAGTACATGGGCAGGGCTGGGCAGGGTGAAACCCTTGCCCGATGCCCTGCCCGAAAAATCATTGGGCTGCATTTTACAGCCCGATGCCCAGCCCTGCCTGTAGAAGCCCAGACATTTTTGGGCTGGGCGAGGGTGGGCTTCGCCTTACCCAACATTTATCAACCCAACTTTGAAGTTACTCTTCAAGGGAGCACAAACAGATTCACAACCAAAGATGCCCTACGCACACCTTATGTGGGAAAAAAAACAGTTTCCATGACAATAAAATATGGAGAGCTCAGAAAAAAAAAAAAAAAAACCCTCTTCAATCACCATTAGCCAACCTTACCCATTACATTCTTCCTTCTCCAACTGCTAAAAATAAAACCCTCGACCTGAACAGAACCAAGCTCAAGAAAAAAAAAAAAGAAAATCATATGGAGAGAAATCACAAGCTTTACACAACAAATAAATGCTTAAAACAAAACCTTCGATCTTCTGTTGTCCAGAAAAAAAACAGAACCAAGCTCAGGAAAAAAAAGAAAGAAAGAAAAGAAAACGAGCACTAAGTTCTAAAACTACCCCAGATAGAACCCTCAAACCCTAAGAATCTAGACCAAGCTGAGAAAGAAATGATCTAGACAAAGAAAGAAAAACAAAACCATAAATAATATATAATACCAAAGGAGTCTAATAAAACAAAACATATAATAGTATAATATAATTATATAAAGTTATAAACTGTTATACAAAAAAATATTTACATCACATATTTTAATATATATAATTATATACCTACTGAGCAGGGCCAAATGGGCAGGGCGACATATCCTGCCCGATGCCCAGCCCTGCCCACTAAAATGCCCAGCCCGATTATGTCCAATTTTTTTCGAGCTGGGCTGGGTGATTTTTTATTGGGTCGGGGTGGGCGTACCGGGCTCTGGGCTTCATGAACACCCCTAGCCTTCCCTATAACTAGCATTGACTTAAATTGCCTAATTCAATAACTCACAGATATATCAAGATCATATCCAGTTCCGCATCTTCCATTAAACTAATGATACACTCTTCCCCAAGACAAAGATGCAGAAAGTCTCGACTCAACATATCAGCAGTTGGCATCTCAATTTCTAAATAGTCAACACTGAACAAATAATAATAAGTTCTAAGTGATACAAAAATAGAAATGTTTGTTTAGCAAGAATAGACATATTTTTGAGATATCGGGAAAAAAGGGAAAAAATAAAATAAAGAAGGAAGTTGTGAAGTTATAAACATAAGTCCTGTTAAACCAGTTCTTCTACAACTTCCTAATCACTCTTGCAAAGTTGCAATTCCCTCCAAACCTAAGGTGTCTGTGTACACGCAGAACTTAATTTAATAGACACTGATAAATCTTTAAAGAACAAAAGAACAGATACAAATTAACCTACCAACAATGCTGGCAACACTATTGTTGATATGGTAAATGTAGCCTTTGAAGCAACCCTGGAAGAAAATGAATTTTCATAACAATCAAAGCAAAAGCCAAATTTCTACCAATTTTAAAGCTAACAGCTCCCATTCTACATCAAAAGAAGGCACATCCATAATTCTACATATGGAACATTCCAAAATAAGTTTATAATTTAAGTCTTGAAGTCAAAAAGAGTAAAGACTACCACATGTCTTAACAAATAGTCAAATACCCATACTAGAATAATTAAATAACATCCACAATCCAATAAAAACAGGGCATATCAAAAAATTGT
Organism: Inga laurina; assembly: GCA_963855925.1. Taxonomy (NCBI): domain Eukaryota; kingdom Viridiplantae; phylum Streptophyta; class Magnoliopsida; order Fabales; family Fabaceae; genus Inga; species Inga laurina. Next base: position 61,019,425 of record OY979702.1, on the reverse strand, counting down.
AATTAAAGCCTTGTAGTTGTGCAAGTGGTTCCATCAATCCCCCAAAACTAACAAAAGGATGAAGCAGCTGAAATTACCTACAAGTAAACAAAGAAGAGAGTGTGTAATTATGTAGAAGGAAATTTATATTTACAAGTAAATTTTTAAAAGTGTGTGATTATGTACAAGGAAATGTACAGAATGATAATTTAAATTATAGGTTCAAGGAAGCTAATAATTTCTAGGCAATGACAGAAAAACAGAACCAAGCTCAGGAAAACTTGTACATAATGATAACTTAAATTATAGGTTCAAGGAAGCTAATAATTTATAGACAATGACAGAAAAACAGAACCAAGCTCAAGAAAACTTTTACATAATGATAACTTAAATTATAGGTTCAAGGAAGCTAATAATTTATAGACAATGACAGAAAAACAGAACTAGGCTCAGGAAAAAAAAAAATCAGCACCAAGTTCTAGAGCTTCTAAATCCATATAAAATAACAAGACTTGTACAACTGATGAGCTAAACAAGGTCTCAAGTAAAATAATAATAATAATAAAGCATCTTCAAATGTACGTGGATATTTCAACTCCCATATACTATTCAAATTCATTAGGATATATATATATATATATATATATATAAAGCCTCAGCTTGTTGACCATTAACTTTGGATGGAATAGGCACCTAAATTTTTAAAATTTTACTTTTCATTAGGATAACAAAGCATCTATAAAAGTCCCGTCATGAATAAACTGACATCGAAATATTTTTTTATAGAATATATAAAATTTTCCAACTAATTATATAGATCAATTAATTACAAAAAATATACACATGCACACAAAAATAGTGCAAAATTGCAGATAGCCAAATATGATGTTCTGAGAAATATATATACACACACTACAAAAGCTTCAGATTATCACAGTGCAAGTGTATGGAACACTACAAAAGCTTCAGATTATCATAGTCACATATCTGACTTTGAACCAAGCTCAGGAAAAAAAAGATAATCAAAACAATGTTCCAAGAAAAAAAAAGGGAAAATCAGATTAACCAAGCTAATAAAAAAAGGATCTACCAATCTAGACAAATTATTTCGAGAATGCGAAAGGGAAGGGTTTAAGAAAGAAAATAATTACTTTCGGATTAAATGAGCTTCTCGCTGATCTTCAGTTAGAGAATAGCACAAGGTGAACATAGATGAGGCGCCATGGAGAGATTGAGAGATGATGACGAGTGGCCAGAGTGAGTAGCAGTAGCTAGAACCTAGAGCTGGAAGTGTCGAGCTTGAGGAAAGGGTTGGAAGTCGAGGAGCTAAAGGAGCGGCTAGGGCAAATAAGAGAAATAGAGAAAGGGAATGCCTCAGCTTGTTGCATACTGGACGAGCAGAAGTAGCTGCCTAATAAAAGTTAAAACATATAATATAATAATTTATATTAACTCTATAAGTAGCCCAAAAACTTCATCTTATCTAGCACAATCCTATGAAACCAGACGGTAATGATATCAATGTAAGGAAATAAAGTTTTATTATGTTTAGATCTTTCTCTTTCCGCTCCAACTCTTCTCACTCTTCTTCTACTCCTTCTTCATCTTCTCAAAATTCTGGTCTAACAACCAACAAAAATTTAGGGAAATCTTCCCTACAAAATAATATTTTCAATAATGAAAATCATTTTGAAGATATTGATCAAAATTTTAGTGATTGGACTATTCCAGTCATTAACCAAAATGATTTATACAAATCTGAGGATAAAAAATTCTTTAAGACTTCTGATTATATAATTAGAACATTCAAAGAAATAGTTCCTCTAAAATCAGAACCAATTGACATATGCCTTTTGTTAGAAAAATCAATTTTAAAACACCAAAAGAAATATAAATTCATACACATTGGATGTGTTCAAGTGGCAATAAAACCCTTGGTAAAAGCTGATCTAGATGTCTCAACATTAGTATGTGTTAAAAATGGTAGACATGAAATCTTTTTCGAATCAATCTTTGGAATGGTTGAAGCAGGTCTCCATGATAGACAAATCTCCTTTAACTATTTCCTAAATTTGACAGCTTCATTACATGATGATCCTGTCATTGAAACTTTGAAATCAAGTTTGAAGTTGAATGGATTTAATATGAAACCTGGTGTTTCACCTATAGCTTTAATCTATAGGGTCCAGTATAAAGTTATGAATTCATGCACTTTAAATGTCAAAATGTATAACCAAGGAAAATAAACATGTTTATTCCTAACAAATGCTACTAGAGCAAATGTCACAGTTCCAAAAACAATAAAATGGGATGAAGTCACCCTTCCTGATGATTGGGATTTAAATAAAATTGCCCCTGTCATTCCAAAACCGGCACCTGATTCTTATAGAATTAGGCAAAATGAAAACGGAGATATTATAATTACTTTTGATCGAAGAGGATCATTCAGTATTTCTAGGACTCCATCAATCCAGGAGAGTTTCAAGACTGCTCTAGAACAACCTTCTAGGCATTCTTGTAGTTCTTCTGCCAAGGAACCAATAATTTCACCTTCAGTAATGCAAGGTCTAAATGAGTCAACCAGTGTTGTAAGACCTGTTTACCAAAACATTGAAGATGAACAAATTGAAACCCAAACTTGCCAATCTTCAACATATTCTTATATGAATTAATTGAGCAACAATTTGAATTAGATAAGAAACTTTTGCAAAAAGATTTCTATTCTAATGAAGGCACTGAAAGACAAAAATGGTTTTTCAAAAAGTATAAAACTGAAGAATTGCGAAAACCAATTCAAGAAAAGTTTTATAAGATGCTTAAAAGGTATAAACTTCATATTCCGTTCTTTCTTTGGTTTGAAACTTATGTGAAAGACCAGAATATAAAGGATTATCCTTTTAAACCATTTGAAGGGGAAAACACCTCTAGGATTTTGAAAAATGAGGAGAAGATCGAATCAGATCTTCCTCTAAAACAATCTTACCAGATTCCTAGTACAAAAATTGGTGAAGCAATTGTTATTGCCTCTCCTTTCAAAACTAAAGATCCTAAAATGGATACAAATTCAAATGATATTAAAAACGTCATTTAACAAAATAATTATACAAATTCAGATCTTCAAACACTTGGAGAACACATATTGAAAAAACCTGTTGCTTATGAAGCTAGTAAAACTATCGTATCTAGTTCCACAAGTATACAACCAATTTTCAAACCTTACACTATTCCTGCAAATGTAGCTAATAGTGTCAAAAAGAAAAGTTTTCAAACAAGGATTGAGGAAGAACTAGAAAAGATTACGATCCGAGAAACTCCTCAACCTACCAAATCCAAATCTTCAATTTCAAAATTAACAATAAATGTTGTAAAAGACAATCAAACTAGTTCAAGTGAAGATTGTCCCAAAATACAAGAAATAAAACATGAAGATTGGAAAAGACCAACAAAATTATATTATCCAAGAGCTACACCTCTGGATGTAATGCTCGAGGAAAGGGATTTTGCCCCTTGACAATTTAATGCAAACAACATCTATGTTTGGAATATAGATGGTCAATCTGAAACAAACATTTTGGAAATTTGCCAACAAATGACGATGGTCAGTAACGCCTATGCAATATATAATAATTGTCAAGAGGAAAACATTATTCATATATTGATTTCTAGCTTTACTAGACAACTCAGAGGTTGGTGGGATTTCCATCTCACACAACAACAAAAGAACCAAATTTTGACAGCCATAAAAACCACTCAAGATGGTACAATAATCACAAGTAGTGATGGTGAACCAATATCTGATGCTATTAACCATCTCATAGTTAATATTATAGCTCATTTCATTGGTGACCCATCTCTATGGAGAGATAAATCGGAAGATCTTCTGTCAAATCTAAAATGTAAAACTCTATCTAGTTTTAGATGGTATAGAGATAATTTCCTTCTAAGGATAATGGCCAGAGAAGATGGAAATCATCCAATCTAGAAAGAAAAACTCCTTGCTAGTCTTCCTAGATTCCTAGGAGATAAGATCAGAGAGAAAATTAGAAACCAAACTGGTGATGATCAGATCCATTATGAAAATTTAACATATGGACAGTTAATTACAATTGTTCAAAAAACTGCTTTAAAACTTTACCAAGAAGATAGATTACAACATCAACTTGCCAAAGAAAAAGAATCAAATCGGAAAGACTTAGGAACTTTCTATGAACAATTTGGTTTTCCTGCATGTAAAAATTCTAAAAAACTTAAACACAGACATGAAAACAAAGATTACAAGGCTAAAAGATATTACAAAAAATATCGAAAACCTTGGAAAAAACCAAAAACAAATAAACCGAGAAATTTGAAAAATGAATTCAAATAAAAAACTCCAGTGGATCTTCCCAAAGGAAAAATTGTTTATTTTCGATATGGTAAAGAAGGTCATATGGCAAAATATTGTAGGCTTAATAAGAAAATTAATGCCTTACAACTTGAAGAATCAAATCTTCAACAATTAAACAATCTTCTGATTGAAGAAACCTCTTCTAAGGAAGAATATAAAGCATCATCTTCAAAGGAAGTTAATGAACTTCAACAAGATGATATTTCATCTTCTTCATCTGATGATTTATTTGAAAATTTTCTTCATCTGAGAGTCCAGAAGAGTCTAAACTTAATGACCCAATCAAGGATTCGGTATTAACTAAGTTCAAAAAAGATGTTTTTCAAATAAATGCCATTGAAGAAGATTTGGTTTTTGAAATCATTAACTCTCCTCCAACTAATGAAGAAAAAGTTAAGTTTTTCAATAAACTGAAAGAAAGCATAGCTTCTGCTTCAAAACCAAATCAGAAATATTTGCAAAAGAATTTGCAAACAAAATACGATTTTTCTGAAATAATAAAAAGATTTCAGACTACTCCAAAGCCTGTTTCAATTTCTGACATTCAGAATGAAATAAACAATTTAAAAGAAGAGATAAGAAGCCTAAAAAATACTTAGGAATTCCATTCTCTTATTTTAAATCAAATACAGGAAGAAAATCTTGATAAAGAAAGAAAGGATGTCAAAGAAGCCAATGACTCGACATTCTCATCATCTCCATTATCAAGTGATGAAAAAGAACTAGAGGCTTCTGAAAATTTCTTAAATCTTATATCAAGAATTTCAATCCAAAAATGGCATGTTCCAGTCAAAATTATTGTTGCTAATACCTTTGTGTTAGAAACAATAGCTTTATTTGATATTGGTGCAGCTCTAAGCTGTATCAGAGAATGTTTGATTCCAACGAAATTTTATGAAAAAACCACAGAAAATCTCTACGGACCAAATAGATCACCATTAGATATAAGCTACAAACTTTCAAATGTAGTAGTTGAAAACAATAGTGTTAAAATAAAAAATCTTTTTATTCTGGCGAAAGTTTTGTCTCAAGATGTAATTCTTGGTGCTCCTTTCATCATCAAATTAAAACCCTTTTTGACAACAGATGAAGGTATTGAATCTGAAGCTTTGGGGAAAAGGGTTTTTCTTAAATTTGTTGACCCTCCTTATACAAAATTTGCTAACCAAATTGAATATAAGGAAAATCAAATTAACTTCCTAAAAGAAGTTTCTTACAAAGCAATTGAAAATCAATTGGAGAAACCTTTTCTAAAACAAAAAATTCAAAATGTTTTGAAACAAATTCAAGACACAATTTGTTCTGATTTTCCTAATGCTTTTTGGGAAAGAAAAAGGAACATAATTGATCTGCCTTATGAAAAGGATTTTAATGAAAGAGCTATCCCAACGAAAGCTCGACCAATTCAAATGAATCAAGAACTCCTGGAACATTGCCAAAAGGAAATAACAGATTTACTTGCTAAAGGGTTAATTCGTAAGAGCCAAAATCCTTGGTCTTGTGCAGCTTTCTATGTCAATAAGAATGCTGAACTTGAACGAGGAACTCTAAGACTTGTAATTAATTACAAGCCCCTCAACCAAGCTCTTCAAGGGATTAGGTATCCAATACCTAATAAAAAAGATCTTTTAAACCGCCTTCATCAGGCCAAAATATTTTTCAAATTTGATATGAAATTTGGTTTTTGGCAAATCCAAATTTCAGAAAAAGATAGGTATAAGACTGCATTCACTGTCCCATTTGGGCAATATGAATGGAATGTTATGCCTTTTAGTTTAAAAAATGCACCTTCTGAATTTCTAAATGTCATGAATGAAATTTTCAATCCATACACTATATTTATCATCGTTTATATTGATGATGGTTTTGTGTTTTCTGAAACAATTGACCAACATTTCAAACATGTTAAGGTCTTCACAAATGTTGCTAGGTTCAATGGTCTAGCAGTTTCTAAAACCAAAATTAGTCTCTTTCAGACAAAAATTCGGTTTCTTAGTCATCATATATACCAAAGAACTATTGTTCCAATTGATCGTGCAATTCAGTTTGCAGATAAATTTTCAGATCAAATCCTGGAAAAAAAAATCAACTTCAAAGATTTTTAGGTTGTTTGAATTACATAGGTGATTTCATTCCAGACCTAAACAATATCATTAAGCCTCTTCATGAGCATCTTAAGAAAAGTCCTCCTTCATGGACAGATGATCACACCAATGTGGTTATCAAAGTCAAATCACTTGTCAAAAATCTTTCATGCTTGTATCTCCCAAATCCACAAGCATTCAAAATTGTTGAAACTGATGCCTCTGACATAGGTTATGGTGGCATTCTAAAACAAAAAATTGATGGTAAAGAGCATTGCATTGCATTTATTTCAAAACATTGGAATAGAGCTCAACAAAACTATTCCACAATAACAAAAAAGAAATTTTAGCAATTGTTTTGTGCATAAATAAGTTTCAAAGCGATTTGCTGAATCAAAAATTTTTAATCAAAGTTGATTGCAAAGCTGTAAAAGATGTTTTGCAAAAAGATGTTAAAAATTTAGCATCAAAACATATTTTTGCTTGATGGCAAGTAATTTTAAGTGTCTTTGATTTTGAAATTGAGTTTATCAAAGGTACTTCAAATTCTCTCACAAACTTTCTAACTAGAGAGTTCTTTCAGGGGAAATAAGGTGACCAAAAATGAGTGATAAAGAGAAGAAGAAGAAGAAAAAGGATAAAGTTGCCCAACCAAAAGAAGATCCAGAAAGGATCGCAAAAGAAGAAATGAAGCAACTTAAGGCTGCAATTGAGTTGTAAAAAGGGTCATTGACTCAAAGATCATCAATCCACCAAAAAGGATCTTCTTCGAGGTCCAAAATTTCTAAACAACCCATTCAAAAAACCTCTGGAATCATAATGGATCCTTCCCATTATGATTTCCCAATTGAAACACTTTTAGCCTTACAAGCTAACCAAAAATTGGCCAAATTGCCATCCAAAAGATGGGCTGATATAGTCGAAAAAGAAGATTCTAAGGCTCTTGCCTTAGCAATCAAAATCAAATCTAAAGAGGTCACTAAGGCTGGTTTAAATTCAAAAGAATTAGCCTTATACTCTCAACCAACTCAAACCACATTCGTGGCAAAACCAGAAAAGGTCTTGAACCTTTTTCACACAGAACCAGGCTTCTGTGACAAAAATCCAATTGCTTTGGCAACAAAAATATTTCCAAAAGGATTTTTCTTTAAACCAAAATCTTTGAAGAAAACTTTAAAGTTTTATGAGCTTATTCTTGTAGATACAAAGTCTACAGAAATAAGACATTTTGTGGATCATGATCATCTAAATGATAAAAGTATCCACGGATATTCGACATTTCGGATATGGAAATTTTTATCTCCCAAAGATTGGGGACATGATTTAAACAAAAGGAAACGTTTTTCCATTGAAAACATGGATCCAATTGGTTTCAATTACTGGGACTACCTGGATGCATGATATTGTACCTTTTGGTACCAAAACCCAAATTTTAGCCATACTTGGCTATTCATGTTTACTTATGACACAAAATACAAATTTCCATTGTGGTTTAATCAATGGTGGGATTATTTTGGTCCTATCCAGAAAATCCTTCCTACTACAGCGAATATTGGATTAGATTATTTCAAGAGTCGTATCAATCTTAGTGAAGATCATTTCCCAGCACATCTTCATTACTTTTGAAAATTTGGTTTAGCCTGGGTATTCAAATGGGGCTTCAAATATGGAGCTTCTTAATATCAAAAATTGTTCCCCATGTTGCAAAGAACTTCCTCAGTTAAATGGTAGGCAAAATTTACAAACATTAAAAATGTGTCTGAAATAAATCTCAAAAAATGGTTGAGGCAAAATCCCAAATTCCTAATGGCAGGAGATCATGAATCTAGTGTATTTCTCAACCAGAAGGCAAAAATTCAAGCTTGTTTGGTTTCGGCAACTGACAAAGAAAACTTAACCAAGCAACTTCAAGAAATTCTTCGGCTTCTCCAAACCTAATCGGATGAGCCTCAAAGTAGCAGATCGGCCCAATCATCAGATGGGTCAGAAGCTAAAGACCCGACCTAATACTTTGGCCATGATTCGGATAATGAGATCATTAGCCTCGGCGAAGATTGATTCTGAAGAAATTCGTCGCCACAAGAATCCAAGACTCGCTAACACAAATTTTCTACTTTTAGTAGAAATTAGACGTAAAGTTTAGGAATCTTTACTTTCTATAGACAAAATAATGTAATTTCTTTTACTTTAGGGTTAAGGTGCAAAAATACACATGTGATTTTTCTCAAACTGCACCCAACACCAAATATTTTTTTAGGTGCAATAGTGACTATGTGATTTCAAAATAGATGCAAAACTATCCTTTGACCGTTAGTTTGACTTTTTTATCTTGAAATTGATGACATGTATGATGGCATGGACGCTGGAGTGACATTTTGGAAAAAAAAACTTACTGAAAATCAAATTTTCCTAATAAATCATATAATTTAATAAAAATTAGTAATATAATATATGTATTATAATTATTTTAATTTAATAATATTGGGAATCTAAGGTTGGGAAAAATTGAGCAATCAATATGTTTTTTAGGGCAACAGCTCTGTTGAGTGAGTTAAGCACTCTGCATTCAGATTTGAATCTAATTCAGCAAAGGTGGTACTGAAATAGTGAAATATGGGTAATATTAATTGCAAAGCTTCACCAATCAGCAAGTTTTTTTTTTCAAAATGTCACTCTAGCGTCTATGTCATCATACACGTCATCACTTTCAGGATAAAAAAATCAAACTAATGGTCAAAAAGTCAAACTAACAGTCAAAGAGTAGTTTTGCATCTATTTTGAAACCACATAGTCACTGTTGCACCTAAAAAAATCATTTGGTATTGGGTGCACTTTGAGGAAAATCACATGTGTATTTTTACACCTTAACCCTTTACTTTATGTAAAAGCAAAAGTAAAAGCACTTTTACCTAAGTAAATGGTTTCTTACTCTGAGTTAAAGTGATTTTACCCAAAGGGAAAAAAATTGCCGTGAATAGGAACTGATCCAAACGCCTATAAAATGGCATTTCATTTCAGTTGTTACTCACCTCGAGACTTAGAGCTTTTGGTCTCAATTCTCTCTCCCCTCCTCCTCTAGGCTATTAAGCCTTGTATGTTTTCTTGCTTTCTTTGTAATTTCTTTATGTTTGTATCATTTTAAGCATTCAATAATATATCAGTTTTATAAATCTTCATCTCTTTTCTCTAAACTTCTTGCATATTTCTGCACTTGCATATGTATTAATGACTCCGTGTCAGTCTCTACTTCTTAGGCTATCTTTCTTCTCCCTTTCTCTTAGATCCTTTCGAGGTCACCCAAATTGGTATCAGAGCCTAGTTATAAGAACATACAACTTTATAAGTACACCCCTACTTCGTTAATATATATAATTATATTATATTATATGAAATAAATATGGAAAAAATTGTTAAAAAACCCCTCATTGACAACTTATTTGTCAAATGGGACCTTCGCGTGCAGATGATCTACCGCGTGTGCAGAATATCTTCCCTGGTGCGCAGATGATCTTTCTTGTGTGCAAAATTCTTCCCTATACATGTGCAAAAACCTTCCCCTATATACACAAAATCTTCCCTGTGTGTGCAGATTTTTTCCCTCCATGTGCAGATATTTTCCCAGGTCCTATTTGGCAATTAAGTTGCCAATAAGATCTTTTCTCACAATTCTCCCAATAAATATTTACATCACATCTATATATATAATATATATCTACCGGGCAGGGCTAAATGGGTAAGGCGGTATACCCTGCCCGATGCCCAACCCTGCTTATAAAAATGCCCAGTCTGATTGTGCCCAATTTTTTTCGAGCAACTTTTTTTTGGGCCAGGGCAAGGCGATTTTGTTTCGGGCTCGGGCAGGCGCACCAAGCACCCGGGCTTCATAAACACCCCTATTCACAACATCCCCTTGGGTCAAAATATGAAATTAAGTTTTGTGGGTAAAAAGACAATGATGCCCTTACTTTATTTGTCTTGGCTTCTAAATGGCCAAAATATTTTTAACTCCATGGGGTTTTTTAAATCCCTTTATTTATCTTGTAAATTTATTTATTTGTCTTGTAAATATCCTTATTTGTCTTGTAAATGGTCAAAATATCCTTATTAACTCTCTAGTTTCTTCACTACTACAAAAAAGGACAGTTGTTGTGCTTATTTTTAACTTAACTGTGATGCTTAGAAAGTGCCACATATTTCATCGCCACTAAAAGAAGCTATGACCCTTAGAAGCGCTGCAACATATATATATTTTTCTTAAAAAAAACCACTTCCTATAACGCTTCCTCAAGAAGTTTATATTTTTTTAAAATTTTTGCTTCCTGTGGCACTTCCTTTAAAAAGTGCCATAGGAAGTATTATTTTTTAAAATAATAATTTTTTTCATATTTTTCTTTTAGAATCCTATAATTATAGTTGATAACACACTTTAAACATATTTTCATATTCACAACAAAATGAAGAAAAGAAAATGACAATCAAATAACTCCAAAAATTAACGAATAACTTGCTAACAAAATCAATACTAAGTAAAATATAGGTGTTAAAAATAAATAATTATTTTACTTGTACAACTCATCAATGTTAAATACAATTACTACAACAACTAAAATTTATAACTACTACATATCTTTACATACAACATATATATAATAATATTTAATTTTATCTCATTTATTTTTCAACATATAAAATATAGAATAATTTTTTCAAATTTCATAATAAATTAAATATAAAAGATATCAAGCAAATTAAACTATTAACTACTAATAAAATTAGATTTGTAAGCTCAAAAATTAAAAAAACTTACAGTTTATTGGAAGCTTGAATAAAGTGAGTTGAAATCTCAAGCACAACACCTGAAAAAAAAATTAATAAATGGCAAAAAGAAAGACAAAGTTGCATAGATGTTTAAAAAAAGGTAGTTAAAAAGGCAATATGTTGTACGTAGCTTTAAAATATTAAAAAATGTGAAAAATAAGTGGGTACGACTTACAGGACGAAATGAAACTATAAGGAGGATGAAATGTGATCAAAAGGGAGAAGGAGCGGGGTCAGTTTAGCGCAAGAAATGGGACAAAAGAAATGAGGAGGGAGCGCTGAAAAATTAAGAGAGGAGGAGGAGGAGGAAATGTGAGAAGTGATGAAATAAAGGAATGAGAGGGAAGTGTAGATCGAAGTGGGGACAGTGATGAGTGACAAAAAGAGAAGAAGGAGGAAATGTGGAAACTAAGAGGATAAGGAGTGATGACACGTATTGCATGAAGAGTGGAGATTAAAAGGATAAAGGTGATGGAAACAAATCGCGCGAGAGAGAAGGGTTTGAAAATTATTATTTTTTAAATATTACTTTGTATGGCGTTTGCTAAGCTAAATGCCACACAAAGTACGTAGCAGCCGTGACACTTCCTTGAGCAAATGCTATAGCTGTTGCTTCGGTTTTTTTTTCAAAAAAACACCTTAGGTGGGGCTTCCTTGAGGAAGCGCCACCTAACGTGTTTTTAAAAAAAAAAATTAAAAAAAAATTCTAGAAGAAGCTATGGCACTTCTTTAAAGAAGTGTTATAAAAAGTGCGCCACTAATCTCTATTTTTATAGTAGTGCTTTTGAATCATTTTATTTGTCTTGTTAATGCCTTTATTTGTCTGGTAAATACCCATATTTATCTTGTAAATTCTCTTTTGAAAAAAATAAAAGAAGTGCATAATTATCTTTTTATGCACTTAATTTCATTTTAACCTAAGCGAATGGAATGAAATTTCAAAATTTTTTGGGTTGGTTGAAATAAAATCCCTTCCCCGATGCCAACTGAAATTTTCCCCATTTTAACATATACAAACTTCATTCATTTTAAGGTGAAAAATAAAAATTAAATTTTAAAGAGTTAACATGATGAACTTAAAAAGATGTTTCTCAAAAAAAAAAGAGTTCATAAATAAAAACTTTATTTTGAAAGTTATATTAATAAGGGTGTTCAATTAACTTGGTGACTCCCCATCATCAGCATATATATATAGGTTAGGATCGGCCGAACTGAAGAAGAAGATAAATGAAGTTCGAAGGCTTGCTCCCCCCCCCCCGGGGGTTCCTTTCCTTGCCTCCTTTTTCCATATCTTTGTCTGCATTTTGATTTCGATGTCGGTCTCGGCTATGTGTTATTCAGTTCTTCTCAGTTCAAAAAGATTTCCAATCTTGGTCTCACGGAAATGACTAGTTACTCACAATGTGGCATATCAAAATTTGAATCTCTGCTAGAAGACATATCTACCTATATTTAGTTCTTGAAATTATCTTAAATATGATTACCTCTAATAATTGGAAGATACTTGTGCATACAAAGGGGTTAAAAAAAAAAAAAAGGGATTTCCTCATTTCCACACCAACCATACTTCCTTACGGACCAGACTGATTTCTCATGGAATATGACAAGAGCCATAAGCAATATGGTCCCTTGTACTCGGGCTGGAGGTGTCAGCTGCGCCTCCAACTGCCCCTCATTTTGGAGTACTTCTCAAATGTTTTTTTCTTACTTCTTTTTATCATTAGAATCTATATAAAATGAGTGACATTTTGATATTTTATGGGTAAAAAAGGGTGTTGTTTTCAATTTTTTATGATTTTTTAAAAATTATTCAGAAAAATGGTGCATTTTTCTTTTCAACTTAGAGCACTAAATATTTGAAAAATCATAAAAAATTGAAAACAACGCCTTTTTTGCCCATAAGATATCAAAATGTCACTCATTTTATATAGAATCTCATGATAAAAAGAAGCAAGAAAAAAATATTTAGGAAGTGCCCCAAAAAGAGGGGCCAGCTAACACCCCTAGTACCTTATACTCTCACTTCCTTGTCGCCTTTTAAATAAAAGGGAAAATCACCCTTAGGTCCCAAAGGACAGAAAAATAACAAAAAAATCTTATTGTAGATTCTTTTATCAAAAAAGTCTTTAAGGATCTCAACAATATAAATTCCAAATGTGAAATTACCTTTTTAAATTTAAATATTATAACATATTAAGTTATATGACTACGTTCAGGTACTTGTCAATCGTCACTCTATGACATGTCAATATAGACACATCCACTTGTCAATGGTAGCTGTTTTAGTTAACATAGATGGATTTGCCAATGGTCATTCTATGACTTGTCAATATAGTCGCATCCACTTGTTAACGAGAACTGTTTTAAATTGTACTGGAAAATGATAATATTCAACATAGATGGGCTTGCTAATGACCACTCTTTGACTTATCATTATAGGCATATAAACTTGTCAAAATAGGCACATACACTTACCAATATATAACTTGTCATTATAGGCACATAAACTTATCAAAATAGGTATATAGAATTGTCAAAATAGGCACATACCGCCAATGTATAACTTGTCAAAATAGGTACATACACTCGTTAATGTATAACTTGTCATTCTAGGAACATAAAATTGTCAAAATAGGCACATAAACTTGTCAAAATAGGCACATACACTCGCCAATATAATAACTTATCAAAATAGGTGCATACACTCGTCAATGTATAACTTGCCAAAATAAGTACATAAACTTGTCAAAATAAGCACATACACTTACCAATGTATAATTTGTCAAAATACACACATTGACCTGACAAGTTATACATTGGCACAAGTTTCTGAAACCTGAATCAGCCACTAAATCGACCGATATACTGAGTCAAGGGTCAATGGGTCAGACCGAAATCAAACAGGAGCTAACCCGGAGCTAAACCGGTGAGATATTGAAGATTTTAGGATTATTAATATGAAATTTTAAAGAAAATTAAAAATAATCGATTTAAAAAAAACAGTCGGGTCCAAGTTTCAAAACCTTACAATGGCAAGTGTATGCGCCTATTTTGATACGTTTATGTGCCTGTAGTGACTAGTTATACATTGACGAATGTATATACCTATTTTCATAAGTCTATGTATCTATTTTAACAAGTTTATGTGCATGCATATTTTGACAAGTCATATATTGGAATGCGTATGTATATATTTTGACGAGTTTATGTGCTTATTTTGACAAGTTTATGTGTTTATAATGGCAATTATACATTGGCAAGTGCATGTGCCTATTTTGATAAGTTTATATGCCTATAATGACAAGTCAAATAGTGGCCATTACAAGGCCTATCTATGTTAACTATTGCCATTTTTCAGTACAATTTTAAATAGCTCACATTGACAAGTGGATGTAAGTATATTAACAAGTCATAAAGTGACTATTGACAAGCCTATTTATGTTAACTAAAACAGCTCTCGTTGACAAGTGGATATACCTGTATTGATAAGTTCTAGATTGGTGATTGACAAGTAATTAAACCTAATCATATAACTTAATATCCTATAATATTCAAATATCAATTATTAAGGACAATAAGGTAATTTCACATTCGAAATTTATATTACTAAGATCCTTAGAGGCGTTTTTAATAGAGGAATCTATAGTAGGACTTTTCCCTTATTTTTTCTTATCCTTGAGACCAAAGTATGATTTTTCCTAAATTAAATATCTTCCTCAATATTCACCCAAATATATATATATATATATATATATATATATATATATATCTTCCTCAACATAACATAGCCCCCACCTTCCCTTCCCTACAGTGATGTAGTTGATGAGGTTAGGCTTATTTTGACTAGGGATTGGCAGGTGATAAATACCCATGTGTATAGAGACTATATAGAGTTAGATAGTGAAGAAGGGAGGCAGAGGACAAGATTGAGAATATTGAAAATGGAGAGGAGGCAGGTGTGCATTGTGGGTGCAGGGATCAGTGGCCTGCTTGCCTGCAAATACATGCTGCAGAAGGGATTCAATCCCATTGTGTTGGAAGCCAAGAGCTCCATAGGAGGCGTTTGGTCCAAAACCATAGCCACCACCAAGCTCCAAACTCCGAAGCCCCTCTTTCAGTTCTCTGATTTCCCATGGCCTTCTTCCGTCGTCGAAGATTTCCCCGACCACCATCAGGTCCTCCATTACATCACTTCTTATGCCAACCACTTTGACCTCCTTAAACACGTCAAGTTCAACACTCTCGTTCAAGCTCTTCACTACCAAGGCCCTCCCGAGGATGAGATGCGAGCATGGCACCTCTGGGGTGGTACAGGCCAACCTTTCAGCCCCAAAGGCAAATGGAAAGTTTCTGTCAAGAACACCCTCAATGATGAGATTGAGGTACTGACATATATACCACTCCCGTTTTCTATGCTTTTCTTTTTAATTATTCTGATTCTCAAGGAACAGAGTGAGCTCATGTGTGTGTGTGTGTGTATCTTGGTCTTTCTGTAGGAATACATGGTGGATTTTGTGATTCTGTGCATAGGAAGATTCAGTGATGTCCCTAACATTCCAGAGTTCCCTCCGAACAGAGGCCCAGACGTGTTCCGCGGGAAGGTGATACACTCCAAGGACTATGCCTCCATGGATAATCATACTGCGTCTGACTATATCACAGGGAAGCAGGTTGCTGTTGTTGGATTCCAGAAATCTGCTTTAGATATCGCAATGGAGTGCCAAGCAGTAAACGGTTCGCTACTTACTTATTTACCGTTCAGCCATGGGCTTTAATGCTGATTAAGACATGTGCGTTTGAACAATGAATGGTATATGCAGGGAAGAGACTTCCATGCACAGTTTTGTACAGGACTGAGCATTGGAACGTTCCAGATTATGTTCCATGGGGAGTCCCTCTCGCCTATCTCTACCTTACTCGTTTCTCAGAACTTCTAGTTCACAAGCCCGGTGAAAGCTTTTTACTTAGTCTCGTTGCTACCATTCTTTCGCCCCTGGTAATGCTCACCAATTATTCACATATATATAATATCCTATAGTTAAAAATGACATTTTTAATTTTTTTTATCATTAACAGAAATGGATATTTTCAAAATTCGTTGAAACCCATATTACGAGGAAGCTTGGATTACGAAAGTTTGGAATGGTACCCCACCACAGCTTTCATCAAGAGATAAACTCTTGCTTGATCTCAACCATGCCGGAGAAATTCTATGAAAAGGTGGAAGAGGGAAGTATCGTCTTGAAGAAAGCTCCGAGCTTTAGCTTCTGGGAAGAGGGAATTATGATTGATGGAGAAGCCACACCTCAAAAGACAGATTTGCTGATATTAGCGACAGGGTTCAGGGGTGACAAGAAACTCAAAGATATCTTCGCTTCTCCCACTTTCCAGGACCTTCTAGAAGGCTCTCCAGATGCAACGGTTCCCCTCTATAGGTGAGGCCATTTTACGAAATTCGAGTCTCTATAATTTTATTTTAGACTCCGAACTGAATCCAATTAAGTTGACACATCTTCTATAATATTCACTTATGAAGACATAATATATTTGAGGAGAGATCCAAAGAGAATTAAGGAATATTTACAAAAACTGAACATCATATACAAGTTTTGAACATATTTTTGCCCCAATTCATGCTGGCTTACCAAATGAGGTTAAGCAGTAGGTAGCTGTAGAATGAAAATTGAAGAGAGTAATGGATTTCTGAATGGTGTGGCCAGAGAATGCATACATCCGGAAATACCACAACTGGCAGTGATTGGGTTCTCAGAAAGCGCCTCAAATTTGTATACATCAGAGATGAGATGCCGGTGGGTGGCCGAGCTTCTGGACGGGACGTTCCAAGTGCCAAGCATAGAGGAAATGAAGAAAGACATGAAGAAATGGGACAAGTACATGAAGGAGAACTCGGGGGAGTACTATAGGAGGTCATGCGTAGCTGCGTTGCATGTATGGTATAACGACCAACTCTGCAAGGACATGGGTTGGAACCCCAGAAGAAAGAAGGGATTTCTGGCTGAACTGTTTGAGCCTTATGGTCCTTTGGATTATTGTTCTTGATTTCATTCTCTTCCATTCATTGTATGGTGTCATATATTTTAACTTGCTTGGAATAAAAGGGAAGAGTTATCACGCTTCTACTCTTTTCAAAGGCTTCCATCTCTATCCTTATTCCTCTCTTCCACCATTTGTAACTCTTCCTAATTTAATATATCAAGAATAATTTACTACAAAGCTTGCATTGAATCGTTCCTATTCAATCTCATTTAAGCTTTTTTTGAATGGCCTTTCTAGTTTTACAAGTGTTTAACCTGTACATCCATCGTTCTTCATTATTATTATTATTATTATTATTATTATTATTATCATTATTATCTGTTCACTTTCAAAACTTCAGAAGAGTCAATTCAATTACAATTGAACAAACTAAATCTAGTGTTTTTATAAAACTGATACCTTTTCATAATGAATGAAGTGTCTCTTGATCCAACACCCTGACGCAAGCATGCTAGCAAGTCCCACCCCAACAGTACGGAGCTGTGATATGGCTAGCTCTGATTTCTACCGTAACTGACTAAATTCAATACATGAACCAAAAAATGTCCTTCTAATGTTTGTCCATAAAGAATGATAAAACAATTAGAAAATTGAAGTGTTTCTAAAGGTCCTAGTTTATTTATACAATATGACAGCGGGAAGTCAAACGGCCAATTAATCAAGCATTTGACGAGAACAGCCGTCTTCAAGTGTCACTCCCGCGCTCCATCATCATTCTCCTTTAGAACATGAAAAGACAACCAGAAAAGTAAAGGACAGATCTTAACAGTCATGAAAAGAGGTCAAGCTTAACCAATACCATTAACAAGTGGTTTTAAACCCATTAGCAAGAGTAATAGTAGGAAGCGAAAAATAAACGTTTTGAGAAAAGCTGCGGCCTATATATGATTAGAGTCACCATAATTGAAGCTCTAAAATCTAACGAATGAAAACTGAGCAAATACTACAAAATTGAGTAACAAAATCATTGGCTGGCATGCTTTTGTGCTTTGGTTTTTGGGCCCAGGAAGCATGGGAAGAGCAGCCAAGAAAATTTGGATTGAATAGAGGTTCACTAAATATTTGTATAAAGCTGGGAGTGAAAAGAGCAGCAGCCCAACAGGAGGAAGTAAGACTTGAGTTGAACCATACAATGACTGGGCACCAGTTCCAAGCTGATGGCAACAGAAAAGGGGGTGCTACATGCTCCCATAGAGCAGCATATTGGCGACAATTTATAATTTCCAGTATGGTGCATGGGGGCACAGGAATCAATTGAAGATTAGTGAATGTGGATGGGCCAAGCCAAACAATGACAAAGGCAGTGGTTGTGCGGTTGTTTGTTCAAATAATGCACAGGAAAAATGTAGAAACCAAGGGTTCTTGCCCCTTTTGAGGCTCTAATACCATGTGAAGTGAGAAAGAGATCAGGGGAAAACCCTTTGTGAGCACTGAAACTAGAGAGTTCTAATCTGACATGCAACAGTGTACTTATAAGTCAATAGAATAAAACATCAAACATTAGTAATTACAATCCCTGATTACAGTCGTCAACCAAAACACAATAAGCTAGCATTATAGTCATGTCATAGGTACCATTTATACATTAATTCCTCCAACATCAATATAACACATTTTAATGATTAATAACACACAAAAGCAATTATAGAATTCTCTACTGACCTAGGCAATCTGTAAATCGTGTAGAAACCACCAAGGACCAGATTTTGATCGTAATCTGAAATGTCAAATATAATAATGTTAGAAAAAGTCAATGAGTTTATTACATTGAGTAGCCATAGCTACCTAGTATTAGCGCATCTCATTCCACCCAATGGATAGGGTGATTTTGTTTAACAGTAATGTATCACTCTACCTGACAAAACCAGCCACAGTACGAAGAGCCATAAGGAGAGTCAAGCCCAGCCATACCCCATGAAGGCCAATAATTGAAGGTGCAAATAACAAAACTGCAGAGCTCACCGCTCCCACTAACATCTACAGACATTGTTATGAAGATTAAATTCAATCAAATTTATCAAGCAAAATCGCCAAAATAAAACATTGTGATATAAAAACTTACCATGGAATAAGCAGCATATGGGAAATCAGAGACCCCATAATGAAGGCCATCAAAGATATATGCTAGAGCATTAAAAGGTTGAGAAGCACTGACAAACTAATAACAACAACAAATATCAATGTAAAGTACTGTTTGACGGACACACAGTGACAGGCAAACAAAAGCTGAACAGATTAGTAATGACATATCAAACATACCAGCACCCCCATACCAACAACATGCAAGACTTCAGGGTCCTTGGTAAAAAAGGTAGCTAAGGGTCCAAAAGATGCACCCAAAATTGCACCCAAACAGATACCTGTGAGCAGTCCAATCTGAAAAGGTAGGTACATAAGCTAATTTAAATAAAGACCCATTAAATGAATGGTATTAAAGACCAAAGGTTATCCCATTGGCTAAAACAATTGAAAAAGACTTACCCGTAATACAAAATGAGTAATTTCCTTCACAATCTCGTAGTCATGTCTGGATGCAGAACTTGCAATAAGAGCCTATATGTCAAATAAGTAAATTAAGGCATATGCAGATTTCTGGGTGTGTGTGAGTGAATAAAAGCCAAGAATAAATAACTAAAAAAATTGTGAAATGCAGTGTCATATGCAAACTGAACCATTTTTCAAAAGAGGTTTTATGAAAGATGTCTTCTAAATAGAAGCAACAACTCTGACGGCAGCAGTTCAACTGTATTCAATTATAACTGCCTTTTGCTGATTAAGTTATTAAATTGCAAAATGCTTTTAGTGTTATAACAACATTAAACAAATTCTAGAGGTCATACTAAAAGAGAAAGAAAACTTCCAACATTACATGATTTGGAACTCAATACCTGAGCAGATGTAGCCAGAGCATCAGTGAGAAGGGAAACAGCCAACCACACTTGCATACATATCTGATGTGCGGCCATTGCTACTGGACCCTGACGAGCAGCCATTGATGTTCCCAATGTCATGGTCATAAGAACAGAAAGTGTTCTTCCAATAAGGAAGCCACCTGTGGTAGATTATAAATGATAAATAAATAACCACATCAGAAACAAAAACAACATGGCAACAGCCAAGTAAAGGGACAATAACTTACCAGACTTGATATAACTATCAAATTTTAGTAATCCCATCTTCGGAGGTAATAATACAGCTCGCTTATTCAGACACCAGAGCATCAATAGGGTCACAATATATCTGAGATATAAAATTTCAAACATCATTATGGTTAAAATAAGCCAAAAAATATAGTGCAAGAAAACAATTTCCTTGAAAAAGACCTACTGGGAGAGAACAGTAGAAATGGCGGCGCCAGTCACACCCAACTTAAAGTAATGAATAAGTAAGGGAAATAAAATGACAGCTGAAAGATTCCCAATGCCTGTATTTGGAAGTATATTAGAATGTACATATATACAAAGAAATAATGCAAAAGCTAAATCATTCTTCAAGACAAAGACAATAAAAAGAAGACATCCAAATTTGGAACAGTTTCCCATTATTCAAAACAACGTCACAAGTGCTAAAAGCAACATATACTAGTGGTGAAAGCAACATATACTTGTCACTCTCCACCAACCATAGTCCAAGTATCTTGTTTTTCTTAGAGTCATGTACCCATGAAGAGACTGCAAAATGATAAGCAATTTAGATTACACAACAGAAACGGGCAATTTCAATTCAAGAACAGTGCTCATAGGTTTTCAATTTTCATTGCAAGGATTTTAAATGATAATTTTCAATGACGCTAAATTCATGGCTGTAGATCTAGATCTAGATTGAAGTATCTTACAATCGCAAATCACCATTGCAATTCCAACATTCCAAAAGATCCCCATAATGAAGGCCATCCAAGATATTTGCTAGAGCATTAAAAGGTTGAGAAGCACTGACAAACTAATAACAATAACAAATGTCAATGTAAAGTACTGTTTGACGGACACACAGTGACAGGCAAACAAGTTCCAATGCATTGAAATAGAATGGTCAGTATCTTCTTGCCAAACCAAGCTACCTATAGTTTTGAAAGAATTCACAGGCAACCACTAGTAATCTTAAGAACATTTATAAAACCTTTTATAGAGTAAGGCTTTCTATAAGCACAACTTCAAACCCCGTGACCAAAACAAGAAGTTGATAAATAATGCCAAAATGATGGAACAACTCGTGTTTTGGAGAATGATATGCTTTTCAAAATTTATGAGTGCTCATCGGAGAAAATGAGCAATTCAAATTTCTATTTTAATCCTAAATCCCAAGAATAAGAAAACACTATAGAGGGCTAATAAAAATGTGAGCTACTTGAAGAAGATTAATAGCACAACACAGTATTCAAGCACATATAAGACATAAATTTGATGATTATGAAAGCCATTCACAAGTCAATTCAGAAAAGAGATGACAGTAAACCAAACACTTGCCTAGGCAGATAACAGGAGTCCTTGTATCCTTAAAACCACGGAAAATGCCTTGAAGAGCCAAGGAAAGTACAACTGCTGGAGCACCAAGTGCTCTTAATGAGAGAAACTGCTGTGCCGGAATGTGTGTAGGATTTTTCTGTTGAAAATAATATGCTAAAAATTTATTTTATCCAGAAATATATATTTACAAAAAGTCTCCCCTGTTGAATTCAGATTTGTACACTTTCAAGATATAATCAACCAATGACAAGAATTCTAACAAGAGAATATTCATAAATAAAAGCATGTTACATATAATTCCAACCCCATTATAGAAAATATAGCCCAGTATGACCATAAAAAATAAACAAGGTAATCCCTCAATGATACAACGGTCTTGAGTAAAACTAAATCATACTTTTGATAAGCCCATTAGATGTAGAAATGCTCCAGATCCCATAAACAAAGCTAAAGCCTCAAAAATGCCTATCCATAAAGCTAATAACAAAGCAGTGGACACGGAAGATAGTTGCTTTCTTTGGGGAATCACTGCTGATGGTTTTCCATTCCCACTACTTTCAACACCAGCATGCCCTACACAGCAAATTAATGTCACCAGATGACCCTTTTTTGTTATAACTGAAAGACAACTAAAATAAAGTAAACATAGTCTATGACACTTCTCAGCGTAAATTCACCTGAAACAGAATCTTGATCAGCATTTTTAGCTATGTCCTCAGCCACAAAGGAAGTCGCAACACTAAGAAGAGGAATATTAAATAACTTTGATACGATGTTGAAAATGGATATGGAGACACCAGCAGCAGCCAACTCCACAGTACCTGATAAATATTGAAAATTATGCAATTATAGCTCCACCAATAAAACAAAAAATACCCTTTTTACAATTGTCCAGAGATAGGAAGCATAAATTCTACCCAGTCGACCAATATATGCTGTCTCCATCAACTGTGCCAGGGGATCAATTGCCTGACCAGCGAGGGCGGGCACAGACAGCATCAGAAGCTCACTTTTAACATCGCTGTAAGGTGGTCGGTTGACAGGAGTTGCTGGTAACTGACTGTCAACAAGTTAAGGCGAAAGTAGAATTAGCACTAAAGCAATAACACTGAAAAGAACATAAATGCTTGCTCCAAAAAATTGTGTGTGTTCAGAATGAAGGCAATGGATGAAAGTAGCACCCAATCTATCATTTTGTATTTCACAATTGACACAATATCACAAATAACTTTGGGAAAATTGTAAAAAATGACATTTCAAATGCAGGGGAGAATCTTTGTGGACGACTTCCTTGTTCCTCTCAAAATATCACAAGCAAAGAACAATAAATGACATGAAATAACAGTATTCCCTAAACAGAGAGAGTGTGCCCAATGAAGCAGAGAAGACTGAGAAGTTAGCTCTTACACAGTCCCTTCATCAGAATTTGTCAGAGGATGCTCCTGTTCTGAAGCCAAGGAGTCATCAACATCAGCAGAAACTGGACCAAAATCAGAATTCAACTGGCTGCCAACCACTGGAAAACGGGGTTTCTTGCGATGGGTTATCAATGGCGTGCACAATGATGTAATCTTGGCAGAGGGTCGGCAACCTCCCGCCACGCCCTCAATTTTCAGTAAAGACCTACCATCGCTTATGGCGACAAAGTCACAATCTTCACCCCTCCTCCCAAAGGACGAACATGTTCCTGTCAACTTATTTTTATCATTCCAAAAGCAGGTCCTCTTAGATGATCCATTACAGATAAAACCAGTGCAGAAATGGGTAGACTTCATGACCCGCAGTTGCAATTATTCTTCAAAAGCTTCAAGCAGCAAAAGAAGAAAATCAATACGCCAAATTGAGTTCCTAATTCAAAACATATTATGATAACACTGACACTGATATCGGGAATACAAAACACTAATTATGCTAATGCAGAAATGGAACAGAGAAGAAGGACAATTCCCTCAAAAAGATTTGTCCGAAAAATAAAAAAAAAAAACCGGTGAAACACAGATATAGCGGATAAGGAAAATAAAAAACTGAAATGAAACGTGTTTAGCTTTGAAGTTCATATCAAAAACTAAAGCCAGACGAAAAGAGGGAAAGGCGTTCACGAAGATAGAAAGTACACTGAAGCGCTTTGAACTTGACAGAAATGTCGCCGGAGGAAAGGAACGAGGGAAGCTTCGGGTACGACGTCGAGGTGGAAGATGCGGTAACTGCCGGCATTCTTCCAGTGCCTCGTGGGTTTTTTCTCTTTGATGGAAAATTATTCAGTGCCCGCACTAATTAAACATCAAATAAGACGGGCCTCATGAGTTTAAATCAATAATAATCAAAATAATTATGGTCATTTTCTAATAAATTCCTCCCTTAATCTTATCACTATTTTTGGGGAAATTTCCGTATAAGTACCCTCAAATATAAAAAAGACAAATCAGCAATCCCAATTAGACAAATGCCGCATCAGTTTTCATGCACAAAGTGGAATTTGCGACTTGCAAATCAGTTGGCCCTAATGCCTGTTCGAACTCATCGATGGCTCTCACTGTCCTCACTCATCGATGGCTCTCACTGTCCTCCCTCATCTTTTTCTAGTTCAAGGAATCCTATGGCTTCTCCTGCTCCTCCACCAAGGGCGCCGATGACATCATCCGCAAGCCCTGCGCCTTCGTTCTCTCCACCGCCTACACCACCATGCACTTCATCGTCGACAACGAAAAGGAGAAGGAGTGGATCAACTCCATCGGGATATATCCAGGCAGGCATAAATTCAACCAATTGTTCGTTTATATTTTTGTTCTTGGTTTGGGAGATCTCTTTGCAGTTAATGGGGTCAAAGTGGTTTCTGTCGGTATGTCACCGTTTATGCAGATCAATGCCATGGACTGTGCCTGAAATTTGTTTGATAGAATGGAGAAGTTCACATTCGAGACCCTTGCCCTTAAGAAGGTTAGGAATCTTAACCATTTCATTAGCTTCAAATAGTCGATTAAAATAATGTTTTTTTTTTTTTTTTGTTAGATTTCTTCTTGTTATTTCAAAATTTGTCTGCTTGTGAGGATGATTGGTCCAAGGATTTGGTTGGCTGGTTAGAAATTTTGCAGGAGTTTGATGGGGGCTCCCTAAGAGCATATTTGGGGTTCCCTAAGCCTTGCACTAAGATGCAAATCAGCGTATTCCGTGATTTTTAAAAAAAAAAAAAAAAGCAATGTGGAAATGCGATGTATTTTTCTAATTATGTGTTAGTGTACAAGTGTGTTCATTTGCACCTTGCTGCTAATTCAACATGTTTAATAGTCATCATTATTAATGAATGTCAGAGTGAATTATACCTCACATTCATATTCTCCTTTTTTCTGTGTTTATAATTCCTTTGCTTTCTTGGCTGTAGTGTTTATTAGATCATCACTTGCAATGTCAGCAAACTAGTTGGGTTCTAGTTGATAAATTCCTCAAGACCAAGGGGCCTGTCTAAGAAAGCAATGGAAAAACACGTTCACGCAAGTCAAGACAAAACTTATCTCACAAACTTACCTCGTATATCATAAATTTCGTCAAAAACCAGGCATATACATTACGTGCTAGTTTGGAAGGAACCACACTTTATTAATTCTTGTTCATGTGCTAGTGGCATATCTTGCTAATGTATTTCCATATTGCCGGTTAGATTGTTGTAGTTCTCTAAAATATGGATGTTACATCTATTAGTATCTTTGTTGTGTGCTTATCCAGTATGCGGCCAGTCTTACATTTTTTAATATTATAAAGTTTAAGTAGGCCCTTAATCAAATGTTATATTCCATTTTTATTTGAAATATTGTTACTGTGCTGTTCATATAGACAGAGCAAGTAGGAAGCATCCCAATTATTGATGGAGGTGGTCTCTCATGTTCATGAAGAGAAGGGAAAAATTGAAGGAACAACAATGAAGGTTTGCTCCAAATTTCAGGAGAAGGAGAAAGGGAGAAATCTATTTCAATGGAGGTTTGTTCTGATAATCATGAATCTAAAATGTTCGAGAGTCCAATGGTTGTATCAAGAAAACGCTCAGTGTTTGTGAGAGCTGAATGTTCCCTAATTATTTAATACAGGGAAAGTTGTTATTGTCATGACAACAAGCATTGATTCCCTACAAGATGCATATAATAAATGTATAAATTATTGTACCAGCTACCAATACATTGATTTGCTAGTGTCACAATTTTTGAAAGGAGAAGATCCTTTCTAATTTGTATATAACATTTTTTTTCTGGAAAATTTGAATATGATATTAGAGAGATATCTTGTATCTTAATATCTTCCAACATATCTTTGAACTCAAAATGTAGGTGGTACATTTTTTGAAAACTAATCATAGCATTGCTTTACATATATGTAATGCATTGTACTCCCTATGGTCCATAACATAGGGTGCTTTTAGAATCATAACTTTGTTCAAAATATAAGTCACTTGTAAATTAATTAATACCCGTTTTTCAGTTTTATCCCTGTAATTAATGCTTATTTCCAATTTTGCCCACTCTATAAATTTTCAAACACATTTTCTAATAAAGGTAAAAATTCAAAAAAAAAATCAATTTAAGACATATTTAATGAGTTAATTATTACTTCTTATTTTGCAAGATGAATATAATTCAATGATTTTAAAATCATAACAAATTAAATTAATTACGCACAAAAAACTTACAATATACTTATCATCAATAAAATAGTAATGGTTGACCAAAAAATAAACTAGTAATGCAAAGTAAATTAATAATGACCTAAAAATCTTACCAATAATGAGAATATAAAATAAATCAAATCAAATGTACAATGTTCAAAATTATAAATTTTTAAACTCAACTTTTTCACATTGTTCTTTATTCATTTAGGGACTTAGGGTCATGTGACTCAAGAATTTCTATTACTCCCTCCAGTCCTAATTATAAGATAAAGTTAACTTTTTTGAAGAAATTAAGGAAGCCAATTAAATCATTTTAGAGTATTCATATTTTTAGGATCTTTAGATTTTACATCAGTTTATTAGTCAAATTAATTAGTTTGAAGAAAAAAATATAAATATAAATATTCTAAAGTGATTTAATTGGCTTCCTTAATTTCTCCAAAAAAGTCAACTTTGTCTTATAATTAGGACCGGAGGGAATAAAAAATATCACACTTCTGATTTGGATTGGGGAACATTTTCTAAAAAAAAAAAACCTGTTTGAGAAGTTTATTGCCTAGTGGTACTTCAAGTTTTTAAAAAGATCTTGATCTTTTAGAGTGAATAAATATAAAGATTCATGACTCAATTATCCTTTTAGTTCCCTGCGTGCAATATATCTACCCTATGTGCAATATATCTACTCTATGTGCAAATATCTTCCCGTATGTTACAAAATTAAGCGATAATATTCCCTACCAATAATTCATCTTAGTGCAAACGATATTTCTTTTTGTACAAATAATCTTCCGTGTGCATAATATATCTTTCCTACATGCAATTTATCTTTTCTATGTGCAATTTAACTTCCTTTATATGCAATCTATCTTTCCCAATGTGCAAATGTCTTCCCTCGTATCCCAAAATTAAGTCATAATGTGCAAATTATGCTTTGTGCAAATGATTTTCCATTAGTGCAAACAGTCTTCACTTATGTGCAAATAATCTTCCTTATGTGTAATATATCTTCCTTACGTGCAATTTGTCTTCCATATGTGCAACTTAACTTCTGATACATGCAATCCATCTTCCCCATATGCAAATGCATTCTTATGTGTCCCAAAATTAAACCAAAATGTGAAAATTATGCTGGTGCAAATAATCTTCCCTTTATGCAAACCATCTTTCCCTATTACAAACATAAGCATCTCAAGTTTCCTCATCCTTAAAACTCTCAGTTTCCTCTAAAAATCAAACCCATAAATCTAGATGTACAAATCAGTTGGTTGAATGGGGGTTAATAATAGGCAACAACAAATTGAAGGTAAACAGGTAGTGAGGTAGGGTTGCAAAGGAGAAGAATAAATGAAGGAATAGTTAAAATATTCTAGATTGGATCGAAGGCAGAAGAAATCATCATCCTCTCACTAGAAGTTGTTATTGTCGTTTTTAAAGGAGGCTGTGTCACAATTGTTGGAGGAGATTGTCTTCGCCAACGTTAATCATGAACAAGACGAGCAAGGAGAAGGTGGTGTGAGCAAGATGGTGAGTGAGAAGTAACCATTGATGTGAGAGAGGAGGGTGAATGGTGACGGGTGAACGATGACGGGTGACCTGCGATTTGTGAAAGATAGAGAGAGAACTGTGATGCAAGGGAAGAAAGTGTGAGAACATCTAAGTGGTGTGGTAGGGTGGTATAGTTATTTTAGTACTTGTTTAGAATAATGATCGAAGTATTTAAAAGCAGTTTTTTAATCGTGATTTACGGTATATGAGGTAAATACGTGAGAGGAGTATTATCTCGACTTACGTGCATAAACACTTTTGGAATCCCCAATCATGATCTCAAACATGCTTTTAGTCATTTCATTCTTATTCATATATGCTCTAAAGGACTTGAAGCCTTAAAATAAACTTAGGTCATTCCAAACAAAAAGAAAACTTTTCAAATAGGGATTTATTAGCAATTCTCCCATTAAATTATTTGGGAAAAAAAATCTAACAATAAATGGCTAGACTACACCCCAAAGCAATGTTTTAAACAAATAATATCATACTTATTCTAGTCCTATATATATATATATGAGAATCTTTTGGGTATAATATATTGACAGGCCGATAGTATAAATATAATTTGAAAATAATTACAATATTATCATATAAATTTTTTGGTACCGTTTTTAATTCCCGGAGTCTTTTAGATTTGAACTAATAGATATGATTTTTTTATAAGTAATTTATTTTTTCCGTTTTGAAACTAACAATAAAAAAATACTTTATTGTATAAAAAATATGATATTTTATTATACACAAAAAAAATCTTATATCACTAAAAAAACGAAATCTTACTGTTGAATGTTATCCCAAAAAGTTTTTAAAACTGATTTGTAGTTTTTTCAAAAGCATTCAGATTTTTAAAATTTAAAAGAAAATAAGAAATTAAGTAGTACAATATTCATTTTATTAAGTTAGTTGTACAATATTCATTGACATATCTTGATATTCGTATTTTTTTGGGAAACAGCTTCCGCCCCTTTCCCTCAAATAAAAGGACCATTCTTTTTTTTTGGTGTGTTGTCGGATTGAGATCTCAACAGTCCAGATTTAATATATTTTTATAATAATATTTTTAATATATTAATATAATAATAATATTTTTATAATATATTAAATCTGGACCGTTGAGATCTCAATCTGATGACCTACAGGAAGAAAAAGACGGTCCTTTTCTTTGACAGAAAAGGACCGAAGCCGGGTCCCTTTTTTTGCAAGATCTAAACTACCACACGCTTTCTCCATCTCACTTCCCAAGTACCTTTCTCCACTCCTTGACCCTGTCACCTGGCTACCGTCCTTTTCTTCAAAAGAGAAGGATGGTCCTTTTCTTTATCAGAATTGTCGGATTAAGATCTCAACGATTCAGATTTAATATAATATTAAAATACTATTATTAAAAAATAATATTTTAATATTATATTAAATCTGGATTGTTGAGATCTTAATCCGAAGATCCCGATAAAAAAAAGGATCATCCTTTTCTTTTAAAGAAAAGGACGGGAGCCTCTCTCGTCCGGCTCCTCTTGCCTTGTCTCTCTTGGAGCCCGCTCCTCTCCCCCACTTTCCCATCCATCTTCTCTTGTATACACAAAACTCACCATTTTGAGTGTAAAAAAAGGGAAAGTTGGGCCCCTTTTTTTTCAAAAATAATATTCAGCACTCTAGAGTATTTTTTCAGTGACATCAAGTATCCTAAAATAATTTTTTATGCATCTAGCATCTTAAATTATTTTTCTAATTGCAACGAGCAATCTAAACTTAAGATGCAGAGTGTTGATGAAAAAAAATATTTCAGAGGATTATATGCAAAAAAAAATATTTTAGAATACCGGTTGTTATTGAAAAAATTATTTAAGTTGTTGAGTGAGGTAAAAATTCATTTATAATATTGGGTGTTACTAAAAAAATTACTTTAGAATGTAGTTTGCTAGACAGAATACGAGATAGTAGTTACAATTAAAAAAATATTTGAGGGTGATTAGTGTTTTTAACATGCTGAATATTATTTTTGAAAAAAAAAAAAAAAGAGCCCAACCTCCTCTTTTTTAACACCCAATGGTGAGTTTTGGATAAAGGAGAGGAAAGGGACGGGAAATTAAGAGAGAGGAGCCAGATTCAATTTTTTGCTACCCCTTTGCTATGTCCTCAATTTTTGTCTGATATCTATTAAATAAACATGATTTATTGTATAAGATCAAACTAAATCAGGTTAAACTTCAAGGAATTATCGTACTCACATCGCACTCTCTAATTTTTCAGGTTCTTAAACACAGACCGGATCGGCTGGTCCACACCGAGAACTAGCCAACCAGCCAGAAAACCGGTCCATTCCAGGATTTTTTTTATTTTTTTTAAAAAAATCAATTTTTTTATATTTTTCTTTAGAATTTCATATTAGTAAACCTAAAATATTCTATTTCTCATCAGTTTGGCCCCGGGTTAATTCCTGTTTGACTCCTGTCTAATCCACTGACCCTTGACCCGGTACCCTGACCGGTCCAATAACTGGTCCGGGTTTCAAAACCTTACTAATTTTCCGCTAAACCCTTCTCTGCTTCCACAATCTTCAGTTGAAATATGTTGAATAAACATGATTTATTGTATAAGATCAAACTAAGTCACTTTTGTTTTCCTTTGAATAAAGGTGAAGAAAAATCGCACCTTTGAACCGAGACAGAGTAGCAATTTTCTAGCTCAAATCTGTGAGCTTAATGTTGCAAAGAGGGATGAAGAGTGGTGATATGCGGCAGGGCGTAGAGAGGAGCCATAAAAAAAAGAAGAAAAGCAATAGGATTTTTTTTTTTTTTTTTTTTGAATGAAAAAGCAATAGGATTTTAAATATAGAGAGAAGAGATATGAAATGATGGTTTCAAGAATCTTGAAATTTAAATTCTTATTTAACCGCTCAAAATAGAGGTTGTATGAAGCCGATAAAATCCAGTGAGCTGCACTGTTCAAATGAATAGTAAAATGAGAGGAGTCATCAAGGAAAAGGCTTGGCTTGGCTAATTAGTGATTTAGATTTATTATTATAGGTTAATGTTTATTTTTGGTAAATGGCTAAAGTGAACTTGTTAATAAGCTATTGCGATGTTGTTAATGTTTTTGGTATTTTCAATTAAAGAATAAACTTCAATTGTTGGTGGAGCTCATTGTAAAATGAATATGGTAAATAGCTAATAAACTACACTAACTAAATAGCTAATAAAGTGTTGTGAATATTTTGAAACGGAGGCTTTTCACATGAATATAGTCAGGTGCCCAATTTGCTAAAATGTGTTGTAAATACCTAAATAGGCATGGTAAATAACTAATGAAGTGTTATAAATATTCTAAAACTTGGGCATTTTCACATGACCATTGCCCTTTTAGATTAAATTATTCAATTGTGAAATTTGCTAAACCGTGTTGTCATTTGCTAAGTGGGTATGGTGAATAGCTAATGAAATGATTTTGCCAAGTACAATGCTCTTTAGAAGAGTGATAAACTCTGAAACAAGGACAGGCCTCCGCATAGAACAATAGTCCTTATATCCCTCAAGAGCTAAAATCTCTTCCCTCTTTTCAAAATACTTCCAACCAAAGTTACCAGATTACCAGAATAACTTCCTCCCAACATCCAATCTGTGTTTTGCTATTAGATGACTATTAGAGGAACCAAACAAGGATACGTGATTATTCGATCACTCCTTCAAGGCTGTTCCGATCAAAAGTTGCATAGAGTAAATGTGAAACACAATGGTTCTTTTATTACTTCTGCTACAATCAAACACAGATGATTAAATGCTACATCAAAATTCAGAATTCATAAAGGTACACAGATACAGGACAGGATAGGCTATGGATTAACCCGTCAAAACAATGGATGCGTGACATTCAATTCACTACAAAAGATAGACACAAAAGAAGATAACGTGAAGTGCCATGAAAAGAAGATTCCAACCCCAGCCTTGCAAGAGGTTGATACTGGATGCTCCTGATCCTCCTGGTGATCCTCCTGGTGATCCTGTTGGTGCTGTTTGACAACCATTGGAAACACATACAATATAATATCATTAATGGGTCGTAAGCGGTAAGAGTTTAAGAAGAATTGGTGATAGAAGTGGCACTAACCAGGACAAGTGGACTCGTTGACAAGATTGGTGAAAATAGTTTTGTTGCTATAACCAGCGTAAGCACAGATAGTACGAGTGCAGGAAGCTGTAGAAGTGATGTTACCAATGGTTGAATTTTCGCATAGCATAGACGGGCATCTATCCCATTTATATGGTTTAACTAGTGATGGCTCACATAGCAATCTAACCACACAAACCACCAATTATCATTAGCCCAAAACTCAAAAGCAGCAAAAAGAACAAAAAAACGGGGCGTAACATTTTAGAGTAGGTACTGACGTGGCGTTAACGGCGGCGTAGTCACAGCTGCACTTGACGCAACCATTGGCAGTGTAGGTGTCGGTACCATTTGCAACGAGCAGAGGATAGTCCAGGGAGACATTCTTCACCGGCGGTGAGGAACAAGCTGCATCACAACAACAACAACATACTTAATCATTCACTATAATGCTCTAATTTTAAGTTAAACACCCCAACACCCAATGATTTATGGACTGTGCCAATTCAAAAAATCGAAGAATCGGGAACCTTTGAGGGGAACATCGATGATTTGACCGGCTTGAAGGGACTTAGGATCAGAAATGTTGTTGAGGGCGAGAAGGATATCTTGGGTGGTGCCGTATTGTAGAGCAATCTGCTGCAAGGAGCTGCCGGTAGCCACCCGATGACCATAGTGGACGGCGTCGGCGCTGTCGACCTGATCGCAGCTGCAAGGGAGAGGGATCCACACCTTCTGGCCGGGCTGAATCGTTTGAGGGTTTGATATGTTGTTGAACGTTTGGAGTTGTGGGTAAGTGACCAAACTAGAGAAAACCTCCGCGGCTATGTGGTAAAGGGTGTCACCTTTCTGGATGGTGTAGAGAGGCGTCTTGTTCGACAAGCCGGTGCCGTTGGAACACTTGCACTGAAAGGGGATTTTAATTATGACGCCACTTTTAACGGTGTAGTTGGATCTGGTGGTGGAGGGGAGGGCGTTAGCGCCGACTATGTCCAGAACGTGCTTCAGGTTGAAGAGCTTTTGAATGTGACCTAAGGTGGTTGCATTTGGGGACGAATAATCCACCAGGGATTGACACGTTTTACCTTCCGAGCTGCATTTGAACGTCGCCGCTGGCTGAGCCTCCACCACCACCGCCACCCATGATGAGGAGGCGACACCGAATAGGATCACCAGGAACAACCGAGCAAGGTCCATTTCTGATTTCTCCCTCGACCTTTTCCGGCTGAATGAAATATTGTGAAAAGATTTATACAATTAATTGCAAATGGGTTTCCCCAGGGAAGATGCAGCCCCAAACGGGATCTGAGTGGGAAACTGAGAGAGAAAGAGAGGCTTTGACTATGGCGGAGACGACTTGGAAAGCAGCTTTTACAGCCAAGGTCTTGTATGTAAAAGAGCTGAAACTTGAGAAATTTCCAAGAGACTAGTGAATTTGGAATGCATAATGTAGCTCAAGTTGCGAGTTTGGAAGATGGGAGCTTTTTTTTTTTTTTTTTTTTTGCCAAGATGGGAGCTGCATTATTAGACATTGACGCGTCCCGCACGATCCTATTCTGGTTAATGTATTTATAAATTTGATTGAGACGCAAGTTCAAGCTTATTTTGTTGACCAACACATAAAAGTTCAAACTTCAGTTGTGGTGAAAAGGAATCTATGACTCAGCATAGAAAGGTCACTGCAGTCTCGTGGGCATCAAATGGACATTCTCAATTCATTATTGGGGTAATTAAATTAATAAAATAAAAGGGGGAAGGGGGCAATGGAAAGAGAATGGGACA
This sequence comes from Inga laurina, assembly GCA_963855925.1. Classification (NCBI taxonomy): domain Eukaryota; kingdom Viridiplantae; phylum Streptophyta; class Magnoliopsida; order Fabales; family Fabaceae; genus Inga; species Inga laurina. The sequence goes on along the minus strand of OY979702.1, from coordinate 60,985,552 downwards.
ATCCAATTTCAATAATGGAACTAACTGCCCAGGAAACCACTAGAAAATACCATAAGTCAGAGTTGACCAAAATTTCAAAAAAGAAAAATCGTCTAATAATTTGGGGTGCAGTACTTCTTAGCTGGACATTACCTTTTTTTTTTTTTTTTGCCTTTTCGCCAAAAAATGGTTATTTTGCAAATGTTCCCTAAAAAACAGTATCACCCAAAAAGTGGACTATAGTAGGCTGGCAAGTCTGGGCCTGAATTTAATGGCCCTTGGGTATTTAAACTGGGCCGGTATATGTCGTCCTGTCCGCTGAATCATTTGATTAGTCACATCTACCTCTTCTAATAATTACAACAATTTAAAATTGGTTCTATCGAAAAGAGTTAATCTCTTACAATTTTTTTTTTTTTTTGCCAGTAATCTCTTACAACTTTATAAACCAAGGTTTTAATTTCTATTGAGTGAGGTGCTGATATTTATTGTTCAACAATACCTTTAACAAAATTACCTCTAATAAGAGAATACTTGTGTTAGAGGAATAAAAAATTACAACAATTTATTTTTTTTTTAAATGATCGCATTACTAATTATTCAAAACTTAAAAGCAAAAAATAAATTAATTAATCTAATTTGGTATCATAATCCAGGACATGAAATCTCTAAAGAGCATAATGAATCAGAAACTCTACAGCATAACCATTAACTAGGTCATAGAAATTAAGTAATATACTAGTCTTTTTTTCATCCAAAAGGTTTAACCAACTGATTTTATCCTAAAACCATTACTTGGTGATGGAGCAACATGCTATATGGCATGGACTTAAAGGTGATCGAGGAGCATAAAGAATATTGTCAATTTCTGCATTTGTAGCACATAAGATTCAAACAGCTGGCTGGCTGGCTTTTAGCATTTTTTTTCTTTTTTCATTTTTTTTTTAAAAGTGATGTGAAGCACACTAGTACAAAAAAGGTGATTTAGACCGGCACATTTAAACCGGTTGTAGTAAATGAGGTTTAAAAGAAATGCGCGGTGGCATTTACGTAATTATAAAGAACTTGGGAGACCGGTTATTCAGTTTAACCGGTCTAAAAAATACAATTTAGACCGGTTTCAAGAAAACCGGTCTTAAATGAAGATTTTTAAGACCGGTTGTCCCACAACCGGTCTTAAAAATGAGCTTTTTAAGACCGGTTGTCCAACAACCGGTCTTAAAAATCAGCTTTTTAAGACCGGTTATTAGAGAACCGGTCTTAAATGAAGCTTTTTAAGACCGGTTATTAGAGAACCGGTCTTAAATGAAGCTTTTTAAGACCGGTTCTCGAACAACCGGTCTTAAAGGGTGATTTTAAGACCGGTTGTTAGACAACCGGTCTTAAAAAGCTCATTTTTAAGACCGGTTAGTCCACTTAACCGGTCTTAAAAAGTTCCCCAAATGTTTTCCCCTGCCGCGCGCCATCTCCAATCTCAAATTTTTCATCCCAATCGGTGCTCAACTCCTGCCGCAGTGCTCAACTCCACCCCTTACCTGATCTAATCGGAACTATCTATCGAATCCCCAAATATTTCCCCCCAACCCCTGTCTCGCGCCCACTCCAATCTGAAATTTTTCATCCCAATCGGTTCTCAACTCCTGCCGCGCGCCCTCTCTTCTCAGTGCTCAACTCCCCCCCTTACCTGATCTAATCGGAACGATCGAATCCGGCGGGTCTCTGCTGTTGTCGCTGTTGGGTCGCCGTCCTCGTTTGGTCCTGGTTTTCAAGCTCCGTCCGTCATTCACTGCTGCGACTGAAGGAGCTGGTCTTCGTCTTCATCGCTTGTTTGAGGTATGCTTCCCCTCAAAAATACTTGCCACTGTTGTTTATTTTTATAATTTTTCAACTCTCAAGAAATATCACATTATAATGGAATTGCAATTATCTCTTGTGCGTGACTCTGTGGTTAGATAGACTGAGCTTGGGTTTATAGTTTGTATTATAGTTTGTTAATTAACCGGGTTGTTCTGGGTACACATATTATGCACAGTAAAGAATTTTGTGATGTGGGGTATTCAATATGTGTGAACGGTGAATTAGAAAGCGCATCATTTTTATAGAACACAGGATTTGTGATTTGGGTTTTAGCTTGTACTTATTGATTGATTTAAATATGAAGTTTGTGGGGTTATATGTTGTGATTGAGAAGAATCAAATAAAGACATTAAGATAGGACACGTAAGTAATAAGTTGTGACAGAGTAGCTGGATTGTAGTGGCGGAAGCAAACCATCAAACATGTATGTGGTTTTGAACTTTTGAATTTTGATGATCGTGCACTAATTCCATTGATTTGCAATTAGTAATAATTAATAAATTACCTCATTGGTTCAACTCCATCCGTTTATTTTTATCTGTCATTTAAGGTGTTTTCAAATTAATAGATGGTTTTTTAATATTCTCTAATATAGTAAGCCTTTAACTTAGATCTTCATCTATGTTGAAATAGAGTCTATAGGAATGTAGTCATTTATTCATATTGCTTATAAGCAATTAACTTGATTTTGTGAGGGTGTGGGTGTGACCATCCCGGATATTTATCCATATAAGGGCTGGAATATTATTCGTTAGAGTTCGAGAGGACCTTTGTACTGCCGATTAGCCAACTAAGAGGGATGGAAGGAGATTGCATTTTAAATTATTCCATGATGATACCATCTCCATCTTCATTAAAAAATGAAGGCCCCGAGATCACTTCAATCTCTGTAAGCAGCTGCCATTTTTCATGCATATCTGGGATCTCATTTTGAAGTAGGTCGATAACCTCGTAGGAGTCGCACCTAATCAACACTTCTCTGAACCCCCCATCCCAAACTCTTTTCATGCCCATAAGGCAACCCCAAATTTCAGTACTCAGAGCATCACCAGTACTGAGCCTCAACATAAATCCCTCTACTTATAGTTCCTTTTCCACCTCCATTTATCATTCCCTCACTCCTTCTCCATTCCACTTTCCCTCATTCCATTTTTTCCTCACACGCTACTCTAAATCAAGATATTCTTTGTTTACTTCTAGTTACACTATGTACTTGGGTGTAATGATTGCATGCTCTCATCATTATCCTACCTTTTCCAGGGAAAAGGTACCAAAAAAAAAAGGTGTTAGAATATATGGATCGTAGTTGGATACAAGCTAAACGGACGAGTGTTGAATATGATGTTGGGGTCAAGGGTTTTTTAGACTTTGCAAAAATAAATGCCGATGATGATAGTGGGATGTTTTATTGCCCTTGTGTAAAATGTTTGAATGAGAAGCGATTAAGTGCTGCAGATATATATACACATTTAATTTGTGAAGGGTTTTGTAAGACATATGTAGTATGGGTATGGCATGGTGAACAATTAGAAATGCCAAGTGCATCTCAACAGGGGGAAGTGACTTGTGATGATAATGACACGGATATGGAGGATCGGATAGAGGACATTATTCGTGATGTAGGAGAAGAGGCTTTTGAACAATCACATGCATATGGTAATATGTGCAGTGATGCTGAGAAGCCGTTGTACCCGGGGTGTAAAAAATACCAATTGCTGAATGCTGTATTGAAATTGGTAAGCTTGAAAGCACGGCATGGATGGAGCGACAAGAGTTTTTCAGAAACGCTTGAGGCCTTTAAAGATATGCTTCCTGATGATAATGTGTTGCCTTGTCGATACTATGATGCTAAGAAAATACTGTGTCCACTAGGGATGCAGTATAAAAAGATCCATGCTTGCCCTAATGATTGCATATTGTATAGAAAAGATCATGAAGATAAGGAGCAATGTCCGATATGTGAAACTCCGAGGTATAAATCAAATAAGGGCCCTGCAAAAGTGTTGTGGTATCTTCCAATCATTCCAAGGTTCAAACGCCTGTTTGCTAATGAAATTGATGCCAAAAATTTGAGATGGCACGCAGATGAGCGGATTTCTGATGGAAAGCTTCGGCATCCAGCTGATTCTTCTCAATGGCAGAAAATCGATCAATTATTTCCTAGCTTCGGTGAAGAACCTAGGAATCTCAGGCTTGGGCTTAGCACAGACGGTATGAATCCTTATGGTAGCCTAAGCAGTATACATAGTTCATGGCCTGTTCTGTTGGTAATTTACAACTTATCTCCTTTGTTATGTATGAAACGAAAGTACATAATGTTGTCTATGTTGATTTCGGGACCAAAGCAACCCGGAAATGACATAGATGTTTACCTACAACCCTTGATCGAAGACTTGAAAGAGTTGTGGGATAAAGGTGTCGATGTTTTTGATGCGAACAAGAAGGAGACTTTTAATATACGAGCAATGATCTTTTGTACTATAAATGACTTCCCTGCATATGGGAACTTGTCAGGATATAGCGTTAAAGGCCACAAAGCTTGTCCGATATGTGAAGAAGGCACATGCTACCATCAACTTCAACATGGAAGAAAGACGGTTTACCTTGGGCATAGGCGATTTCTAAGACGAAGCCACCCTTATCGTAGATTAAAAAAAGCTTTTTTCGGTGGCCAAGAGTTTGAAGATGCTCCAGAGGCATTGACTGGGGAGCAAATTTATGAAAAGGTGAAAAATATCAATACTATGTTTGGTAAGTCATCAAAGAGTAGAAATGAGAAAAATATATGGAAAAAAAGGTCCGTCTTCTTCGATCTTCCATATTGGCGCAATCTTGACGTCAGACACTGTATTGATTTCATGCATGTGGAGAAGAACGTATGTGATAGTATCGTTGGGACACTGCTCAACATACAGGGAAGTTCTAAGGATGGCGTGAAGGCAAGATTAGACTTGCAAGAAATGGGAATACGAGAAGATTTACATCCAAGGCCATACGGTAATAGAACATTTTGTCCTCCAGCTGCTCATACTTTGTCTAAGGTTGAGAAAAGAAGCTTTTGTGAGTGTTTACATGGCGCTAAAGTTCCCTCAGGGTATTGTTCAAATTTTAAAAAGCTTGTATCGATGAAAGACTTGAAGTTAATAGGGCTAAAGTCTCATGATTGTCATGTCTTAATGCAACAACTACTCCCAGTAGCTATTCGAGGCATTGCCGAATATGATCTTCAACACATATTGACTAGACTTTGTTTCTTCTTCAATGCCATTTGTTGTAAAGTCATTGACACGGAAAGATTGGAGGAATTGGAAAATGAAGGATACATTATCTTATGCCAGCTTGAGAAGCTTTTTCTTCCGTCCTTTTTTGATATCATGACACACTTGGTTGTTCATCTAGTGAGGGAGATAAAGTTGTGTGGCCCTATCTATTTCCGGTGGATGTACCCGATCGAAAGAACTATGAAAATACTAAAAGGGTATGTGAAGAACCCCAATCGGCCTGAAGCATCTATTGTTCAAAAATATGTTTCTGAAGAAGCTATGGAATTTTGTCAACAGTATTTGTCAAATGTACGACATATTGGCCTTCCTAAGCGTCATGATCAAGAAGGGGGTAGACGCGGGGCAACAGTAAAGAGCATAGATGCTGATGAATTGCAACAAGTCCACCTGTACATCTTGAACAATGTTGATGAAGTTCAATATTACATGAATGCCCATAAAGAAATTGTACGGAAACAAAATAGTCGAATGAGCGAACAAAGGTTAATTAGGGAGCATAACAGAACTTTCGCACATTGGTTCAAACAAAAGGTTGACGGAGAAGAATGTGTTTCTGATACAATAAATTGGTTAGCACGTGGTCCTGAAGTTGATGTCATAAGTTGGACTTCATTTGTGATCAATGGTTATACCTTTTACACGAAGTCCCTAGATGATAAGAGCACCGTCCAGAACAGTGGTGTTGTATTAGTGGCTGAATCTATGCACTTCTCTAGTTCGAAAGATAAGAACCCTACGTTGGCTGCCATACCTTATTATGGGGTGATTGAAGAGATTTGGGTGGTTGACTATGTTAAAATTAGATTTCCCATTTTCAAATGCAAGTGGGTTGATGTCAATAATGGTGTGAAGATCGATAGGTTAGGATTGACATTAGTAGATCTGAATAGTAGAAGTTTTGGAGATGAACCTTTCATTATGGCAGATCAGGCGCAACAAGTGTTCTATATCACTGATCAGGCAAATAAAATGTGGTCTGTAGCTCTCCAAGGAAAAAGGGTCGTTGATATTGACGAGAAAAGTCACTCAAATTATGATCTTCTTGAGACTCCTTCTTTTTCCAGGGGTCTACCAGAACTGAACGAAGAAGATGAAGCAGATAATGCGCACGGCACAAGAAATGATCATCACGAGGGAATATGGGAGGATATCTCTTTATGATACTACTTTGACCTTAACTAACTAAAGTAATTATGATTATGATTATTATCTGAAGAATATGTTTAGTTATTTTATCGATATAGTCTTCACATGTCATAGCTTAGGATTTATCTTTCTTTGTTGTCGTTACAGGAAAATGACGGATCCCCAGCGTCCTAGTGCAGAGGATCAGCCACCTCCTCCACCTCTGGGTCAGTCACCTAGTGCTCAGCAGAGTCAGCCAGATAGTGTTAACCAGGGCGAGCCTAGCAATGCTCCGAGCCAGGGTCGTAGTGAGCGCAGTAGCCAGTCTGTACGGAGGGGTAGACGTGCCACACGGTTGACAGATGTTTCCCTCAGTCGGAGTGCAGGCCAAAAGATACCGATTGAGTTTGATAGACATTGGAAACCAATCGGGCCTAATGCACAACGATATAGGAGTTTCGTCGGCCTCCTTGCACGTAACAAGCCGAGCATCTTGATAGAGGAGTGGGGAAATGTCGATGCAAAGGTGAAGCAGCATATTTGGGACACTATTCAGGTATACAATTCTCGTCTGTATGTAATTAATCATTATCAAATGTCACTTCATTTGTCACTTACTCCTTCAATGCATGCATTTCAGCTCACCTACGACGTTCCTCAGAGTGAGATCTTGTACAACAAGACGATGACGTATTGCTATGAGCGCTGGAGCAAGTTTAAGACAAGTCTGACCAACAATTACATTCATATTGAGGTGCAAGATGGTCAGCCTCGTCCTAATCCGTGCAGCACGTATACATTTCTTGATCAAGCGACTTGGGAAGCATTTGTTAGGCTTCGGACTACTCCTGAATCTTTGGTTAGTTGACTTATTTTTTATTTTTATTTACTTAGCAATTATCTTAATTGATTATAACACTTTCCTTTTGTATCATTTCTTATTCGCAGGCAAAAAGCACAAGAGAGTGGTAGAAAGAATGATTGCCCTCATACAATGTCTCGTGGGGGTTATGCAAAGGCTGAAAGAGACTTGTTGGCGGCCAAACGGAAGAGATTGGAAGAAGCATCTCAATCCGATCCTTCTGTTCTTCTTTCTCCGCCATCTCCGATTCGTCGAGAAGAAAAATGGCAATTTGCCCACCAAAAGAGGAGTGGGACTTATACGAGTGAACAATCTCGTATAGTTGGTGAAAGAATTGTAAGTATATAACGTTATTGTAATTAATTACATAAGAAAAGTACATTATTACTTACGTTTGTTATTTTGTATTATGTTACAGGATGAACTTAGAAAACAACAAGCTGAGGGATCTTTTAAGTCGGAGGGCAGGAATGACATCCTCACAGTTGCTACTGGCAAACAAGAGCATCCAGGCCGTGTCAGGGGAGTTGGAGGAGGGGTAGGGATACGGGATTACTTTGGAGCCCCCGTACAGTACTATTCCTCAAACGTCGTGACTAGGGAGGAATTGGAGACTATGTTGGCCATTGCAAGAGCAGAAGCAAAGGCCGAGGCTGAAGCATCTTTTGATGCACTTTTAGAGACCCGGTTGAGCAAGATGAAAGAGGAAATGATAGTGTTTATGAGCTCAAGACAAGATACCAGTGCTCCCCAGCCACAATCGATTGATCCTAATAAGCAGAGCACTAAAGGTAGTTGTTGCAACATCGGGCAGTCATCAGAGGGTCCTAACCCGCAAATTACTGGGCTTTGTGATCTTTTTGTCGAGGATCCTCTGAGACGGTTAGTTGCACGGGGTAGTGTGCATAACCTGGGATCAACTGTCCACCACCGACAAATGGAAGGTGATCAAGTCCGGGTGTCAGTTGACGAGGTGATTATTGCGGATGCACCTGTCCCTATCCCTTCTGATGAATTCAAGGTCGTTAGCGATGTCTTGGGCACATTCATCTTGTGGCCAACGAACCTTGTTTCTGGTCGAGCCGAGCATCTTGATAGTCCGATCAAAGCCCCCCCAAGTCCGATCAAAGCCCCACCAAGTCCAGCTCCCTTCACTGATCAGCAAGAAGTTTCACAGCCTCCATTGAATATCATGCAGCAAGTGATTCTGATGGCTTTTGATACATCATTCAAAACAAGAGAGTGGCCTACGGATTCAGTTGTTGGACAGTCAGGAGTGACATGCTATCTTGAGAGGGATGATTTGATGTCCCTGGTAGCTCCTGGACAAAATCTTACGATTGCAATTGTCCAACTGTTCTTAATGTAAGTAGCTTCTGCAATTCAAAGTAAATATTTTAAAAGTTTCACCGTTTACCTTTTATTTATGTGCTTGCGTTATTGTAGGTACATGCATCGTAGGTTGGTCTCCTCTGGCAAAAGCGAAAAATTTGGATTCATATGCCCCCATCACATCCAAGAGAAAGGGACCACTGCTGCTACTAGACATACATACTTGTCAAAGAGGCTTAGTGAAACTGGAACCGAGTGTTTCTTGGCTCCATATGTGCATAGGTAAGAAACAAATTGATATTTTATAATTTATATAATGTTTTATGTTTGCTTATTAATATTCTTCTGTTTTTTCAGTGATCATTGGCAGTTGCTTCTTCTATGCAAGAGTAGTTACACTGTCATCCTCTTATGTTCCCTCCACTTCAAACCAGGGAATGATTTGAAAAAGACCATTAATTCGTTAGTTTTCTTGCATTCTTACCTTTTGTATGCAAAGTTTATGGAATTTGTGTAAAACCAATAACCTTTGTCATTGTGATGATCATAGGGCTATGCGGACATTCCTACACACTGCTTGTGGTAAGCATGTTCGTGACTTAAAGGACCCTACATGGATCATGCCAAAGGTTAGTACATATGGATTTGTTTACAGAATGTAATAAGACATGCCTTTATATTTGTTTTAATGATATCATGTTTTTTCTCAGAGCCGTCGGCAACCAAAGGGGTCCAACTTATGTGGTTTTTATGTTTTGAGACACATTTACAATATTATCACTCTAGGCACGACTGATTTTACTCAAGAGGTAAATTTATATTTCAGAACTTTTGTTTTACTTTATTGTTTTTAAGTTACTAAGTCAATGTTTCGTCTGGTTTTGGTGTTACAGATGTTTGATCTTGCTGATCCCTTTCCTGAAGAAGATATTGATTTCATTCGCACATCTTGTGCTGAATTCATCCATGAGCTATTACAAAATTAGTGAGTTTTTGAATCCAAAGTTCATTGTAAAAATGTACCCATATTAGGTTAGATTATTATGTCCTTTGTGAAGCTTGATGCTGCCTTGAACTGTTGTTGCTGCTATACTGAACTTTGAATGTGCCGAATCAATGGTTGCATTTGGACTGTGTGTTGGAAAGGGATTTGGCAATTAGAAAGGTGAAATAGTGACTCTTGTGAACTGCTGAACCTGTGAAATTAATTGCTTCTGTTTTGCCAATTTTAAATTTTTGGAAGACTTCAGATTGTTGGCTGGTGTTGGAAATTGCTGCTGTAATTTGCATTCAGCTTTGAAAAAATAGAGATTGAAAATTTGAAATTGTTAGCAAATTGGATTCATTTTTTGCTGCTGAAAACTGAGATTGAGTTACACATAATTCCTATTAATTTTGTGCGTTCTCGCTAGCACTTGCGTCTTATCTTAGAAACATTGAATTGTGGGTTGTGATCTTGGGGTTTATTGCTGTTAATTGGATTTTGTCTGTAATAGGCGTGAAAGCTTAGTCATTAGCTGCTGAAAGGTAAAATTGGATTGTGTACGTGAAGTTGTTGGTGGATTTGGATTGGTCTCTTGTTGCTAAATTTTGAATTGCTAAATTTTGTCTCTTGTTGCTAAATTTGGATTGGTGTAATAGGCGTGAAAGCTTAGTCATTTGAGAAAACTTTTGCTGTCCTAATATTGAATATATTGTTGCTGAGCTTGGACATGCATCTGTGTTGTCATTGATTGAAGGTTAATTAGTAAAAGATCATGTTGATATTTGCTATTTGGTTTGAAAGAGTGAATTCATGACATATGGAGATTGACCCTGATGTATAATAACACCTTGTTCTGTGCGTGTACATAATAAAAGGGTGTTTTTTAAAAAAAAAAATTAAGCTTTAAGACCGGTTGTAGTCACAACCGGTCTTAAAAATTACTTTAAGACCGGTTGTGCCACAACCGGTCTTAAATGTCTAAGCTTTTAAGACCGGTTGTACCCACAACCGGTCTTAAATGTGGAGTTTTTAGACCGGTTCTAAGAACCGGTCTTAAAAATAACAGACTTTTTAGACCGGCTGTATCAAGACCTAATACAGAACCGGTCTAAAAAGTCATTTTTAACCGGTCTTAAAAGTCATTTTTCTAGTAGTGGCATTTGCCTTCAGAAGACACCAAAACATTCAAAATATATTTTAATTAAAAAAAACTTAGGACATATAGCCGCATGCATGCATGTGTTCAAATTATGCTAATTTAATTAACAAAAAAGCTCCTGAACTAGATGGATAATACATACACTTTCTCTTGTTTTTATGTTTAGGTATATATGGGAAGCTATAAGCAGGGGTTGAGGCAGACGAATAGAATGATTGTTTGGTGTGTGTTTGTGTGTGTGTGTGTGTGTGTGTGTGTAAGAGTTGACAATTTTATTGAGTGAAGTATGCCTCTGACGAATATTAAAGGGAGAATTATATTCAAATACTAAGGAAAAGAATAAATGAAGAAATGGTCCCTATAGATAGTAAAATGAAAAAATTGTCCCATGGAGTTGTCAATACAGGCTCCTGAAGTTGTTAACGAGTTGTCAATACAGGCTCATAGAATTGTTAATGGGACCATTTTTTCATTTTGTAATTTATAAGGATCATATTTTCATTTTTTTTTATGGGACCTAAATGTAATTCTCCCAATATTAAATGCTGAATCCACCTTATAAATAGATTTTTTTATGGGTGCATGTGTCAACAATTCCTAGACGAAGGCGAATTGAAATAAGAGCCCTTAAATTGTATTATACGGACACATCGCATATCTCCATCCTGAAGGCAACGTACCATTGTGATATTATTTATAAGTCTTTTTTTTTTATCAAAAATATTAATCCTATTTATAAATCAATTTTCAGGATAATAAATATATTTTGTATTTTTTATCTCTATTAATTATAATAAACAAAAAGAATTTATTTATATTGACTTTTGGAATCAATCATAAATAAGGACGAAATTAAAAATTTAACCCATAATTAATAAATTAATTAACTCTTCTTGATATATGAGAATTAATTAAAAAAAACTAAAAAATAAAATCAGAGTGATATATGAATAAGATTAAAAGGCACAGACAGATGAAACGTTGGCCGTTTATTGTCGTTGACAGTTAGTTCATCCATTGATTCTTTTTGCCGCAGGTTGCTCCCATTTCATTCTCAATTATTTATCCCTTCTCTTTTTTTATTTATTTTTTCATTTATTACCATGTCATTTCAACAATCAATACTCCCTGTCTCCCTCAACTGAAACGGCGAAGGGCTGATGTTCTGTTCCATATTTAATTTAAATTATGCTATTTAATATTTTTTTTAATACAAAACGGTCAAGATAAAAGTTTGGAAATAGTAAATCTTCTCTAGATTATATGTCCACCTGGCATATCATCCCACATGTACCCCATACATCCCGGGTGCGCCAGTGGTAACACTACAAGCCCACCAACAACCTGGTGAGCATCCCTGGCCAAAAAATCGGCGCATCTAATGCTATTTAGTATTTAATTACCAGTTATATGCATGAATTGACATGATTGACATCGACATCTGCTTCATCATTGACATGATTCCCAACTCGACATTAGACTTTACCAACACATCGTTACATTTTCACAACATCCTATTAGACTTTAACAACTCGAATTTGCCATTCACAACTCGAGTTCATATCATCACTGGAGGGTAACCGGCGAGTGATTAGCTTATAGGATGCAGAACTCGAGTTATGAATTGATAACTCGAGTTCACCAACACATTCTTACATTTTCACGATATCTCGTTAGACTTTCATAACTTGAGTTTGCATTTTCACAACTCGAGTTCATATCGTCACTGGAGGGTAACCGGCGAGTGCTTAGCTTATAGGACACAGAACTCGAGTTATGAATTGATAACTCGAGTTCACCAACACATTCTTACATTTTCACGACATCCCATTAGACTTTCACAACTCGAGTTTGCATTTTCACAACTCGAGTTCATATTGTCACTGGAGGGTAACCGGCGAGTGATTAGCTTATAGGATGCAGAACTTGAGTTATAAATTGATAACTCGAGTTCCCCAACACATTCTTACATTTTCACAACATCCCGTTAGACTTTCACAACTCGGGTTTGCATTTTCACAACTCGAGTTCATATCGTCACTGGAGGGTAACCGGCGAGTGTTTAACTTATAAGATGCAGAACTTGAGTTATGAATTGATAACTCGAGTTCACCAACACATTTTTACATTTTCACGACATCCCGTTAGACTTTCAACACTCGAGTTTGCATTTTCACAACTCGAGTTCATATCGTCACTGGAGGGTAACCGGCGAGTGATTAGCTTATGGAATGCAGAACTCGAGTTATGAATTGATAACTCGAGTTCCCCAACACATTCTTACATTTTCACAACATCTTATTAGACTTTCACAACTTGAGTTTTCCATTTTTACAACTCGAGTTCATATCGTCACTGGAGGGTAACCGGCGAGTGTTTAACTTATAAGATGCAGAACTCGAGTTATGAATTGATAACTCGAGTTCACCAACACATTTTTACATTTTCACGACATCCCGTTAGACTTTCAACACTCGAGTTTGCATTTTCACAACTCGAGTTCATATCATCACTGGAGGGTAACCGGCGAGTGATTAGCTTATAGGATGCAGAATTCGAGTTGTCCATTGATAACTCGAGTTCACCAACACATTCTTACATTTTCACAACATCTTATTAGACTTTCACAACTCGAGTTTTCCATTTTTACAACATTGCAGGGTGATCATCCCACTTCTGGAGATTAGACCATATTCAATAATTCAATTTTCTTCGTAAAACAATTACTGAACAGAAAATTTACCAACCTTCCCATGTGAATATGTATGCATAATTTTAACTACCACAATCAGCAAAATCTAGATTATAACGTTTACCATTTTGGCAACCAAAGATTATCCAGGGTGAAGGAGCAACAACATCAGATGTCATAGGATCCAAATTTGTAGAAGAAAAAAGAGTCTAGTCTAAAGAATTTGAGTGGCTTTTTCTGCTAGAACCACTGAATTTGTAAGCATAAAAACACCAATAGTATTAAGGGTTATGCAATAAAAATATCAAGATAATATCACAAGTGAATAATAATTCAAAGTTTGTCGATTCAGACATCTTGAAAATTCATTGCAGTACAAGTGTTTTTCATATTGCATGAAAAATTCAGTTACTTTACCTAAATGACTGTTATCTCCTCTTAGAGCAAGCTACAATAATATCACCAAGATCAGGAGCATGCTGCACACATTCATAGCAAAAGTTTCTAAAAAGTAAATATAAAGTTAAGGCAGCTTGCTCCTAACTATAACATTCACATTACCTGATTTAGCATTAAAATTTCAAAAAAAAAATTTAGCCTAATAGTTATCTCACCTTTAATTGATCACAGTGATTTGAAGTATTGTAAAAAGTAAATATAAAGAATATCTGCAATTTGTGCAAGGAATTCCTATTAAGCATATGTCATTGATCCATATTGATTGGAACAGAAAGTTGAGACAAATATTAACATTAAACCACAAAGAAATTGTGTTTATACTTTTCTGTTAATGCTTTCCCTCCCATTGTCTGTGACTAGAATGCAAGAATCTACAACAGCACTTCTAAGAGGATCCTGACAAACAGTTAAAGAAAGATTTCACTTCCTCAACTTTGATCAAATAGAACAAAAACTTAATTATAAAACCTCATATAGCACCTCATATAAAAGGTAAATTTTCTGTTCAGTAATTGTTTTACGAAGAAAATTGAATTATTGAATATGGTCTAATATCCAGAAATGGGATGATCACCCTGCAATGTTGTGAAAATGGCAAACTTGAGTTGTAAAAGTCTAATAAGATGTTGTGAAAATGTAAGAATGTGTTGGTGAACTTGAGTTATCAATGGACAACTCGAGTTATGCATCCTATAAGCTAATCACTCGCCGGTTACCCACCAGTGACGATATGAACTCGAGTTGTGAAAATGCAAACTCGAGTATTGAAAGTCTAACGGGATGTCGTGAAAATGTAAGAATGTGTTGGTGAACTCGAGTTATCAATTCATAACTCGAGTTCTGCATCCTATAAGCTAATCACTCGCCGGTTACCCTTCAGTGACGATATGAACTCGAGTTGTGAAAATGCGAACTCGAGTTGTGTGTGAAAGTCTAACGGGATGTCGTGAAAATGTAAGAATGTGTTGGTGAACTCGAGTTATCAATTCATAACTCGAGTTCTGCATCCTATAAGCTAATCACTCGCCGGTTACCCTCCAGTGATGATATGAACTCGAGTTGTTAAAGTCTAATAGGATGTTGTGAAAATGTAACGATGTGTTAGTAAAGTCTAATGTCGAGTTGGGAATCATGTCAATGATGAAGCAGATGTCGATGATAACTGTGAAGAAGATGACGAGTCATTGGCGGTGATGGTCGGTAGCTGCGATCATTACTAAATTTTCCCAGGAAGTGATTGGGTCAAGACTCAGACAATTCGAGTGATTTTCCAAACTTATTCATTACTTCTTATGATCACTTGAGTGTTCTTAACAATCTCTTCTCTGTTTATCCCTGTTTTTTAGCTCATATACACAGGATCCTATAAAAGAAGAAGATGGCGAGTTGTTGGGGGTGATGACATCGGAGTTGTTGGCAACCGAGAAGAAGATGCCGAGTGCTCAAGATTTCACTATGTTTTCTTTCTAGTTTGTCTCAACTCATGGCATCGGAATTATTGATATTGTTTAACTTTTGGTACTTCTCATTTGTTGACAACATGATTTAGTTCAGAGAAACACAAAATATTAAAAGTTGTGGACTATAGCAATCCAAGGCCACAGATCCAGGGTCGACCAACGGCACCGATGACGACAGAGAAGATGAATGGTCCTGAATGCGTTTTAACGCCATTATCACGCCTCCCTCAACACTTTTCAATTTCAAAACTTCTAGGGTCACGCACGTCATTTTGTCTTGAATTCTATTATTCCAGTTCAGACACTCGCACTGATTTGGGATATGGAATTTCGGAACACCTTTACGTCTTTTGTTAATTTAAAAGTTCTTTTTGAAGGATTTTCCCTTAAATTTATATCCTCTTTTTGTCAATTATTCTTGATGTACTTTTTATTAAAAATAAAACCGATGTGTTCTTATTTTAAATTAAATTTTAATATTTTTGTTATTTCAAAATATCAGACATTGAATCGAAATAAATAACTCCTACTAGTTAGCTTAATTATTATTGGTCGAAAAGCTGGCTTAATTATTCAACCTACATGATTAAAATATAATTGTTATAGATTATACAACTGTGTGTCTATTTTAACTAAATTGATTATGACTTAACTATATATCACTCTATATATGACTTAAATTGATTACAAAATACATAAATTATCACATATTTTAACAAAATTAATTAATTTTATAATATGAATAGAAAATGATAAATTTCTCTCATTTTGGATTGGACCCATATTCAAAGAAAATATATAGATATTTATATATATATATATATAAGATACTGGGACCAGGAATCCCAAAGCCTTGATCAAATCCCGTCCCAATCCAAGTAAGTTTGGGATTTTTTAGTCCCGATCTTATCGGGATAGCTGAGGCCGAAACCACATGAATATTCCTAATATTACGTATGTATATGTAGATAAGTGGATGGTCAAGATTTAAAAAATGAAAGCATGAATGAATAATTACAACAACAACAAAAACAGAGAAACGTGAACCATCAGGCAGATATCATAATCGAAAGAATAAAGAAATGAGAAGGGATGGGGACATAACACGCGAAACGCAACAGTGAAGAGTAAAGAGGAGAGGGTATAACAGTTATGCCTATTCCCTGCCCATGCACGCCACCTAGCTACCAAGTTAATCAATTAATTAACAGAATAACAGATACAATCTTGCCATGTATTACCTTTCATATATATATATATATATATTATTTTTTTAGCTATAACACCACCACTTCAGCCATGCTTTGTTTCCATTTTATTATTGAGCAACGATCGTAACCCCTCCTTCGCCTATTTTTCTCATTCCAGCAACCTCAAATTAAACCCCTCTTTCCCAAATGATTCTTTCTTCTTCTTCTTTTTTTTGGTTACAATTTGCATAATTGTAAAGGTTTGTTCAATTTGCATAATTGCATAATTGTTACAATGCTAAACTAACAAATATTAACTAAAGGTTTATTCTAAATATTAAAACTAAAATTGATTTTTCTTTTTTAATTTGATTAAGGGTTTTTCATTTTAAGACTTAGAACGCAAAGGGTTTTCACCTCTCTTAATAAATTCAGATTACCATCTCAATCAATAGCTTGTTAATAGAGAACTAGAGGTATTATTTGATTTAATATCTGTTTCCATTTTTTTTGGTATAAATACACCAATGCATAAAATAAATGTTAAAATGTAGAATATTTCTTGGAAATTTTATTATATCCGTACATGACCTAAGTCACCGCGAAGTATCTAAATCCTAAAAATATTGGATGTTACAATATAATGATGATGATGATGATGCCGTAATTAATTATTAGTAGAATAATAAAAAAAAAGTTAATTTACAAACGTGGAATGTGAGATCGGGTGGGGTGGGGCCATCAGAGGAGTTTGTTGTGTAATGACCCGATAACAGAATGAACAAGGGAAGAATCCTTGTCAGAGTTCCTCCTTCACCTTCTTGTTACCTACCTAACAACGTTCTTTCAAATAATACATTTCAGAAATCAGAATCATCGCTTCTCTCTCCCCTAACTGCCATGACATTCCACTCCCTGAACAGAAAGAAGCCACACTCTGACAAACTAACCTTCATCCACCTCCTTATAACCAATCTCCTCCGCCGCCGCTACCTCCACCGTCTTCTCGTCTCCGCCGTCTCCGGTTGCTTCCTCCTCCTCTTTGCCATTTTCTCCCTCCTCGCTCCCTCTCCCATACGTCACCTTTCTCCGGTAGCCCCCTCTTCTTCCTCTGAGCCACTCCTATCTCTCTTTATCCATTGTTTCACTTACTTTTGTCTCTGTTTTTCATTCATCGTT
Source organism: Inga laurina (assembly GCA_963855925.1). Lineage (NCBI taxonomy): Eukaryota > Viridiplantae > Streptophyta > Magnoliopsida > Fabales > Fabaceae > Inga > Inga laurina. Next base: position 60,967,989 of record OY979702.1, on the reverse strand, counting down.
TTGTATGTTTTATCAGTTTGATGACAAAGTCGGGTCTCCCTTGAAGTCCCATCGGGGGCTGGTGGTTCATGTTCCGGTAAGAAAACTTCCGCCACATTGTGAATAAGCAGAATTCTTTTTATCCGATTTTGTGTTTGTTTTTTCATTTGTCTCTTCCCATTTCAAAGGCAAATGCAAGTAGTTTAGATCGTGATTTATGGAGTTCGAGTCATGCGCAACTTTACTATGGCTGCAGCAATGCTAGCGATAACTTTTTAAGTAAGTTCATCTAATCATCTTAGAAGTTTGAAGAATCTTTTGCACTCACACGAGTAAAATCTATTTTTCTCCTTCGGGGACTGCATTTTAAATCAAGCCGTGTGTTGAGTAAATTTTACTTCTATCTATGGGGCTGGTGGTTGATCGGCTTTTTTTCCTTTGATTAACTTGTAATCAAAGAATCTTGTACGTCGAGTTTTCATGTTAGTTGCATGTGTACATTTCTCTTCCAGATTCTAATATCAAAACGCATCCAAATCGATACTTGTTGATTGCCACCAGTGGAGGGTTGAATCAACAAAGAACAGGGGTGAGCTTCTTGATCCATGCTTTTTGTTCTTCCTTTTTTTTTTTTTGGTCCCTTTAAGTGATCGTCTAATAAGCTTCTTATTTATATATATGCAACGATAAATTCTCCGCCAGTTAAATCTGCGCGCATAGCTTATCGTGTTAATATTTATTATTATAATAGATTTTGAATTATGCTCTGTTAATACCCCTTATTTAACATAAAAAATTATCTTCAAAACTAATGGCATTAGGATTAAATGATTGAAAAATAAAATTAAGCACCAAACTCATTATTAGAAGATAAAGGTATATTTTGTGGAAAGAAATTAAAAACTTCATCGTCAATTAAAATTTGATATTTAACTGTTCAAGTCGTCTCCAAAATTTGTTGTTATTCCATCTGCAGGCTGGCATCATGACCTTAAGTCAACGGCATATTCATTCATTTGTAGACTTGTTGTGTGTTTGGGAGAGTAATATATTTTTTCTCAAGTCAATAAGAATTGTATAATAAAGGATATTTTTCAATCGTCCCAAGTAAGAAAAGACATTCACAGAAAGCATTAGAAATATAGAGATTAAATGCAAATAGTGTTCCCAGAAATATGTATACACTTATCGCTGACTCCATACTTAGATTTAAAACTAGGGCCTTGGGTTATTATGGAGAACATAATTTAAACCAAAATGAATGAACATCTTCAGCAGGCATGTTGGAATAAACAATTAATATTATCGTCTGGGCATTGGGATATATTATATGGTTCTCTTTTTTAGCCAGAAACTCATTGATCGGTAACAGATGCGATGAGTAATTTTGGATGCAATGTATAAAGTGCTTTTTCATGTTGAAAGCTATTACTTTGGCTGTAGATTATAGATGGAGTTGTAGCAGCATATATTTTGAATGCTACGCTTGTTGTTCCAACACTGGATCAGAAATCTTACTGGAAAGACACAAGGTCGGTCGTTACATTTCACTTCTAGTAGGCATGTGCTAATAATATCTTCTGTTTCAATTGAAAGACAAGTTCATTGCCTTGCTTTGTCTTAATTTATACGTGATATGTTATATCTTGCAGCAACTTCACAGAAATATTTGATGTGGACCGGTTTATATCATTCCTTCAGGATGATGTTAGAATTATTAAAGAGCTTCCGAGAGAGGGAGGGAAATCTGTGATTCCATATTCATTCCGTGTCCCAAGGAAATGCACTCCTGAGTGCTATGAGGAACGTGTTTTACCTCACCTTGTTAAGAGGAACGTAAGTGTTAATATGCTTGATTTCATACAACATAATTTGCTTGTTTTTTACTTTTAAGTATAATCTGGTCCTTAATTGCTATTGTCTCCATAATAGGAAGCAGTTCATGAAAGAGTTCATTGTTAGATTCTGCCAGACTGCTAGTTTTGCAGTTCTCTAGCATAAATTGAAATTGTTGAATGTATGGACTCATTTTTAAGAGGGTGAGTCTTAACACAACGGTAAGGTTGCTGTCATGTGACCTATAGATCACACATTCAAATCCTGAAAACAGTCTCTCCACTTGCTTGGTAAAGGCTGCGCATATCTATCTCTCCCAAGACTCCACCTGATGGAAGTCATGTGCACTAGACCGCCTTTATGGAATCATTTCTGAACAAAATTAGACATGTTGTCTCGGCTATAACCTTGTGCTTTGGATCAGTTATCCTATTCCTCCTCTGTGATAGGAGGGGTCTTTGGAGCTACCACTAGATGCAGCTTCGGGCGGGCTCATTGAAGCTAGTCCTTGTACAACCACCCACTATATGTAGCCACTTTTCCTGATCATGGTAGATAGAAATTGGTCGTTGCTCTTTTCAATCTACACGGCATGGGCTCTGTCCCGTTCTGTTTTTTCTCTGTTTTAGGTTGTCCCTTGTTTTAGTTGCTTTGGGTCATGTTGGTTGCTTTGGTGTTTGTATCTCTTCTATTATTGTGAGGTATTCCCCCATCCGTCAAAAGAAAATTATCCCTTGAATGACGCTTATCGTTGATGCAGGTTGTTCAGCTGACTAAGTTTGACTATAGACTTTCTAATAGGTTGGATACAGATCTTCAAAGGCTGAGGTGCCGAGTTAACTACCATGCTCTTGAATTTACCAAACCTATCCAATCAATGGGTAGATTATTAGTCGAGCGCATGAGAATGAAAAGCATGCATTTCGTTGCTCTTCATTTGAGGTAAGGTTTACTTACTTCTGACTAAAAATTATCTCTGCTTCTATTAGTTTAGGTCCCTCGACAGACAACGCAATAATTATTTATGAGCGAAGCAAACATCAGGTTGTGCTTGGCTTGATGCATAGATCTATGTTATATTAATTTCAATTTCAACGGGATAGTTTGTTGATTTAGACTGATCTCCTAGGTATGAAGCCGACATGCTTGCGTTCTCTGGATGCTATTATGGCGGGGGAGATAGGGAAAGAAGAGAACTTGGGGAAATTCGGAAGCGATGGAAAAGCTTAAATGTGAGGTTATCTATACATTCTTCTTAGGAATCACAGCTTCACATCTTGTTGGCTTGTAGTGTGAATATTGATGTGATTTTATTGGAGTCACAGGCAAGTGACCCTGACAAGGGACGAAGGCGAGGAAGATGCCCGCTTACACCAGAGGAAGTAGGTCTTATGCTAAGGGCATTAGGGTTTGGAAGTGAAGTGCCCTTGTACGTGGCATCTGGAGAATTATATGGAGGTGAAGAAACATTAGCACCCCTCAAGGCTCTTTTCCCAAACTTCCATTCCAAGGAGACCTTGCTTACCAAGCAAGAGTTGGCACCATTTGCACCATTTTCTTCTCGCATGGCTGCAATTGATTCCATTGTATGTGATGAAAGTGACGTCTTTGTCACCAATAACAATGGTAACATGGCTAAAATTCTGGCTGGAAGGAGGTAAGCTGTGTCTCGAAATTCTGGAAATCATTTTTTCATGATGACAAACTACATCAGTGATCTACCAAAAGCAAAAACATATACTCTTCTAAAGTGTCGTCTTAGGTTCTGCTGATAGATTTCTTTTTCCATGTTCATTTTATTTAGGCTTAAAAGAACCACTTATTTTTTACCCAAAATGGGGGGGGGGAAAGTGGATAACCGCTCATATAATTTGAATAACAAAATTGGCAGTTTCTGAAATCAGTATTATCATAGTCCTTCAATCTTAAGTGTAAGATCTAGTCTGCACTATAAACTAACTCCTACATTTAGAAGCAGGAGTAATATTTTAATGAATCAGAGGCCGTTATTCTCTATTGAGCTTTGTTTATATATGCTAATAATTTCATGCACTGAATCTGGGTACTGACTATGCCTATACATACGGGGTCATGCTCTCTCTGTTGCAGGAGATACTTTGGCCACAAACCTACCATTCGACCTAATGCTAAGAAGTTGTTCCAGTTGTTCATGAACAAAAATGTTACGAGTTGGGAAGAATTTGCATCCCGGGTTCGAACTTATCAGGTGGGATTCATGGGAGAGCCAGATGAGTTAAAGCCTGGCAAGGGTGAGTTTCATGAAAATCCTTCATCTTGCATATGCCAAGACACTGAGACAAAAGCTGGGGAAGTTACGTATCCTCAAGAGCAAACTCGTGACAGTCTTGAAGGTAGTGATACGGATGATAAAAATGGAGATATTGGTGATATGAAAGAAGAGCTGCTTCCTGAGGAGGAGGAGGAGGAGGAGAAGGAGTGGTCTAATCCCCTCTCCAACAACATGGAACAAATTCAGTTCCTATTTTAGAAGAATTGTTTTCATCTGGTTGGGAGGGAAGAGATAGTCTCGTTCATGATCTCAACCAATCTTCTAACCCACTCATTTAGCAAATATTTTTTATTTTATTTCATTTTTTGTGATGTTTGTCTCCAAGGATGAGATGTTTTCCCCTACTGTGGATAGTAGTTGTGTACAGAGAGAAGATATTGATTTGATGGGGACATGCTTCGAATATATAGTGAACATAGCTTGACAAATGTGGACAAGAATAATAGATAGGGAATTTTAAGCATGTTGTTATATATAGCCTTAATGAATAATGAGCAATATTTGTTTATTTATTTGGTAACAATACTAATGAGCAATATTTAAGTAATCTATCTACATTACCATTTTTTTGCGGTGCTTGCATAGCATAGGCCATTACATACTGAATTTACTATATACATATATAAGTTTGAACACTATTTGGATTGAGGTGAACTTTCTTGATCATGAACAGCTTCCGATCATAAAGGCCCATCCCCTTTGTAGAGCACATAGCCACCATCCTCTCTTCATCATCGTCATTGCACCTTCTTAGCCGCCGTTGTCTCTTCAAAATCACCACTCATGAACAAAAATGGAGGGGACAAGGGTTCCTTAGAGCCTTGTGAGAACAAAAACAGAGAATAACGGCTCTAAGTGGTGATATGTTCATGAGTTCAAGTGTCACTTCTTTTTTTTTTTTGAGAACTGATCGGACTGGATATAAGTTTTGTCCTTTAAGTAATCTATCTGCATTACCATATTTATACGGTGCTTTTATAGCATAGGCCATTACATACTGAATTTACTATATACATATATAAATTTGCACATTATTTGGATTGAGCTGAACTTTCTTGATGATGATTGATGAACAGCTGCCAATCATAAAGGCCATTATGTACGCACCAATCATAAAGGCCATTATGGACGCACTATCCCACGAAAGGTCACTTCTAGTCCTTGCAACAAGTTGGGCCTGGGGACCACCCACCTTTTCTTACGGGCCCCCAATCCCATTCCTTAACCATTCATATTTTCTACAATACAATTCTCATTGTTCAATGTTTAGACTTAGTTTAGACTTTTGGACTCTGCATTTTTATTTATTAATGTGGTGAATTTGGGGTTTTGCATTTTAGTTGCCGAACATGTGTTGTGATATGTTAGAATGGCGATATTGTGAGAAAGTGCGTATTTTGTTTGGGATGGTTCTTACGGCTTGTTTACTTTGACTAAAACCATAACGTAAACCAAGAATGCGAAGTGTGTGTTGGGGTTGTTAGGCTTCCTTGGATTTGGGTGGAGGAGGGGGACAATAATAAATGAGGGAAATCAATGAATAAATAAAATGAAGGATGAGATGCATGTGGCGTGGTCAGTAGTATTCAACGTTGTGGGGAATGGCGACAAGGAAATCCCCAAACGAAATGAAGTGTCAGAAACAAAATTCGGTGGAAAACACATGATAGAGACGCCTCAAGGCGACACAAAATATGCAAACGAATAATATCAGCTACAACGTACGAGTCTTTGGTTGGTAGATGAGCGATTTCATATCCTGAACTTGGTGCAAGGAATGTAGTCGAGTGGGGATTAATTTACCATGTAATCGAGTAGGCAGGACTGGATGCAAATAAATCTAAAGTGATGGGCGTCTAGGGTGCTTGATGTATGTGCTTGTTTGGAGTTGTTCCTCATTCGCGTATTTATATAAATTGAGATACAATTTTTCTCATATATTTATCTTACATATTATAAATCATGATTTTAAAGTTATTTTTTTTAATTATCTAGGGTGTCCTCAACCCACTTTAGGCTAAAACTAATCTCTTTCAAGATTTGGTGGGATGCATTAAAGGATTCTCTTCTCTCCCAATAACTGAGCTTCCTAAAATTTGAATTTATGTTCTTCTACTTACATGGATAAGTCCACTACCACCAAAATAATTTGGAATGGTGAGGCCGCATCTAGGGATTTAAACTTTTTCATGTTCTCTTCTTGTTTTTTTTTGTTAGGTATAAATATTCTTTTATTAGAAGCAATCCTGTTTGAAGTATAGTCAAATACTAAAATACGAACACATCTTCCAATAAGAATTCAAATCTTGATTCATCATGTTATAAGAGATTAGCCCCTTCTACTTAAGCCCCACTTCCGTTGATTGTTCTCATACTTTTGACGGCTCAAATAACCGTTAGAAACAAGCTCATAATAGAGGTGAGATGGGGGGGGGGGTGGATTTGGAGGGACATAGACATAGTGTAATGTAATAATAATAAGGGAGTCACATGGTGGTTTGTACGAAAGAGGGGGAAAGACAGGAATATTTAAAAAGGAGGGAAGATCAGAGAAAGAGGGTGCCTCTTGGTGTTTGGGTGTATGTGGACCCATATGAAGGCAATAACACATGAATGTTTGGATCCTTTTCAAAAAAAAATGAGAAACGCTCCTCTATCGTCTCTTTGCCTAACTTTCCCACGTTCCTATAAAACACACAAAGCAACATCTTCCCAAATCCCTCACTTGTTACTTTGCTTCAATTCACAATAACATATCTATTTTGGTATCTGCATAGCATATTCACTAATCCTCCCACTATGATTCACAATCCATTCTACTTCAACTTTTCATTGCCTTCAGTGGCACCCCACCCACTATCTCCCTTCTGCAGTGCTTTGTTTGGGTAACCAGACAAACTTTGCAGGGAACAACAAAAATCAAGGATAAACAGGGAAAATATTTTTGAAAAGAAGACCAATTTTAAAATCAAATTAATACGCATGTGGGAAATATTGCTTCTGGTCCTCAATATAAGACTTAGTTGATTTTTTTTGGATAAGTTAAGAAGGCTAAATATATTACTTAATTATAATATATGTGATGCATTATTATATCAGTTTATAAGTCAGACTAACTGGTTTAAAGAAAAAAATGATAGATATAAGTACTTTAAAATAATATATTATTTAGCTTCCTTAATTTCTTTAAAAAAAGTTAACTGAATCTTATATTTAGAACTTAAAGTAGTATATGCTTCTCATGTTTCTTTTTATCTCTTTTATTGGGACAATTTGTGTTTTTTTTTTATTTCATAAGTGTATAAAGTGGGACAATTTGCTTAGAAAGTTTATTTTCCCTCTAAAATCTCTTTATATGTGGAGAGAAAACTTTGTTCGAGTCTCGTGTATCTTTCTCTCCTTTTTGTTGCCTCATACTAGAAAATTCGTTTGTGTTCTCCTATTTTTTGTTTCTCTACTTTATGGTTTTTTAAGGCCGGATTTTTGTATGGTTATAATATTTGCTTGAGACATTAGGCCAAAAGATAAAGATAGAAAACGGCCAAAAAAATGCTTAGACAAATATGAATGAACAAACAACGTCAACATACTATGGTAGTAATAATAAAATTAGATCCTTCTGAAATTATAGATTTAAATAAAAAAATATTAAAAATATAATTCTAGATTGATTTGGACTCTCATCTATTATTTTGATCTATGTTCAATATTTCATCTAATTTTTTTGTTAACCATAAAAAAATGGAGACAATTAATTTCGTTGGATGTGAAAGGAGACGAGGGATGCACATGGAAAGCAAATTAAAAGTGACAGTTGGAGGCTCCGCGGAATGCCATCTTTTTCATTTGTTGGGTACATTCGTGTAATAACATCTCATATATGCCAACTAATTGAAAATCACACGTTACCAATACCATTTACATAATATTTACTTTACTTTTTTTTTTTTCGTGTTTGGGTGGGGCACTAACAAATTAGCCAATAAAGCAAAATTATTGCCAATAAAGTAGTAACACTTTATCTGAAAACAGTATTCTATATTATCTCTTTAATGATGACTAATTATCATAAATAAATAAATAATTATAAAAATTGAAAATGAATTATCATCGAAGACACAAGTGCACACATCATCTTTTGTCTTTTGTTTCTTCCCCCCGCCCCCCCCCCCCCCAGTTTTAATTTAACAACATAAAGTGCAGTAACACATGATATCTATTACTAACGTGTCACTTGTATGCTTCGCATACAACAAAGACTACCCTTCCTTGGATTTTTGAAAAAGAAGAGTACACATTATATGAAACCCTCGTATTTAGTATATACGGTGTAAATTTAGCACTACTTCAACTGCAATTGAGTGATGGTTGAATAAATAAGCCATATTATATTCATTGGTTCCATTATGTACTACGTACTCCTCTGGTCCATCGTAACGTAGAATTTAATTTAGTCGAGGAGTTGATATTTATCATAAATGTAAGACACATTTTTTAGATTTAAGGTCTAAATTTATCTATGAAGTATTTCGCTGCGGGCGCCAGATATCATAGACTTTTTTTTAGTACAGAAGTATACATGAAGTTTTTAGCCGCCGTAGCATTTTTGCATCATTTTGAAACTTCATATGTATTGTTGTACTATTTTCTTAACTTACATATTTATTGAATGGTCAACATTGGTTGACTTAACGGCCTTAACATTTTTGTACTATTTTGAAAATTTTATATGTATTTTTACACTTAAAGAACATTTATGATGAATAATGCCTCTAGCAAGATATTTTATAGGTAGATTTGCACATTAATCATATTTCTTATATTTGTCAATATTTTTTTAATCATACATTTCTCCCTCCCTCCTATTATTATTAATAAAGGGTAAAATTATCAAAAGCTCATTTGTTGCTCTATAAATGACTTATATTTTAAAACAAACTTTTTGATAACAAATCACCTATAGGGAAAAAAAAACAGATTGGTAGGAGTGAGTATCATGGCTTCCCATTGACCATTGTCATTCTCTAGAAGTTGTTGCACCAAATCATGGCTCTTCTGAGATCACTTGAGGCCTCCAAATTTCTGTTGGTCAATTTCAGTGAATCTTCCCGGTAGAAACTACCCCACACACACTCTCCTAAAACTATATAAAAAAATAAATCATGTCAAATGAATTTAAACAAGAAAGGAAAAGGAATCGCAACTTGGGGGGGGGGGGCAAATGGGAATAAAATAAATGTGAGAATATGTTAGAGAATCAAGTTGGTCAGATCTGCCGTCAGATCGGGAAAATGGATCCTCGTGCTCAAATCTGGGTGCCTCTCATCACAGGAAGCTGTCAAATTTGAGAACATCAATTACGTATTATTGCTACATATTTTGGAGTAGATTTACACTTTAATCCCTTATATTATATATGTATAAGATAATTTGAGCTGGGCGTGTGTGTTAGACGTTCATTATCTCATTATCTCCCTCTAAAATGGCACAATTCCAAGAGTACGTATCATATTAAATTCTCATTTAAAAACAGATTTACTCGATCACTTTCTCATTCATTGGCTTCCCTGATGACAAGATCATCACACTCACTAATTTTTTTTTCCTTCCAAAACTTTACTTCTTCTTGTTACTATATATCTTCATATTTTTGTAGGTTTATATTTTACTTTCTCCATCTCTAAAGTAGAAGTTTCAAATAACTGAATTGCGCTTATAAAAAAATAGTTAAAATTAGTCAAGAGCAATAAATATGATGTATTTTTCCTAACGATGCCCTAATTTGTAAAGAGGATAAGTGAGAGATGAACAATAAATGCAATAAAGACAATTAAGGAATAAAGTTGGAAAAAACACAATAAATGATTTGATAAAACTAAAATGAAATTTATATTTTAGAATAATCTCGTTTACAAATTTAATACTTATATTTAAGGATGGACGGGTAGTTAATTCAGAAGATATTTTGCGAAATGTTAATTATAATTTATATGTGTATTCTAGAAATTCCACTGAAATATGAAATTGTTTTATTTGGTTCAGTTTTCAATAAAAGAGTCAACAATATTTTGTGGGAGGTACATTTGAAAACATTAAAATATTTTAGGAATATTAATTAATTGCATTAATTTGTGTGTGAGATAAAAATACCTTATAATAATCAAGGGAGGGAGTATTTTATTGAAGGAATGCCTTGGAAATCAACGGAGGGAGGCCACTGAAAAAGTTACGACAAACTCATATAATATCAAAGCTGGCTGCAATAAACTTTAAAAAAAAAAAGGTTGCTAAATCTGGTAAACACCTTTTTGCAGGCAACTTTTCTTTCTCTCTCAAAGATTGCACCTCTTCTCATGGTGGTTGGCATGAAAAGGCGGCAAATTTGGGTCGTGAGTTGTGACCAACATAAGAGCTTCGACCCATTTTCCAGAAACCTATGTGATATATATGACCTAACATTAATTTCTTCAAGTCCAAAATCCTAAATGTGACAATATACATATATTGTTTGTAACGGAGAGTCAACTTCTAAAATCAAGTGTTGAAAACCAACAGCTGGATCTGTACGACTGGAAATATCGGAATATCATTTAAGACATTATCAACCTTCTTGTTTCTCGAGTCGGGTTCTCTCTTACTTTTACTCCTCGTAGGGGTAATTTTGCAGCTGACCTTATTGCAGCTGATGCTTTTAAGGGAGTGTGCCCTACGGGGTGGGTGTCACAACCATCACTCTCTTTATCTTTTATACTGACTTTGGATGCTCAAAAAGCGGGTCGTCATTTTGATGCTACTGCTTCTCCATGAACTAGATCAGTCTTTGGCCTATTTTTCTAGGCTTTATGCTATTTTGTTGTGTTGTTTACCATGTTAATTTCCTTCTGTTATTTGTGGGATTGGTTTTCTGTATTGTATTAGACATGTTTTTACAATATTAATAGAAGTACCCTTTTAAACAAAAAATATATATACATGTATACATATACATGTATATATATATATATGAGCGCGCTCTTCACTAATCACTTTGTTATATGATGGAAACAGACAAATGTGCATCATCATCATCATAATATATTACGAGTCGCGCCTACCATGATGGAGACATGATAATTAACTTTAACTGTGATTAATTAATAATTAATTGCTTAATGTCAATATCAAGTCATGCTCAACTTCCCAATTACTTCAGTCATCCTTTTTGTCTTTCCTAATCACCTCGCCTTTTTTATTCTCTTTTCTTCGTACGTACCAATCAATCTCTTCTCTATTTACCTACATGTATAAACTAACATTCTCTTGTTGATTATTGAGATCAAATTTCCTTTTAATATCGATCATTTATTCACGAGTTGATCGCTTCATCTCTTGTCTTTTAAGTTATTCCAAATAATCATTGTTTTCACATTACAAATTTATACCTTTCGAAACAACTTGCCATATATTCAACTATCTAGATCCTTATTTATCTTGTACTGGCTCACCCTCTATTAGTACCCCTGATTTCAAATATAAGAGCTAAATAAGAGTTGGATTTAATTCTAAATATAAGACATCATATCAAACCATTTTGTTCCTCATCTTTATTTTTTTCCCCCAAACATGATATATTAATTACACATGTAAAGGGAGTTTGCATCAAGAGTAGTTTCAATACAAATAAATTGATAGGGTATTTTAAGGAAATAGACACACATTTTTAACAATGAACTAATTTAAATAATTTTATTAATCTACTCAAATTAGTTAAGTATATCTTATAATAAGAATAAACAACAACAACAACAACAACAACAATAATATAGAAGTCCTTGTCTTTATTTCAATGACAACATCGTCTTAATAAATTACTCCCTACCTGGATAGTCTTATAGACTATACATAAATTAATGTCTGGTATTAGCTACAATATTTATTCCGCTGATTATCTTGTGTTTGGACATTTTTTATTTTCAAAATCAAATTATCCAAGGGAAAAAAATACCCTGCATGATGCATGTTTAGAAATTAAAAAGTTAAAAACGGGAGATATGAGGGAATATGCATGCACGTACCACGAAGGAATATGGACCTGATGGGTTTAATTAATGAAAGACAAATAATGAAACAAATTAAAGAGAGAGCACACTTACTCACGTACTCCCTCTCTCCCCAAATATGTAATACTTTCTCCGATCCTAATTATAAAATAAAATTAATTTTTTTAGAGAAATTAAGGAAGTCAGTTAAATTACTTTAGAGTATTTATATTTTTAGCATCCTTAGATTATATATTAGTTTATTAGTCAAATTAATTAGTTTGGAGAAAGAAATATAAATATAAACACTACTACAATTAGGTGATTTAATGACTGGAATTAACGTCCGTTTTTAGAAAAAAAAATAGTGAAAACAAGGCGGTGGCAAGGATGGTAAATAAGCCAAGATTTTTAATGACTGTTTCTATGGAAACAGTCATTGAAAACTAGTTTCAACGACTTTTTCCAATAACAGTAGTTGAAATACAGGTTTTAACGACTGTTATTGATAACAGTCGTTGAAACTTAGCCCTCTGATCTATCTTCGGATATGATTAATTAAGAAAACCCAACTAAATTCCTGCATGTTGTCTCATGTCGTAGCTGATAATTACTACCCCATGAGGGCTCATGTAAGTTTGCTTTTAGCCCTTGTTCCCTCCAGATATAGAGATAGAGGTATAGAGGTAAGCATCAATAAGTGTGTGTAAGAGAGATTCTCAATAATCATGTGTCACGCCCTTATCTCAATTTTAACCTTTTTTAGAGTATTTGCGGAAAACGATATGTGGTTCGGTATGTAACACAGAAATAGCATAATATACTGATAATATGTGCATAATTACATAAATTCCCCATAGGGGTTTGTACAGTATACTTACGATTAAGGTAGCCGCACAAGGCTACTAGGGTGTCTAAACCCATCCCAGTGAAGCGGAGACTTCTTCCCGTCTTTGTTCCACTACTGTAATCCCCTCGTACGGTACTCTGCATTGTTGTTTGCATATTTTATGTCGTCTCCTGTCTAAATTGTTGGTAGGGGAGGGTGTGATTCGAGAGAATCTCAGTAGGAAATAGATACCATAATGCATGCATGATTGATGCTATGTGTATGACATGTTAGCTTTATCTAGATGCATGTCCCATAATGATATTGCTGCATGCTCAATGTTTCATACAACAAGACTATGACCACAGCAAAAACAAAAACAGAGCTTCTTTTATTCAAATATGCTCTACATAATCATGTAAAGCAATCACATGCATCATTACATAAGCAAAGATATCAAATACATGCAAGTAATGTAAGTCTGATACCTTAACCCTTTCCCGCCTTGAAACTCGTGCCTCGATCTACGTGTAAATAGCTCAGGGCTCCATATTCGATTCTACAATGTCAAATGTACTATTTAGACACTTCCATAGTGTTTCTGGGGGTTATATGAGTCTATCTTGAAAAATTACTAAAATACCCCTAGGGACCCCGCCCCATCATACCCGGTCCGGCTGTACCTTTCTCGAAATTCTAACCTGGGCTATCTTGACATATTTTCGCCCAAGGAATCCATTTCCGGACTCAGAATTACAAAACTCACTGCCAAAAGACGAAATTGCCCTTGGCAGCCTTATTTCAGTGTTTTAGGGGCATTTTCGTAATTATACTTTCTTGGCCTTTTATGAAAAAGTGTCCAACTGTAACCCCACCTAATTTTTGCTCCTGAACTCAATGGAACCATAAAATCATTGAAAATCCAACTCTAAGATCCATTTATAGTGCTGGCAAAAATATATGGGTTTTAAGGGGAAAATCGGGGTTTTTCGGTTTCAGTTGCGTAAACGCGTTCCTTTCTACTCCTAACCACTTTATTGAATATTCCATTAGGTTACAACTACCATTAAGACCCAATTTTGGCAGCACAACAACCCCACAAACCCATTTTTCATTTTTAGAACCAAAGACAATCCGGCGAAATTTCACCGATTAAATTGCCCACAACAACCATAATAGTCAATATATGAAGGTTTGGAAGTTACCTCAAGCTCCCACTAGCTTTTCCTCTTCTTGGCTGAAAACCCTAAGCTCCCAAGACTGAAATTTGAGCTTCAAAACGTTAATCCACATAGAAGAATAGCTTAGGAGCGGGGTTATATACGTTAGGTAGAGATTTACCGAAGGAATCAACCTACCGTAGAAGTTTCTTTTATCCTTCTCTCTCTACAAAATTCTATACTTCCTCTCTCTTGCTGCAGAAAAACTGACGAAAATGGGAGGAGGAAGATGATAAAATATGATTTTATAAGATATTATAATTATCAAATAATTATTTTTCCATTTTCGGATTTTTACAAAATTCTGGCAGATTTCTGCCTAAACTTTGAAAAATCATAACTAATTCTAGAAACATCGAATTAGAGTGAATCAAAAGCCTATAGAACCCTTATTGAGTCTAGTTTCAAGGAAAAATATATACTTTTGCTGAATGGAATCACAAAATTCCCAGAATTTCAATCTTTGCATACTGTTCCAGAAATTTCACAGTTTTTCTGTGTTGAATTCAAAAATTCATATATTTTTGTATATAGCTCTAATTGAGTCATATGACCTATCAAATTAAAGCTTAGGATGTCTACTTTCATCCTGCAAATTTTCATAATTTTTTCTTATCATTTGATCATAAAAAATCATATGACAAACTCACTGCCTCGTAGGCGATTTCACCGTAAGCATAATCACTTTCGTCAAAATTAACCATTTTATTTTCCTTAATGCTCCAAAGATATAAGGAACATTAGAGAATATATTTTGGTCATCTACTAAATCGGGGCTTAGTAGTCCACTCAATTTAGGCTTATTCCCAAGCCTCCAATCCCAAAATTCGGGGTATTACATCATGTCTTCCTCTTCTTCTGTGACAATCATTATCACCCCAACAAGCCTCCTATATCTCTTTATTTATCTTCGTCTTCATCCTTGTCATCCCTACTGCTAACTGTTCTCGCTAGGCATCTTCAACGACTGATAATATCAAACGACTGGTTTAATGACCATTCGTTGAAACTTATTGTTTCAACGACCGGTTATTAAACCAGTCATTGAATCTGTATGATTCAACAACTGGTTTAAAACCAGTCGTTGAATCATCTGCGTTCAGTGACTGGTTTGTAAAAATCAGTCGTTGAAACAGTGACCCAATCAAACCTGTCAGAAAAGCAACTCATCTTGGTCAGTAGATGCAGCAGCTTCTAGACATTCAGAGTTTCAAGTCTCAATTTCTCCATTGCCGAGGGTTATCTTGCTCAAACTGGTGTCGCGCCTCCGTCTATGACCATAGGACGGGACATCTGCCTCCATCGATGACTCTTGCTCAAACATTGCTTCATTCTGTTTCCTCTTCTCAGTCCTCCATTGCCGTGGGTCCTGTAGCTCTGTCTTTCATCCCCGATTTCGTTCTTCTCCGTCAGGACAAGGTAAGGCTTTAATTACATCACATGACATGTTATATGATTTAATTACAATTATGACATGTTATATTTCAAATTTATTTATTTCACAATTAAATTCCAAACCTTCATATTAATTATGGCTTCTAGTACTTACTATACTAATTCCATAATTATTATTGTTATAGCATCTTAATCACAACATCAGTTAAATATACATTTGATTCCATATTATACATTATGATATCAGTTACACTTAAAACAGAAGCTAAATTTGTGTCACATGAATTATTACTTCTGTTCTTCAAGTAACTGATGTCATATTATACATTACGGCGTCAGTTACACGTAAAATAAAAGTGAAATTACATCACATAAACTATTACTTCTGTTCTTCAAGTAACTGATGCAAAATCATGTAGCTAAATTAACTTTTTGCTCTAGTGTAAAGGCCATAAAAACAATAGTTAAAAGCCCCTTCTGTAGTAATGAAATACTCTAAAGTAATTTAATTGGCTTCCTTAATTTCTCCAAAAAAAATTAACTTTATCTTATAATTACGATCGGAGGGAGTACACAGTTTTTTTAGTCTCAGACTCTGAGTCCTTTTTTATAATACATGGTCTTGAATATAATAATGTCTTAAAATATCCTTTCAGAATATTATATATTCTTAATTTAGTGTGCGTAATTTTAGTATAACTGTGTGTGTGTGTGTGTGTGTGTGTGTGTGTGTGTGTGTGTGTGTTGTGTGGAAGGAAGGGTGGGACAATAATTGGTTTGAGCAATAACGAAGAGCAAATATATATATATATATATTGAAATAATAGTGGTGGTGGTAGGAGGCATGTGGTTACGAACTTGAAGAAGCTAAGGCAAGACAATAATTGAATATGACATCACAACAGGGACAGGGCTCTCATTCATGTTATATGCATAAAGCACTGAATTTCAATTACCCCAATCATCATTATCAAAGGAATAACAATGAATGGGCAGAATTTACATTGCAATATATACATCAACATTCATTATATGTAGGCAAATGATATCAATATAGGCTCAAACACAGAGAACGGAGGAGGAAAGATTAAGGAAATGTTTGGATTAATGTTTGTAAAAGTAACTTCTATTCCAACTAATTTTTACAAACTTAAATTGAATTAAAAGCTAATTAGTGTAATATGCAACGATTTATTTTTGGATATATTTTTATAAAGTCAGTGGGACAAAAACCTATTTAGATGATATATTGAATTCAAATATGAAGAATATAACCAAAAGTTCATAGTTAGAAAAAGTTGAGTCAGCTCAAAGTTAATTGAAACTTTTAGCTTACGCGATCATTATTTTCTTAGTGCCTATTTGTTTTAACTTTTTAGAAGTAATTTTAAAGCATTTAAGATAAATATGTAAAAAAAGTTTTATCCCTACTTATGAAAAAGTGCTTCTGAAATCATGATCTGATAATTTCTCAAATAAGCTATAGTAATATCTCGAACATCACATATTGTGCCAAAATGGCTATTCATGGAAGAGAAGTCAATTGGCATTTGCAAACAAGCCCTAAAACTTTTAATTAAGAAGGAGAAAGTGAAGGGAAGGGGTGACGTTCAGTTGAAGAGAGAGTTAGGTGGGAATGATGCGTTGAGGCAGCCACGGAGTCAAAGAAAGTCAAAATTAAAAGGACGCCGTTCAATTCTTGTTTGGTTGGTACTCTTTTGTAATCGTGTTTTTTTGAACCCCTTCCCTCAAATTCATATCTCATAGTAATATTCTTCCTCATTTGAAGAATACTGTAGATTTTGTAATATAGTGTATGTTTGGGATAACGGTAGGAAAAATGACTTATTATGATTCTGACTTATTAAAAATGATTTAATAGAAAAGTTAGTTTGTGTAATGTGATTTATGTCTGGATGAACGATTTATTTTTAAATAATAAGTGCTTATAAATCGTGATTTACGGTATACGAGGTAAATATGTGAGAGGAGTTTTATCTTGACTTACGTAAGTGACTTAATAGAAAAGTTATAGTGAGGAGTTTATTTAATAAGTAATTTATTCTACCGTGATAGAATTAAAATAAACTAAATCAAACACTATAAAAACACAATATATTTTTATTTAAATTTATCATCCAAAAACGAATTTATTTCTGCACAATAAACTGAACCAGAAATAACGTGTGTGTGTGTGTTGGTTGATGGAAAGTAGAAGATTCGTACGAGAGCCTCCGTGTTAAAGTTAGAGGAGATCGATCAGCTAAAAAGCTACAAGAAACTAACTGTAGCAGCAAAAATCATCACACATTCACAATTAGTCACAATTATTGGCGCAACCAAAACGGATCTTACACCACTTCCCCCTCGCGAATTACTAGAAATGTTAGAAGTGTCGCTTTAGAACAACTAGCAAACACAATAATTACGTAGCCATGATAATATCTTTACTGTGACGAAGAAATTTTTGGATGCGCCCTGTAGTGTGATCACTTGGTGTTAAGTAAAAGCGACCAACTTTGTACTAAGCTGGGCCAGCTCTTTTACCGTAACGAGGGAAAGAAGAAATAAAAGAGGCAAGTTTCTATGGGCAGATAAACCACCTCCTATATATGAATGGTAGAGAATTTAATCTGCGTTTCACTTTGGTAAAATACAGCTGCTCAACCACTCTTGAATGGTAGATGGGATGAGAAAATGCAAGGCCTATATTCCCAATTATGAGTGTGCGTTTCTATTAGTTTTTGGAAAATAGTTTTTACGATTTATGAGATGAATATGTAAGAAAAGTTTTATCTCGATATGTGAGAAATGACTTTTGAAACCATTGTTTCAATATTTGCCAAACACTCATCAAGTCTCTGATTTTTCTCTTCTCTAAAGCTTAAGAAATGTAAGGGGAATGAATAGGATGCGCTCAACAAGGTAAGCCATCAATAGTGGTTTGATTAAAATAAAATGAACTTAATTCATACTCTTTAAATAAAATTTAAAGAAACATGGGTTTATTTATCAGTTGATTGATAAATGGGGGTAGTAATAGGTGTGTGTGATATATAGACAGATATTATTGGCAAAAAAAAAAAAAAAACCGATATATAGACAAATATAATACATTCATGTTTTCATATATTCAAGCCTCTTCTCTAGATAGGACCCTGCGTTATCATGCTAGCTAGGCGGCCAAGTACTATTTAAGCTTAGTAGGGTTTATTTTCAATGTTTTTATCAACATTCAATTCTTCAGTTTAAAAAATACTGCTCCCTCATATTCTTAATTTAGGATATATTTAGAGAATTGATTTTAATCATAAATATAACACATATATTTTCATATTTATCAGTCTTTTTTTTTTTTTTTAATTTACCTTTATTGATACTCTCTTAATAATAATCAAGAAAAAGAAGGAATGAACGAATCAGAGAAGATGACTAACTAGGATGTTTTAAAAAAACACATGTCATAGTAACTAATTTAGCTAGCTAACTTCTTTAATTCAATTAGATTAGGTAAATATGTCTTATATTAAGGATTGGATAACCCCCCCACACACACACATAATTAGTAAGGGATTATACTTGAGCTCCAATTGATTTATATATTTCCAGGGGTTAAGAGATAATTTTATCCCAGAAGTGTCAAAAAGAAAACAATTTTGCTCTGGTTATTATTTCAGTTAATCTTGACTATTAGTTGATCAAATATGTTGAGATGTTAGTCCACATGTCATGTACATCATTTTTATTAAGGTACAAATTTATCCTGAAAGTCCATATGTCATCTACTTCATCTTTATTCAAAGTTAATTTAAAAATTCTAAGGCAAGTTTGCATATTAGCAAAAATGATGTGGATGTCATATAGATTGTCAACTCAGCATATTTGATTAATTAACAGTGAAAATTAAGTAATATAATGGTCAGAGCAAAATTACTCCTTTTTTTTTATACTTTCAAAGTAAAATTGTCCTTGATGACAACTTTTGAACCGAAAATGCCCTTAACCCTATTTCTAACTCGGGCAATTAAGTCAGAGATGCAGGGTGGCAAACACATGGCTATGAATACATTGGGTGTTGGACCTAATTTTGAAGATGAAATTAATTTGGTTGAAGATTTTAGGAATCCTGAAACAATACTGTTGAAACCCTTATGGGTACGTTGATTGAGAAAAAAGTGAGGAAGGAGGGTGGCCTAAGGCTAAGAGGGAGGAAAAGAAAAGCATAATGGAGAAGAAAAGAGGGGAAGAGAGAGAGAGTTGGCGATGACGGTGCCATCGTCAAACTGAGCATTGATTAAATATCGATGAACAGCATGATTAGTTTCAATTTTAATAAATAAATAATAAAAGAGAAATGTGGGGGGAGAAGTTATATTGGAGTGGGAAGGGAATGAGTAGGAAACATTCCCAAATGAGATTCTAAATCCAAACCCAAACCCAAACTGGTTAGGTTACTTTAATCCGGTGAAAGACTTTTGATCCCACGTGCTTCCAACTTGAATATTCCGAATACAAGTGCCCAAAAAAGTCCTGAGAGAGGTATATGCCCTCTCTTTTGGTCACCCGAGAAAAAAAGGCACTTGATTATTTTACACATATATACACATACCACGTGCCTCCAAGTCATCAACTAATTTAACTATGCGTGTCAGTAATTGAAAACAAAATAACATGATGTTGTGTCTGCGTTTGGATTTGAGTCAGCGAAGATCATAAAAGCACTGCCTTCCTAGTTTCATTATTAAAAATCACACAGCCGATATGATATGATCTGTCATCTGTTCATTTAATTTGAGATGAAAGGCGCAGTATTACTGGTGGCTGTTGTTTGATGTGGGAACATGGGGTGGGCAACAAAATCCAAACGCCAAACAAGGGATAAGCACCTTGGAAGCAAGAAGCCTCCAAGATTAAATCTCAATCCAAGGCTTGCTCAAGGAACAGTTTAGGTGCTCATCACAATGACTAGCTGTGATGAAATTTGCACCGTTTAAATATAAAAGGATAAAAATTTAATTTGGATTGTCCATAGCAAATTTGGACTGTCCAAGTTTGAGTGCTCATTTAAGCACCCAGAGTCATTCCCCATCTATACTATAATTACTATGAGCAAAGAGCAATTATTCATTGGTATCGATCAATGTAAATATTGATAGAGAGAATTACTATGAAATTTTAAAAAAATGGCTTAATTATTAAAAAATACTAATGATAAGTGAGCAGGAACATAAATATGTTGCCATCATATACTATAATTTGTCATTATATGTTCATCAACTGTGATCGTATTTTTGGGTGAGTAGTAAATTTTTTACTTTAAACCTTATAGCAATTCACCATATTAATATTAATACAAGGCATGGCCGTATTTACAAATAATTAATACTCGTTTTAGTCTTTAATGTTAGTTAAATTAGTTAATTTGACATCTTTTTTTTCTTAAAATATGATAATAATCTACTTTAATTAGGAAGTATAGGTGCATATTTAGCAAGCGTCGGAAAGTGATTTTTTTAGCGCTTTTTTATAAATCAAAGATAAAATTTTTTTTAAATACTTATCTCAAATAGTATGAAAACACTTCTAAAAAGTCAGACAAATATAAGGAGTAACTAATGAAATAATTGATAAATATGGGAAAAAAATATTATATTTAAAATTAATATTAACTCTCTTCAATTCTACGTTAAGTACAGGAGGTACTACAAAGAAATACATACAGAAGTTGGAGGTACGTATGTATTAATAGGGGGCGCAGTTCATGGGGCATAGGGTCAAAGGGCGCGTGCCTTGGACAGTTGACCGTACACACAATATTCTCATGTTACTTTTCTCGTTCAATCCCACGTACCCTCCTTCTTTATTACCATTAATCATCACAAATAGCAAACCCTTGGTTTGATCTCATCCTCAGGGTGGATACAGTTTTTCCATCAGAGGGCCTTCTCTCCATTCTCCAATTCCATTTTACAACGTGGCAATATAATTTTCATTTAATTCCTTCTCACACTTTCATTGTTATCAACGTTTTGACACAGGGCATGTCCAGTGTCCCCAGCATGTGTTCCCTATTTCAAACTAACTCTCTCTCCTAAGTAGTTAGATCACGGGTTTGTACTTCCTCTTTTTTATCATTTTTTTATTCTTCTCAACACACTCCCTCCCATTCTAATTATAAGATAAAATTAATTTTTTTTAAGAAATTAAGGAAGTCAATTAAATTACTTTAGAGTATTTATATTTATATTTTTATTTCTAAACTAATTAATTTGACTAATAAACTAATATATAATCTAAGGATACTAAAAACATAACACTCTAAAGTAATTTAATTGACTTCCTTAATTTCTCCAAAAAAATCAATTTTATCTTATAATCAGGATCGAATAGAGTAATTCGTAGTAATGGGTCAATATAGGACTCTTGTAACACGTCTGGAAAATTAGGAATAATGTTAAGGTAGGAATGGGCTAATTGAAAAAGGCAGAGAATTCCGAGACGCAAGATATACGACCAAAATTGAATATAATGGAATTAAATTCAAAAAACAACAACAACGTGGTGGAATGGAATGGAAGAAGCTAAGGGCATTTGCATAAAGAGCCGTGTTTTTCTTCTATTCATATTCATTCATTCTCCCTCCACATGCTTTCTGCCTTCCATTCCTTTCTCTTGCCTTTCCTCTCATCATGTGCACCTCATTGTCCGTTTTTCTTGTTTTCCTGCTTATACCATACGTTATTTTTTTTTTTGATTACATAAGGCACGGGATCGAACCCGTGAAGTGGGGGAGGGGGGAAGTGGCCTTTGGGAACATAATAGAAATTTTTTTTAAAAAAAATTGTAGAATCTCAAATCAAGTAACTTTTATAAAATTAATCGTGAATTGCTTATCAATATATGTAGTCATTACCTTATCAATGTTAGATAATAAATTTGTTTTGAGACTTTTCAATTGTCACGTTCTTTTTCTATCATTTTCTCTTTTATTTTTCATATTTTCATTCGTTTTGTTTCATAATCAATATTCATTATCCATAACAATTATAAATATAATCCATTATTCATAAGTAATTAATGTAATTCTTGTATTTTTATAGAGAATTATTTTACACTAGTTGCATTATTTATGATTTTTCTGTTGTTGTTATAAGTTGATATGATTCTGAAATATCAAATACACGAGGTTTTACATAATACGGATTATTGCTCATGACTAAAAAATAATATGTTTTGTCATAATATTTATAGGGGAGATATTATAAGGTATTAAAGAAGGGATTTAATTATAAAGAATCCTAATAAAAATAGAGAAACATATAATGACAAGTTCTATGGTAGAAAATGACAACATATCATTTGTCATTAGGACTTATTAGTAATTAAGCCTCTTCCCCAAAACTCCATAGTAATTTTCAATATTTTTATGTGTTATTTCCAAGGTTATCAAACAATGCCGGCCTCTGAACCAATCGATACAATGGGTTAAGGGTCAATAGGTCAATTCGAAATTAAACCGGGACCAAAATAGTGGAAAATAAAAAATTTAAAAACAAGTTAAATTCTCATAATATTATCATACCATCCAAAATCAATTCAATATCTCAAATCACTAATAAAATAATCATATACTTATGCAATGTTCTTTATAATTTTTTTAACATATTGATATCTAGTATCAATCAACCATCAAATGACATCATAATCAAAAATCATAAATACTATTCCTAACAAATTATTAAAATGGATAGATGATAACAAAATATTTATATCTACAATCCTTTAATCAATAAACTAATAGTCATTAACACAGAAATTATATTTAACTTTGACTAATATTGTCATCTACACTATAAAAAATATTAAATTTCTTTTTTCAAAAAAAGGGTGACCGGGTCAACCCAACAACCCATCCGGAGGTGATCGAGTTGAGCCCGGTCAGGTTAGGATCAAGTCATTCCAAGTTACACAAAAACGGAGTTAGGGGCCTGCCTCCGCCTGGATTGATTTTATAGCCAGGTTGCCGGTTTCCAGATGACTCAGCCGGTCGGACTTGATAGCCTTGGTTATTTCCGTGTTTCTTAAGAAAAGTAGCGAATAAGATATGGAATAATTGATTTGACTACCAACCCTGACCTGCAATCCAAAAAGACCAGAGTAGAGAGTCCTCGTCGGTCACCTTAGAAAATGAAATACAGCTTCTGTTCCTGACAAGTGATAAAGCTAAAACCGTGGCTCTATGTTGCCCCCTGTTCAATGAATCCCATTACACTTTATCAAATATTAGAGTAGAGAATAATGTATATTATATCAAATGTATTCACATTTTTTTTATACTTTCAACCGATAACATTTTTTGACCATATTATTAGATATTTTTATTTGGTGTCTTCTCTAAAATCCGAAACTTGAGGCCTAAGAGATTTAGTGGAATCTTATATCATTGAACTCTTCACTAATCATATTTATTCATATCTATATGCGTTAGTATCAATATTTTTACCCCGAGAATCTCCTGCACTCATTTACGTTGTAATTGAAAATTAATGACAACGCAGGACATAGAATTTATAATAAAATGAATTATTTAAAATTTATTACACCTTTTTTTAAAAAAAAAAATCATGTGAGGAGATAGTAGACAATATACAGTTTTATTTATTTCTAATTTATATTATAAGAATATTTTTTTATTTTACAGAATATAATATAGGAAATTAGACAAAAAAAAAATACCATCAAAATTTGTAAAAAACAAATAAGTATATTGAATTTTAAGAATTTTAAAAGGATTGTTTTGAAATTTTAAAATGTTGCAAAATTTGAGAAATCACCAAACTATCATTTTTTTTAAATAAAAAATTCTCAACTCGTTTGGCCAACATGGCTCTGGCACCAGTGACCTTGCCAGTGGTCGCTTGTCGTCCGGCTGCCTAATATTTTTTTTTTAATTTCTCAAGCAAAAATTGTTAATATAGATATTTGAGTTGTCAATAATGATACTAAAGTTGAAAACAACGGCCTAATCTATATTTTTTGAATTTCTTATGACAAAGTTATCAATATAAATACTTGAGTTGTTAATAACAATTAACAAATACCCCGTTTACATTTTTAGTATCATTGTTAACAACTTAAGTATCTACATTCACAACTTTAACTTGAGAAATTTAAAAAAAAAATGCTGTCGGAGCTCGGGTAAAAGTTATTAGGAGATATTCAACACATAATTGGTTTACAACTTTAATATCACTATTAACAACACAAGTATTTATATTCACAACCTTAACATAAGAAATTTGGAAAAAAAAAAAAAGCCACCAGAGCTATGGTGAAAGTTATTAGAAAATATTCAATAAATATCTTATTTACAACTTTAGTATTGCTATTAAGAACTTAAGTATCAATATTGATGACTTTTGTTTAAAAAATAAAAAAATATATAAGGCCGTCAATTATAACTTTAGTATTGTTATTAATAATTTAAATATTTATATTGATAATTTTTACTTAAAAAATTTAAAAGAAAAATATTAGGCAGTCAGAGGCAAAGCTCCGATTCCAATAAGGGGTTGAGGATTTTTAATTTAAAAAAAATTAAATATAGGTAAATAATTTTTTAAATTTTACAATATTTTAAATAAGTCTTTTTAAAATTATTGAAATTCAATATATACTTATTTATCTTTTACCAATTTTAATAATATTTTTCCGCCCTTTTTCCTCTTATTTATTTATGTACTGTACAAACACCCAACTAATTAAATAAGCTGTGGGTACGAGACAAATGAAACATTATACGTAATCTCCAAAAGCATCGGTCCTGCCTCAAGTGGAGCAATGCAGACGCAGCCACGCAGTTATACCCGCCCTGGCTCTCTTAATTTGTAAATTACTCCTGAAGTGGAATATATGTACTAAACATTAAGAAAATTATTAAATTAAATAATATGAAATCTAACAACATATAATTAAATTAACCTTGTTCATTTTGTTTCCATTATAGGGGGTGAAATATCTGTCATTTAATTATGTATATATATATGAGGAAGTTATTAATTAGTCTGAATTACAGTAAAATTAATAATATTTAACAAAAAAAAATTATCGTAATTTACTGCTCAAGTAATCTGTAAACACTTAATTATTTATCGGGTTAATTAGCAACCAAACACAGTCTCAAACACCACACAAGTTCTACCTCTGAGCTCTCCCCGAAACGGAGGTGAATGCCACAGCCACTGGACCAAACTGTGAACACTTGTTCAACGGATCACTATTTATAAACGAAGGAGAAAACATTTTTTTATACCAGTGTAATACGACAAAGTAATATAAAAATGATTAATATTTTATTTAAATTGTACTATAATTTTAACCATTGAAAAAAAAAAAAAAAAAAAGAGGAGGAGGAGGAGAGGGGAAGAACCAACCAGAGAAAGATAGCATCCTGGAGGAAACGGTAGGAGGAAAATCAGTTAAGGATGCGAAAGAAATATGCAGAGAATCTGAATAGAAAAGGGAGGGGAAATGAATTGTAAATAATGAGAGACTAGAAATTTAACGCCCCCGGTCACAGACATTGATAGCCATTAACACCAGTGGCCTAAATAAAGCAATTACACCGACGTACTCTCTCTCTCACTCAGTCACAGTGCCCCCCCCCCCCTTTCTCTCTTCTGCTACAATACCGAAACAAGCCGACGACGGACTCCGCGCTGGCAAAAGATTCCCTTGCCTTTACACCCCCACCTTCGCCCTTATCTGTCTTTCCCTAACAAACCCTAAAACACTAATCTAATTTCTGCTTCCACTCACCCTTCATGCTTCCTGTTTTTCTTCCACTTCTTCTCATACCCTTCTTTCTTTAATTCTTTTTCCTTTTTATTTTTTTTTTATTTTTTTGAAGTTTCTTACTGATGGGCTGCGCCAGCTCCAAGTTCGACGATCTCCCCGCCGTCGCTCTCTGCCGCCAGCGCTGTTCCTTCCTCGACGAAGCTATTCACCAGCGCTATGCTCTTTCTGCTGCCCACATAGCCTATATTAACTCCCTTCAATCTATTGGTCGTTCCTTGCATAGTTTTATTCGAGTGGATTTCACTACTACCACCTCTCCTCCCTCATCTCCCGAGCTCAATCTTCCTCCTTCCAAGAAGGTCGATTCCGTGGTCACTGCCACTGCTAAGCAAGTGGATAGTTCTTCTCCTTCGCCCCCTCACCACTCCCATTCCAATTCTGGATCTCACCTCCAATTCCACTCTGATTCTGATGAAGACGAAGATGAACATGAATTGGGTTCCCTTCATCATTCAGGTCATTCCTCGCCCTTACACGCCTATCCTGACCATCCCCCGATCAATTACAGCGGCCATTCAGATCCTCCGGGTCTTGCTTCCTTTCCTGGTGGAAGTTATATGCGTATGAATTTCATGAAGAATAAAGCCACGCCTTCCGTGGTGTTTGAGCAGAAACCTTTCAGCCCCGAGACTGTTTATATGGGCGAATCTTCTTCTGCCTCTTACCCGCCGTATTCTTACTCCAGTATGCCTCCTAATTCTTTTACCTACGATGGATATCCGACTTATGGCGGTGGGGGCAATGGGTATTTTGCTTCCCCTCCTCGTTATGGGTCTTCCTCGCCGCCGCCCCCGGCTGCTTCTACATCCAAGCCACCGCCTCCGCCATCACCGCCAAGGGCTTCAACTTGGGATTTCCTCAACTTCTTTGATAACGATGATAGATACTATAGTCAGTACACACCTAGTCGGGACTCAAAGGAAGTGAGAGAGGAAGAGGGGATTCCTGATTTGGAAGACGAGGATCACCAACACGAAGTCGTTAAAGAAGTGCACGGGGATCAAAAGTTTGTGGATGGTGGTGCTGCAAATCATTCGAAGCCCGCAGAAAACGACGAAGTTGATAGGACAGAGGCTTCACTCTACCAGAACAGGCCGAGTGTTTCGATGGAGAATGATGGGGTAGAATATGAGGTGCATGTGGTAGATAAGAAAGTCGTTGATAAAGACGAGAGGTCTAAGGAGCGAGGTGGAGGTGCTGCATTCCGAGGCCGAAGTGGCACGCGGAATGCATTTGAAGTAGTCAGAGAGATTGAGGCTCAGTTCCAGAGGGCATCTGAGTCGGGCGCCGAGATTGCAAAGATGCTTGAGGCGGGAAAGCTTCCTTATAATAAAAAGTATGGCGCTTATCAAGGTTAGAGGTTTGATTCTCTTCCGCAAGTCCACTTGGTCTCGCTTGTTTTCAATTTCTCTGTTTCGCTTATCCTAGATTATTATTATCGTGTTTTGATCTGTGTATACTCGGTTAAATTCTGCGAGCTGTTATGCCTAGATTTGTGCCTGACTCCATAGGTCTATGGATCATATGTTCAAGTTTATGACTTGAATTGAATTGAATTTTGTTGCTGACTTGAAACTCTTGTTCCTGCTTCTTGATAAAGCAGCTTCTTCCAAGATGTTGCATGTTGTTGCTCCCTCATTGTCCATGGTGGCTTCGCAACCTTCTACTTCTAGAAGTGCCGAATCTACATCCGCCATTGACAAGGCTGGTCCTAGTAACTTGGATTTTGATGATGATATAATGTTGCGATCACGCAATCTTTCTTCTACATTGCAGAAGCTTTATCTTTGGGAGAAGAAACTCTATAATGAAGTTAAGGTACATGATAACTTGTTTATAGTTCATTCTTATCGTTTCTTCCTTTAATTTACAAATATTTCATGCAATTTTGTATGACTTGTTGGTTCTGTTTGTTTTAGTTTAATTTTCTTTTAGGTTCTTACCTGAGCTGGAAATATGTAATCTTTATATTTGTAATGTCAGGGCCGAGGAAGGGATACTAATTTTGCGCTCCATTTTATATGCAATACTTATGAATAAGTTTGTTGCTCTGAACACCAAACTTTGGCGTGATGATATTCATGGCCTGTCGTTCTGTAATTGTGTGTCCCCCTTGTGTGACGTGCAAATGAAGACAACTAGAAGAATGTCTCTCTTATGTCTTCAAGTCCATGATTTTCTGTAGATGGCCTTTGCGTCATTATTTTTGTGTTGTTTCTGATAGATGTGAACCTTAAATGTAACTATCAGATTTAATTTACATTCAGTCCCCTTCATCAGATTATTTATCTTAGTGGTGCAGTTTAATGTGTATTGTACCTGTGCTTTCATCTGATTTCTTTTGACTACTTTTTGGAGCAATATACTGAAATGTATTCTTGTTAATCACTGCTTGTTTATTCTAAAGGGATCTCTTAATTCTTATGTGTTTGCAGGCTGAGGAAAAGATGCGGGTCATGCATGATAAGAAAAGTCGTAAGCTGAAGCGTATGGATGAAAGGGGCGCTGATTTTCACAAAGTTGACTCAACTCAAACTTTAGTAAGGAATTTGTCCAACAAAATAAGAATGGCAATTCAGGTCGTTGATAAGATTTCTATGACAATAAACAAGATCAGAGATGAAGAGCTGTGGCCTCAGCTGAATGAATTAATCCACGGGTATGTGAAGTTATGGGCTTCTTGTCCAGTTGTTCATATGGTTCATTATTGTCTCTGGTGGTGATTGGCTATCTGGTATATTTTTTAAAGACTCAACAAAATTTGCAGGGTTGAGTTACAAGCAACTTTTTAGAAAACTAACCTGGTTTAATATATCTTCGGAGTATTTCTTATCATTTGAACTGGTGTCAATTGTCAAAACTTTTTCATCCCTTTCCTTTTTATAATGTCAATAGAACCCACTTGATTTTCACAACACTTGATTAACATTGTGACCAGATAATATGACTCTTAATTTGAAGTAACAAGATTAGAACAATGAGGATTGCTGCATTCTAGGCAGTGAACTTTTGCCATATGTGCTAATGGAGTTATTAAATGAGGCTGCTTAATTTCTTTGTGTTGGTTTGTTACATCCAAGATGCATATGTTGGAAACGCATATCGGCGTTGAGGATCAATTTTCTGTATTTATATTGAGCTGGTTATGCATAATGGTCTGCTTTTCTTGCCTATTGTTGTGGTAAACTGGTTATTTCCACCTTTGGCAGTTTGGATGTGATTGTTTAAGCACAACCATATCCCTGACTCCATGAAAATTTATGGTGTACTGTGAACTATGAATTAGTGAGGTTCCACCCCGTTCCATTAGGATTATCCTCCCTCAGTTTTTGTTATAAATCAAAGTTTTGATACCCCAATTTGCCAAGAATTTTTTATAGTAGTGAGAAAAGAAGCTCTCTGAAAAGCCAAACCTCCTGCAGCCATTAAATGATCTTATGATGGAAGCAAGTCTTTGTGTTTTATTCAATAGCATTTCTTATAAATTTTCACTAGACTTTTTACTAGCTCTAATGAAGGTCCCCAACCTCACGTTATTTTCTCTTCTACATGTGTTTGCCTAACCGAATTTCGTTGTGTTTGTGCTGGAGCTGTTGGACAAAGTTATCCTTTGCTTGGAAATGCTTGAAACCTGAAGAAATTTGTTTAGAAATGGGTTTTCCTGTTGACAAACATGAAACTTCAATTCCCCACTGTAAACCTCTCAATTGTGAATCTTGAGGCATGCATATTGCAGGAAAATAAGACAGAATCTTGAGCTTGGTGAGAAAGTTTTGGATATTAAGATGTTCTGCTGATTCCAGAATATGATTTTATGCGTTTATCAAGAATGTGAGATGAAATATAACTAGAAACTTGTTTGATATTCTACATTGGATGTTTTCACAATTAGCAACTATTTTTTTGGGTGGGTGGTTCGGCAATTATCCCATTTTTTTGCGTGAAAACACTGCCGGGCACAAGGGAGCAAGACAGTCTGTTGGGAAGTAGTATCTATCAGAATGATTATAAATGAGTTGTTGCATGCTTATTTTGCAATGTAGTCAGCAAGTTTCTGATTTTTTACATATACATATCACTGTTTGTTGATGAAATATATTAATATTCTTCTTAATCAGGCTGACAAGGATGTGGAAATCCATGCTTGAATGCCACCGTAATCAGTGTGAAGCAATTAGAGAAGCCAGAATCCTGGGTTCCATTGGATCCAGAAAGAAGAGGGGTGACGCTCATCTTTCAGCGACAAGGGAGCTTGAACAAGAGCTCATCAATTGGACTTTCCAATTTTCTAGTTGGGTTAGTGCCCAGAAAGGTTATGTTAGAGCATTGAATAATTGGCTTCTTAAGTGTCTCATTTACGAGCCTGAAGAAACACCTGATGGCATAGTCCCTTTCTCCCCCAGTAGAATCGGTGCTCCTCCTATTTTTGTAATCTGTAATCAATGGTCCCAAGCATTAGAGAGAATATCTGAAAAAGAAGTTGTCGATTCAATGCACGTTTTAACCATGAGTGTGCTTCAGATATGGGAACAAGATAAGCTAGAAATGCACCAGCAGGTGATGGTTAACAAGGATCTTGAGAGAAAAGTCAGAAATTTAGATAAAGATGACCAGAGGATACAGAAGCAAATTCAGGCATTAGAGCGGCAAATGGTTCTGGCATCCGGTGAAGGGAAGGGTCTCTCAGTATCCGAAAATATTATATATCAAAGTGATAAAAGCAGCAGCCTACAGGCGAGCTTGCAGCGCATTTTTGAGGCCATGGAGAGATTTACAGAGAACTCTGTGAAAGCATACGAGGACTTGCTTCAAAGAAGCGAGGAAAGAGCCACCTCTCAGCATGGAACAGCTTCATAGGGTGGCATGGTTTGATGGAATTTGGAACCACGTGTGTTATCAGGAATAGAATTGTGTTGACTTCCTGCTAATAGCTCTTCTCTACAAAAACAAATATTTGACGTGGAGGCAGGTTTGGTATGAAACTCACTTATTTCAGTAATACAGTTATTGCCTGGTATATTGTTCACTTTAAGGTGTCACAATGAAGTCTGAAATGCACATGGACGATAGCGTTCAAGGAAAGCAGGCAAAGGGCACCGTGTGACAAAATGGGGAGGGAATCCTCCGAGGAAAGCTGTCTGTGCCTGAGGTAAAAGACAGAGGCAGCCTGCCCTGTGTCTGAATTTTTAGGTTGCTTGTTTAAGGGTAAAAGAGCCTGAAACTGAGAGGTAGAAGTGTTTGCATGGAGGACTGAGAGAGTTTTGATGTCCTTTACGAAATTGGCAGGGCACAGGTTTTGTGGTTGCAGTGAGTGAGTGGGACTGCGACATGTCGTCCATATGCGAAACCCAATGAGCATGCAATGGCCCAAATTAAATTATATATGAAAAGTGCTGACTCGGGCCTCCTTGGAACGACGCAACTCGCCAGAGTTTCTAGTCTAGGTCATAGGTATTTATTCAACTATTTATTATTTTTTACTTTGTATGAAAATATATTCCTTCATAAAATATTCTCTGACTTGAATTGTACAGATTGCCCCTTATACACTCGTTCTGGATAAATAAAAGATGCCTTTGAGATGCGGGGCATTTTTGGGCTTATAATTTATGGAAGACACATATCTGGAATTTCAAACAGATTTTTTTCTTTAAATAATTATTGTAGATAGTCTGAGGTAATTCATGGTTAGAGATTTTTATACTGGTATTGATTACATTGAACATATGGAATGGCATCGGACACTCACATTAAGATGGTTAATTGGTTGTAACGCTAGTCTTCAACCCACTATTTACCTGTAACTCGCGTTTTTTTTGGACCAAACTACCGATGGAAGTTGATCTAAGTGGTAAGAGGCTTGGTTCTGTTTAAGTAAGGTTTCGGGTTCAAGCCTTATGTATGCAGAAAATTCCTATTGGGAGACTCTCCCACCATAGCCAGGTGCGCGATATGGGTCGGATCTGGATATAATCGGGGCAAAGCTCCGGTGAACCGGGTGGGCCAAAAAAAAAAAAGTGCCATTAAACTTGTTCAAATGTTTGATCTCCTTCCATCATTTACCAAACCGGACGTCACGCTCACTCACTAGCAATCATACCCCAGAAGGACCTCAAATTGCAAGCCGCGCAACACCCGACCAACCCTATCACAGCAACCCTATCACAGCCTGACAGATTAAAGTTTGAATTTTATCATGAGTTGTCCATATTGTCTAATAGCGCCTAGAACATGATTGACTCTAATAGAAGAATACTCATACTTAGCAAAAAAAAAAAAAAAAAAAAGGCATTCTTGACCTTGAATATTTGGTAACTGTTAAAAAAAAAAAAGCAAGCTATAAAAATGATGCAATAAAGAAGTCAAAAGCAAAGGTGGGAAGGACCCAAGAGACTGAAGGAACATTTTATTGGATCCAACAAGTTTTAGCTTTGTTCGCTCTTATGGTCATGTATGCTTGCACTGATGAACAACGAAAAAGATATAGAGGATGATCAACTCGAAGGACTGCATATTAAGGTGCCGTGGGGCACAGTAGCGCTTGGCCTTCAAAGTAATATCCAGTTCCATTGCCAACACAGAAGAATCCCTCTACGAATAACAAGGCTCAGAAGTTTGGTTCACCTGTTCTGTACAGAGCTAATCCTATATGGTCTTTGTGGATAGTAATCACGTTGGAGAATTCATGCACAGAAATTAACAATATCCCAACTTAAGCATATGCTGCTGGGTCAAGTGATAGCTAATGATGAAACAAATATACACGGAGCCTTGCTAGCTAATGATGGCATGCATCAGCTCACACGAGGCCCAATGTTTTTCTTCGGCTCTATGAATAGTGATCTCGATTCTGAGGAGCCCATGCCAAGCCTTGTAGAAAAATATATTAGTTTATCTTGACCTTGGTGATTATGATCCTTGAATATTTTTTCTTGAGATTTTTTTTTTTAAAAAAAATCTGTCAATACACAAGTTAAAAATAAGAACTTCAATTATTTTTCCTTCTTTTTCATTTTTCTTAATATCTGAGTAATTTCATGGATTTAACCTAGTTGAGCCTGCATCCTCTTCATATCTAAACTTGTGTAGCGCTTGGTTTTTATAGTTTTTTTTTATGCTTTATCCGTTATTATTAATTTCTCCTAATTAGTAGTTTCATTTTATACCTAAATACAAGCCATGCATGTTTTAAATTTTAATGCATAATTATTCCTAGTTTCCAATAATACGCATCTAAAAGTAGTTAAAATTTAAAATAGTGTAACATTAAATAGGGAACAAAACTAAAAAATAGTTATTAAATAACGTTCTTAATTAAAAAATGAAAAATATATAAATGAAAACCGTTCAAATGATATGTTGAGTTCATTGTGCCTGTTTGCTTTATTTTTTAGAAGTGACTTTATTGGCATTCGAGATAAGCATATAAGAGTAGTTTTATTTCGATTTACAGAAAAATATTTAAAAAAACACTTGTTTGTGCTTCACAAACGAGCACCTAGCTTCGTGTGATTGGCTCATATAATAAAATTTGATGTGCTGAAATCAATGATTAGTTGAAGATTAATACAAAATCTTTTTATAGAGAAATCACTGAACAGTATTTATTTAGCTTGGAGATGAAACACTCGAACTACCGCAGGCAGACTTAAAAATAACTTCGCAAATTTCAGATTTTTTTTTTTGGGGGGGGGGGGGATGTTAGGAGATTTTTTGAGCATAGGAATTTCATTGCAGGTATATTATGGTCTTGTAGATACATTCAAAAACTTTGAAGTGCACGGCAAATATATATACTCTTAAGTTGGATCAAATCGAGATCGATCCATGCATTGAGTATGAAACTTTAAAACAAATTAAACGGCTTGATTTAAGCGGGGCTGGGGAGTAGGATAAAGAGATGGAGCAAATATAAAGCGGGGAGAGAGAATTGGAGGAAGACATAGGCGCATGTACAATGAAAACAAAAGCTGTGGGTTTAACAATTCAAGAGGTTGGAAATGGTAAGGGGAGTGAAACACTGGAGCCAAGGGCTGCTTAACTGAGGCCAAGAGGGGTCTTGGCTCCACCCCGTGTTCATGGGTAATTGCAGCTCCGGCAGGTTGACCTTAGCCACCGCCGCCACTTCCCCCGTCTCTTCCACGTTCTCCGTCTTGGGCTGGAAGGTAGTGGGGATGGACGAGGAGGAAGACTCGCACAGCGACGCCCTCTGCTCCAGCACTTTCAACGGCGTAGCCTTCCGGTATATCTTGCACAACACTATGGCATCCTGATGTATAAATGTTCGGATCAAAGGTTAGGTATGAGTTATGATTTATACATGCGTGTCCTTGATATAAGAACAGGTTAACTTTTTTTTAGGTATATTAAGAAAATTAAGTAAATTATTTAATCATACGAGTTATACATATATCATTAGATTACTTATATATGAGGCAAAAATAAGTTTATATAAATCCTTTAATAGTATATTATATTGGTGATTTGATAGATCAAGTACCTTGTTGGGGAAGTGGAAAGAGTCGGGCAGGCGGTACTCATTCATGACCCAATCGGTCTTGCAGCCGCGGGGAGCTCTGCCCTGGTAGAAGACGAGGGTCTTGCGGAGGCCGATGAGGCGCTTGGGGTGGGAGAGGCTGTGGATCTTGCGGTCGGAGCCGGTGGCCTTCCAGAAGCCTTTCTGGGTGGTGCGGTTGGGCCTGCCCCCGCTGCCGTGTTTCTTGTCGCGGGGGACGAAGAAGTACCACTCTCGCTCGCCGACGTTGGCCATGGCGGGCAAATCCCAGGGATCGTGGTGGTAGATATTGAGGAAGTGGATGATGTCAAGGCAGAGCTTGTTGCCGGTGATCATGTTCTTAAGGTAGAAATCAAGGAGTTCTTCTTCTGTGGGGTGAAATCGGAAGCCTGGCAGTTGTACTTGTACGTCGCCCATATTGATATTCAATATTCTAATTCTGCTGTGTTTGTGTGTTTCAATTAAAATGGAAGCTAAACTGGGATGGGTGGGAATTGTGACATGCAAAGGAGTATTTATAAGGGACCTAATGGTGCTTTGGTGGGTCCCATCCATTCCCATACTAGAAAGGCTTGACCCAGTCTCCCTCCCACTCCCACTACCACCCCCCCTCCTAAATTCAAAATTCATCATATCATATCATAATGCCCTTCTACTTCTAGGGGCATGAAATTAATCTTCCGGTAAGCGGAAGATTATGGGTTCAATCCTGTTTATAATTTTTAGTTATTATTAGTAGCTACCTCTTTAATTAGAAAAAAATATGCAAATCATAAATAACACAATAATTATACAATTTAACTGATTAATTAATCTAATCTCAATCATTGAATTTCATCTATATAATTTCTTAAACTTCAAAGAAACATATTTTGTCTAGCTATGTTCGTATTAATAAGGGGAGAAAATTCACCTAAACACACATAACAAACCACACAAATAATAAGGAGTATGCTTATATATTTGATTTTTTTTAAGTTGATACTATTATTAGTTCTTACGATTTCCTTAAATTTTGGTTTTAGTCAATGTAACTTTAAATCATAGTTTTTAGTTTATCGAATTTTTGTGGCATTGAGTTTTAGTTAATACCGTTACGAATAGGAGCCTGAATCAAAATTCGTTAAAAGTGTAAAGACCAAATAAGTTTAAGTTTTGGTTTTTGTTCTAATACTTTAAGTGAGTTTTAATTTTAGATGATATATTTAACAGTGTTCACTTGATCATTTCCTTATAAAATTATATAGACAAGAAACCATGATTTAAAATTACAAGTACCAAAACTAAAATTCCATCAAAGTGTAATTAACCCTTGATTTCAATTTTTTTTTTTTAAAATGAAAAACTGATAGTGAATGAAGGGAGGTGAGGGCAGGGCCGGAGAAGTGAGGGTTGAAGTTGAACAAGAAAGAGAGGGAGACTTGCTAGCTAGCAGGTGGGATCCACGCGGGTTTTGAATTTCTTGCTTTACGACTTTTACTCGCCAAATTCCTCTTCCCTTCATTTGGTTTTTGGTAAATTCAACAAAATTCATTCATATAAAAAAAGTCATAACAAAACAAGAATATTCCTGGGGAAAAAAAAGCCCGGAAGAAATATCTCAATTAGAGGCTTCTGAACAGAATGAAATTACTCTTCCCTTCCTTGAATCTCGCTTCTCTTTTCAATTTCTCTCTCTCACCACAAATTCTAAAACTCTGGACCCTTCAAATTATTTTGTGAAAATATCCACCAAGTACTATTATTTTTTGTTTATTTTCCACAAAACTCTTGTATATGCTCCCCGTGACATCAGCCAGCCTCTACGTCCTTCACTCAACCCTCTATTATCGTCTCTTTTCAATTGTTCATTGCCATTATTTCACCTTAACTTCATGTCAATTTTCACAAAATAATCAAATATAACACCAAGCTCTAGCTTTTTCCCTTGCATGTATCTCCCTCTCATTCTTCTTTTCCCTTCTTCCAATATTATACATTTTTTACTCACAAAATTTGAGTAAATTTAACAGAGACTCTTGCAAAATCCACTAAGCATTTATAAATTTATTGGTTAGAAGGTTTAAATTCAAGTATTGGTACTTGTTGTTTATGAAAACTTGTAAAGTACTCATACTCTTTGTTTATAAAAAACATATAAGATCCTTCTATCCAATAAAATTTTTAAATAGGGGCTTTTCTCAAATATTTCCTATCACCAATATTTTGGAAATATAATAATATCCAAATTAAGCCTCAAGAATTTCCTTGTTAAGATTTCTCTCGAGCTCTTGACCTAGTCGCGTTCTTTTTTCACAAAGTCTTTTCCGAGGAACAAACAGAGCCAAAAACAAAAACTTGGTATGCAAAAAGAGTCAATGAAGACCAGGGAGGTTCAATTATTATAAATGTACAATGCGTCCTGGTTTCACACAGTCTTGGTAAGTTTTGGTTCATATAGACTGCATTGAGTGCATTCCATGTTGTCCAACATTTTTAAAAATTAATGTGTTCTTCTTGTACCACCCTATTACTATTTCAATTTCAAGTTATTTATAACTCATTCTTGCACATTAAAAAATGATAGTTAAGTTATTAAATATGTATAACTTTTTTAAATGTGCCATTTTTATAAGGAAAAATCCTTTAAAAAGACAGCTGAATTATTAAAATTCTGAATTAGGTCATTAAATTTAACAAATTCTAATTCAGATTAGATTCTTAAAATAGAATTTCAGAATTTAATAACTTTACTTTATTACCCCTCATTTGATTCTCTATGGATTACTACCTTCATGTTACTTTAAAAACCATTTTCACCTATCTATTTTCTCCCCTCTCAAGGTTTAACACAAATCAAATATGAGTAAAACTTAAAAATGGCCATTGATAACTCTCAAAGTGACTTATATTTGAAACCAAACTTTTCTCTTGCAAAGTGATTTATAATAGGGGCTGGATTGATATAACCTAAACAATTTACTAGTGCTTTAGACCTATTTATAAGGTCGGGAGGGTGTGTATTTTTTGATCCTATTCAAAAAGTATTGCATTAAATTTTTTACATAAATGTATAATTTTACCCTTCATTTGTCATTATGTAGATTGTTATTTTCTTGAAAAGTTTGTAGTTAAACAGGGGTAAAGTTGGAATGCAATTGACTTTTTAAGGCAAAGTTACTAAAGTTTAAGATTTTTTTCCTTATCAAATATGTCAGAAGTACCTTATAAATAGAAGTACCTTATAAATGGGAATGGAAGAGTACATTGAATTAAAACGCCAATTAAGTAGGAAAATCTGTTCATATTGATGCAATAAATTTAGAGGAAGCCAAACTAGTCGTGGATGATGTTTATATATATGTCTCTTTCTTTCGCTTATTTTTCTTTATGTTCGCACATCTTATTCATTCTTTTTTATAATACACATCTTATTCATTTTTATCATAATTCCTCTCCTAAAATTTTCAACTCTTTGATTTGCTTTTTCTTGGACGTTAATTTTGGGCTCATATACAGCGAACAGATCTCACATATAAATTATACTCCCTCGGCTACTTAATATATAAGATGTTACTATTTAACTTGATTAAATTAAGGCGGTTAGTTAAGTTAGTTAATATAACGTGCATTTTTTAAAATATCATAGTCATCTGATATTTCTTAATTCCCTCCTTCCATCTATTCCTTGATTATTGTTGAGGGAGCATCAATAAAGAGTAAATTATGAAAAGATTGATAAATATAAAAATATATATTTTATATTTATGATCAATATCAATTTCTTAAATATGTCTTATATTAAGGATCAGAGAGAGCTGTAATACATACAACCATCGTGATATTACAGAAAGAATAAATGGACGTAATGATCAAAATAAATGAAATAGACGACCTATATAAATTAAATAAAGGAGGAGAGTAATATAACGAATAATAATCATTTGAATATGAAATGAAGAGGAGAGCTCAGCAACGTCGTCAAACTGGCTATAATCCTATAACAGTCAACATAGTGACCACAAAGAACAAAGAATATATATTTTTTCTTTGTCCATTATATAATCTTTGATTCCTGAATTCAAAAGCAACTACGCGTTTTGCCACATTATTTTCACTTTATGTCAATATTGTTGAACCGGCCTCATATTCTATTTTAATTGTTATTATTGCCGTCGTTTTGATTCAGTATCTAATATATTATTATAACTAATATCGATTTAAGCATTATATTTAGCTGAAATAGAAATAGAAGACATCTCTCAATGTGACTTTGTTGTTTATATGTTCGAACTCTCAGTCTTATCTTATTTGAGAAATATTGAATCTATTTTTCGGAATCCAGGTTCAGCGTAGTT
Source organism: Inga laurina (assembly GCA_963855925.1). Classification (NCBI taxonomy): domain Eukaryota; kingdom Viridiplantae; phylum Streptophyta; class Magnoliopsida; order Fabales; family Fabaceae; genus Inga; species Inga laurina. The sequence continues at coordinate 60,928,692 of OY979702.1, read as the reverse complement.
GCATTGTTATTGTTACTAATATAAAAAGAAGAAGAAGATGTAGGAAACAACTAAGGGAATATTTGACTTGGAAGTCAAGGGCAAAGACCCAAAATACCACTGTACATTAAATGACTCGCTAATTCTGATTTCTTGTAGTTTGTCTCTTCAACTTTATCAAAGTCTTTTTCGACGAAAAAAAAAAAACTTTATCAAAGTCTTCCAATATTGTCTTTTCCTTGTGTTTGTATGTGCTGCTTCCTCGAATGTCCTCCTCTCTTCTTTTCCATTTATTTATTTCGGCCGAAAATCCCACCAAACTCATCGGCCTTAATTGCTTATTTTTCTTTCCAATCTAAAATATTACTGATTAATCTATATACAGTAATTGCATATCCTCAGTTATAATGATTACAACCATGAACTCTGCAGTAACTTAATACTATAACTTCGGTTTTTAATATAAGATATATTTAGAGAACTGATTTTGGTAATAAATATAAGACATAATTTTTATTTTTGTCAATTTTTTCATAATTTACCTCTATTAATGTTCCCTCAACACTAATCAAGAAAAGAAGGGAATGGGGGAATTAAGGAAAATGAGTAGGGTATTTAGAAAAAATATATCATATTAACTAATTCAACTAACTTCCTTAATCTAATCAAATTAGACAAACATATCTTATATTAAAAATGTGAGGGAGTAGTTTTTTTCAAGTACTAATTTGTGTGATGCATGAGAGCCTAATAAATAGTTGTAATCAGGTAATTAAAATAATAAGCAAAAAGAAAATCAGGTCAAGGCATCGATCAAGAAATTCGTGTGAAGTAGATGTGCACAAATGTTATTTTCACTACAGAGAGTCAGAGACCACGTTAATCAATCAAAGAGGTTACCTTCCATGTTAAGAAACACAAATCACGCGTATATGAGACGTATCCAAGAAAATGTGATGCTTACGATGATGATGGATTGGTAACATTGACAACAATATAGCTTAAATTGTCACTTATACTATAAATATTTTGTTATAAATTTTAAAATCATGAGGATTTTTTTTACTAGGTATAGGTATCCTCCTATTAAAGATAATCCTATTCGAGACATTGTTGGATATTAAATATGGGCCACCCTCCTGTGAAAAAAATTATAAGAATTAAGTGAATTTTAAAAACACAAAAGCAAGGCCTCCTGTGCTTTTTGGCTTTTTCCTCTTTTTTGGGCCATGACAATATGAAAATTGACAATGTTTACTTAGTTACAGGTGATTTTCTAAAACCAAACCAAGTGGATGTTTTGTACTATTCAAGGAGCCGCACGAACCTTGAAAAATTAAGATCAAAACAAAATCACTGCAGCCACAAAATAAGTAGGGAAAAAAAGTCTTGTTGACTTACCCGGCATAGCATATGTGCTTGACAGCAAGGCTATTATGCTTTTCTTTCAGAAAAAACCAAAACCATAAATAATTCCTATTTTTATACATTTAATTAAATTATAGAATTATCAAATAATATAATTTTGAGATTCTTATATTAATATATTATAATTCAATTTTTCAAGATGAATATAATTAAAAAATTTTAGACATATTTCATTAAACGCATGTTTGCTAAAAAAAATTACTATATTTTCGATCAAGTTGTTAATATTTTTCACATAAGAAATAACTGTTTTTTCTAAATTTAGTAAAAATATTAAATAGATCATTAAAAAAACACTCATGTTAAAATATAAATTAGGGATTTGGTATAATGAGGGGTAAATTAGTAAACAAGATTTATTCTAGTATAATTTTTAATTAAAAAAATGTACTTCAAGTATCGTTTTAGAATATTTTTTTTTAACAGTGTTAATGTTTTGAACTAAAGTGTATGCTTTTAAAATAAAGGGGAGGTCTGTGCAATTAAGACAAAACAAAAGATTTATTAGAGTATTTTACTCATTCTATAAATAACTAGACATAAATCTCCATGCGTTATGATTTTAAGGCTTTGTTTGGTACAAAATACTTGAAGGTTAGGGAGTGAGATTGGATTAGGGATTGAATTAGAATATGTCGTTTGGTATGAGGGACTATGGGTAATCAGGGATTAGGAGTACCACGAAAGTGGGATTGTTGTAAAGCCACATCCCCCCTGATATTGTGTTTTGAATCACAGGATTGCAAAATTATGAAAACAAAAATATTCTTAATTAAAATATTTCCAAATAAAAATAACCCTGATTTTAACCTAGAATCCCTCTCACATAATCACTCCCTCCTTTTTTGCAATTGCCCAGTTTTATTGCAATTGTTCGTATTTGTTAGTTGATATAAATATGTACTGCAATTGTTTTTTTATATGTTGTACTGCAATTGTTCACATTGTTTAGTTTTACTAAATTTAGTTTTACTGCTATATGTACTTAAACTATTCGTCAGGTTCTCTCCAACGCATCCAAGTTCAGCAAAATCATACACCCCACGTCACAAACAAACAAAACACTCTTGTTCAATCATCAACATATGACTTCCCTGATCTTGGATGATCGATTGATTATATTTGGGATTTAGGGCAAGGGATATTTGAGTCTTTTTATAATTAGTATTTGTTTATTAAATAAGATTAGTGAAATCATTTTCTTCAATTATTACTCTATACCAAACATATTTTTAAAGCACCAATCCCAATCCTAGTTTCAATCCCAATCTGTAACACTCTGAATTTTATTTACCAAGAATATATTGTGATTATTATATATATTCAATGAAATGGTGAATATTTAAGATCAGAGGAATTAAATATTGAAAATTGAAAGTTGAATAGTATTTTCAGTGAAATCACCTGCGAAGCAGTGAATTTGTCATGTGGTTTTGGAGGACCAAATGATGAGCAAAAAATATGAAATTTTATAGGGTGAAAGTAGACATCCTAAGCTTTAATTTGATAGGTAATATGAATCAATTGAAGCTATGTACAAAGAGTTATGAATTTTTGAAGTTAGTCTAGAAAATCTAGAAAGTTTTTGAAGCAGCGGTCAAAGATTGAAAATTTAGGAATGATATAATCCTAACTAGTAAAATTTCATATTTTTCCATGAAACTCGATTCAATAAGAGTTCAATAGCCTTTGGAATCACTCTGAAACAATGTATACAAAATTAATTATGAATTTTCAAATATTGGTGAAAATTCTGCCCAGATTTTCTATTTGTGCGAAAATGGAAGAAATAAATTAATCTTCCTTTTTCTCTTAATCATTTTAGAAATTAAGGGATGAAGGAGGAGAAGACAAGTATCAAAATCCAATCAGACCAAGTGTCAACACCACATGAAAGATGATGGAGATAATTGCTATGTCATAAGTCCTTACTTATGTCATAAAGTTAGGTAGCCAACTCTTGTACCAATTGAATTGAGTAATGGAATTAAAGATGCCAAGTGTCATTATCATATGAAGGGGGATTAAATTATAATTGATTTTGATGAGCACATGTCAAATTGCAATACTACATGAACATAGTAATTATGATTCATGATGAAATGGTATGCTACCTTGAGTGTAAGGTTGGTTTCGTTGGAAGAGCACTCATTTGGTTAGAAGAGTAAGAGGGAGGAAGTTAGTTCAAAACCAATGGGAAGCCTAATGAAATAAGTGTGTCATGATATGAAGGAAGTATGAGTTGTGATATGAAAGAGGTATGGGTGGTGACAAGTGTCACACTATGATGCATTGATGAAATCATGCGGAGTAAGGTGAAGAAAGTTAAATTATGAAGCTATCTTTCCTTTCCTCTTCCCTTCACTTTCAACCAAGAGACAAGAGAGAGAAGAGAGAGAGAGAGAGAGAGCTTGAAGCCATTGAAGATCTAGAGAGAAGGAAGAAGGAGCTTAAGGTAAGAGGTGATTTCTTAAGCATTTCTTTGCAATTTTTCCATAAAAAACCTTCTCTAAACCTTTCTCTTCATGAAATCCATGATTTTGAAGACACACTTTGAGGCCAAGGAGAGAGAGAAGAGGCGCCTAGAGAGAGAAAATCCAAGAACTCAAGAAATAGCTACACCAAACTCAAATCTATACTAGTATGAACTTGTTGTTGGTTTTGGTGATTTTTGTCAAGTTTGTAAATTTGGAAAGCCCTAATCCTAAAGGGTTATACTGCCCACATTTCTTTAAATCATGGTTAAGAAGTTTTTAAATGAGTTAATAAGGGATTAAAAGTGGAAAAGTACAAGTTTTGGAAGCTTAAACACAAAAACTCCATTTTTCCTTTTTCTTAAGAGACTTTTGGCCAAGGTCAGAACAGGAGGTAGGGGCAGGATTTTTATGAAATAGACGGTTCATTGGATTCAGTGGACAAAAATAGTTGGGATTATATTTGGTCACTTTTTCGAAAAAAGCTGAAAAAGCATAATTACGAAAACGCCCATAAAATCCATAAATTAGGGTTGTCAAGGGTATTTTTGTAATTTGACATTGAATTTGATATTTTCACACCTGGAAATGGATTCCTTGGGCGAAAATAAGTGAGGATAGCCTTAGTCAAAATTTTGAGAAAACGTGCCATCAGGCTGGGTACGGAGGGGTTGGGCCGGGCACATTTTGGTAAAATTTCACTATAGATTAATCTAACCACAAGAAATACTATGGAAGAGTCTAAAATGATACTTGGATAGGTTAGGACCTATTTCTTGCACATTTAATATTTTAGCACTGAGTCGAAAGTCGGAAGCTACACATTTTACGAGGCACACTAAAAAGGGATTGATAAGACTTTGAGGTAGGGAACTTACCTCTTCTGCTTGTATTTGATATTTATGCTAGTGTATAGATGCATGTTATTGCTTTGCTTGATTATATGAAACATATATGAATGATTGAAGCTCTATTTTTGTTTATTCTATGGCCATAAGTATGTTGATTGAAACATTGAGCACGCAGATATGTCATTGTGTGAATATGAGTTATGTAATGCAAGCATGTCATGCATTAAGAACTTATTTTACATGCATATTGGTACTGTTTTCCTACTGAGATTCTCTCGAATCTCACCCTCCCCTACTAATAATTTAGAAAGGAGAAGACAAAAGATATGCTGAGAATAATGTACAGAACCGTACGAAGGGGATCGCAGTGATAGAACGAAGACGAGAAGATGTCTTTGTTTTACTAGAATGAGTTTAGACACCTAAATAACCTTGCGCGGCTACATGAATTGTAATTATCAAATATGAATTCCTATGAGGAATTCTCAGAATCGTGCGCATAATATCAATATATTTATGATATTCCTGTGTTGCCTGTAACCCCCTCATCGTCAAGGTCATAATTAGTGTTTAAACATGATTTATAATTGAATAAGAGATCAAGAATAATTAAAAACATTTTACAAAACATGTACTATGAGATCTTTATTCATTTTTAAATAAAAACAATTAGTCTGTTCGGTTTGTCACATATACAATATCAGAGTGCTAGCAAAATTCCCGATGTTCATCCGGGATAATATCATTAATCCAAGAGTTTTACAGGGTATCATTGCCCATCTCAGTTTCCCATATCAGGGATTACACAATAACTACAAATCTATGGTCAAACTAATATATACAGTTGTCCCAAAATGATAACCAAAATCAAAAGAAACTAGGACTACCACCGGCAATCCTAGTCGTCTTTATCCACTTGTTTGCCTCTCGATCCACTTGCCCTGACTAAAATTGTTAATTGGAAAGAATGATATTCAACAGAATCTCAGTAGTAACAATTTACGTATATGATGCATAATTAAACAAAGCATATAAGCATATATCACAATGCAACAATAACAATATTTAAGGCCGGGCTAACCGCCACGTCCCCTCAATCATTCAAGGCCGGGCTCACGCCATGTACCTTATTCAAGGCTGGGCTTACCGCCACATCCCCTCATACATTCAATGATAAAACCAAACAAGTAATGCATTACACATGATATAGGATAAAGTGTGACTACCTTGGTATTTCCGTTCTTGATCAGGCACAGGCCTTCTACGCTCCGGGCAAATATCAAATCCTAAAGTCATAATTAAGGACGACAAGTTATCACTTATCCCAATACTCAAATGACTTTAAAACATTTAGATTTGGTTATCATTAAAGTCCCTTAGGTGGCTACTAGAAGTCCAAACAACTGCCTAAAGGGTTGGGAAGTACTATATCAAATATTACTCTTTTTAGTATGCCTTGTAAAATGTGCCGCTTTCAGCTTCCGACTCGGTCCTAAAATATTAAATATACAAGAAATAGGCCATAATCTATCTATGTATCATTTTAGATTCTTCCATAGTGTTTCTTGTAGCATATTAGTTTATGGTGAAAATTTACTAAAATACGCTTGGGACCTCGACCCGATGGCACGTTTTCCCAAAATTTTGACTAGGGCCATCCTAATGTATTTTTGCCAAAGGAATCCATTTTTTGGCTCGAAATTATCAAATTTAATGTCAAATTAAAAAATTGCCCTTGACAGCCCTAGTTTAGGCATTTTATGGGCGTTTTCGTAATTACGTGTTTTCGGCCTTTTCCGAAAAAGTGATCAACTGTAACCCCACCTATTTTTTCCCACTAAATCCAATGAAACAATTTATTTCATGAAAATCCAACTCCTACCCTCTAAAACAGTGCTGGCCGAAATATTGAAAGAAAATGGAAAAAAAATGGAGTTTTGTGTTTTTGCCTCCAAAACTTGTACTTTTCCACTTCAATCCTTCATTAATTTATTTAAATATATCTTAACCATGATTCAAAGAAATTTGGGCAGCATAACCCCTTAGGGTTATATCTTTTCCAATTTTACAACTCAACTAAAAATTACCAAACTATTAACAAACTCCAAAACTAACTTCATACAAGTATATATTTGAGTTTTGTGTAGTTACCTCTTAGGCTTCTTAGATCCTCTCACTCTAGGAACCTCCTCTCTCTCTTCTTGATCTCAAGATAAGCTTGCTAAACCATGGAGTTTATGGAAAGAAAGAGATTAGAGAAGAGTTTTATGAAAGATTAGAAGGAAAAAGCTTAAGAAATCTCCACTTACCTTAATCCTTCTCTTCTTCCTTCTCTCTAAAGCTTGAGTTCCCTTAAGCTTCTCTCTCTCTCTCTCTCTTTTCTCTTAGCTCAAAATAGGAAGGAATGGCTTCATAAATTTTCCTCCCTTCATTCTACACTATTGATCTCATCAAGGGTTGACATGGTGACACTTGCCAACCATCATACGTCCATCCATGTTTCCACCCATACTTCTTCACTTTATGCCTTACTTGCTTCATTAGGTTTCACTTGGAAATGGACTAATTCTTCCCTTGGTTTGCTCACAAAAATACGTGCTCCCCCTTCTCATGATTCAACCAAACCATTTCTCTTCTAACTAGACCAATTCACTACTACAAAAAGGGGTTTTTAACATCCTTATTTTGACACTTTTAACATCTAAAAACTGAGGGACGTCTATATAGGGGACGTAGTATGGAAGTCTAAAGCCCCCCATGGACGTCTAAAGTCCTCCACGGGGGGACTTTAGACGTCCCAATTCTTAATTTGGGACATTAAAATGTTTTATTTTTTTTAAATGATTATTTATATTCTTCATTACCCAGCAAATTAAAATTGTAGAAACAGAATTGAAGATGGATTCATAAACCACAAAATGTCCCTTACAAAATGGTAAAGACACCTAGCACCGCAATCTTTTTACTATATATATGTATAATAACAATAACTCATACAACCTAATATTATATATGTATAACAACAACCAGAAAGTGTCAAAATGTTTGTCACCACACAACTACAAACTAATTGTTGTTCATTTCATCAAAATAAATATACATATGTATTTCTCTTGATTTCCAAGCTCCAAATGTATAAAACAAAAACATTCTTAGTATTACATAACTACTAACAACTAGTTTATGATTCTAGCAAAAAAAAAATCAAGGGAAAAACACTCTAATAACTAGAATCATGTAAATAAATTGAAAGCATTATAATAATTTCACATTGCAAGTTTAACTTAATTCTTCATGTAAATTTATATTTAAAAAAAACAAACCTGATGAAAGTAGGGGAGAGGGCAGCCAACGGTGTCTATGTGCTTCCAAGGTGGAGAGAAGACATTGGAGGAAATGTGTATGCACAGTGGAGAGGAGAGGTACGCTGGAGGGTGAAAGCAACGAAGAAAGTAGGAAGTCTACACCAAAGGGTGGAGGAGGTGTACGCCGGAGGGTGAGAGCAAAGAAGGTGCTATGAGAATGGAAGGAGGTGGAGGAAAAAGGAATGAAGAAAAGGAAGAGAGGAAGACGAAGTGTAATGAATAAAAGGGAATAATGAAAAAGCTTATCCATGGTGTAGAGAAGACCAAGTCACGGGAATGAAAGAAAAAAGGAAATGCAGAAAAAAGGGAAGAGAAGTCATGGGGATGGGAAAGATGGAAAAGGAGGGATGAGTTTCTGACATGGGAATGAAGAAAAAGGAAGAAAAGTCTCACGCATATCAGAATTTCTGACATGACTTTAGGAGTCCCAAATTCCTTTGGGACTTCTAAAGTAAGACTTTCGGCGTCTTAAATTCAAATTTGGGACGTCTAAATGTTTCCCTACGTACACATAATTATGAAAATGTCACCGTCTTCCTTTTTAACCACCCAATTTTAAAATTGGGACGTCCATTGAGGTAGTTATATCATAATTCTGTAGTAGTGATTCTTGCACTTAAGGTAGCATACCATTTCATCATTATTTATCCATGTAGCATTATTTTAATGCAATTTGACATGTGCTCATACAAATCCATTATAATTTAATCCCCTCCTTATATGATTATGACATTTGAAATTTTAATTCCATTAATCAATTTCTAACACATTTTATTTTCAATTTTTGGAATAATGCCAATTATGGCAGATTTTCCGCTCTAACTTTGAAAAATCATAACTAATTTTGGTAGACATCATTTTGGAGTGATTCCAAATGCTATGGAACTCTTATTGAGTCTAGTTTCAAGGATAAATATGGAATTTTACTATCTAGGATCATATTATTGCCAGATTTTCAATCTTTGACTGCTGCTCCAGAAACTTTTCAGATTTTCTGGGCTAATTTAAAAAATTTATATCTTTTTGTACATAGCTTAAATTGATTCATATGACCTATCAAATTAAAGTTTAGGATGACTACTTTCAACATGTAAATTTTCATAATTTTTGCTCATCATCTGGTCTTCCAAAACCACATGACAAACTCACTGCCTTGCAGGGGATTTCACTGAAAACACCATTCAACTTTTAATTTTTCCACTAATTATGACATATTAACTTAAATTGCCACATAACCATGGTTATGAGAACCGGACCGGAACCCGGCCAACCGGCCAACTCGGTTCAGTCACTGGGTCGTTACTGTTTCGAACCGGTACAACCCGGTGCAACCCGGATTGAACCGGGGACGACTCGGCTGACCCGTCGGGCTGGGCGAGTCGGCCGAGTTATTTTTTTCCCCTCCCAGCGTCTAAAATGACGTCGTTATATATATATATATATATATATTTAAAAACTTGAAATGAAAACCGGACCAGATGGTCGATCCCCCTCGCCCCCAACTGATTATTCTATCATTCCTTCAAGTTTCGAACGCCTTTTCCCTAGTCGACGCTCGCCAGTGTGCTCTGCCCCATTCTCGACGCTCGGCCGGTGGCGGAGTCTTATTTCCGGCGCCAAATCCTTCGCTCCGTCAGATTTCGTCCCCAAATCCTTCGCATGTGTGTGTTCTTGTGGCATGACCTTCGCGCCGTCGGAGTCTCGAATCAATCCCCAAATCCGCTGCTCCGTTACGTGTGTGTGTTCTGGTCGCCTGTAATGGTCGCCGTCGGCGATTCAGGTGGTGGAGGTTGGGTCAGTTTGCTTCCCCTTTTCGATTACGCATTTACGTTTTCGTTTTTTCGGTTTTTCCTAGCTCTTTGTATTTTGAGTTTTTTGATTAGTGATTAGATTGTGTTGGTTTGGTTTGCATTACATTAGTGATTAGATTCTGTTGGTGTTATGTTTGTTGGATTAGATTGTGTTGGTTTGGTTTGCATTAGTGATTAGATTCTGTTGGTGTTATGTTTGTTAGATTAGATTATGTTGGTTTGGTTTACATTCTTTTGATTAGTGATTAGATTGTATTGTATGTTCCTTGCAGCCTTGCATCTACGCCTAGTGACATTCAGATTGTATTGGTTTTGCTGGTGGTAGAGAGGGAGAGACATAGCTGACGGTGTTACTGATTTGAGTGGTGGAGATTGATTTCAGTTTGCTTTCTTTATTTCCTTCACCTCTATTGGATTTTTATACTGGATGCACATAAGGATTGATTGTTTTCTTGGTCACTAGTTTGATTGTTTTCTTGCTTGTAGTGGCTGAGACTGTTTTATGTTGATTTGTAGATTGCTTGTGATCGAACTAGGTGTTTCTTGTTTACTTTCCTTTCTTGATTGAAAAGGCCCTGTTTTTGGATTTGCTCCCTTATTTGCTAATCGAGGTCATAAGTGGTGAAGGAAGTGATAATCCCCCCACCACCACTGCCCCTACAGAAGAGTCTAGCAACCCCCTTAACTCGAATGTCTCTAATCCCATAGAGTCAACAGGAAGTGTCAAAAAAATTGATCCTGCTTGGCAATATGTGTCTGTCAAAAAAGAGGGGAGAGTTAATGTTTTTACTTGCCTCTTGTGTGCATCAAGTTACAGGGGAGGTGGAATTAATAGGTTAAAGCAACATCTAGCTGGTGTAAGTGGTCGGGTGTCTTCTTGTAAGAAAGTATCTCATGATATACGAGCTAGAATGAAAGAATCGTTGATAGAGGGTGCAAAGAAAAAACCTATTGCTAGTGACGATGTAGAAGAGATTGATGATATGAAAATTGAAGAGCCAATAGCTTCACATCCACTTAGGACATCCAATGAGAGTAGTGGCACAAAGAGGAAAGCAACTGGGGTTGGGAAGCTTGACAAGTATTTTGCATCTAGAAAAACCCCGGGTGGTCAACCAAGCATTAAAAGTGCTTGGGCAAGTAAAGAAGCACAACATGCTGCTAAGGTTGTTATTGCTAACTGGGCTTATGTGAATTGCACTCCGTTTAATGCATTGAATTGCCCTTTGTTTCAAAAAGCCGTTGATGCTATTGCTGCCATTGGTCCTGGGTTTAAGGCCCCTAGTGCTCATGAGTATAGAATTACCTTGTTGCAAGACCGTAAAAAAGAGTGTCAGTTATTGATTGATAGTTATCGAGCTAAGTGGAAAGAGAATGGCTGTACACTAATGGCCGATGGCTGGACTAATGTTCGACAGCGTACTTTGATTAATTTCTTAGTATATTCAGTGCAAGGCATGGTGTTTGTGAAATCAGTTGATGCCTCAGATGTAGTTAAAGATGCAAAAACTTTATTTTCTTTGTTCAATGAAGTTATTGAGTGGATTGGCCCTGAGAATATAGTCCATGTGGTGACTGACAATGCCGCTAACTATGTAGCATGCGGCAGACTGATTAAAGAGAAGTATAAAACCATTTATTGGTCTCCCTGTGCAGCTCACTGTTTGAATCTTGTTTTGAAAGATATTGCTTCCATGCCTCATGTGTCTGATCTTGAAAAAAGGGCATCTAAAATCTCTATCTTTGCTTATAATCATATGGTCTTCTTATCATGGTTACAGAAAAGACCTGGTTGGAAGGAAATTGTACGTTCTTGTGCTACAAGGTTTGCCGCCACATTTATTACCTTGCATAGCATTTTTTTTGCACAAACATGACTTACAAGCTCTAGTTGTTGATCAGCATTTTGTGCAACACAAATTGGCTAACAGTGAGCCTGGGAAAACATTTTGTGCAATCATCCTTGATAATCAGTTTTGGAACGAATGTTTTCAAATTGTCAAGATTGTTTCCCCGATTATTAAATTATTGAGGATTGTTGATTCTGATGGCAAGCCTTCCATGCCTTATGTCTATGAAGGCATGCAAAGGGCTAAAACAGCAATCAAGGAGATGTTTCAGAATAAGGAGGAGCTGTACAAGCCATACACTAGCATTATTCAGGCTCGATGGGATAAACATTTAAAGAGTGAGCTTCATGCAGCAGCTTATCTTTTGAATCCTGCCTTCTTCTACAATGCAGAACTTGCTACAAGGAACAAATTAATGCAATCTTTGATCGATGTGTTGGAGGCCCATTCACATGATGATATGGATCGTTATGTCACACTGATGCAGCAAATGAGTGTCTACCGTGATCGTAAAGAATCCTTTAATAAGGTTTCATGTGAAAAAGCTGCCCAAAAACTAAATCCTTGTAAGAAAATTTAATTTTTATGGACATATTAATACATATTCGATATTTCATACTATGTTTAACTGAATGTCTTTTATTTAATGTAGATGAGTGGTGGATCTACTATGGTGGTTCAATTCCGGAGTTGCAACAGATTGCTATTCGTCTACTTAGCCAAACTTCTTCTTCTTCTGGTTGTGAAAGAAACTGGAGTTTATTTGAGCGCATCCACACAAAAAGAAGAAACCGTTTGGAGCATCAAAGGCTCAATGACTTGGTTTTCACAAATTACAATATGAAGTTAAAGTATAGGTAATCTTAAAATTTATGACTTAATTTGCTTTTATAAAACTTATTTAATATGCCTTTTACTAATATTGAACTTCTTTCATTTTGGCATTAAAGAGATACATTGACAAAGAAGAAGGAAAGTTACGATTCAATTGATTTTGAATCAATAGATAAAGTGGACTTTTGGGTTGTTGAAGATGATCCAACTCCTAAGTTTGATAATCCAGATGTGGCACATTCTGAACTTGAAGAACTTACAAGGAATTATGAAGGCTTAATGGTTTATTAAGATTATATTCTTATATCATAGTACATAATTATGTTTTCTTCTTCACAAAACTATGAATATGAAGAATTTAATTCATTTCAATATTTTATATGTAGGTGATGAATATGTGGCCATTCCTGAACTTCCATGTTTGAATGTTGATGATGATGTTGGTCCTAGTACTTTTGGTTTTCCTCCTTCAGCTACACCTCCTGATGTTGCAATACCTGCAAATTTGAATGCTGTTAATGAAGATTATGGAGTTAATTGATGATTAGTTAAGTATTTAAAGGATTATGGGTGGAAAAAACCTCTATTACTATGAGTTTGTTTTGGTAATTGCTTTTGATGTTATTGGATTACAATATGATACTATGATGCTCATTAACCTCTATGGAATTTTTTTTAATCCTCAAATTGTCTGACTCCCGGGTTGACTCTGGTCTGACCTCCGGGTCAACTCCGGTCTGACCCACTGACCCTTGACCCACTGTCTCGACTGGTTCAGTGCCTGGTCCGAGTTTTAATACCTTGCACATAACACATAATTAAATTCTTTTCCTTCTTCCATGCGTGTTTTACCCCTATTTTAGCTCCCAAAATTACTTTATCATATAATTATGCTAAAATACAGGGTGTTGAGCATTTCCAATAATTAATTCAGGTCTCAAATTATCTTTAATTCACAAATCATTCTCAATAATTATCATTAGCCCTTAATCAAAATTTGGGGCATTACATTACCCACCGAACTACGTTCGTTTTCCGTAAGTATTCTAAAATAGGTGAAAATAAGATAAGAGTGTGACACGATCCATCAAAATTCAGTGCCTCATATATACCAAACAGGGCCTCAGTTCTCTTGAACCTAAGTAAACTCTTGAGAAGGTATCCTATTTATAAGACTATTGTTGAATTTTATCAAAATTGTGATACTTTAATACATTGTAAATGTGTAGTATATTTTTTTGTGTTACTCAAGGGGTGTAGCTTCAAGTCCTTCAACAAAAAAAAAAAAAAACAACAACAAAATTCACTTAATACATTTAAATTTCAGCTCTAGTAACGGAAGTAAAAAGAGGTTAATATAATGTTCCATCATTGATTTTTGGTGTGTATGGCTGCCTTCAAGTGGTGGTTTTCCGGCATCTCTTCCCTCAGCCTTGGCCGAAGGAGGTCATCTGATGTAGGGTTTGTCCTTTTTAAGGTTAGGGATTTTTGTTTTTCCTCTTTTGGTGATAGTCCACTGGATTTGTGTGGAGCAATGTAGAGGAAGGGAAATCAAAAGCATAGTGTTGAATTGATGATCTATTCATCTTTCCTTGACTTCATCAAGTAGGTTTGGTCAATGGGGTCGGGTTGGATGGTAGAGATTTAGGGGATGAGTGAATTCGAGCTTGTTGACAATCTTCAAGGTTCATCATCTCCTTCCATCCTTTCCTACCTGGTATGCTTCTTTATTGCATTTTCTAATCTACTCTGGCTTGGTTGGTGTAAGTCCTTGGTGTTGCTAACATCTAGCGGCTTTGGGTTGCGGAATAATCAGTGGCAATGGTTGGAGCCTCTTTTGGCATAGGGGTTTTCTTTGTCAACGACGTTGCTTGTCTCTATGTGACAAGTGTTGCGTAGTTATGTAAATCTACTCTTTTTGTAGCATATGACTCTTCATATGGGATGAGTCTGTTAGGATGGTTTTCGGAACCCCCATCCCTTATTTATGGTATCATTACTAGAGATTCTTCTCTCTCTTTTTTTCAAGCGGCAGCTACAACAATGACTCATATGTTTCTCTGACTTGGACTTAGGGTTAGGGTTTGTGATGATAGTGTTGTTTGGATTTAGGGCTATTTTTTGGTTATTTTGTATGTTTTGTTTTGTTTTGGACCTTCTTTCACCTTATTTTTAGTTTATTTTAATAAAATTATATTTCTAACAAAAATAATATTTATAAAAGGTGGGGTGCTATATAATGCAACTTCTTCTTATGCCTTGTAACAGGACACTTTTTAGAAGAATAGATGGCCTTTGTTATTATAAGTCACTTGACCAGATGTTAAGCTTTTTTAATATTACCCTTATTTAAAGTTATCAACTATTAGAAAGAATATGATGCAACCTTTTTTTTAAAAAAAAAAAATCATTTAGAAATGGGTAAAATAAAAAGTTTATTTATTTTTGGATCAAATTCATTAGAATAAATGGAAAAAGATAAATACATAAAGACAATCATACAATAGGCGACGGCAACACTTGACAATAGCATACAGGCACCGAATTGTAAGAGAGTTCATAGGACATAACATAAAAATTCTAGACACAACACTTGCTATATCAATGATATTAAAAAAAAAAAATCAGACCACAACCGCAGAGTTGAAGACCCATCAACAGAACATGAGGAAGTTATACACCCTATGAAAAATCCTTGTGACATTGCAAAGTGAAAAATCCATCAATAAGAAGTTGATGAAGAAACTTATAGCACTAAAGTCACTGTCAAAACCGGAGATACTAAATTAGGTTTAAAAGAAATGGACATAAATGTAACGTTAAGTTGAGAGTCCCATATTGAAAGAGTGAACACTTGCAATATTTGGAAGTTCCACCAAAGCTTTTACTTGTTCATGATACTAGCCTAAAATTTAGGCTCTGTGACCTGCAAAAAACAAAGACCAGTGATATGATTTCTCAATCCTTTTGGCGACCACAATATCACCCAAACTATAATTGCCATTCTTCAAAATTATGAAACCGTCTTGCAGGGTTTTCAGATAATATTAACAACTTGAATATTTCTTCTCAGTAGTTAGAGTTACCTTATAAAAGAGGTCTAAGTGAGTCTTTGTTATATGTGAGGGAAAAATTATAAGTAGAGTACGATTATTAATTGCGGATGAAACGACGTGGGGAGATTGTGAGGAAAACATAGGCAGTTCTCACTTTATTGAAACATATAGCTGTTGCCATCTCATTCTATCTTGTACAATGATAACACAGTCCCATACCTTTGTTGTAGGGAAAATGGCATTTAAGGTATCTCTTACTACATTAACCACACTTAGATGTTTAAATTATTCATTTTAGATGTTTTGAATACTCATTTTTCATATTTTTACTTTTCAGCACTGGAAAAAAAATCAAAGATAAGTGTTGAAAATATGGAAGATGAGTATTAGAAATATAAGTTAACTACCAATTTTTTTTTTCCAAAAAAAATGAGTACTGAATATGTGGAAGATGTGCAGTGAAAAAAATTCACTCATGAAAATTCTAATTCCACCATTTGTTTCAAATCACTTATTCAGGGAACAGGCAAACTACCAGAATTTTGCTGCAGGGAGTTTTTATATCCCTCTCGTTTCCAACTGCAGCTTTCTACCCGCTCCAAACAATTGACAGTATTCATCAATATAATAATCATGTTCAACAGAGGAATCCAATAAGACGAAGAAAATAACATGCGCTGTCCTACTCTTGCATAAATCACCGCTTTACTAACTAGGGTACAGGACTTGTGAAGCAAATTACTATGGCCTAAGCAGATCCAGAAGGAGAAGGGGTCGTGGGGTGGCTTATAACCAAAGGCGGACGCAGAGCCTTGTGATTTGCCTCATTTTGCTTGCGAGCTTTATACATCTCTTGTGTTTCTACCACGATCAACCTTTTCACCTATAACAAACCAGAAAGTTTCTGCATGCATATCAAGACAGATGCAAAATCAGCCACCAAAACAATATATATTTCACAAAGTTAGTAGAAAACTGTTGGAGCATTCCCCTGATACTTGGATTATATTGTTCTGACGCACAACAGTACGGTTACATTTGCGAAGGCATAAAGCCTCTAAAGTACTCCTGTGGAGTCTCCTGGTGCCTGGAATTCCCCTTACACGGGTTATATATAGTTTTGGGCTCCATGCTACGGGAACACATGCTTTAAAAGCATCCATATTGAGGAATGTGTTCATTGAACTGGAAATTAAAACTGCATTTCTTCTTAAACTCTAGTATCAATGTACCAAACTAAAACTGAAAGGGTAGATTATCATAAAAGCATATGTTAGAACTTGGAAATGCTAAAAAACTGAAACTATAGAATCCTAGAAAAATTTGAATTTCAATGGAAATATTTTTCTTTTGGATGTGTAATTATACAAACATGGCTATAACTAGTAGTTGGTATTTGCCTAAGAATAATGTGAGAATTTCATTTAACGCTTAACTTAACATGCTCCCACACATAATGGTTATAGTCATGACCTGGGCCCCTGAATTGTGACTCATAAAATTCAGATACACCTAGCACACACCAACCAAGGAGCATGGATAGTATTCCAAAAACCTATTATAAGATAAAACATTTTTATATGCATCTTAAAGGATGAATTTAGAGAAACATGAGTTCAATATGCTAAGATTAGTAAGGAACTAAAAATCCAACTCAGCAATGGTTGATGATTCCAATATCATGCGTGATTAAAAAAAAGTTTCCCGTTGTACCATCAACCATTGATTTGTTGGATTTTTAATTCTCTACTAATAATTGCATATTGGATACAAATTAGAGGTGTTAATAGGAAGGGTTGGGCTGGGTAGGCACCTACCCAATGCTCAACCCGAGGTATGAACAAGTAGTATTTTGCAGTCCGATGCCTAGCTCTGTCGGTAGAAACCCTAACATTTTCAGGCTAGGTACAGGGCGGGCTTCTTTATCCAAGTGATGATGCCCTACCCATAGCTTGGTGAAAAAAAATAACTCTAACTATACTTGATTGATAAACATTATTATAAACTTCAAATACATTACATAATTAAAATATTAAAACACATAAAATCAAGCTATACCAAACATATTCAATATCAAGCTTAACAAATAAATTGGCATATGGATAAATCGCAATATACAAATAGGCAAAACAGTATATGAATTAGTTGAAGAAGAATAGTGTTTTTAGCTCATTATTGAAGCTATGCAGAATAATACATATGCAGCTCATGTTTACTAATAAAAGGAGATACTTTTGTGAATAATAATGATAAGAAATCACCCAGATACCTTTGAGAAATAAGGTATATATGATTAAGCAGTAGGGATTCCTTCAAACAATAGTAGAAATCAACATCGATGATGAACAAATACCGAAAAAACAAAAGGGATTTCAAGGCAAAGAAATAGCTTCAAAACACGGGCTAAAGAAACTTGTTCTCAATAATTTGGCTAAAGAAAATAGAAGTCTTTTGAGTTGAAATTCTTTTAATAAAAAACATGCTTTCAATAATTTGGCTAGATAGCATCAGTTTTTTCGTGGACTGAAGTTCCCAAAGCAATATTGAGATTTGAGAGCTTAACAAGGGACCAACTAATAGCCTAGTGACTCAACTACTACAGCAATGGATTACAATCACATAAATCTAGAGAAGGGGAAGATCTGCAAGCAATTTCTTCTCGTCAAAAGCTAAAGTTCTTGTAATATGAAACTCACAAAGTAGAATAATGAAAACAGAGAATAAGGTGGTGGAGGAACACACCTCATTTTATTACCTTCCTCGCTCTTCTATTCCTCTTCAACATCATCCTGTTGTTCTTATATTCACATATTTGACTACAAGTATTCTATTCATCTTACACATTGATTTACTGTCTCACCATGCTCAGGCCGGTAGAAGGCACTAAGATTCCCGTCCGACTGGCCCTCAAGGCTACAGCTCACCTCTTCTTTTCATCTCAACATTTCAGATTCTTCTTGTCGCCTTTTCTTTTCACTTCTACAACTTTCTCTCTCTCTCTCATCCTTCGTTCTCTCCAATACTTCTTTCTTTTCATCTCAATATATAATTTGTTTAGAAACCGATTTATTAATTTTTTCCCCTCATAAGATGACCAAAAACTGACTTGTCCATGACAAGGATGATGGTATACGAAATTTAAAAGAAAAAAGACCATTTCATAATTAAAAGTTTAGGGATTGAGTTATGCCGAACCATAATTGAGAAACTTAGTTATAAGTAAGTCGAAAGTTGTAAAGCTAAAAGATTAATTTTTCCTTAATATATTTATATATATACCGGGAAGGGCAAAGCAGCATACAGTACCTGCTGCCTAGCCCTGCCTGTGAATCAGCCCGACGACCACATGTCCAATTTTCCTTGAGCCACATTTTTTGGGCCAGGCTAGACAATTTTTCTGCTGGCTTGGGTAGGCGAACCAAGTGACTGGACCTCAAAGGATTAAGGTGTAAATTTAACAACGAAATTTTGTTTGAGGGCTGTTTGGCAGAAATATATTTTGGAATGGGCAAAAATAATAATGAACAATTAAAAATTGTATAAATTTAAGACAACCGTTAAATTTGACCTAACGGTGTTAAATTATAAGAGAATAAAACCCCTAATGGCGTTAGGTCAAATTTAACGTTTTTGTTAAATTCACATCTTTTTTAATTGTTCATTGTTATTTTTACCCCTTCTAAAATATATTTGTGTCAGACGACCATCGGACAAAACTTCATTATTAAATTTACACTTTAATCCTTTCTCAAAGTTCAATTGATGGCTTTCTAGATAGTCTTTGATTAGACATTTAGTTACTTGCGGTTCAAATTAAGTGCATGCCTACGTGTTATGAATCACATTCACAGACTAGTGGTAGCTTTGATGGTTTAAAATCATCTTTTAAAATGCATATAAGAATATTTATCATATAACTTTTTTGCATCACTGTCCATGTTTCTTGGTTGGTGTGTGCTATGTTATAAAAATGATGACTAATTGTCTTAACTGATTGTCTAAAGAAGAAATTTATTACAGGATTTTTCACTTCATGGGATAATATGTAAAAAAAATTTGCACTTGTTATTCTACAGTAATCCACCTTGTGAGTTTTAAATCCCTATCGCTTTTTAAAAAAAAAACAATCAAACAATGTGTTAAACAAAAGATAAATTGTTTTTTGGGTTGAGGCCATAAATGCTTTCCATTTGGCCCGCCTTAGCTGTCTCCGTTGGGTAAGGTACGCGTCCCAATCGACCCAACTCTGGTCTCTATCCACATTCCGGAGTTCGGACCCCGACAACCCACATACTACCTTTTATACTTAACATAACGGATATTTCTAAAGTTAATCTTGTTCTCAAACATAAAATATAATTTTTAAATTTATTAATCATTTCTTAATTTATCTTTATTGATATTCTCTTAATAATAATTAAGAATGAGGGAGAATGAAGAAATTGAAGAAAATAATAACAGTGTTAAAAAATACAGGTCATATTAACTACCTTAATAAATTTCTTTAATCTAATCAAATTATATAAATATGTCTTATACTAAATATAAATATAATAATATATGCTACTTGATTGCCTTTGGCCCTGCTTGCTCATTCATGATCAACCATTCAAATATGAGAGAGAGAGCGCACATGATCAAAGCCCAATGTTTACATTACACTATGAACATTGCAATATTTTATTTTGATCAAGTAAAATTGGAAAAGAATATGTAGAAAAAAAAGAATTTAGGTGGCTGTCAACGCTGGTGAAGAAAGGAATGAGATGATCATGACCAAGAGCCATTTTCGCAGGGAGAACAGGCCTGTTTGGAAATATCAGTGATCTGAACACCGGCGTCGTAGATGACGCCGGTCTTCCAGTCCTCCGGCAGCACCTTGGGGGCCCATATCCATTTCCCGTCAAACCCAGCCGTCACCACCATCCGAAACTGCAATGCACCCGCCGGTACCCGATCCGTGTCCCATATTGCCCCATTCCTCCTGGTCATGAAGCTCCAATTCGAAGACCCCACCTGTTTCCACATTCATTCAACCCTTTTTAGTTCCCTCATTTATTTCAAGCTTTCTCGTTCGGCTTTTCACAAAATTAATTATATTTACCTGAGCCACATCCACCCCCACTATCTCCGTTTGACCGCCTTGATACACAAATTTAATCGCCAAGTAGTTCGGTTTCTTGCTTGATTCTTCCACCCGTACTCCCAAGTTCCGGTTTTTGTACACGCACGGTACTCTGTTCCATATACACCATAAATTAGTTTTGACTAATTAGTAATTACAACCACAACTCACAGCTACAAGTACCAATTCAAACTTTGAAATATCATTAGATCATAATATAAAACTAATTCTTGATGGCTTCGTATCCACCGCCTGTGGTATGTCTGATATATTATACGCATTTAGACCGTAACTGTTAATATTAATGTAGATTATTACTATAATTGTTCAGTCCTGGTGGGCCCCGGGGAACCACCTAAACCACTAGCCGGGGAAAAGGGAGATGAAGAAAGAATAATGAACACTCCATCTAGACTTGCATACCAAGTGAAGTTGAATGGATGATGATAATAAAGCTCACCTCTTGTATTCGACGTCGACGATTCCAAGCTTCAAAATTTGTTCACTCATACCCTTATTAGCCATGGCGGCGAAGGCTCTGCTGCTGAGCACGAAATCAGTCTGATTGCTTTTGTTGAGATCGGTGACCACCACGGTGGTCCCTTCTTTCGTACACAAACTCGGCCTCTTGCATCTTACCTGCAGAATGTTGTTATCAATTCAGGAGAACGGCAAGCAGATGATCGGAAAAGAGAATCGACAAAGAAACTGGACGAACCTGGAAGCAGGCACCACAAGCGGCGCCGTCTTTGTAGAGAGAAGGCACCGCCGCCGCTAGGTGTCCCCCGCTCATTCCGACGGCCAAGGAGCCATAGCCGCACGCCCCAGCTGCAGACAAAGATTACTTCTCAGATATTTGGTAAAATTATTAGAAAATGAAAGAGGACAAGTGGAGCTAGTAATTACAGGAAAGAGCAGAGGATTTGGAGAAGTAGGAGGTCTTGGATTGGATGACACAGCGATCGCAGGCAGAAG
This sequence comes from Inga laurina, assembly GCA_963855925.1. Lineage (NCBI taxonomy): Eukaryota > Viridiplantae > Streptophyta > Magnoliopsida > Fabales > Fabaceae > Inga > Inga laurina. The sequence continues at coordinate 60,906,944 of OY979702.1, read as the reverse complement.
CAGAGGAAACAAGAAGGGAGAGGAAGAAAATGAAGAAAGCCATATTGTGTTGTGTGGGGATGAAGGGAATGAGGAAGAGGTGAAAGTATAAATAGGGAATAGAAAGGAGTGGTGTGGAGGAGGAGAACAGATGAGCCTTTGTAAACAGTAGAGTGGGGTATTAAACTATTAATATAAAATAAAGAAGAAAATGACTTAAGATTTCAACGCTGGGGCTACGTGGGAGTGCACAGATAAGAAAGAATGAAAGGGACACGCATTCTTGGGAACGCGGCTTCTCTCTCTGGCTCACCGACTAATATTACCGTGGGAAGAGTTTTTATTAGTTTTGTGTAGCTTTTTATGATTATGTGCTGGCCTCCGTGGCAACAGGTGGCATATCTCTTTGTTCACTTTCGGTAATTTCCACTCCATTTCCTCTTTTCGTTAGTTACCCACAATAAAAGCATACAGTGTACAGACTTCAGATTCAGAGACTAGGCTCTAGGAAGCTGCTTGGGGTTTAGAAAGTGGTAATTGTTGCTTTTATGTTTTTTCAAAACCAAGAGGTGAAATGGATAAGTTTGACGTTCAGTCAGTGTTCATGTTATTTTGTTTTATATTGAGAGTCTGAGACTAGGCAGTGATTTGTACTTGGATAGGGGCTGGTTAAAGTAGGAGGAGTAATATGGATGGGATGGGAAAAAGAGCGGGGGTGAGTTGGCTTGGTGTGGCAAGTTGGATACTTTTCTCATTAAAGGGTATGCGCGTAAAATAGTAATGGTTTGCCAAAGCACAAAAAGGAAAGAAGCTTTTAAGATGGGTGGGCAACAAACGATGATTGCTAATGAACTAGCAGTGATAAGGTTTGAGCAAACTGTGTGTCCCACTCAAGCTTCCTCACTAAGAAATATCAACAAACCCCACAACTAATTCCATCTATCTCATCTCCAAAAGCCACATTTTTCAACACTTTTGATTAGGTTTTTGGTAGCTTACGTTGTGAAAGCTTCAAAAAGAGACATCCAAATACCCAAGCCGGTTGCATCCAGCTGTCTGCAACATAAAGAGGAAACTGGCCATCAAAACTTCCCATGAAATTAAGGTAACTGCTTGGCTGTTTCTTGGATGTAGGATAGAGTATATGTGGATGACATTTAAAATTCTACTATGCTGCTTAAAACTTAAAAGCTTAATATATGACGTCGGTTTTTAAGCCCATTATTGATTTAACGAGCCAATACGTCCCGTGCGTTGCACGGAAAGATTCCATTCCTGTTCGTTTTCCTTAAGTTTATTCAAACCTACCATTTCCATGATAAAAACTGCAATCTTAGTGGGATGTCCATAACAACAATGAAGGAATGAAAATTGAGATGATGAAGTAGATTTCTATGAAAGATTGTCCGTTGGTAACTATCTCACAGCACAAGTGAATACCTACATATTTATGTTTTTAAACACTTCTTCGTACACAACATTCTTTGTAGTCTTAATTACCCTTGAATCATCAGCCCCTACAACAATCTTCAGGCCTTCCATGCTTCGCACTCTAGAAAGTGCAACATATAATTGTCCATGAGTGAAAACGGGTTTTGACAAATATAATCCAACGTGACGCAATGATTGCCCTTGACTTTTGTTGATTGTCATCGCAAATGAAAGTGTAATTGGGAACTGTCGCCTTTGCATGCGAAAGGGCCATCTAGACTCCGAAGGATTAAGATTCATTCTATGGATCAAAACCTTGGTATTTGGTTTGGAACCATTAAGAGTAACTGCCTCTATGACCTTGTGGCCCAACATCGTAACATGAAGATGTGTTCCATTGCACAATCCAGATGCTTGATCAATATTTCTCAGTAGCATTATTGGTGATCCAACTTTCAAGACAAGTTTATGAGGTGGCAAACCAAAAGAAGTGATGGTGTTGAGGAATTCTGTTGTGTATAAGTTGTCAAAAGAGTCAGAATCTTCAGTTGACTTGCACACTGAGTCACAACTTAGAAACTCATATTCCTGGCCCGGGAGCAATGAGCACATGTGATCGTTGATTTTGGCAACCATTTCAATTGTTGGTGCAAGGATCGCTCTGTCATTGAAGTAGTTATTAGAAGTTAGATTGTCCAGAAGTTTTTTGTATGTTGCATGCACAATTGCATTCATTGGATCATTGAAACATGGAATTAGGATTTCTTGAGGGATTTCTATATCTGCAACACCATCAACAGGATCTCCCAAGTTACCATCGCCAATGTCTAGTAACCATCGTGAAAACCATTCAATTCTTTTGTTAGCATTTGTATCATGAGACTGATGCAACCACATGTTTTTAGTCAAGCGGAGAATGGTGCAATGTTGCCATAGCCGAGACGAGGTTATGCAAGCATTAACTATAGCCGCACGTGAACCTTTAGGAATGACTGGAAGTATTTGCTTGAAATCTCCACCCATGACCAAGCATTTACCTCCAAATGGTAAATTGCATTGCATAATATCCTTTAGAGTCCTATCAAGCGCTTCAACACAATACCGCTGGACCATAGGTGCTTCATCCCAGATTATTAACTTCGTCTGCTTAAGCAAATTTGCTAATGGTGAATTCTGTCGTATGGAACAGACTGAAAATTCTGTTATTTGAATTGGAATTGCAAATCACGAATGTGCTGTGCGTCCTGATGGTAGTAATGTCGCTGCTATACCACTTGACGCAACTGTAAGCACAATATGTCCCTTTGAACGAAGACTGGAGGCCAGTGCATTCCATAAAAATGTTTTGCCGGTGCCACCAAAGCCATAAACAAAAAAGAAGCCTCTGTAAGGAAAGTCCAACGATGCCATGACTTTATCATACACATGTTGTTGATATGAATTTAGTCAACAATGACTCTGCTTCTGATAGTAGTGAATCTCTATCATAACATAACTCTTATAGGGTCAAGTGGTTGTTAACATCAATGGTAGGTAGTTCAGTTGGAAGAGGAAGAGTGTTGTAGTCATGCAAACTCTTGCCATTTAAACGCAGTAAATCATCAATCACTTTCAGGGCAGCGGCTTCCTTTTGACATGGAGGTATATGGACACCTACAAAATGTATAACTCAGTAGTTATAATAATAACACAACTTAATTACTTATGTGTGCAAAACATTAGAGAGATTTAAATGGAGAATTTAGTAACAAATCATACCTGAAATACTATCATCTCTATGCGGAATGTATAGCATATCCTCATATAAGAGTTTAGAAGATTCTTTCCATACATAATCTGGTCATTGCACAGATCCACAAAGCAACATTGTGACAAATAGCTTCCTGAGTGAATGTCCTGAAGCCCATACAGATGCTTCTCTAATTGCATCAACATATTCTCTATCATCATCTAATAAGCCACGTGCGAAGCATGCCTCTCTGAATGTTTGATATGTAATACCAGCAACTGTTTTAATATGATCAAAGGAACATGGTCCACGTACTTGTGTTAGAAGCATTCTCAAGTAATATAGCTCCCCCGCAGATGGTGATACGTGAGCCATCCTTCCAACAGTAAATCCTCTTTTCCTTCACTTCCATTACCGTTTAGCCCTCTTATACACATAATGGTTTGGGAATTCCGAGTATGTCAAGGTTGCTGCAAATGTGTCATCAGCATTAATCATCAACCATGATAGAAATTGTGATTCACAAACTCGTGGTTTGTCCATCAATTCGGAGACGTCATCAGTACTTGAGTAAATAACAAATTGCTGATTTGGAAGATGGAAGGCTAATCTTTCAACTGCATGGTACCTATGGTGGATTTTGACCCCACAAATTCGCCAGGAAGCTTCGCATGCTGAAACATACCGGCAATTATAATATTGTTTTATCTCATCTGTGATTCTTTTATCGGTGTTATCATTGTTGTTATCAAATAATCCGATAACAACTCTATCATTACCTTTGCTGATGTACTTGAATAAGTATTTAATAGCTGTTGAGTGGTTGCACTTCTCAACATTTATATGTGCTTGAAACATTTGGAGTAGAATAGCATTGTACGGAACAACATAACGATTGTCTAATGGAATACCCTTTAACTGAATTGTTCTTCCATCATCCCTGCGCCTATATGTGGGGAAACCATCTTCATCAATAGTTGTATTTTTATTGAACTGCTTTAGGAAATACTTACTGCATTTTTTCTCCTTCATGCATGGAGCATTTGGCTTGCTTGCTCCACAAGGTCCGTGGATCATGAACTTTTTCACTAATTCATGAAGTAATGGTGAATAAGCCTTATCTGGAATCTCTGCTGAAATGATCTTGTCGATTGACTCTGGATCTGACATCTTATCCTTTTGATCTAGAAATAAAAGGATATGTGCATGAGGCAAACCTCTTTTTTGGAACTCAATGGTGTAATATATGACGTCGGTTTTTAAGCCCATTATTGATTTAATTTGGATGGTATTGTAATGCATACAATGCAATGCACAAAAACTTTTTCACCTCTTTAAAACATATGATGAAAGAGCCATAGATATGTTATGCGCCGATCCTTTTTAGGAATAAGAGCACTTACGCGTAGCATTAAAGATATGTATTCACTATAAAAAAAATGGTATTCTGTAGCGGTGGCATTGTAGCGGTTAAATCAAACCGCTACAAATTACCGTATTTGTATCAGTTTTAATCTAAACCGTTACAAATTTGTAGCGGCAAGCTACGCGCCAAGTGGCGCGACAGATTAGCAGCGTTTTTTGTAGCGGTTAGGTAGAAACAACCTCTACAAATTTGGCGCGAAATTCCCGCTAAAACTTGTAGTGGTTGATAAACAAAAACCGCTACAATATTCCCGCCACTTGGCGTGACCAAGACCCGCCAACAGTGTAGCGGTTATTTGTAGCGGTTATAGCAACAAATCCGCTTTAAAATCCCAACTGTCAGGTATTTGTACTGGTTATAGGGATATAACCGCTACAAAATTTCAGGAGTCTCCAAGTTTATAGCGGTTCTGGACCATAACCGCTACAGAATTTCAAAGGTTTTTGTACATTGTAGCGGTTATTAGAAAACCGCTACAAATTTAAGTTGCCCTTGGTGATTTGTAGCGGTTAGCATAGCGATTATTAGGATAACCGCTACAAATTACTGGCCTATTTAAGATCTGCCTCCCTCCTTTCTTCCGTTTGCTCATTTTGTTTCCTGAAGTTTCTCTGAGTGTTTTCTTTTTAGATTTGAGCGTTCAAACGTCTGTGAAGGAGTTTTTGCTACAGTATTTCTCAGTATTTGCACTTGAGGTACGTAGATAAGACATATTTTATTTGTATTTGTATTAGATTTTTGCATAATAATGTGACTAAAATATTTTTTTTTGAATTTTTACAGTTGATATGGCTTCAAGAGAGGATAGGGGGAAGGCCCATGAGGTCCCCAGACCGATTTTGTGGGGTGGCAGTGGTCGAGCTGGGGGCAGCGCGGAGGCAGGGCGACCGTGGCATTTCAGCCCATCCCCCCACAGGAGTCGGCCCTACCACAGGCACCGCAAACGATCTCACAGGAAACGACCGCACTAGAGGTGCTTGAGTTTGGGGGGCAGATATCAATGTCGAGGACTACGACGAGGAGGACTTTGAGATCCCGATTGGGCTCAGGGAGATGGAGCAGTTCCTTGATGAGGAGGAGGAGGTTCGGGAGCAAAACAACCCATGAAAGTCGTCTTCGTGGTCTACTGGGTTTGAGGTGCAGGTCCAAGGTAAATACATTTTTTAATTTAATAAATTATTTATTTAAATTCGAAATGTTGAATTTGAATTACAATTTATCTAACATGCGGTAAACTGTGCAGATGAGCAGGGGAACGTGTCAACGAGGAGGCTGGACGTGACCAGTCTGAACAGCATAGACCGGACCCTGTGAGTTATAGTGTCGTGGAATGAGGGCACTGACCAGCCCATCGACAATGGGGGTCACTTGTTCAACCGCTTCCTGAACGACCTGGGCGCGAATTGGATGCGGTTCCCCCTTCACTTCAAGACGTGGAGGCACATTCCGAGGAGATGGTTCAGGTAATTAATAGTATTTAATTAATATTTTTTGTAATTAATTCTATTTAATTAATATTTTTTAATAGGATTTTTGTAATTATTGATATTTAAATAATTTTTTTGAAGCTGCGGTTTGCTGTCTGGGCCAACCGAAAGAGGTACACCCTCGTGAAGATGGGTGACGGCTAGAGGAACAGGAGGAACCGTCTCTTCCGCAGAGCAGATAAGGATAGGACAATGCCTCTGGAGCAACTGATCGAGAGCATCCCGGACGGCGTGCCGCCGAACAACTGGGCGAGTTTCACCCAGTTCAGGAGGAGCCCTGAGGGGCAGGTAATGTATTTATTAGATTCTTTATATATAATTTTGTAATTGTTAATTATTAAATTATAATTTCAATTTAATTATTTTTAATTTGAACTTTATTAATTTTAAATTTTTTTATTGCTTTTTTAATTATTTTATTGTTTTAATACATTTAATATTGTTTTTTTCCAGGAGCTTTCTCAGAGGAACACTAGGATCCGTGCGCGGCAGGCGATCCACCACACAGCAGGATTGAAGACCTTTGCTGTCACCTACAGCGAGCTGGTAACTTTTCAAAATATCACTGACTTTAGCTGGTTATTTCATAATACTAATTGAATTTTGTAATTGTTTTATAAGAAGAACGCACAGCAGGAGAACCGTCAGACGGACTATGGGGAGTTGTACGCCATCACACACAGACACCGTGCCGGGACTGCGACCTCTCAGCAGGTAGAGGTGGCCATTGTAAGTAATTTTATTATTATAATTTTTATAAAACCAACTTAATAATGAAAAATGCTAATTAGTAATTGTTTCATAAAATGGCAGGAGCGGATGCAACAGTCGCAGGCTGAGCTGCAACAGACTCAAGCCGAGGAGTCACAGGGGTCAGTGGACCCGACGGCTCCTTTGAAGGCGGGTCTGGGTCAAGCTGAGCACCCCGGACGCGTGCGGGGAATGGGGATAGGCGCCAGACTTAGTATGGTCTACGGCAGGAGCGCCGCCTCTGAGGCTAGTAGCTCTAGAGGGGTCAGACGTCTGAGGGACGAGTCTATTGACCAGTTGCGGTCAGATTTGGAGCAGCAGATGGCACAGCAGCAGCAGCAGATGGCACAGCTGCATCTGCAGACGTCCAAGAGACGAGTTTATTGACCAGCTGCGGTCAGATTTGGAGCAGCAGATGGCACAGCAGTAGCAGCAGATGCACCAGCTGCATCTACAGCAGATGCAGCTGCAAGCTGATTTGATCTACGCTCAACAGACGCAATGGCGTAATATCACGAACAACATGCTCGAGCGATCATGGAGTCACCTGTTCCCGGACGAGCAGCATCCACAGGTTCCCCTGTCCCTCGGTACGTCATCCAGCCTACTCCTCCTCCTCCTCCTGCTGATGATGATGGTGCGATTCACTCTGCCCAGCGGCCTGATCCAGCAGCACCTGAGGGAGCCCTACCTTAGGGAGCACCAGATGATCAGCCCCCAACTACTTAGTTTAGGACATCTTTTTTTTATTTATTGTTGAAACATTTGTAAATAAATATATATAATTTTGTATTTCAGAACTTAAATTCTTATTCCATAATTATATTTATATTATTAAACTGCGTTGTTGAAATTGTGAATTAATTGCAAGATTATTATTTATATTTCTAAAATAAAAAAAAATAAAGCATATATGTATTTATGGCAGTTTTATAATAAAAACCGCTACAAATATATATGGTTGTAGCGGTTCTACAATAAAAACCACTACAAATATACAAAATATTTGTAGCGGTTTAATAATACAAACCGCTACAAATATCAACATTTGAATTTTGAAATTTTCCTCCTTTGTGCATATTTGTAGGGTTATTTTATGTATAACCGCTACAAATTAAAAACAATTTTTCTATTTGATGTCCAACGGCTTTAATATTAGTAGCGGTTGTATATATAGAACCACTACTAATACTCAACTTTTAAATTTTGAATTTCCCACCACTGTGTGCAAAATTCCAACGGCTTGAAAATTAGTAGCGGTTTTATATATATAACCACTGCTAATTTTTTGGAATTGTAGCGGTTAGTGTAGCGGTTTGTGAACCACTACAAAAGTTTAAACGTTGGAAATTCAGAATATAAGGTTCTTGACATTCGTCATTCTCTATTCACTCATCTTCTTCTCTATACTTTCTTCTCTCTCACTAGTAGCTATGGATAAATCATTGATCAGGTTGCCGCGCAATTCCCGGAATATTTGTACGGATTAAACAATTTCTTGGATTTCGCATTCACTCACGCCAGCTGTAACGGCAAGATCGTCTGTCCGTGTTGGAGATGCAAGTTCAAGAAGTGGCATGCACGAAATGTTGTGAAGGAACATTTGCTTCTGAAGCATTTCCCTAAGGACTATACGTTCTGGGCAGTTCATGGTGAGAAGGCCGGCATTAGATATGACGATGCTATTCCTCGAAGTTCTCAAGTAGGCGTTCAAGTAGATGAAGATGATCCTGTGAATAATGCTGTGCGTGATGCATTTGGATTTCAAGGCGACAACTTCAACGAAAAAATGCACGGTTCTGAGCCGGTTTTTATGAGGAATAAAGCAGCTCGGGATTTTTTCAACTTGATGGATGAAGTAGATCGTCCTTTATATCAAGGTTGTTGCAAATATTCTAAATTATCTTTCTTGATCAAATTGTATCATATCAAGTGCTTGTGTGGAATCATAGATAAGGGAATGTCGATGTTGCTTGAATTATTACAAGATACATTTCCCGACGCTGAGATTCCCACAACGTTCTACGAGGCAAAGAAGATTATCAACAGGTTGGGGTTGAACTATCAAAAGATTGATGCATGCCCAAACGATTGTATGCTGTATTGAGGAGACGATTCTAGCAATGAGACTTGTAAGAGATGTCACACATCAAAGTACAAGACAATTCAGAAAGGGAAAAAGCAGAAGAAGAAAACTACAAAGATTTTCAGGTACTTCCCTTTGAAACCTCGCCTACAAAGATTATTTATATCGTCTAAAACTGCGGAGCACATGAGGGGCATGCCGTTGATAACAATGAAGACGGTAAATTAAGACATCCGTGGGATGCAGATGCTTGGAAAACGTTTGACAACGACTTTCCAGATTTCACGACTGACCCCAGAAATGTTCGGCTTGCATTGGCGACCGACGGTTTCAATCCTTTCGGGAATCTTAGCACAAGTTACAGTATTTGGCCGGTAGTCTTAGTTCCCTACAACTTACCCCCTGGATGTGTATGAAACAAAGCTCTTTCAGTATGTCTATGATCATTCCAGGCAAAAAGGCACCGAGTAATGACATCGATGTGTATCTCCAACCGCTTATTGCGGAATTGCTTGACCTGTGGAATGACGGCTTGGAGACGTACGACGCTTACGGTAAGACTTTGTTCAATTTGCGTGCAGCCTTGATGTGGACGATTAGTGACTTTCCTAGCCTTGGCATATTATCTGGTTGGAATGTGCATACTGGGTCAACGTGTAAAGCTTGCAATTTTGACCCTAACATAGTGCACCTTCCCCATAACCGAAAGTGGTGCTTTATGGGGAATTGGAGGTTTATCGATGGAAGGCATAAGTTCAGATTGCAACGGAATCGCTTTAATGGGAAACCAGAAAAAAGAGGACCATCTCAGACTTTGTCCAGTACAGATATCTTACAGCAGCTTGAGCATGTTGACTTTGAGTTTGGAAAAAGCGACGATTCAGCACAAACTCGCCAAAAGACGCTTAGGACTTCGGCGCCTCAGTAGTGGAAGAAGATAAGTATTTTATTCACTCTTCCATATTAGAGATCTAATTTACTTCGCCACAATCTTGATGTAATGCACATTGAAAAGAATGTTTGCGACAATGTGCTGTATACGCTGCTTAACGAACCCGGTAAGACAAAAGATCACCTTCAAGAGAGGAAAGATTTACGAGACATGGAAGTTTGTGAAGACGCTTGGCCAGATGAGCATGACAAATTTCATCCGGCAAAGTTTACCCTCATAAAACCGAACAAGGAAGTCTTCCTCGCGACGTTGAAGAAATTAAAAGTTCCTGATAGGTATTCAAGCAACATTTCTCGATGTGTTGACTTGCAGGCTCGAAAGGTTGCTAGCCTGAAGAGTCATGACTCACATATTCTTATGCAGCAGTTACTCCCTCTGGCTATAAAGAATGCACTTCCTCCCGATGTTTCCATCGTTTTGGTGGAACTTTGTTCTTTCTTTCGGAAGTTGTGTTCTAAGGTTTTAATCGTTGAGGAGCTTGATCAGCTGCAGTCCAAAATCATTCTTACGCTTTGTCATTTGGAGATAATCTTTCCTCCGTCCTTTTTTACTGTGATGGTTCACCTTACAGTCCACCTCGTTCATGAAACAAAGCTTGCTAGACCAGTACAATATCATTGGATGTATCCAATTAAGAGGTACTCATTTTAAATATGTACTTTATTCTCCGTATTTAATGTTTGCCAGTTGTCCTTTTCAACATTTTATATCAATTTTCTCTTATGGACTTCGTAGGTTCCTTGGGAAATTAAAATCTTACGTAAGGAATAAGGCGTGGCCAGAAGGTTCTATAGCTGAAGGCTATATAAGGGATGAGGTGCTATATTTTTGCTCAAGGTACTTTGATGATCTTGAGACGGCTTTCAACCGCCCACCTCGTGTTGACAATTGTCCTGAACCTGCGCCGACATCAGGAGAATTTATCCCTCGTATTGGTAAACCAGTTGGAGCAACTGAGAACTTCAAACTAACGGCAATTGAGAAGTTGCAAGCACATGGACATGTCTTGATTAATTGCACTCAAGTTGAACCTTTCATACGATAAGAATTGTACACTCACATGTTATTCGATCTATATCTTTCGTAACATTTCTCAATTTCATTTCACTATCGCCTTTTCGTTATTAATTGCAGGGAATTCAGAAGTCATGTTAAGCGTCAACTCAGGATCCGTACATAGACATCCTCAGAAGTTGATAGGAGGGTCCATGAGAATTCCCGAGCTAGTTTGCGCGCAGAATACTAAATGACCACAATCCACACTCACCAGATTTCAGAGCTCTCGCAATCGGTCCTCTTGATCATGCAAAAAGGTTTACAGCATACAATGTCAATGGTTTTAAGTTTTGCACGGTTTCACGGGATCAAGGATTGCAAACTCAGAATTCGGGTGTTTATGGTGCATTTGGGACAAGGAGTTATGCGAGCAGCAGTGACACCAACATGCAGTTCAGAGGCGTCCCTTACTATGGCAAGCTTCTTGATGTGGTCGAACTTAATTATCAAGGTCGTTTCACCGTGACGCTGTTCAAGTGTTTGTGGGCAAATACCACTACTTCTCAGGGACTGACAACTGACAACTTAGGGATCACATCAGTCAATTTCTCACGGCCGATTCATACTGGTATTTCTCAAGATGATGAGCCGTATATTCTAGCTTCAGAGGCACATCAGGTTTATTATGTCGAGGACGAGAGGCACAAGGATTGGCACATGGTCATTCATTTAAAGTCACGAGACCTTTACGACATGGGTAAAGGCAATAACATCGCCTACGAGAGTGAGCCATTTCAACCAGCAGATTTTGAAAACTACTTCTCTGAAGGTGATGACAATTTACCTCTACTGCGGTGAGTTTTTTTAAGTCCACGTCATTTAAATTAAATTTTTTAAATTTAATAATACATCCCTAACAATACTTTTTCTACATAATTTCTATAGGGATGGCGACGATGAGTGATCAAATTCAAATTATGCTTTTGTCTTTAAAAAAAACTGGAAAAAAATTTTAAAATAAATAATATTTGTAGCGGTTATTAAACCGCTACAAAATTAAAAATAACCGCTACTAACTAAAAACCGCTACAAAATGGATACATTAACCGCTACAAATAGTACGTGGGTCCCTATAAATACCCTTACCACAACTCATTCCAAACACTCCCCAATTTCTTTTCACCTTACCTTTCTTTCATTTTCTCTCATTTACAACTTCTTTTGTATGAATAGAGGAGCTGAACAATACGATCAAATATGGTAACAAGTTTTTTTATTTTTTTTACAATATTTCTTTCCTTTATATAAAATTTATTCTCACCGTTTTTTTTCCAGATATTTTAGAGCTGTATCTCATTTTCATCTATTTTTTATACACAATTACATTATATTAGACAACATAATAATTCCTTATTACCTACGTATCCTTAATAATATTATTAATATAATGTTTATACTAATCCAATTAAATTAAATTTTTCCTTTTAATTTATTAATAAGTTAAACTATTGAATAATAAGTTAATTAAATTAGATAAACTAATAAAAAAATAAACTATTTAATTTAATATTAAAAGAACAAAAACAAATGATCGTATTTTTTTAAAAAAAATTTAAATATTTGTAGCTGTTATTAAACCGCTACTAACAAACGCGCCTTTTTAAACTTAAATTAAATTTTTTGGCGCTAAATTTGAATTTCATGAAATTAGTAGCAGTTTTATAACCATTACAAATTTCATAAAAATTCAAAATTAGTAGCGGTTTATTAACCGCTACAAAATTGAAAAAATATTATTTTTCTTTTCCCGCCTTCAAATTTTCAATTTTTTATATTTATAGCGGTTATATAATCACTACAAATATCTCTGAAAAAAATTTCGTTTATGGGGATGTTATAGCGGTTTTTTGTAACCGCTACAAAGGATGTAACAGTTATTTTTCGTGAGTAGCGGTTTTATATAACCACTACAAAACCGCTTGCAACATACGATTTAATAGCGGTTTTCTTAACCGCTACTAATGTTGTTTGTATAGCGGTTAAAACCGCTACTCAAGCTTCCTCACTAAGAAATATCAACAAACCCCACAACTAATTCCATCTATCTCATCTCCAAAAGCCACATTTTTCAACACTTTTGATTAGGTTTTTGGTAGCTTACGTTGTGAAAGCTTCAAAAAGAGACATCCAAATACCCAAGCCGGTTGCATCCAGCTGTCTGCAACATAAAGAGGAAACTGGCCATCAAAACTTCCCATGAAATTAAGATAACTGCTTGGCTGTTTCTTGGATGTAGTATAGAGTATATGTGGATGACATTTAAAATTCTACTATGCTGCTTAAAACTTAAAAGCTTAATATATGACGTCGGTTTTTAAGCCCATTATTGATTTAATTTGGATGGTATTGTAATGCGTATAATGCAATGCACAAAAACGTTTTCACCTCTTCAGAGCACATGATGAAAGAGCCATAGATATGTTATGCGCCGATTCTTTTTAGGAATAAGAGCGCGTACGAATAGCATTAAAGATATGTATTACACTACCTCAGCATGCTAGTCCTTGATATAAAAGATAAGATAACTAATTTACGGATATTAAAAAAATCAATTAAGTTACTCATCTGTAAATTAAAGAAATAAAAATTTGGTTTCATTAAAATATCTTATTTTCTCATATGCAATTTATGGGAATATTTTGACAAAAAAAATTAAGGGGGACAAAATGGATTTGAGAGGTATTGTATTTTGGACAAAACTAAATCCTTTGCCTTGCTAATATATCCGAACGCAGGTAGTATTAATTATGAGAGATGAATATATATGCCAGCGGAGTCTCCTCCATACCTTAGAACTTGATTAAATAAATATATAAAAGCATACCATTCTAGTCCTATTTATAAGTTTCTTTTAACTAATTCTCACATACCAAGGAGAGTTAGTTAACTCATTAACTATGGGCTAAATTTCTAATTTCGCCCTTATCTATTATTAGTTTAAAAATTCAACATGATTAAATTTTTTTTATTTCAATTAATAGGGGTAAAAAAGTACAAAATGCATTTATTATTCTGAAAATTGACTTATAAATAGGACTAAAATTTTTGGTCAAAAATAATTTATAAATAGAATCAGAGTGATATATATAGATATTTTGGTGTTGCAAGTTGCAAGTCTCGAGCGTTGACTTTGATACAACTCATATTTGACCAATCAAGAAGGAACATGAAGATTAAATGAACAGAGCGTAATTGAAGGGTATTGGCTTCCCATTTGGAAGAGGGTTGGCGTCCTTTCTCAATATTCTTCGCCATGGCGTTTTCTCCCCCGTCCAGCCACTAATTAACGTTCTATACTTACTTCCTTCCAAGGTAGTATTATTTTTATATTTTTCAACTTCCAATAAATAATTAATAATTTATATCACCGCCATCATCATTATCATTAATATAATAAAACAAGATCATAGCGATTAAGAACATGATCGAAAAGAAAATAAAGTATTGGATGAGTGGAGACAAACAAGGCTTTTAAGAATGGAGAAAAGGAGTTTGCTATGTGCCAGCTGTTTTATATATTAGAAGAGAAAAGGAAGATAGACTCTCTGGATTCAAAGCTTTTCCCCCTGTTAAGTGTTAAGTGGAATTGAACTTTGGTATGCTTTTCCCCCTGGATTCAAAGCACTAACACTTTGGTATGATAAGTGGAATTGAACTTTCGACCCCATGTTACACTAAGTTTAAGATCATTGGCATATTCAAAGCTTTTAATTAAGCACAGATGTGCAGTTACGTTGTATCTCCCTCATTTGCCACCCCATTGCTTGCATCTTATCTTTGTTTGTTGAACTGACCATATATTCTTTGCTTTTAATTCGGGTTCATCACCCCAATTTTGGGATGAACCCATTTTCGTTTTATTTTTTTATGCATTCTTATTTATTTGAATTAAATTATATACTATTGTACTCTAAAATATTTTTACCAACTAGTATATTAAATTAATTAATTTCTAGTCCTGTATTCAGAAATATTTTTCTTCAACACGAGAATCCTAAAATATGTTTCTAATAACACCCAATATTTGAAATATTTTTTTAGCACATAATATTTTAAGCTAATTAATTTTTAGTGCATGGAGTATTTTTTAAAAAAAAAATAAAATAAACCCCAAAATTGAGGGCATGAGCATTCCCTTAGTCATCTTTTTGAAGAGCAGTAGTAATACCTAATATTTGAAATGTTTTTTTAACACCCAATATCTTAAGCTAATTAATTTTTAGTGTATGGAGTATTTTAAAAAAAATTAAAAAAACCCCAAATTTGCGGTGATGAGCAGGAAACGTGGATCCTTTTAATTCATCTTCTTCACAAACACATCTCCTCTATATTCATGCAAGATTCTGCAACCCACAACTAGGCACTGAAATCCATTTTCAAAACAAGTATCCGTATATGGGCCGGATTTTTTAATTAGTCTAATATGATCAACAATAACTAATTTCTTTTTCTTTTTAATATTATCATCCTGTATCATGTTCGGAGCTTGTGGCTGCCGCTATCAACATAAATGACTTCTTTGAAATTTGAACTTGAGACTCAAAATAAAGATCTCGCTAGACCAACTCTATGTTGGTTAACTTATTTCTTTTTCATCACACAATGTGGTAATGCAACATTATATGAGCCGGCTGATGGCATGGCCAGTCTCTTTCATGTGTTGAATCTGATAATGATTATTGATTAATACACTGAATCATTTTTTTGGATATAAAAATTACATATATTAGTTAAGACTATTTACAAGTTTATTTCTCTTGATTATAAAATATGCGGAAAACTAGGATCCTTTTCTCTGCTGGCAATTTTAATCCATGAGTTGTTTGTACATTATATTATGATATGCACGACTTGCTTTAAACTCTGTCTAGAAATTAAAATGAATTAAATTGTTATTTGTTATGGAAATCTTGTTCACCGGCCCAATATTTATTTGTATTTTCTTCTTAAAGCAACTACTTGCTGAAGTTTTTGTACTTCTCGCATGCATTTAAGAGTTCTATTGAGTATGCTGTTAATAATTTTACAGAGTAATTATTACAAGCACAGTGACTGGTTGTTTAAAGGAAGCCTATGTCTAAAGTCTTTTAAGATAGTGGCTTTAAACTCCGTAGGAGGAATGTTCATAACAATAATTTCAGGGGTCCAATTGTTAACCATGGTGAGTTAAAGAATCAGCACTACGATTAGCCTCTATTGACATGAAATCAAAAGTAATGGTCTGGTTGTGCACAAGGAGGTAGCGAATTTGTCTGATGTGTCCATTAAGAGAGGATGATCTTAAGTTAGATCGCTATTGATTAGATGCAATGCTTTTGTAGAGTCGCAATAGACGGCAATTTTTCAATAATTGTGGTTCCAACTTAGATGGAGTCCTTCATAGATCCCTATTAACTTCACAACAGTAGGAAGGATGTAACCTAATTTTTTAATGAAACCTAGAATCCAAGTTCCTTTGTTACCCTGAAGCAAGCAGCCACAAGAAGTTTCACCATTTTGAAACACTGAGCCATCAGTGTCCAGGATAAAGGCGTATTTATAGATAGTCCTGTATATTTATCCTAAAAACCCTAATATAAGTACTCCTTCATGTCTTTTTTGTAAAAGCCTACCATTTGAATTGCCCTTATCTTTTTTATAAAATTCCATTTGGTGTTATTTGAGTATTTAACGTGTTTTTACAATTTTTACCCTTAATTAATTCGATTCTCTCCCCACATCTTTTCCTACATGTATTACATTCTTTTGTTCTCATATAGTGATCTCATTATTATTCTATTTCTGTCTTTTATTTATCCCTTATAAATAAGGATATACCAGGAAAAAAAAATTATTTCATAATATATTTATTAACTTTAACTAATTTTAAGTGTTTTCTTAAACTGTATAATTCGACCATCATGCTTTTAGAAAAAGTACAACAGGGAGTACTGATTGAGATTATATATTAAGAGGGTCAATAGTAATTAATTGAGAGTTTTTGTATATGCGAATAAGATAAAAATATCTTATACACTCCATCTGGTCCTAAATATAAGATAAATTTTATTTTTTTGAAGAAATTAAGGAAGCTAATTAAATTATTTTAGAATAGTTTTATTTTTATTTTTTTCTCAAAACTAATTAGTTTGAATAATAAAATAATATATAATCTAAGGATACACAACATATGATATAATTAAGTAACTTATTTAACTTCTTTAATCTCTCCAAAAAAAAATCAACTATATCTTATATTTAAAGATAATAAGGAGTAGTTTGTAATATACTAGTATGTTACTGGCAACGCGGCTCCGCCCAACAGTTGGGTAAGGAATGTAACATTAGAAACTGAGGTTTGTATTAGCCCACATTGGCACGCCCCTTCATTTTGACCCTTCTTCTTTTTCAGTCTCAGCCTCCACATTTGGATTTGGAAGCAGCTCAAAGTCCACCTAATAAACCCTGCCCATCTATGCTTGAGACCACGTACACCAGACACGCCAGCCCAGTCCACTCCATTTCGAAATGACCTCAAACCCAAACCTCTTTGGAATCTATCAAAGGTCACGATTTTTTTTTTGTTAAAGAAAATTTTTTTCCCAAAAATATTCATTGGGGGTCAATTTTATCTCGAAAGTTTTTTTAGAACAATTTTATCTCGAAAGTGTAAAATTTGGAGCAATTTTGCTCTTACTGTTAGTTGACCAATTTTTGGATAAATTTGCTCCAAAGTTAAAATTTTTAGAGCATTTTGTCATTCATATCATTTTTGTTAAGGTGCAAATTTACCCCGAATTCGGTCAACTAATAGTAACGGCAAAATTACTCCAAATTTGAAGTTTTTAAAGAAAAATTGTTCCTTGAAAAACTTTCAGAACAAAATGGACCCCCAATAAATACTTCTAAGGTAAAAATGGCATTTAACCCTTTTCCCCCCTCATGTTTTCTATGCATTGAATAGCTCGGAAAGGCTTCTCTTTTCATGTACCGTTCATGGGTTTTAATTTTAATACTCTTCATGCGTGTTTTTTGTTTTTTTCCCTAGAATGTTATATCGCTTGTCTTTGTTTCATTTTTGTCCTTTTGGAGATTGTATGGCTGCATACAGATAATTTAAAATTCGTTCCTTTCAAGGGTACGGACGATTCGAGAGAAGCTGTTAGAATTGCTTGGGGGTACATGGGCCCCAACAAGTTTAATGAAAGGTTACCAAGAACAAAATATGTTAGCTTTATGACAGACATAATAGCTACTAGCTAGTCCCAAGAAACAACCCGTCTTCCTTGTAAAGTTGTCCTTAATCATACATAAACATTGTCCACAAGAAATCCCAACCTAGTGAAGTCAATAATTTACCGATTCACATGGTCATGCCCCATATCATCATTGCACAAAGCAAACAAAACCATGTGACTCTGTCCGTCTGTTTTTATCTACGTATGCATACAAACTCTTATCCTTATACGTATATAGACCAGTGAATATGGCAAATTATTCCCACACGAAGCCATCTGGATCAAGTTTAGCGCCAAAAAGGATGATGAGCTTGAAGCAAAGAATCATTGAGATGGCAAGGAAGTGACAGAAAAAAACTGCTAGTGGCAGAATTATTTCGTATCCAACTATTAGAAGAGACTCATCATAATGGGCAACAAATAAAGGCCACTTCGTAGTTTATAGTATGGAGCAGAAGCGATTTGTGGTTCCAATAGAATATCTAAGCAAGAAGGTGGTGAAGGAACTTCTGAGATGGTCAGCGGAAGAGTTTGGACTCGCAAGAAATGGACCAATTACGTTGCCAATCGATGGTACCATGTTGGAGTACGTGATCTCGTTAGTTGCAGAACATGTGCCTGAAGATGGAGAGAAGGCTCTGATCTCTTTCTCTTCCATCTCATCATGCTCTTTTCATCATCATCTTCACCTAACACTAAAACCTATTATTATCTACGGTTTTTTATTCTCAAACCCTAGCTACTTTGATCCTTCATGTATTTTGACTCTCGTCTAATCGTTTAAAACAAGCATTCTCTAAACAAATGAAGATGATCGAGTTTTAACTGTTTTTCTCGTCTACTACTCTTACGGTCCTGTAAATTCCATATCAAACAAACGATATTCACATCACTTGAATAATAATGCTGCACTTTTCAAGGGTCCAATAATTAATGGTACTTTGTCTTGTGCTCCCTACTTTATTAAAGAAACATACAATCCAATTACCTCGGTGTTGTCTTCGCAGGCCATTTTTCATTTTGAGATGATTATTGATCCATGAGGAGGAATAATTTTGAAGTGAAAATTAAAGAATTGATGTTTGGTTTAGCGCCACTGAGTAGTTAATGATCGTGAGGTGTACATTGTTGACAACCACTAGAGTTTACGTACACCACACAATTTGCACCTGGGTGAGAAATAATAATTTGTGAGGAGACAAGATATAAAGGAAACTGAAAATCTTTCAGAAGTTGTACAAACACAAAAAAAAAAAAAAAACACAATGGATTAACTCTAGAATCGTACTATTATGTTGTTAAATAGACTGTCACTAAATAATTAGTGGCGGAATTCCATCGCTGAGTTAATTTAGCTGCTAATTAACTGTTTTTTTTGTAGTATAGCTTTGTTATCTCAGTTGTGCAAGGACAGACGCAATAGTGAATGCACACAAGGATTTGGAAAAAATATGAAATTAAACTAAAGTTGTGTAGTGGGAGGCAAATTAAAGCATTCTCAGTGGCGTACAAATTATCCTATATCATAACTTTGGATAGGGTTATCGGTTGGTGATGCCTCAATCAGGGATGACACTTTTTCACAGATTCAATGAAGGATCCAACCCAAGCACACGAAATTGAGCTTTAGTCTTTAATGTTTAATCATGTTATTTGAGTATTATGTGTTTGGCACTTCATTAATTGGACGTCATCATTGATGAAAACAAATTAGATAAACATCCGTTTTTTTTAACTAGATTGATCCCGTAAATATATAATATTGACTTGATCATTACATGCCCAAAATCAGATGGAATATTAAATAAGATACGAATCCAAAATCAAGTCAGTCAAAGTTCTTTTTGGAAAGGAAGTTATTTTTAATGCTGGACAGTAGGTGCTATTCCAGAATGAGTTTGATCTTTTTCAAAAGAAATCTCCATTTTTTTGACTGAAGAAATTAATTTTTTTATTCATCGCATGTATGTCGATGATTCATGGAGAGGGGAAAGCACAAAAGAGAGCTAGTATGGAGCTGGGTGGGAATGAGGCGGCGAGTGACCTCAATTATTGGAATTTGGGATCTTTTAATAGCAACATTATTAATTACATATGCTTTTAATTGGTAGGCACCCGATTTGTAACACACATGCATCTCCACTTGCCTGCATTTTCTTTATATATCCCCACTCACTTTATCGCAACTATCTTAATAATAATAATACAACGCACTTGGAACTTGACAGTGTTGGTCATCAATTTGGTTCCTTGTTAGAATTTGCAAATATATATATATATTCACACTTGAGTTAGTGAATTTTGCTACTTCATCCATGACGCTTTCTTGTAGAAATATTTTCTCAATAACTCATAGGCTCATAGAGTTCTATATCTGTTAATTAATTCAACATTAATAATCATGTAAGTCCATAGTGGAACCCCTCATTCATATATATGTCTAACTTAACTTGTTGATCACATTCACATGGATCCTCGTCCTCATTATAAATCATTTATAGAAAAGCTTGGCCCATAATCGTTTTCCAATTTCACTCTTCTCGCATATAATGGAAAAAAAAGGCAATTAATTCAGGCTGAACTGTGGCTCCTAGAAGCACGTTTTTGAATTTTATCATCATATAATAAGGGCAAATTTATGAAATTGTTTTAATTTAAGACATATCTAAAGTATTTCTTACTAGATGAGAATAAAGTATAAGTGACTTATAATAAGGAGATGAGAGATATATATAGTTTAGTTTGAACGAGGAGAGGTAGTAGTTAGGCAAGCTAAGGGCTATTTCTAGAAAAGGGGAGACCATAAAGTGCACCACCCAGCCATGAAAACGCCATTCACTTGGCTAACACAAATAAAAGGGACTCTGATTTTCATTTGCGATTTGGACGCTGTGGCCACTCTGCGCCTTCCACTAACTCCAGCGGATGACTCTGAATTCCATTTTTCCTTTCTATTTAGAAAGTTGCATCAAGAAATGATGGTCTCCTATTTCTTTTCCCCACAGAAAAATACTCATTATTCATAAGAAATAAATAATACAATTCCCTCTTGAATATGAATTTCACTTAAAAAAACTCCGGGCTTGTTTGATTCTGTTCTCTGTTTTTTGTTCTCACAAACAGTTTTTGAAAACAAGTTTTAAAAATTAAAACATAAAAAACTCTGTTTGGATGGGTTATTTTGAAAAAAATTTGTTTTTGAAGTGATGTGACGGTGTGGTAGCTGGTAGTAACGTGACATTAATTGTTATTAGTAGTGTAGTATCGATAATAGATAGATAACGTTCTCAAAATATAAAAAATAAGAAAACAAATAAAAATTGTTTTTGATTTTTAGTTTTTAAAACCAACTTTTTGTCTTCAAAAACAATTTTTTGAAAACAATTTACCAAACAGTTTTTATTGTTTCATTTTAAACAAAAAACAAAAAAAAAAAACAGTTTTAAAAAATAAAATCAAACAAGCCCAAGTCTCTATGTATCTGTTCCAAATTGATGTAATATACATTTAAAATTGTAGAACTCGTATTATGTTTCTAGTGTATATAGAGAGAAGGAAGAAATATCGTGGACGATATGCACTGGGGTGGGTTGTCAAATTTGTAGGGCTTTAAAAGATTCAAAAAGTTGCAGATGTCGTTCTGTATCAACAAAACGTAAAATCCATCCAAGCGAAAAAAGAAAGTTGAGTGATTCATTGATTGTTGACATTGTTGTTTGGTTGTTGAAGGCAAAGGGGCAAATGTGAACACATCATTCTTAACAAATTATTTTATGATATCTCATGTTCTGATTAATATGAGGTATAATTAAGAGATTAATAAGGTTAAATAAAATATTTGAAAGTGTGTGTTTATATATTTATCATTTTTTAAAATTAATTTACCTTACTTATTAACTGATATATAATTTTATTATGCACATAATTATTTTAAAGAGATCATGTAACATATGTTATAATTAATTTCTTCTCACATTCTAAATATATAGCTTATTTGGATAAGGTGAATTTTGGTCTTAAATATAAAAACCTTTTACAATTTTATCTCTTATGTTACATTTTTCTTCAAACTAATCTAACCAATTTGTAAAACGATATACATTCTAATGTTATACAGCAATATTTTAGAAAGATCATGTCACACATGTGATAATTAAATAATTTATTTAACTTCCTTAATCTCCTCAAATTAGATAATTAAATAAGTCTTACATTAAGAACTAAAATAGTGATTTATTTAGCTTTCTTAATCTTTTTAAATTAGTCAATTAAATCTTATATTAAAGATCATATGTAGTATTTTATTTTTTTTATAAATTGTACAATCTGATACTACGACATTCTATATTTTTTAAATGAAGAAAAGAACAACGGTATGATGATGAAGAAACAAAGGGCATAACGCGGGACAACCCACGGGTTGTGGGCTTGACCTCCACGCTGGAGTCAACTCGAGCTCGTGAGAGATGGGTTGAAGGATTAGCGTGAACCTAGACCTGTCATAACCCATCGGCTGGGCCCGGTAAAAAGAAATGTGGATGAAATTTAATGTTTGGGAATTTATAAAGCAAGTTCTCAATTCTCACTCCAAATTACTATTAATTCTCACGCTCATTGCCCTGACGCGTCTTTCCCATTTAACTCCTTTCTTAGTTTCAACTCATATGCGACACATGCTTCCTGCCTTTTTATCTCCTTCCCTTTAAAAAAGATAAAAAAACATCAATCATAGCACATACTTTTTTACATTAAAGGTTGTGTCATGTGTGATATGTTTTTCAAAATTAAGCGTGTATTGCACAGCAAGGCCTTTAAAAAATGAGCCATATTATTTATATACTTTTAAGATTCTTGATATAAGATATATTTGAAGAGTTAAACTTGATCCTAAATATAAAGCATAGTTTTCGTATTTGTCAATCTTTTCCTAATTTATTCCTATTAATACTCCCTCGACAATAACGAAGGATGAGAGGAAATGAGGGAATTAAGAAAAATAACTCGGGTGTTTTCGAAAATACTTATCATATTAACCAACTTAACTAACCTTCTTAATATAATCAAATTAAGTAAATATGTCTTATATTAAGGATGAAAGAGTAATTTATAAACTCTATATTTAGTATAAATTTTATCAGGTAATGATAGAGATCATGCAAATGAAATGCAATACTTCCTTGTATCTTTATTATTACATGACACATTTTAGAATGTGTTCTTAATCTAATTTTAAATGATAGTAATATTTTTTTTATGTGTTCATAGTTAATAAGAGTAGTAGGGGGGATTAAGATAAGCTTGAAGTTTAGTGTAATTAATAAAGGAAACATTGAAAATCACTTGAATTTTATGATAAATATAATTTTTTAACCATTTTATTTATACTTTGAAATTAGTTGGGAGTGATAACGACAAGGTTTAGAAGTAATACTCCTCTAGCCCTTAATGTAAGATCTAATTAGGGAGTTAATTTTGGTTTTAAATGTAAGATTCATTTCTCATATTTATAAAAAAAATTTTGAAAATTATCCTATTGATACTCCCTCAATAGTAATTAAGTAAAAGAAAGATAAAGGGAATTAAAAAAGAAGATTTGGGTGTTAAAAAAAGCATGTTATATTTTCTAACTTAATAAACTTCCTTAATATAATCAAATTAGTTAAATAGATATAGGGGAGAAGAAATAGATTTGCACGTACAAATCCAGATGCATAAGTCATCACTCTGTCGCCCAAGTCTTTCATGTTAGAAGAAATATACAATCCAATTCGATTGGAAAGCTTACACCAAAACTTGTGGTACTAGAGAATATAAGTGTGATTGTGGTACTCTCTTCTCTAAGTATATACCAAATTCTCAAATCTCATAAGCTTTTTTTTATTGTCTCCTCCTATAGAAGCTTCCTTATAAGTTTTTTTTTTTTTTAATACAGAAGTTTTCATTGATTGACACTATAGTTTCCTTTTATATATATATATTTTAAGTTCAAAACCTGTCATAAATATTAGCTTGTAGTTTTATGTGTACCTATAATTTTTTTTTCAGATATTTGCTTGAAATTACAACTCTCTCTTATTAAACTTCCTATACGTTGTTAGTTTTTTTTAATTTTTGAGCTTATAAATATAATTTTATTAGTTGTTACTAATTTAATTTTCTTAATGTAGTTATTTTTTGGAGTTATTTCATTCTGGTTTAGTTTTATTTATTTTGTTCTAAATTTGTACTGTAAAATACATAGTTCATTAGGAAAAGAAAAAAATTACATAAAATTATTTTAAAAAAAAAAAACTTCCTATGACCCTTGTTTAGAAAAATCACATAGAAAGTAATACTTCCTATGTCACTTCTTTAGAGAAGTGACATAGGAAGTGTCATACTTCTTATGACATTTCTTCAAGCAAGCACACTACAATAAGCTCTTTAAAAAAAATTAAAATAAAAATAAGCTATGACGCTTCTATAGCTTTAAAAAGCGTCACAGCTTCTTTTAATGGCGTTAGAAGCTGTAATGCTTCCTAAGTGTCATAATATTCATAAAAATAAATGTCACTTATGGCCTTTTTTGTAGTAGTGTAAGCACCGGCTCATCTACATCTAAGGATGGAAATAGGCTAGACAGCTTGTCAGAGGTCTATGGCCTTGCCTGTTTGATAATAGTAGCAAGTTTAGGCCTATTAGAAGGTTTGTTTCCCTTAAAAGGCCAGGTTTAAACATGTTGATAAGTCTGTTAAGCCTGTTAAGCTAATCTAGACCTATTATGGGTGTACAATATTATATATTGTGCAAAAAAAAGTATTAAATATAGCATCCTAATTTTTATTTTTATCGGATTTAATTATCATTATGTAACAATTATTTCATGATAAAGAAATTTTATCATGTAATTAGTTGGGTAACAAGAATTTACCTAAAATATGATTTATTAAAGTAAAAGAAATTATTAAAAAGATATTAGAAATAAAAATAATATAAAATAAGAGAATTATAATAAAAAGGCAAAAGATTAAAAAAATAAAAAGAAAAGATATAGGAAAAATATTGAAAAATGAAAAATAATAAAATATAATAAAAATTAAATACTAAAAAAACAAAAATAAGTTTATTAAGAGGTTTCAAGCAAGGTCAGGCCTTTATATAGGCTAGACTAAGGCTTTAAGAAAAAGTCTATAACAAGTCATAAGTCAAACTCAGATCTATTTGTTACAAAATAAGCTTAACCTGTTAAGCAAAAAACTTGGCCTAACTTAACTTTTTTTTTTTTTTTTTGGTTTCTACCTCTATCTACATCTCTTGATCTGACTCTAAGATTGAGGAACATTACCAGCTCTATTTAGTGTTGGGCTACATAGATCTTCGCCACCATCCCATGGTCTATCGTCTGAGGTTGTGATCTAGCTAAGAAGGGCCATAAGAACATATCTGATTTTAAAATGGGATGGATTTCGAAGGGATGATGGTTCGACTTCGGCCGTGGAAGCCAACATTGACGGTAATTGTGGGATCTGGCTGTGGTCCTACGTCTAACGACCAACGGTCCGCTGCCCATCCTTTTCTCTCAAATGGGAGTAAAGAAGGGGTTGAGTTTTTTTTTTTTTTTTTTTTAAATAGTATCTAATATTTTGAAGTATTTTTTTAGATATATCTAATATTTTAAAATATTTTTTAAGTAACATGTATTATTCTAAAATAATTTTTAGTACTTTAACCTCTTAAAATATTTTTTCAGTTGTATCTAGTATGTTAGCAGACTGATTACAATTTAACCCTTAATGTATTTTTTCAGTTCCAAAAATCACTTTAAAATATTTTTTTGGTGTTTTTAACCCTTTAAAATATTTTTTTGGTGTTTTTAACTCTTTAAAATACATTAAGAGTTAAATTGCAATCAATCTGCTAACACATTGGGTACAACTGAAAAAATATTTTAAAGGGTTAAAAATACTAAAAATTATTTTAGGATACTACATGTTACTTAAAAAATATTTTAAGATATTAGATACATCCAAAAAAATATTTCAAAATATTTTATACTATTTAAAAAAAAAAATCAATCCCTCATTTATCCTCAAACTACACCAAAATAGTTTGGGAGAAAAGGACAAGCAGTGGACTGCTGCCAAGATTCGTAATTGTGAAAGCTACTCCTCGTCACTGGCAATGGTGACTTCATCTCTCTTCTGGAATTTCTGATCTCCCTCGCCCTCACACAATATCAAGCGCTCCTCTGTATTTGTTGAATATTGTTTGATTTTTCTATTCTGCATTTTTATTAGAATTGGTTGATTCTTGTTATATTATTCTATATTTTAATGTGAATTTTAGTGTGGGAGAGGATAAGGGCAATTTAGTATTTTTAGTTTTTGATTTAGGTATTTGGTCCTTGCAAGTAAATACACTTTATAAAATCCTTCATAATAAATATTTTTTCTCTTGGTCTTTTATTCTTATTTTTCTTAATAAAAAAATTGTAAACATGACAATTCATTATCCAAGTTTTTATAAATACAAGGGGGAGAGATGGGAGTTTAAAAGGAGAGAGATCAAACTTTTTGAATCATATTTTTTGTACATTTTTTTCTAACTGCATGTCATATAATTTTGTTAAATTATTTTTAGAATAAATTCTTACAGTTATAAAAAATAGAACAAAAATTGAGATCCGAATAATTTGGTCTATCCTTTTAAACTCCCTTCTTTCACCCACTTCACTCACTCGTATGCCCAATTTGGTATAAAGGAATTAAAGTTAGAGAATTGGTGAAAGTGGTATTCGATTTTGAGCTATTTGGTGTGTGGGAGGCCACTTCCATATGAAACCCACTTCCATAAAAATTTGATGGAAATAAGTTTCTTGAGTAGACCCATGAAACCAATCTTACTTCTATGAAAGTGAAATTTATAGACTATTATACCCTTATATATTTTATTAATTAACAACTTTGTCCATCTTGCATTATCACCATATTTGCTTTCTCTGTACCCAACTCCACAACCTCAATCTCCCTCTCCCACGGCGACGACAGGTAGGACGGTGGAGGGCGTGAGGGCAACAATGACGGTAGAGGAGGTAAAGCTGGTAAAAAGGGTGCAGGGTCGGCTCTTCATGGGCCAGAGTCTAAAAGAGCCGGACCTAAAAGAAAACCAATCATTTTTTGAGGCTCGGGCGGTAAGCATGAGGGTCAAGGCAAGCCCTACAAGGCCGAAGCTATTTTAAAAATTTTTACTATTTTTTTCAGTTTTTTTAAAAATTATAACAATAAAAATTCTAATTTAACATATAAATGTTGTCAAAATTAGGGTGTAAATGGTATGGGTTATGCAACAAATAAACACAATCACTAAGTCATAATCAAAAGTAAAATATTGTTCACATATTACAATTATAAATAATTAATGAAAAGACTAAACAAAATTAAAAATACTTCTTATAAATATGTCTTGAAAAATATAAATAGTCAACAAAATAAACAACACAAGATATAAACAAAAAAATCACTAAAAAATAAGTTTAAAAATATAAAATTAATAAGAATACTTATAAAATAAGAAATATCTTTTATAATTTTTATTTTTTAGAATTTTTAATATAAGATATTCACAGGAAACTTAATTTTAAAAAAAAAGATAATAACAACTAAATATTTAAAACATAGTTTACAAAGTAAAAAAAATTAATAACATTATTATCATATAATTAATTTTTAAAAAATTAAAAAAATATATACAAATCTAAAAGGATTGGCTTTTTTTTTTAGCTACTTTCAGTTTTTGAGGTAAAAGTCTTGTACCCAACCCATAGAAATTCAGGAACTAAACGCGCGGTTTTCCGAGCTCTAAATGGAAGCAGGAGGATGGTGCTGCACTCACGATATCTGAGCTCTCCTTCCAAATTCGTTGTGCATAGCGTCTTCCCGGTGTCCCCCAGTATTGACGGCGATGAGTCTCTCCGGTTAGAACTACGAAAGCTCTCCTTCTAAATCGCGTCCTCGTCGTGTTTGCTGTTCAGATCACAAAGATGCTTCTCAGTCTGAAAATCTGAGGTTGCGATTTGTGTTGTTTGATGTTTCCACTTTTGTTTTTAAATTGATCTGCATCTCAAATCTAGATTTGGTTAATTGGTTTATCATGCTTTGATGGCTGTCGGCGGTTCTGAGGTGCTGCCAGTGACTATGGTAATGGTAGGGCAAATGCTAGAGGGTTGGATCATTGAATGCGTTGAATTTTTTTGGAAAATAAAAAATTCATGGGCATTCAAGTCTTTTACAAGTATAAAATCTAAATGAAATATAATTAATACATCAATTCTTTCGACATACTAAACACATTTTAAAATCCACTTCCACCTCTAGTTTCAATTATATTTTTATTTTCAATTCAACTT